>CANSZD010004085.1:0-600000 GCA_947648045.1 Beta corolliflora | reverse complement strand
ATGCATATAAGACTAGTTTTAACTTTTTTCACCATATACCCCTGACAATTTTTTTTTTTGCACCATATACCCTTTCAACTTTTCAAATTCACCATATACCCTCCACGTTTCAAAAAATACATCCACTTACCCTTTTGACTAACGGTGTTAGACTTCCGTTAGTCATTAGGCCCTAATCCTCCCCAAACCCTAATTAACTAACTTAAATCAAACCCTAATCCTAACTCTAACCCAATTCACTAACTTGGGCCCTAACTACTAACTTGGGCCCTAACCACTAACTTGGGCCCTAACCCTAACCACCCCTTACCCCCACCGCACCACCACCCCGTCACCACCACCACCCCCTCCCCATCCCCTTCCCCGTCACCACCACCACCACCCCTCCCTCCCCTTCCCTTCCGCCGCCCCTCCCCCTCCTCTTCCCCACCGACCCCCTCCCCCCGCCTCTTCCCCAGTCACCACCACCTCCCCTCACCTTCCCCTCGTCGCAACCCCCTCCCCTCTCCCGCCCCGTCGCGAACTCCTCTCCCCCTTCCCTCAGTCGCGAACCCCCTCCCCTCTCCCCTTCCCTCAGCCGCGAACCCCCCACTCCCCGTAACCCCCTCCCTTCCCACTCCCCTTGACCCACTCCCCCCCTCCCCTTTCCCCTCGCTAAATCGCACCCCCGAAGCTAAAAAAAATTCGAAACCTTGTTGAATTCGAAACCAAAAATCGAATAGGATGATGTTGCAATTCGAAAACCGACCCGAAATCGAAAAATTTGGGTTCGAAACCAAAAATCTGGGTTCGAAATTCTCCCGAATGATCAAGGGGAAGGGGGAAGGGGAGGGGAGGGTCATGGGAGGGTGAGAGGGGGGGCTACGGGGAAGGGTGGGGGGGGGGGAGGGCGGCTGCGGGGAGGGTGGAGGGGGCGCTGGGGAAGGGGGAGGGGAGGGGGAGTGGGGGAGGGGGGAGGGAATGGGGGGGTGGGGGAAGGTGTTGGGGTGGTGGTGCAGTGGGGGGAAGGGAAAGGGTAAGGGGGTGGGGGGGGGTGGTTAGGATTAGGGTTAGGGTTAGGGGTTAGGGTTAGTGTTAAGTATTACATTAGGGGTTAGGGTTAGGGTTAGGGTTAGGGGTAGATTTAGGTTAGCTAATTAGTGTTAGAGGGGGGTTTAGGGCCTAATGACTAACGGAGTTTAACGCCGTTAGTCATTAAGGGTAAGTGGATGTATTTTTTGAAACGTGGAGGGTATATGGTGAATTTGGAAAGTTGAAAGGGTATATGGTGCAAAAAAAAATTTGTCAGGGGTATATGGTGAAAAAACCGTAGTTTTAATTATGCCTTCTCGATTTAGAAAATATGATTCCGGGCATGAAAAACGTAAAAAGAAAATGAGAGTTGAAAAACCATTTGCTTTTGAATTTTTATACATAGGGGCCTATTTTTTTATATCAGCACAGGGCCCCCATATCCTTTGGGCCGGGGCTGATGGTACAGCTCACTAACCCTAAAATCTTTGCGTCGAAGAGATCAGTGGCGTCTAGCAAGTCATTGATCATCTGAACCCACAAAAATCTGGAGTAAAAAAAGAATGGGTTTTTCTATGATATACCCCTGTGTTTTTTAAAATTCTATAATATACCCCTAATATTTTTTTATTCTACACTGTACCCCTGTGTTTTTTAAGTTTTCTACGAAATACTCCTATTGTCAATTAATGAAAACGGACGTTATTGTTTTTTGAATTCCCATACAAAACTCCGTTTAGTAGTTAAAACCTCTTAACGTCCCCATTTCATTCTTATGTTCTTCTTCCCTGTTGTTCTTCTCTAAACCCTCATCACTCAGCGCCATTTCACACCATTTCATACCATTTCAGTTGAAATCCACAGAAAAACGTTGCGCAATCCCAAAAAATTTGAAACTTGGTGAGAAATTTCATCACTGTGAGTTGCAGTGAAGACGAAGTTTGCGAAGGAAGACAAAATTTGAGACGAAAATGCGCAACGAAGAGTTATTAGCTTGGAATAATCAAAATTCAGGTAAAATTCTTGATTATTAGTTGTTAAATTGGTAGATTTATGTATTTGCGGTGATTAAGTGATGTTTAAGGTTTGATTACTATGTTTTGGTGAAGTTTAGGCCTTGAAATTTGACTGCATGTTTGTTGTTGTGTGTTTATGTTCGTTGTTGCAGACAATGCCTGAGAGAATGGTAAAAATTCATTACTTAGGAAAGTCTGTGAATTTAAAGGTTGAAGATCTTGATTTAAATTCATTACCTGTTTCATTGAATCATAAAACCTGTGCTTGTGGGAGATGGCAGATTAGTGGAATTCCATGTAAACATGGAATCAAGGCAATCTTGGATGCTGGGAAAGACCCTTTGCATTTTGTGAGTGAATGGTTTAGTGTGGCTAGGTACAGGCAAGCCTATAACCTTAACATCTCACCTATTCCTGATTCAGAACAATGGCCTGACCTAGGTTGTCCAAAACTCATCCCTCCAACCATGAAAAGAGGAATAGGCAGGCCATCTAGGAATAGAAAGAGAGAGCAGGGAGAGGAAAGGAAGGGAAAAAGGAGCACAACTGTGCAATGTAAGAAGTGCAAGGCATTTGGCCACAACTCAAAAACATGTAAAGGAGGTGCAACAAAGAAGAGAGCTAAGGGAGCAAGCAAGGTTTGGAGGCTCAATCTTCCAATCAGACAAGGAATTCAAGAACACAAGCTAGCACTTCACAGCAGACACAGCCTCAGATTGACAACAACTTGATTGACTTGATGATCAATCAATCCCAAACAGCTCCCACTCCTAGGGCAAGGACTTCACAACAGCCTAATCCAAGGGCAAACACTTCAAGGCAAGCACAACCTAGACTCCCATCTTCACAACGAAGAGCCCAAGCACTTCCGTGGCTAGGGTTCCATCTTCACAAAGACAGACAACAAGGCAACCACAACAAACATCCTCACACAAAGATGTGTCCACAAGGGAAAAACACCCAAGGCAAGCTGCCATGAGCCAGCCATCTTCAAGTATTGGACATGCAATTAGTCCAAAGAGGCAGAAAATCTTGGACAGATTGCAAATGCTCCAAAATTAGTTTGTTTTAACAATGGCCACTATTTTTGTCATAATTAAACTGGCTTTTTGGCGCATGTGTTTTATTTTGTGAATATCTAGGAAATGATCCACTTTTGGTTGTTGCCAACTGTGTTAACAATAGATAAGCAATAGATAGTGCTTTACTTTTGCTGGCAATATTAGTTTTTGGCAGACAAGTTTCATTAGACAAGTTATTTGTGTAAGACTTGGTTTTTTTTGGGAATGTCAAATACTCAACTTTGTTGTCTCAAATGCTATTATATGAAATATTTGATAATTAAACACTGAATTTGATGTTCTCATTCATAAGAAAATAGGATACAAACTTAGGTCGTTACAAAATAAAAACAGAGAATTATTGCTTACACCCACCCACTTGCAACATTCTCATCCTAATATAACAAAAATTAGCATTAAAACATACAAAAAGATATCAATTTTAGCCATCTCCTTTAAAAATCCAGCCAATTCATTCACTTTCTCTTTAACCCCTGCAACCTCTTCTTTGATGTTAAATAATGTTGCATCATGTTCATCTTCTGCATTCTCTTGAAGACTAAACTGCAATGCCTCTCCTCTCCTCCGAACATGGTGGTTGTTCAGCCACATGAAGAATTGACAATAATCACATTTGAAGTACGCTTTCCTCGGATTTCTTTGAGACCCAGAAATGTGGAGCTTTGCATTTTTTAGGGGGATACAGTTACACCTAGGGCAGATAAATTCCAGTTCACAAGGAGATCTTGATTGATAAGAGCTGGAGCTTGACATCTTCGTTAATGGAGGAAAGTATAAGGGGTGGACAGAGAGAGAAAGTGAGGAGGAGGGAGAGAGAATGAACTGGATATAAGAGGAAGAAAAATCGAGGGCTGAATTGGTTATGGAGGCAATTTTTCCCTCCAAAACCTCGTCATTAGGAAACATTAACGATAACGTTAAGTATACTTAACGGAGGGGTATTTCGTAGAAAACTTAAAAAACACAGGGGTACAGTGTAGAATAAAAAAACATTAGGGGTATATTATAGAATTTTAAAAAAACACAGGGGTATATCATAGAAAAACCCAAAAAGAATCGACGAAAAATCGAAATAGAAAAACAATATAATTATCCTGCACCGCGTATGTAGAAGTGTGTTGATGTTTGGTTCAGTGGTCTGTTGGGCCGCGCATTTTCAACTACTGTTTAAAGATTTACGGGTTCGAGTCCCCTTGAAGGCCTTTTGTTTACTTTTTGTATGTTTTTTCTGTTCGTTTCCCTTCCTTCTTTTGTTTTGATGGCAAAGTCCAGACCAATGCTTTACTTTTCAATTTACTAATTTTGTTTTCATTCTATACAAATATAACTATACTTCTTTTTTCTTTTTGATT
Source organism: Beta corolliflora (assembly GCA_947648045.1). Classification (NCBI taxonomy): domain Eukaryota; kingdom Viridiplantae; phylum Streptophyta; class Magnoliopsida; order Caryophyllales; family Amaranthaceae; genus Beta; species Beta corolliflora. The sequence goes on along the minus strand of CANSZD010004085.1, from coordinate 595,539 downwards.
CAGAGAGCTCTACTTTTTAATTTAGTTTTAGTTTTAAGTTTTGCAGGGCATTTTCTTCATTTCATTTTTGGAAAAATTTACCCAAGTAACTCCAACATTTACCTAATTTATTTCTTATTATTTTGAAAAACACCCAAGCTTGAATACTATTTTAAATAATATGAACTCTTCAATTTCTCCATACAATATACCTAAAATGTATTAGTGACGCTGTGACGGAAAAAAAAGATAAGAGTTTGGATTATTATAATGAGAACCATCCCAAAAGTTGAAATTAAAATTGGATTATTCACATCAACTTTTCCTCTCTTAATTGTTTTTACATATTAAACTAAAGTCTGGACTGTGATTCTACATATTACTTTTGAATTTTTTGCCTTCCAAATTTTAGTTTGCAAATAGTTAATACCTAGATACTTTGATTTATATTTCTTCCAAAAACAATCCAGGATTTATTTGTCCTTTTGTACATCTATATTAAAATTGAATTTTTTGCCTTCCAATTTTTAGTTTGCAAATAGTTAATACCTAGATACTTTGATTTATATTTCTTCCAAAAACAATCCAGGATTTAATTGTCCTTTTGTACATCTATATTAAAATTTAATTTTTTGCCTTCCAATTTTTAGTTTGCAAATAGTTAATACCTAGATACTTTGATTTATATTTCTTCCAAAAATAATCCAGGATTTAATTGTCCTTTTGTACATCTATATTGTTTAATGATTAAATAAGTGTTATATAGCGACTAATGCATAAACCATTTTAATTTTATTTATCTCAGGTTTATTCGAAATACTCCGAACCCACGTGGGACAAATCCTAGATCCACCACTGTCCGCACTTCTGACTTCATTACATTGTTATTCTTATTAGTTATTACCATTGCAAAGTGGGAAAAAAGTTATAAGTTGGAGTAGATCAGAAATCCTCAATTTGTACCTTGACGGCATGTTTGGTTAATGGTTAGTGGTACTGAATTGTGGTAATGGTAATTTTAGTGCAAGCATGTAAAGGCATTCTAATTTTAACATCTATGGTAATGAAACTTAATGTCAGAATATGTGTTTTCTTCATAAATTTCCATTACCATCCAATACCACCTTCCCAAGTGGTAATGGATGGTAATGAAATTTTAGGAAGAAAATAGGTTTTTTGGGATAAAGTAGCATTACTATAGATGTTGACATTTGAATGTCTTCACAAATTTGCACTAGAAAACCATCATCATTACCACCATTTAGTACCGCTAACCAAACGGGCCGTGAAAGTCACAAAGTTTTCGAAAGTATAGCATGCGATCTAGCATGTCATGTATTAAAACATAAGGATATCAAAGGATGGATATGGCAATATTTGAAATTAATAATATAAGATTAGCTCGTTTATGAGTAAACCCCTACAAACTTTATAATTAGATAATTCCATTAGTGCATAACCTGAAAATAGCACTACTAATGCTTATTTTAGTAACCCTACAAACTCCTCGCAGCAGGGGTGAAGAAAATGGAAGTGTCTTGGAACCCAGATATGGCTGAAGCTGGGGAAGTAAGATATGGTGTGGAGGTCGCGAAGAGGTTGGGATATGACAAGTCCTTGAGTGTTAATGTGTGATGCTTCTAATGCGGTTCGAGCAATTCAATCCCGCAAGCATGGTGCGGCCCCTATTTTCCATTTCTTTGATGATGTAATGGAGATTAGCTCCTCTTTTTCTTTGTTTCGGTGTGTTTATGTGAAACGTGCAAGTAATACAGTAGCTCACTCTATTGCTAGATGGGAAGCGGTAGGTAATATGGATCATGTTTGTACGAACTCTTTTCCCCAAAGTCTACAAACTTTGGTGGATATTGATTTGATATAATATAGCCTACTCTTTTCCCCTCAAAAAAAAAAAGAAAGGAAAAGTTGGCGATATGGTATGTGTTTGAATAAAGTATGTCTGTATCATATAAGGTATGTGTTTAATAAAAAAACTTAAATGGACCCGGTGCATACTAACTTAGTGTGCACCGGGTTGGTAATTTATATTAACTTCATATAGTGAGTTTTATATAGATATAGTGAACTTATATACAACATAGTGGATTTTATTAACGGAAAACATATAGTGAAATTGTATACAATATAATGGAGGATTTGATTTTAATGTTTTAACATGCAGGAAGATGTAGGTTGTGTAGTATATATCGTGGCACATGCTTTAACATATAGATTATCAAAAGATGTAGTTTTTGCATGATATAATGAGTGTCTAAATGATATAGTGAGTGTTTGAATGATATAGTAGATTGTTCAGAAATGATGTAGTTTCTGCATGATATAGTATGTTTCTGAATGATATAGTGAGTTTCTTCATCATATAATTGGTTTATGAAAATATAGTGGATTGTTTGTAAATGATGTAGTTTCTGCATGATATAGTGTGTTTCTGCATGATATACTGGATTGTTAGGAAATGATATGTGCTTTTGGCCTGGTGGACACTAATGTTAACGTGAATGGGGTCCACGTAAGTCAGATTGTGTGTTTAAATAAAACGTGTCATATAAAGTATTTTCTTACAAAAATATATAAAAGTACTCTATTAAATTTGCTTGTCAAACTTTTACAAATTCTTTTACTTTTATTTTTATATTATCAGTATAACTAGTAAAATTTTGTTTCACAACTTTTAATGAGATTGATTTCAGTCCATGAATCCATCTCACACAACAATTGCTTCAAACTTCAAAGGACACGCCACTACAAGCAGCAATATGCAAATCTTAGTGTTTATTTTTCTGCTTTCACACATTATATTTGCTGGTCAAGGTCTTTTGAAATATAAGTCACCAATCTTAAAGCTTAATTAATGAATTATTTTCCTGAAACCAAAGTGGAGATCAATACTGAGATTGCTCAATGGCCGAGGTTTCTTCACATTTCAGAATTATGGTTTTAGCTTTTCAAGGAATATGCGAATGTTGTAGGGTGAACTAGTAGGGGTATAAATTGGTTGAACCGGATTGGACTTTGTCAAATTTAAATTCAGTCCAAAGTTTTTCGGACTTGAGAAATTGATTCCAAATCCGGTCCAAAATTTTCGGAGTCCAGTCAAGTCCAATGTCTTTTGATGTCACCTCGAAACATGTGCCTAAAAATTGACATATTAGTACTCATTTAAATCGGCTTCTTAAAATTCGCGCCTCTTAAGGACGTTTGGTGACGTCTGCTTTTCCAGCAAAAGTCATTTTGAAGGTCAAAAGTGTCGTTTAAGATCGCCTCGAAATTAAACTTGTGGCTAGAAATTAACGTATTCATACTCGTTTTAACTGGCTTCTCATAATTCGCGCTCAATAAGCGCGCTCTGTGTCAGAATTTTCAAAAAATGTCGTTTTGAAGGTCAAAATTGCCCGTTTATTATCGTCTTAAATCACGTACCCAATAGTTGACATATTGGTACCCAATACAACTGGCTTCTCAAAATTCGCGCCCCTTAAGGACTCTTGATGGCATCCGTTTTTCCAAAAATATTTGTTTTGAAGGTCAAAAGTGTCGTTTAAGATCATCTCGACACTCATGTCAAGAAATTAATGTATTGGTAGGCTTGGTGGCTCGTCTGGCCTTCTTCTATGTCCTTTGGCCCTCATTTTGGGTTGTTTGCTTCTCAGATGCAATAGGTGCAGTCACTTTGTTGAAGTCTTCGCTGGCAACGTATTTGTCGGCCAGCTAAAGAGCGTCCCCTAGAATCTGCATTGAAGACCAACTAAGATCTTCCCTAAAGCATCCTAGCTACAAATAGCCTCTTAGCGCATGGATAGCTAGGGAGAATTCTAATTGTGGGATGGACAACACCTCCCTGTTGAACCTGCCGATGAAATCATGCAAACTCTCTTGCGCGCGCCTCTTGCTGAACAGTCATCAATTAATTCTATCATTGACTTGGCCCACCTGGATCCGTTGATGAACTAACTTCTGAAGGTCTCTGAAAACTGTCTGAAACTGCAGAGTGAGTTCTTGGCAGACTCTAGAACTTGGCATGGGCTACTCCTGTAAGGGTAGTAGGGAAGAATTTGCACTACGTGACGTCTGTGAACTGGCCTCAATATATTCAACCCTCGTATGCTGCCACATGTTCCGCTAGGTCTCCACTCCCGTTGTATTTAACGTGACTGGGAAGTTTGACCTTTGGGACTGACTCTGATAGGACCTCCCTCACAAAAGGAGAGTTTTGTGGGAGGCGAATCTCCTTGCCAGCTGCAGCTACCCTATTTATCAGTGGGATCAGGCTGCCTTGAAAATTGCAAGCCTTGCTATGGTTTCGCTTAGGGTGCTTTTTTTTCCTTTGGAGTCCTGGCCTCTTGTCAGTGTGATGCATCGCGGGCGGTTCTCCTTTTGGATTCACCTTCTTTATCTTCTACATGGCGTTTTTTGGGGTGTCTGCTCTCTCTAGACATCTCGAGGGCCGTAGTGTTTTTCAGGTTGGGGTCCCTTTGGGACCGACTTTGAACCAAGTTTCTCTACGTAGGCTATAGAGGCTTAATGGCGAGATCCATGACTTATGGGGACAAAAAAAACAGGAGGTTGAGAAGGAATTTCCTTCTTTGTTCCTTTTCTTGGTCGGGACCTGCCTGACCTTTGGTTAGGGGTTTTCTCTCGCGAGGAGTGAGGCTAGGGCTTCTTCTCCCCACTTCCTTCACCTGAGTGGTGTTTCGGGTCCTCGTCCACGACGTGGTTGTGTATGGTTTGAGATTCAAGAGTGGCTTTTTAAATCACCCTTCCTTCTAGCGCCAATTTTTTTTTGTTAAAAACAGTTGTGTGAGTGGGATTAGCAAGTAGGCCTTGGCTAATTGGATGTGAGAATGATTGAATATTGGGTTGAATCTCCAAATGGGTCGTCTCCTCCAAAAGAAGAAGACTGACCCGATGGTTTTTCGGGCGAACCCCCTCCAATGCTTATCAGATGGCTGAGCAATAGAAAGCAAGAGAGCAAAGAGAATTGTCAAATATATGTGTTTGTTTTGTTAGATAAATTTACCTCTAGTTTGGTGCCAAGTGAAGTATATGTAGTGGGAGGTAGGTATGAGAGGCCTTGGGCTTGTCCCGCTTGAAGCTTCACGTTCACTTATATCATTTTGAGCTTGGTTGTTGTGCAATGTACACGAGATCAACTCTCATTGGGCCTGGGTCTATATTTAGACCCTAACAAGACGGAAAACTATGTTGAAGTATTACAACTTTTCCGTGGAGATTATATTCATTAAAGTAGGATACATTAGGTAAGCATGAATGATAAAGAGATATTGGTTCAGGATTTGATATGATAAATAAATCAAGGTTTGATTAAAACAACAAACCTTTTGATATGAATATTTACACCATATACCCCATGACTTGATGAAAAAAGTGGTCGTCAATCTGTCATCGTATATACACGAAACAAGCTAAAATGACAAATTGTATTAAATAATGAAGACTTGCAAGACTAGAAAGAAATAGTTGTATAATTTCCTCAAGAAATTACTAAATCGCTAGAGTACAACTTTAGCGTCAACATTTCCTAGCTAAATTCCCAATATATACCAACTTCAAATTCAATAGTATTGCAGTATCACAGAACAGAATAACACAGATTAAATCTCAAACTCAGAGACAGAGAGAGCAATTCAGATTTAGTAACAACAATTAACAATGAAAGCAGAGGTTTACAAAGCAGCAGTAAACGGAGATGTGAGCATCATATATGATAATGATGATGCCATAGAAAGCGAGTTACAATCTGTAACCTCTGGAAACAACATCTTACACATAGCAGCACAACACGGGCAAGCGAATTTTATAGAAGCTCTGATGAAGATGAAGTTATCGAAAACGAAACTAATCAACCAAAAGAACATCAATGGGGATACCCCTTTTCATGTTGCTGTAAGGCATGGACACGAAGCTGTTGTGCACTTACTAGCAGCTAATAGCTCATTCAAACTGTTTATGGCTCAGAACGAAGATGGTGATACACCGCTTCACGTTGCTCTTAAATATTGTCAAGTTATTATAGCTCGCCGTCTTCCACTAAACCATCAAGTCCTATCTGTCATCAACCATTCTCAGGAAACTCCTCTTCATCTGTTTATTCGATGCCTTCCTCGTAAGTTCTCCCCTACCTCTTTGTTTGCTCTATAAGTCTATTTATCTTATTCCATTTACCCAAATTAAATATATACTAATGGTGTGTTCGACAATAACGTTTTAGATTGTTCTAGATAATATTCACATTTTTTTTTTAGCAAAAAAGAAAAAAACTAGGGAGGAACCCAATTAACAGGCCACCCTAAAGCATCCTTGTGGATGATCTTGGAAAACGAAATATCAGGAGAATCAAACGAATAACAGAGATTTATTGTGGAATGGCCACGATTAGCCACCCAGTCTGCAGCATAATTAGCTTCTCCAAAAACATGCTCAATATTATAATTATCAAATTTTTTACAATCCGTAGATGGTGCACACGTCCGTATGGTGAGGAAGGTGCGCACATGTACATGGCTAACAAGCCAAATGAACACATGTACATGGCTAACAAGCCAAATGAACATATGTACATTTCTCTTAGTATATGTTCATTGGTATTGGTCTTTATGTTCATAACCTAGTGCTTGATATTCATCGTGCGCACCTTCTTCACAATACGGATGTTTGCACCTACTAATTTGCAAATTTTCTAAGATCCTCCACCGCATCATTAATAAGAGCATTAATAGACCAGGGAATTTTCCAGATTCTTTTTATAGCCTGAATAACCGAGAGACTATCACCCTCAATAGAAATGTTGTGAACCCCTAGAAAGAGAGCCCCCTAATACCTTCTCTTAGACCCCACGCCTCAGCTACGTACTAAAATGGAATTATTTTCAGCAATGGCGTTAGCACCACTTAGCAGAAGATTCCCCAAAGAATATATCTCTAATAACAAAGCCATAAGATGTGCTACCATTCTGCAACTTGGAACCATCAAAATTAAGTTTTGCAAAATTAAGCGGAGGGGGGGACCAAATAATATTAGGCCTAGGTTTTTTAGACTCTTTATCAATTTGTTGACTATTACCAGGATTGGATCAATCAATATGGAAGCAATCTAAATTATGCATATAAGATTTAATCATAGCCCTAGCTGGAGAAAAACTTTCCTGACGAAAGGTTATACTATTTCTAGCATAGAAATTGAGATTTTTAGGAGTCAAACAAGACTTAAGATTGCAAAAATACTCAATGAAAGGGAGATCGTTGGTAACATTATGGAGGGGGGAAAAATCCCCATTGAAATTTACTATTTCTAGAACATCATGCATAAACGGACAGTCAAGAAATAAGTGATGATCATCTTCAGAGTGAAAGTTACAAAAAACACACTCTAAAGGAAGGAAAATATGACTCATTTCTAACCTCTTTTTAGTAGGAAGACCATTCTGATAAATTTTCCACAAAAAGAATTTAATCTTAGGTGGAATAGACAAGGCCCAAATCCAAGCAAAACTAACCTGGTTAAGCAGATCTAAGCCATAACCTTGAAGCAGAGCAGCTCCTGATTTAACCGAATATTCTCCATCTGCAGTAAGACCCCAAAACATCCTATCTGCCATATAGTTAGAAGGAATAAAAAAATTTATGATATCTTCAACTACATTAATCGGGACATAATTTAAAAGTAGATCTTTTTTCCACTGAGCATTATCATCTGAAATGAAAAACTTAATCCTAATCTCCTCTGAACCAATAATAGGCGAATTATTCTTACTGATGGGGTAATTGAACACTCAATTATCATTCCAAAACGAAATATCCTCCCCATTCCCCACCATCCATCTAAGACCTTGCTTAAAAGGAGTACGGAGCGTCATCAGTTTACGCCATTGCGAAGAGACATTAGCTTTAGTTTTATAAGAGCATAAAGTGTCTTGTTTTAAATATTTTTGCTTAATAAGTTTGACCCAAAGATTGTTCGGCATCCTAATTATTTTTCATAAAAGTTTAAGTTGAAGAGCTAAATTATTAATTTTAGCTTTTCTCAACCCCAATCCTCCAAATTTTTTAGACTTACAAATCCTATCCCAACCTATCAAGTTAGGAGCTTTAGAGTTCAGATCTTTATTCCCAAGAAAATTCATGTAGTTCTTATCCAAAGACGAAAGAATATAAGGAATCAGAGTAAAACTTTGCATTTAGAAACTAGCTTTTGAAGCCAGATTAGACTGTATTAAAATAGTTCTACCTGCTTGAGAGAGAGAGAATTAACTCTCCACTTAGTAAGCTGGGAGGAGACTTTTTCTTGAATAGGACTAAAAGTAGCATTAGTGACCTTGCTACTAATGATTGGGCAACCCAAGTAGTTACCTAGGGAGAGAGAATCTTCCATCTGGAGAATATTCTTAAAAACACTTAATAATTCTACGGGGGTATTTAGAGAACATTGAAATACAGACTTATGGAAATTGACAAGTTGACCTGACATTGAACAGTACTTGTTAAGAATGGATTTTATAGCATGACAGCTTTCAACTTTAGCTTTTGCAAAAATCATCTTATCATCCGCAAAGGTTAAAAAAGGAATGCTAACTCTAGAATGACCAAGAGTGACCCCTACCAATCTAGAATCTATTGTACTAGCTTGAAACAACTGACGAGCTAAAATTTCCGCACATAGAATAAAAATATACGGAGATAAAGGATCTCCCTGACGAATTCCTCTAGACGGAAAAAACATATCTCCAGGAATACCATTTACCAGAACAGAAAAGGATATAGTTGTAATACATTGATGGAGCCAATTAATCCTTTTTCACAAAAGCCCAATTTTTTAAAATAAAAATAAAGCTCCACTCTAGTCTATCATAAGCTTTTTTCATATATAATTTAATAGCTAACCATCCTTCTCTACCTTTTTTGTTTCTAAAAGAGTGAAATACTTTATGAGCTAATAAAATAATATATTGGATTAGTCTTTCGGGGACAGAAGCCCCTTGCAAAGGATGAATAATCCGACCCAAAACTACTTTCAATCTATTAGCCAATATTTTTGAATTTATTTTATTGATTGTTGAACAAAGACTAATAGGACGAAAATGATTTGGGTTTGAGGGAGCTTCAATCTTAGGAATTAGAGTGATAAAAGTATGATTAATTTCTTTTAAAAATTTTCTTGAGTGAAAGAAAGCTTTAATTGCCCTATACACTGAGTTTCCCACAAGTGTCCAATATTTTTGATAAAAAAAATGAGTGAAACCATCCGGCCCCGGAGATTTATTCGGCGTTAGATCAAACATAGCTGATTTGACTTCTTCTATCGATATATCAGCACATAAGTCTATATTATCATTTCCAGAAATTATACACCCTAGTAGCGATAAATCAGAGTCATAATTAAAACAACAATCCTTATTCTTAGTAAATCTTTTTTTAAAAGCATTAGTCATACATTCTTCTACTAATTTTGGATGAGTGACTATATTATCAGACGGATCTTTAATAAATGTAATTAAGTTACGATTTCGTCTAATCGATGCACAAGCATGATATTACTTTGTGTTTGCATCCCCAAGCTTTAAATTATTAGACTTAGCCTTAATTTTCCAGTAAGAGTCTTGGAAATCTAACAATTTTGTTTATTTAGCCAAAAACAAATCTTGTTGTCTAATTAATTGGGGGCAAACATTATGTTCTAGTAATTGTTTTTGAATTCTAGCCAGCTTTCCTTCGACATTACTTAATTGTCTAGATATATTGCCAAATCTAGTAGTAACCAAAGTTTTAGCCTTTTCCTTTAAGAGTTTGTATTTTCTTGTCAAACAATATTTCGAACCATGAAACTTTTGACACCAAGTTTTCTTGATTAAAACATCAAAATCCTTTCAGGTTGTCCATAGTTTATCAAATTTAAATGGGGGAGCTTTTAGATTACTTTGGGTTTTGATTTCCAAGGATGTTTTGATTTCCAAGGATATAGGGCAGTGGTCAGACGAAGTGAAAGGATGATGGATTATCTTTGCATTTGGGAAGACATTTAGCCAACTTATACTCGCAGCCCCCTTATCTAACCTTTCCAAAATATTATTTGAACCACTTCTTGTATTTCGCCAAGTATATGGGTTCCCTTCAAATGGGAGTTCTACGCATTCGATATTAGAGTAGAAATAATTCATCATAGCTAATCTGGAAAATCTAAATTCAGCCCCACCTAATTTGTCTAAATGGGAACTTAACTCATTGAAGTCGCCCAATACAATGAAAGGACTTTCAAGCATTCTAATAAAAGCAATTAATTCATCCCAAAATTCATACTTCAAATTATAATTGGGAGGAGCATAGATGAAAATAGCAATAAAACTAAAGTTAATGGCTAATAGATCAATTTTACAAGCCTAGAAACGAGAAGATTTACTAATAGATGATAGAATAAAAGGATTACAACTGTCATTCTTCCACATGATCCACATTCCCCCTGCTAACCCCATTGAAGAAAAGAAGTCAAAATGAGTGAAGCCACAGTGCCTAACACATCCCTCGGAGGGAGGAGTTGGCACTTTGGTCTCACAAAGCATCATAATACTTACTTTATTAAAGTTACAAAAAACTTTCACTTCTTCCATAGCTAAAGGCCTACTTGAACCTCTTATATTTCAACTACTGATTATCATAAAAATGTTAGCAGGGATGGATGAAGGTAGGTCTAAGACCTACTCCTCTTCAGCTCAGAAGATGCTAAATCTGCTTCCACCATGCTCTTTCTCCTTTTTGCTGAATTAGAGGTTGAGAACTGCTCAGAGATGCTAGCCCCTTCAACCCCCCGATCCTCAATTTGCTTCACTATTGAATGATCAGAGTTGATAGAATAGAATCAATTTTTAGGCTGTGATAGATACTCATCAAGTAATTCATCATCAAAGTGGTCACCCACCACATAGGTATCATCATCAACATCAGAATGATCAACTTGATCAGCATAAACATCATCACCCTCACCAGCATTAAAAGGGTATGTTGGTAAGAATTCAGAAGCAAACAGATCCTCAGGGTACACTACTCTTAGAAGAACAGGAGCAAGCACAGTATCCTGGGAAAGAGGAGGGGGAGGGGCAATTGCCCAACCTCACAGGGGGGCACTTGAGAGTGCACAACCACCTGAGAGGGAGCAGTCTCATGAATAACAGGAGCATAGAGAGGGAGCACAACACAAGTATCTGATTCATCATCAGAGGAGTTAACATCAACAATAAACTCAGTATGAACCACTATTTTACCTTTCATTGATTGACTTGGCAGAGATAATTCAGCTATTTTAGGATGAGCATCTGCTTGGGGCTCCTTGATAACCACACCCTTAGCCATTTGAACCCTTGCACCACCAGCAAACACCTTTGCAGGGAATTTTTTCATAGGACCAGCTCCATGAGCAGAACCAGAAGGGGCAAATCTAGGTCTTGAGACATGCCTAGGCCTTGCCTCCACCATATTAGCTTGCTCAGCTGTGGTGGAAGGCACTTCTTGCCTATTTTCATTTCCCAAGAACTCAGCTAGCCACTTTTTCTTTGGATTTTTCAATAATAGAACCTTTCTTTCTTTCTTGGGAGGATACAGAAGAGGGCAATTATCAATAATATGATCATCACAGCCACAAAATGAACATCCAACAGAAAAATCTTCATACCATATAACATAACCACATTCCACACTTCCAGAACGTTTGATTTCAGCATATTCAAGCAAAGGGTTATTGATATCAACCCTAACACATGCATGAGCAAGTCTGATTTTGTGCCTCAATAAAGACCTAGGGTCTAGTTTGATTAAAGAACCAACATTATTAGATGCCAACAAATTAGCAACTGACTCAAAGTTGAGCAGTTCAGCAGGAAAACGAGGTATCCTCACCCATAAATCAACATACTTAATCTCTTCCACAAAGGGGTCAAAATGAGCCCTCTATGGATAAATGACAAACAGTTCACCTTGATCATGCCATACCAAAAACAAATCACCAGGGTTAGCAAAACGAATCAACACCCAATTATTTCCAATATCAACATACTCAACATCACCCTCACAAAACTTCCAATCTGCCCTAGTTCTTGATATAATAGTTCTCATATCAACATGGTCACCAAGCATTTTTCCAACCAAACATGATTTAGATAAATCAATGATATCTTTTTGCACTTGTGGCAACTCATCTAACACTATAGCCTCAGGAAAAGAGGGGGGCCAGCGGGGTCATGACTAACATTAAGTAAACTATCATGCAAATTTTCAGAAGAGATAAACTCACTATTTGGGGTAGGCACAGGACCATTAGAAGAGCCCTCACCAGCATTGTCTTTCAATACAACATCTTTGAAAGACTTAGGGTTTGCCAATCCAGAAGAACATAACAGAACTAGAAAAAACTTAAAGACACTTATCCGGAAAAATAAGAGCTTTAATAGAGAATTTAAGAAAAGGAATGAGAGAGATGCAGAAAAGTTTACTTGTAAACCGTTCTATTTATAGGGCAAAAAACTTGGCCTAAACCAGCTGAAATTGCAGGCACATCTGCTTTCTTCAGAGATTTTTCCATACGCATTAAATGCGAACACCTTACTTATGAACAAAAAACCAATTTTAACAAGCAACAAACTCTTTTTGCAAACTGCAAAAATAATACAGAGTACCGAAATGATGACAGAAATCCAAAGATCTTTAATGACACTCACACTCAATTGGGGAAATAAATGAACAATCCCATCACCCAAGAGCAGAACCCTAACCCTAACTCGAAATTTGTACTTGAAACCTAAATATTGAAGCCAGCTAATAAGAATTGATGGCGAATTTACTAGCTTAATGATAATTTTTAGAGTAATTACTCCAGGAGTAGAGTTATAGCCCTGACACAAGGCTTCAAAGAGTTTAGTAGCGTAATAACTAGCTACTAGCCTTTGGCGAAACTGAAGAAGAGAGGGAGCGAATTAACTAGTAAATTGAGGCTAATAACAGAGATTTCTTGTAGAGATTACAATTTGAGAAGAGGATTTGACTAGGGGAAGTACGAAATCGATTTGGGGAAAAAGTTCTTCGAGCTAGGGTTTCATAGGGCTGGGTAGTTGGGAGCTTTTTTCTATTCTTTCTCTCTCAAACTTTCTCTTTCTTCATTTTTTCTTCCAAGACCAAGCCAAAAATATATTAAAAGTGAAAAATAATGTTTGTTCAAGTAGCAATTTCAGATAGTTTTTAGCGGTTAAGTAGCTTTTAAGGTAGCATAACTTTCGGAATAACTTTGAATCAACAGTTCTTATTTTTCATTATTAATATTCTTATAATAATTTTATTATACTTAATATTATTTTCATTATTATTATTATAATTATATTTATTATAATTAATATTATTTTCATAATTATTATTATTATAATCATAATTATTATTATTATAATTTTATTTATTATTATTATTATTATTAATGTTTTCACTATTATTATTCTTATTTTCATTATTATTAGTATCATATTGCATTATTATTTATTATTTAAATTATTATTGTAACACCCCTAGGGGTTTCGGATCCCACTAATAGATATTGTCCTCTATGGACCCTAGCCCGTAAGGTTTTGCTTTGGTGCAGGACCTTAGTCCTACCCAAAAGGTCTCTCCTAGGTTGAAGTGTCCACCTCTATATAAAGAATGTTTCGTTCTCCTCAACTTCCGATGTGAGATAGCCAAGATCTTATGCATCTTCTCCCCTCATTTTTAAAGAGCACGCGTCTCCATAGGCACTACAGAACACCGAATTGGCCCTGACTCTGATACCATCTGTAACACCCCTAGGCCCTAGCTCGCAAGGTTTTGCTTTGGATAGAACTAAGATCCGGCACGAAAGCAAAACCTTGCGGGCTACGGCCCATAAAGGACAATATCTACTAGTTGGCTACAGGACACCTAGGGGTGTTACAATTATTATTATTATTATAATTATTATAATATTATTATTATATTATTATTATTATTATTATTATTATCATTATTATTACTTCCTCCGTTTTTTTAGTTGCAACACTTTTTTTCATCAACTCCAATGCAAAATTTGGGTAGGAGAGAGGTAGAGAGGAAAAAAAAAGAGAGGGCCCCATGTGATTGGTGAGAGATAGAGAGAAAGGAAAAGCAAAAGTAGAAAGTGTTGCAACTAATTAATTATTTCCCTTTTAGGAAAGTGTTGCAACTAAAAAAACGGAGGAAGTATTATTATTATTATTATTATTATTATTAGGACAACTTGTAAGAAACCACCTTTTATAAATACTTTTTTGAGAGAAACCACCTTTTTAAAAAAATTAGGCACGCATCCACCTTTTTGGTTCGCTTTTTGTTGGAAGCCACCACTTGCCGGAATCCGGTGGTTGACCTCAATTTTCCGGCGTTGACCCCATTATCAACTTCATTTCTTTCTCCTTTCTCCATCTCTTCTTCCTCATTTCTTCCTCACTCAATTTGGTGTTCCAACACCTACAATGTGCACCCCCTTACTGTCGTTGCACACTACCACCACCGACCACCCATCCACAAATGCATCCACCATATGCAACACATAACAAGTGCCAACTGCCAACATCCATTGCCCCTCAGTCTTTACTACTGCATTCCCGTCTCTCTTTCCTCATTCCTCCATTAATTGCAGCGTGCACACACTCCTCTAGCCTCCACCATCATTACTCCACCGAATTGCAAAAACCCATCCACCTACTGCGTTCTCCTCTCATTTTCTCTCTCCTCTCCTTTTCTGTCACTACATTGTTATTGTTAATGGCGAAATTTCCTTCATCATCTGGAAGGTAAGAAAAACGAACGACCAGGAGAAGGGGCGTGCCACGGTGGTGGTTGGAGGCAGCAGAGAGAGGAGGGAGGAGGGGCGTGCTGCGGTGATGGTGGTGGTATGGAGGGGCTAGAATTAAGGGATGAAGAAGAGAGAAAGAAGTGAAAAGGATTCAAGGAGGAAGAAATGGGGGGTTTAATGACCTCACGTGCAACACACGTGATAGTCAACACCGGAAAATTAAGGTCAACCATTGAATTTCGGTAAGTGGTGGCTTCCAACAAAAAAAGAAGAACCAAAAAGGTGGTTGCGTGCCCAATTTTTTAAAAAGGTGGTTTCTCACAAAAAAGTGATTATAAAAGGTGGTTTTTGACAAATAATCCTTATTATTATTATTATTATTATTATTATTATTATTATTATTATTATTATTATTATTATTATTATTATTATTATTATTATTATTATTATTATTGTTGTTGTTGTTGTTGTTGTTGTTGTTGTTGTTGTTGTTGTTGTTGTTGTTGTTGTTGTTGTTGTTGTTGTTGTTGTTGTTGTTGTTGTTGTTGTTGTTGTTGTTGTTGTTGTTGTTGTTGTTTAGTCACCTTGGGCGGCAAGTAAACTATTATCCCTCAAGATGTTCTTCAAATGGAGACTTGTGCAACGATGTCCAAATCAGGTAAATCCGATCCTGAGCTCCATTCCCAAACCTGCAAAAAAGGGACCTACCCTGGAGGTTTGAGTGGTGGTTCCCCCTCCGAAGCTTAAGTCAGATATCAGGAGTGTAAAAGGGAAAGTAGAGATAGAGAGAGAAAGTGAGAGAGTATTTTAACAGAGTAAGGGCACACTATTCAATGAATTACCTTTCTCCTTATTTCAAGGGGAGTATTTATAGTGTTTGTGTTTCGGTTGCTGCCTTTTGAGGTTACCCTAAATTAAGGGCACATGATTAGCTAGGCAATAAGAACGTGACATGTGGCAGGCAATGATTGGTTAGTTGATCATTTACCAATCATATGCAACCATTAAAATTGGGATTTGGGCCCAGAATATTCTTCAGGCTAAAAGGTGGGCTTTGTTCCTTTCACAGTAAAAACCTAGAGTTTTAACCATTTACTTACTCCTTTTGATGGGACACGTGGATGGTCCTGATGAATCCAGGTGTCTCCAGGAGAGCCGTCGATTATTTAGGCTACAACATTTGCCCCTAAAAGGGGATTTTACCGTTGGCCTTAAGACGGTTAATTCCCTTTTACTTGAGGAAGTTACTTCTTTTTCAAAAAGACAAAGCCACGCCATTTTCATGTATTGTCGGTCACTTTTAACCGGTTCAGGAGGTTTTTCACCCCCCTATAAATAAGTTCTTTTGTCCTTACTTCAATCATTTCACACCTTGAAAGAATTTTTCTAGAGAGAGAGAGGCTCTGCATATTTTCTGGTTTTCTAGAGAGAGAGTAAGTTCGTCCAGCTTTCATTTTCTTCTCCGAACGTCCAAGCGCTCGTCAGGTATCCTTTCTTTCTTCTTTGTTCTCCTTTATTCTTTATTTTTTGTTAAAAAATAAATTAAATAGATTCCTCTTCTTCGTCAAATAATCCCGGCCGTCAAGAGTTTAACTTGACACTAGAACTGATAGTATTTCTTCTTCGGCACATTCTAGGGTTGGGCCTATTCTGGCCGGTCATGTATATTTTTATGGTTTTGGCCGACAAAGTTAGACGACCCAGTCTTTACCTGTGCAGGGTAATCTAGCGCGCGTCAAGCAAACGGCCCGTCTAAGACAAAGAATAATTCTCCCTACTTATAGCTCTAGCATGGAGGAATCTACTGGACGAGTTCCAGAAGAGACGAGGGAAACCCAAAGTGCTCAGCCATTGGTCGGGCCTACTTCCCCTGGCCACAGTAGGGAAGAAAACCTCGAAGGAAGTCCCGAGCCCAGTCCGTCTGGTAGGGAGATTGAAATGGAAGAAGCCGATGAAGGCAATAATGAGGGTGATTCCAGCACCGCTGAAGAATCAGACGATCCCTCCACTACTTCGTCTCAAATTAGGAGACGCTTAGGTCCCCTCTTTGACCCTGGCTTTATTTTAGCCAACCATAGGTGGTTAGAGAAAATTGGCCCTGATCGCAGCTTCTTATCTTCTGTCATGCCCATGCCGGGCTACTCTTTTGTCATTCCAAATAAAGAGGCTACAATTTTAAGCGCTCCCAAGAACCACTTCGCCGTCTACAAGCTAGCCTTGGATGTGGGGTTGAGATTTTCCCTTCATGATTTCATCGAGCAAGTGCTAAGGCATTACAACATCGGCCATAACCAACCGGCGCCGAATGCCTGGCAGAACATTCTTACATTTATAGCCGTCTGCGAGCTGTGCGGCCTGTCCCTTTCTCTTCCTGCCTTTACGCAGATACACTATGTATCTAAGATTCCGAAGATGGTGGACAGAGCTTGGTTCAACGTCTATAACCGTCCTGGGTTTCTTACTGCCTGGGACAAGCCTTCGAAGATGCACGAGTGGAAAGCCTATTTCATATTCGTCCGAGCTGCCAATGATTACATTGCTGAGGGGTACCACGTCCATAGCCGGACAGCTATGAATACTGGACGGGGGATGTCTTTTTTGGAGTTAGAGGATAGGTTTGACGAAGAGGTGATGGAATACTTCAAATTAAAAGAATATTCCAGACCAAATCATTCATCCTTTAAAGGGCCAGCTAACTAGATTCCTTTCAAGGAAATGTTTTTTAATGATAACTTCTTGGTTGCCGCTGGCTTGCGGTTGGCGGAGGACAAAGGTATAACTTCAAAAACTCTTTAAGTAAACCGCGTCGTCTATAATATTCATCTTACTAATCCCTTGGTCTCTTTTTGCAGACGCTGCCAGAGCACTCCTGAAAAAGTCTTAGACGGGTGACATCAGTATGTCTAAGTTCACTGACAACCTGTGGAAGGAGTATACCAAGACGGGGGCCGATAAGAAGGTCGAGACTCTAGTAAAAATAAATTTTTTTTGAACGCCCGTCTAGAGTTGTTAGACGTCTTTCATGGTCTAGACGAGGGTCCTTCACAGAAGGAAAACGTCTGGCCTTGGACGTTTTCCGTACTGGCAATGGGCTCTGGATGAAGGTTCATCGGAGAAGGAAAGCGGATGTAGCTGGCCGGTTTCCTTCCGTGAGAGATCCTCGTCTAACACTTGATGCTAATCCTGGACGAGGATCCTACTGACCTGTTAACCTCGTCGAAAGACTGACTGTTGTTCCTGGACGAGGGTCCTTTGAAGAAGGAAAACGTCTGAAGATGGACGGTTTCCTTCTGCGAGTGGTCTCCGTCCAAGATCCAAGGTTGTCCTTGTCAATGATACTTTTTGGACGAAGGACCTTCATAGAAGGAAGGCGGCTAATCTTGGCCGGCTTCCCTCTGTGAATGATCTTCGTCCAGATCTTGAAGGAAGTCCTTTGGACGAGTTTACTTTGTAAGTTGGTCTTCGTCTAGAGGAGGGTTTGATTTTTGACCGGCTTCCTTTAGCAAGCAACCTAGGCCTGAGAATTTTGAATTTGCCACTTGCTTTTGGACGGACATATTTCTGACTTGGTATTATTTGTTTGTGTAGAAGAAGGCCCCAACGAACAAGACCCCGCCTGGGACGTCTTCTTCGTCCAAGAAGAGGCCTGCCGCGGCTGGTGATCAGCCCTCGGCCAAAAAGCCCAAGGGCTTTGTGGCCAAGAAGAAGAATGAACGACCGTCCGTTCATAAGACAACTCCGGCCAGCCAAGGGGCCGGAGAAAAGCCCATCCTGCCTCCAGCGGGTTAATCTTTAAAGGTGGACGACTCGTCCACCGATGTTCTTGCCTTGGGAGAGAAAAGACTTGTCTCAACTCTTCAGTCTTCCCCCTACTGATCAGTTGGACGCAATGATCGGCCCGAGGTCCAAATGACGGCTATGGTATGGTGCTCGTGGATCGGCGGGGCCGCTAAAGACGGGTCGGTCTTCAGCGGGGTTGTCGCTCAGCTGGTGGCTCAAATGCCGTTATCTGTTAGATCCGCGTCTTTATCTTCGGGTGAGTCATAATACCCTAACATAGTTAGGACGCTGCGGGTTGGTGGACGTTCGATGAGTCCGTCCAACAAACAAGCAGTAGTCTTCCCCATCAAGAGAACCGACTCCCCCCCCTTTCGCGATAAGAACAAAGGATCGACTTCAGCTTCTGCTTCTCTGCCAGTGGACTCAGACGATGAGTCTTCTGCGGCCTTTACTAAGATGTCAAAGGCTGAACGAGAGAGGCTCAAGCAGGAGCTGTTCAAATGTTACCCTGAGTCCTACATAAAGGGCTTGAGGGGCGCATCATCTAGACTTGTGGGCTACATGTCTCAACTTGTTGCTGAGGTACATTTCGTTGCCGTCTTTATTTTGGTACTTGAAACTTTTTTTTTTAACTCGTCTACTGACTCGTTTGATCTTCGTTATTTCAGCTTCTTGCTCGCATCATTGTAATTGAAGACTGGGTGAGAAAGCTTAGGAAGAAGAATAAGCACCTCATCCATTAAGCTACAACGGCCGGGGACAAGGCCATTTATGACTGTCATCTGCTGGAGACTAAGCACCGTCAATCTCGGGAAGCCTGGGAGAAACGGTCAGCCGAACAGGAATCCGACATCAAGAATTATCTCGTCAAGATCAACGAACTTTATAAGGAGAAGAAGCAATGGCAACTGGCCATGAACACTGTTTCGGCCGAGCTAAAGGGGGAGAGGAATACTGCTCTCATGGCCGCCACTCAGCTTAGAAGGGATACACCTTCTAAGTGCTCAGAACGATCGTCTGAAAGAAGAGGCGATCAAGGCTTTCAACGACGCCAAGGAGGCTCTCAATGAGGTCATTGAGACGTCCAAGGGCTAGGCCCTAAAGGCCTTTGAGATGCTGGCCGTGCCCGAGGAAGTTCCTCGCTTTGAGCGCCACTTGCTCTTTCAAGAGAGCTTTCACAGGGCGATGGTGACAGCTAAGGGGGCTCCTACATTCCTTGATTCTTCAGACGAAGAGGTGGAGGATGAAGAAGAGTCTCCCAAGAACGGCCAGGAAATCCCCGAGGACCAACCCTCTGGCCAAGATACTCCTCCTGCTGAATAGGGTGCCTAGCTTTAGGCTTATTTTTCGATGTATCTTGGCTGATTGCCATCTCTTGTAGCTTGGTTCTTCTTTTCCATAGATCAGGTTGTAATCGTTTTGGACGAGTATTTAATGAACGATCTTTTGTTTAACATTTATCTTTGGTCTGATCATCAAAACACTTGCTGAAGTATGCTAAGTTAAAGCAGCTCGTCTTAAGACTGATAGATTAACAAACTTGCCTTACAACTTGGACGACTTTCGAACTTTAAAAAAATAAGCACTAGAAATGAGACCCGTCCTAGACTATGGACGATCTTCGAATTTTACTTAAATTAGCATTAAGTATGAACGAGGCTCGTCCTAAACTCTAGACGACCTGCGAACTTAAATAAGCAAAGTATGAATGAGACTCGTCCTAGACTATGGACGATCTTCGAATTATACTTAAATTAGCATTAAGTATGAATAAGGCTCGTCCTAGTCTCTGGACGACCTGCGAACTTAAATAAGCAAAGTATGAATGAAACTCGTCCTAGACTATGGACGATCTTCGAACTAAGCATGAAGTATAAATGAGGATCGTCCTAGATTCTGGACGACCTTCGAACTAGACTCGTTCTAGAAGTTCTAGGGCTTAGTTATATTTCCCCCTTCTTGTGCTTAGTTTGTCCTGGCATTCCGGACGAGCTTTGCACCAAGAAGGAGAGCGACCATCATAGGTCGAGCCAACGTAAAACTCTCATTTAGGACGAGCTTAGATATTTATGCATATGCAATCCTTGTATTTTGCTGTTTATGAGCTTACCATGTTCTGGCCGGCTTCCTTGAGGAAGCAACGCTCGTCTTGCAGTAATGAGCCCTTACTAGGGCCTTTACTACTTAGCTGACCTTGCATTTGAAAGTAAGATACCTTTACTAAGGCGTGCTTATTTCTGGTCGGCTTCCTTTTAGGAGACCATGATGTTTCTCTTACTAGAGATTATTACTATTTGTCTAACCAGAGATGTAATCTACCTTTCTTTGGGTTTATTACATTTTGGTCAGTCTCCTTGAGGAAGCAATGTGCGTCAGAAGAATGTTTATCCCTTGTTGGGTTGATTCATTCTTTTAGTTTGTTCTTGGTCGTTCGTTGTTTAATTTTCTTCAATTTTATCTAAGTTAATGTCACTTTTAGGCCACTAGGCTAACTAGTGGTAAAAATTCCCCAAAGTGAATGACTTTAGTAAAAATAAAGAAACAATACAGATATAAGGAGAGAGTAGAAATTGTATTATATGAATTTTGCTTGGCTGAGTACCAAGGTACATGTATACATTTCTAATTCTCTTTTTTGTGTCGTGGCACTTGTTGGGATTACAAACTACTTAGTATTGTTGGCGATTATCTGAATCAGACGTGGTACTTCTTCAGTGTGTCTGAGTTTCAAGTGCGTTGTATTGGACGTCCATCCATATCTTGGAGATGAAAAGTTCCACTTCGCACTTCCTGGACTATCAGATAGGGCCCTTCCCAATTTGGTGTCAGCTTACCCAACTCCTTAGCTCGTCCAACAGCCTCTATCTTCCTCAGAACCAAGTCCTCTACTTTGAGTGGTTGTCTAGCGACTCTCTTGTATAATTGCATTCTCAATAGTGCATTGCCCCTGACCTCTGGTACTTGGTCCAAGGCAGTGCGCAAGGCGGCCCAATTGGCTTCTTCTGTGTACAACATGACTCTCAAGGTGGGTTCTTCAATCTCAATCGGCAAGACGGCTTCAGTTCCATAGACCAACATGAAAGGTGTCTCACCTGTAGAGTTCTTGGTCGTGGTTCTAATGGACCATAACACCAGTTGTAGTTCTTTAATCCATAGCCCCTTGGCATTGTCCAGCTTCCTTTTGATGTTGTTTGATAGGATCTTGTTGAATGACTCTACTTGCCCAATGGCTTGTGGGTGGGCGACTGCAGCAAAGTGAGCTTTGATTTCTCTTTCTGCCAACCAATCTTTCAGTTTTGGAGTTTCAAACTAGGGACCATTATCAAATACAACGGACTGCGGCATGCCAAACCGGGCTATGATATTCTTCCAAATAAAGCCTTTGACATCATTCGTCGTTACAACCTGCATTGCTTCAGCTTCTACCCATTTAGTGAAGTAGTCCACAACCATAATTACAAACTTCTTCTGCCCAGCGGCCACAGGGAAGGGTTCCAGAATGTCCATGCCCCATTTGGCAAAGGGAAGTGGGAACAGGATGGGAGTTAGGTAATTGGACGGCTTCTGATGCAAGTTTCCATGTTTCTGACAACTGTCACACTTTTTTGCATAAGCAAGAGCATCTTCTTTTAATGTAGGCCAATAATACCCAGTTCTTTAGGCCTTTTCTCCCAAGGCTCTTCCCCCAATGTGAGATGCACAAGCTCCTTCATGGAGTTCTTTCAGCACTTTCAGTCCATCTTCTTTAGTAATACACTTTAGAAGAGGACGATTGAATGATTTCTTGTACAGGGTTTCATCCCACAACTCAAACCACTTGTCTCTGACCTTGACGTACTTGGCCTCCACCGGGTCTGAAGGTAATTGACCTGTTTTCTTGAAGTTTATAATGAGCTCTATCCATATCTCCCCTCGACTAAGAAACACGACTGGCTCTTGATCAATAGTCTTTTTTGGTTTAACTTCCCAAAATACTGTTCTTGGTGCATCACAGTCAGCTGAGCTGGCCAATTTTGAGAGAGCATCAGCTTGATGATTTTCCGACCTTGGTACTTGGTCGAGAACAAATCGCTTTAAGAGCTCAATCTCATCCTTGATCAGACACATATATTTGCTCATTGATGCTTCTTTGCATTCAAAATCTCCATTGACCTGACTGACGACTAAAAGAGAGTCTGCTTTGGCCTCAATCTCTAAACCCCAGCCGCCTTACACATCTTGATCTCAGCCAGAAGTGCCCTCATACACAGCTTCGTTGTTGGACGCTTGGAACTGGAACCTTAGTGCATATTCAAATTTATCTCCCTCTGGAGATTGACAAATGATTCCTGCCCCACATCCATTGACAGTGGATGATCCATCTACCATGAGCGTCCAGTGCTTTCTTCCTTCGGCCGGATCAGATATTGGTTCCACAAATGGTCAGTATAGACTAGTATACTGTGAGCCAAGAAATAAGGTCTCAACTTCCTGCTGGCCATGACCAGTGCCAACCCAAACTTCTCAACCGGTGTGTACCTACATTCCGCGTCCTTGAGCACAAGACTTACAAAGTATATTGGGATTTGCACTGACTCACTTTCGGCCAGTAGAACAGCACTCAGTACAAACAATTTTTCCCCCTCGGCTGGACTGACCAACCTAGGTAACTGACGAAGATGATCCTTGACTTGCTGAAGTGCTTGCTCGGCTTCTGCTGTCCATTCAAACTTAGCTTTCTTCTTAATTGTGGCAAAAAAATGATGACACTTGTCACCTGACTTAGACAAGAAACGTCCAAGGGCCGTTAGGTAACCCGTCAGACGCTGCACTTCTTTGATCTTGGACGGAGACTTCATGTCTAGAATAGCTTGGATCTTTTCAGGATTTGCTTCTATTCCCCTCTAATCCACTAGGAAGCCCAAGAACTTCCCAGCCAAGACGCCAAAAACACATTTTTTGGGGTTCAATTTCAGCTTGTACTTTATGAGAGTTTCAAAAGTTTCTCTTAAATCACCAACATGGTCTTCTTCTTGCTGACTCTTCACTATCATATCATCTATGTATGCTTCCATGTTCCTTCCCAATTGTGGCTGGAAAACCGTGTTGATCATTCTTTGGAAGGTGGCCGGCGCATTTCGGAGGCCGAAAGGCATCCTCAGCCAGCCATACAACCCTTTCTCTGTAATGAAGGATGTCTTGTCCTGGTCCTCTGGCCACATGGGGATTTGATGAAATCCTGAATACGCGTCCATGAAGCTCAACAAGGCATGGCCGACTGTGGAATCTACCAGCCGATCCAACTTAGGCAAAGGAAAACTGTCCTTGGGACAGGCCTTGTTGAGATCAGTGTAGTCTACGCACATTCTCCATGTGCCATTAGGCTTTGGTACCATGACCATATTGGCTATCCAGTATGGATAATAAGTCTCTCTGATGAACCGAGATTCCATCAACTTCTGAACTTCTTGGTCGACCGCCTGATTTCTGACCGGCCCCAAATGTCTCTTCTTCGGACGAACTGGTTCTAAACATGGATCAACATTCAACAGGTGGACGGCTATGTCTGGAGCAATTCCAGGCATCTCTTTAACACTATAGGCAAACACATCTTGAAACTCTTTGAGCAAACATCTTCTGGGGCCTCCACAGGCTCTGGACGTTCAAGTGACATGCCCATGATGGTCATCACTTTTCCAGACGAGGGTGGTTCTTCTTTGATGGACACATACTTTCTTTTCTTGCTGGGAAGGTTTTCGGACGTTTTTCTTGGGGGAGCAACCTGCGTCTGAGGATTTTCAATTGTCATTCTCAGAGAGGCCACTTGGTCTTTCACAATCTCGGCCGTTTTCCCTTCGCCAGTGACCTTCGTGTGGTCTTGCTTTTCTGCTTTCCAAGATGATGGTTTCAAAGTGGTTAGGTAACATTCTCTGGCCGCTTGTTGGTCTCCATACAAGGAACCAATTTGACCACCATCACATTGAAACTTCATGAGCATTAAGTGAGTAACTATCACTGCCTTAACATGATTCAGAGTTGGTCGTCCAAGAATGACATTGTAAGCTGTTAAGTCTCGGACGACTAAGAACTTAATGAACAAAGTCCGGGAGGCATCCTTCTCTCCAACTCGGACGGGCAAAGTAACTGTTCCCATAGGGTGAATAATTCCTCCCCCAAACACAATGACTGGATGGTGGACGGGAACCAAGTTCTTTTCATCAAACTTCAACCTGGACAAGCAATCTGCACTAATGATGTCCATAGAACTTCCAGTGTCAATCAGAATTCTTCTTACTCTCAAATTTGCTATCTTCATCTCCACAACCAAAGGGTCATCATGAGGAGTTTTCAACTTCCCCCGATCTTGCTCACTAACGACCACTTTAGGGAAGGGCTCAGCCTTTGTCTGATCAGTTAGTAAGACTTGGCCGAGCTCCCTGAGGTAGTTTTTGTGCCCTCGATTGGTTGGTCCTCCAGCGGCAAATTCTCCTGAGATAACAAGAACAACATCCTCGTCAGTGCTCTCACTTTCCTTCTTCTTGCTCTAACGATCATCCTTCCTCTGAAACTTCCTTCCCCCTTGAGTTCATCTTTCATTTTCGGGCTAAATCCTCCAAAGCCCTCTTAAGGTGTTTACATTCATTAGTCTCATGACCACGGTCCTTATGGAAATGACAGTACTTGCTTTTGTCCCTGTTCCTGTAAGGACTCTTCATTTCAGCTGGAGTCTTTATCTCATATTGATCCTTTATCTCCATAAGAATGGAGTATTGGTCTTTGCTAAATTTTATGGGATCAGCTGAAGATTCAGATTCTTTCCTCTTTCCTCGCCTGGACGAAGTGGTTGTGGAGGTTATTGCCCAAGTCTCGGCCTTTTTAGGATTGCTCTTTTTTGCCTGAGCTACCTCTTCAGGCTTCTTGGACTCAGGATGCTTGGCTCAGCACAAACTTTCGTGGCGTGTATGAATGCTTCAGCTTCCTTCAAGGCTTCCACAATAGTGGTGATTTTCTTCTTAACAAGATCAAACTTAAAACTTCCTGGATGTAGCCCCCTGATGAAGGTGTCGAAGGCCACACCAGCATTAAGATCTTGAATCTGCAGGGCTTCTAGATTGAACCTCTTAACAAAACTTCTAAGGGCTTCTTTTGGTCCTTGGATGACCTTGCCCAAATGCATGCTCGTTTTCAACTCTTGCCGATTGGCAACAAAGTGACTATTTAATAAGTAATTATTGAGTTCAGTGAAATTGTTGACTGAATTTGGGGGGAGATTATTAAACCACTTCTGAGCTACTCCCTTTAGAGTAGCCGGGTGGTTCTTGCACCAAGTAGCATCATCTACTGCTTGGACGTACACTTGATGCTTATAAGCGGAGAGATGATCATCTAGATCAGTCGTTCCATCAAACGGCTCTGTGGTAGGGAGTTTAACCTTTGGGAAGGGAGGCGCCTCCATGATCCTGGCCGAGAAAGGGGTTGGCCAGTTGATCTAGAGGGCTCCCAGCTGTCCCTGAATGGGTATGAACTCCTTACGATACTCCTTCAACACCGGATTAGATGAAGTTTTTGCCGGGGCTGCACGCCGATAAACCATTGGCTGCACCACCGTTTTCATTTGTCTTGGACGAACAAGAGAAGGGCCAAGACTTTTTCCTTCAGTTCCGGACGGTAACTTCAAAGAGGGATCTCTCAGATACCGTGTGGACCCTGTGACCGACCATTGTAATGCATCAGCTTTCTTTGCTTCCAAGTATTCCCTGACATCTGTTTCCATTCTATGCCCATTTGGACGAACATTATCCTGGGTCCTGACCACCAGGTTCCAGTCCATCTTCTTTCGCTGCTCACTGACTTCTGGCTGTCTTTCTCTGGCTGTTCTCCTTGAGGGTTCCTGACGAGCAGGTCGGCTTGGACATGGACGATTCTTCTAGGAACGCCCCCTAAGATGAACTGGATTGTTAGCCGCTGGATCTAGATAACAACATATTGTTCTTAATCAGTTCCTGGACGATTGCGGCCATCTTAGTCTGAAAGTCATTCAGGACGTTCTCCAAGTGAGCAGCAGTCACTGGACGTTCAAGACTTTCCTAGATGACAGGTTCATGACTCTGACCAGGAACATTAACAAAGGACGGAGGTCTATCCCTCCCTCGAGGTGGTCTCTCATCGTCTACCGTATCTTCAACTCGAATTTGAAAACTTCGATTCCTTGCCACATTGGACGAGTGACAATCAGTCATCGTTGCGTCTTCCCACAGACGGTGCCAAATGATTAGTCTCCTTGGCTGGCAAGTAAACTATTATCCCTCTAGATGTTCTTCAAATGGAGACTTGTGCAACAATGTCCAAATCAGGTAAATTTAATCCTGAGCTCCGTTCCCAAACCTGCAAAAAAGGGACCCACCATGGAGGTTTGGGTGGTGGTTCCCCCTCCGAAACTTAAGTCAGGTATTAGGAGTGTAAAAGGGAAAGTAGAGATAGAGAGAGAAAGTGAGAGAGTATTTTAACAGAGTAAGGACACACTGTTCAATGAATTACCTTTCTCCTGATTTCAAGGGAAGTATTTATAGTGTGTGTTCTGGCAGCTGCCTTTTGAGGTTACCCTAAATTAAGGGCACCTGATTGGCTAGGCAATCAGAACGTGACACGTGGCAGGCAATGATTGGTTAGTTGATCATCAACCAATCATATGCAGCCATTTAATTTGGATTTGGTCCCTGAATATTCTTCAGGCCAAAAGGTAGGCTTTGTTCGTTTCACAGTAGAAACCTAGAGTTTTAACCATTTGCTTACTCCTTTTGATGGGACACGTGGATGTTCCTGATGAATCCAGGTGTCTCTAGGAAAGCCGTCGATTATTTAGGCTACAACAATTATTATTATTATTATTATTATTATTATTATTATTATTATTATTATTATTATTATTATTATTATTATTATTATTATTATTATTATTATTGTTATTACTACTACTGCTATTACTATTACTATTACTATTATTATTATTATTA
The DNA here is from genome assembly GCA_947648045.1 of Beta corolliflora. NCBI lineage: Eukaryota > Viridiplantae > Streptophyta > Magnoliopsida > Caryophyllales > Amaranthaceae > Beta > Beta corolliflora. The sequence continues at coordinate 567,934 of CANSZD010004085.1, read as the reverse complement.
TTACTACTATTATTATTATTATTATTATTATTATTATTATAATTATTATCCTCGTCCTCATCATCTTATCATTATTATTACTAGATTCAAATGCACATACTTTAAGTAATAAAAAGATGTACATATTAATATTAAATTGTAAAATATATTTAAAAAAATAAAGGGCATTTAAGGTATTTCAAGTAGACACCAAACTTCTCAATAGTTGCTTTATATAATATAGATTATTCAAAAGTCAGAGAAGCCTCCAACTATCAAATCCTCACCTCTCAGCCACTCTCCACCTAAAAGTAAAGAAGAATATCAATAACTAAATTGGAAATATTGCCTATTATAATCACTAATTCACCATAGCCTACTACAAAGAAAACAAAAACATAAATACAATTAACATATTAATCACCTATCACTAAGCATAATATAAGGAAATTAACTAGGATCCCCTCAAAAAAAAACTAGGAAAAAATTCCACTAAAAAATCTTGGAAATGTTTGCAATCCTAACTAAATTACTTAAAGTATAATATAGGGAAATTAACTAGGAAATATATTGGCTGTCCTAATTAAATTAAATGATCGAAGAGTTAAATGCGAAATCATAATGGACCCAAATCATATACGGACATATACCCCGTAATTTAATAACAATCAATAAAAACCAAAGTTATATTCTTCCTCAACAAATCAAAAAACACAATTTGTCTCGAGTACTCCCTCCGTCCCATATTATAAGTCCTGATTCTGTTTTTACACGGGAATTAAGGTAAAGTAGAATCTTGTTTTATTTGAATAAAAAGATTCATTTTTATTGGGAAACACCTATATTATTTTTTTCTTTTTAACAAAAAATAAAAACTGAACATTAATGTTGCATGGTTTAATGTGTAGATGAGTTCAATGGGGTAAAAGATTCCATTTTATCATTAATAATGGTGCATTGGAAGCTGAAATTATAAGGACTTTTTGGGAATTAAATTATTTTCATGAGGGTATTTTGGACATAATTATTGATTGAAAATAGAAATAGGACTTATATTTTGGGACACTTTAAAAGAAAATGGGACTTATATTATGGGACGGAGGGAGTATAATTTTCCTTTCAAAGAAAAGCATCATTTTTCATTTATTTTTAAAAACGGACAGTAAGACTAAAAGTCCAAGTTTAAAGCACCCACATAGTCACTTTGTTATTTCATTTTTTCATAGACCAGCATGATTGTGCAAAACTATACTCCTTCCGTTCCATAAAATTCTTCCCACTTTTCATTTAAAGGTATTTTATGAAGTTCTTCTCATTTTTACTTTATTTTATTTTTGACAAACAAATTAATCTATTACCTACTTGTCTCATCATATGGACCCGCTACTTTTTATACTATCTCACAATTACGTTCTCTAACCTACTAAAAATCAATAAAGTACATGCGTTTCTAAATCATAGTTACACGGTCACCCATACTTTTCATGTATGTCGATGCAAAACTTTGAGAATTAATGTTTAATTTTATATTTGTAAATTATAAAAAGTTGATATTCTAAAAATACATATCGAGAGGAATCAAACAAAATCCCACATGACTATATTATGTTAACCATAAATTACAAATGATTGTTAAATTGAAAGTTATGAATAATGTCAAAAGTCAAAGAAAACTATTAATGCTGTATAAAACAGATTAATATTTTGATCCTGATATGAACAAGGTTTCTTCATTCTTAAATGTTAATGAAGGATTAGTGAAAATAAGTTCTTTAACGACTCGTTTGGGTAAAATTAGAAAAAGTTTCTTATAAACGTATTAAGGACTTATTTGACTAATGTGGTTGTGTAACAAAGGGAAATCTATATATACTAATATATTAAAAGGTGTTCCTCAACAAGGAACTGTGTCACATGGCGTTATCCTTTAGAGTTTTAAATTCATGTACTCCATATACAATTAAAAAAAATAGATTACATATGGTATAAGATTTGATCCCATGACCTCAAGCTTGTGTACTAATATCTTAACCACTAAACCAAGTAATATTTGGTGTTATAATTTCAATGTGGAATACTAATAAATAAAATATATAAGTACCCGGGGCATAACCCGGGCCTAAAAACTAGTTAAAACTCATTAGTAGACATTGTTGCTCGATGGAATCCAACTTAGCAACAAAACATAGCAACCTCTTATTTTAAAACTTTGGCGATTCCGACCAGAGGAGGAGACCAAATAAGATTATTACTAGAACGAAGAATTTTAAAACTTTGACGATTCCGACCAGAGGAGGAAGGGGAGGAATCATCAACATCCCCCACCGCTTTATCCCAATTGCTATAAAAATTGTTAACTTGAAAACTGGCTCGGTGAGGCAAAATACCTTCATCATTGAAGATAGCTCTGTTTCTAAAGAACCAAATAAACCACCACACAAAGGATAATTTAGTAATAACATCCACCGAGGACTTAGAATGGCAACTATTAAGCCGGTAACAAAAAGAATACTGATCTAAAAAAATTAATCCCCTCAGGAAGAAGGGGCCAATCACCACTAGCATGAAGGCAAGCTAAGATTTCTAAAGTAAACGGGCACTGAAAACAAAGATGATTCAGAGACTCCCGGGCATTACTACAAAGCACACACTGCTGCGGAAGGAAAACTTTACTTTTTTCAAGCCTATCCTAAGTAGGAAGGCCATCATGACAAACCTTCCCAAAAAAATTCGTTATCTTGGGAGGAAGCTTAAGTTTTCAAATCCAGTCATACTCAACTTTTGTAAAATTTGAATTTAATAAACCTTGAGCTAACCAATAACCTGACTTGACAGAATACTCTCTATTAGAAGATAAACCCCAAACTAGCACATCAGATTGAGGATTCGAAGGGAGGAAGGACTGGTAAATAGAAGTAGCTATATTTATTTATAGGAACGAGAGAGATTAATTTATTATAATCCCAGTTACCACTCTCATCAATCACCTTATTCACTTTTAAATCATCATTAGCAGTAGGAGGCTGAATAACTTTTCTAAGTGGATACTGAAAAATCCAATTGTCATCACATAAACTAATATCCTTACCATTACCTACTTGCCACCGAAGACCTTTCTGAAACAACGGACGAAGACTCATAAGCTTCTTCCATTGCCAAGAAGCAACCGAAGAAACCTTATGCTTCAAAATATCATGATTTTTACTATACTTCTTCTTAACCAACTTAACCCATAAATTATTAGGATTTTTAATAATTTTCCAAATAAGCTTCATTTGCAAAGCTATATTATTATTGTCATCTTTACGAATACCTAAACCACCATGTGATTTAGGAAGATAAATTTTGTCCCAACCAATGAGATTTACTGATTTGCTGGTAATATCCTTATTCCAAAAAAAATTCCTATATGTTTTGTCCAAGGTAGAGAGAATCTTTTGAGGTAAATAAAAACTCTGCATTTGATAATGGCTTTGGAAGCCAGATTAGACTGGATTAGCACCGTTCTCCCAGCTTGTCAAAGAGAATTGGCTTTCCATTTCGGAAGTTGATTAGAAACTTTAGATACGACTTTCCCGAAAGTTTCTTTAGTAACCCTTGAATCAATAATTGGGCAGCCTAAATACCCCCCCAAATTTGAGGATTCAGCCATATCCAAAATACATGCAAAGTGAGCTTTAGGACTTTCCAAAACATTAGGAGAACATTGAAACGCAGACTTGTGAAAGTTGACAAGCTGCCCTGACATGGAGCAATATTTGTCTAAAATTTGTTTTATAGCTAAACAACTTTGGTTAGTAGCTTTAGCAAAATCATTGTGTCGTCTGCAAATGTGAGAAAGGGGATTCGCATACCTGATTTACCAATAGACACCCTTATTAATTTTTCCCTTTGTAAACTGGAAAAGGAAATTTGTCTTGCTAAGAGTTCTGCACAAAGAATAAAAAGGTAAGGGGATAAAGGATCTCCTTGATGAATCCCTCTAGAAGGATAGAATCACTCCCCAGGAATTCCATTAACTAAAACAGAGAAAGAAGGGGAAGAAATACAAGAGTTTATCCAACTAATCCATTGAGAACAAAACCCAAGTTTTTTTAACGATGTCAGAATATAATCCCACTTCAATTTATCGTAAGCTTTTTCCATATCTAGCTTAATAGCAATCCACCCTTCAGCACCAGTTTCTTTACTAAAAGAATGAAAAACTTCATGGGCTATTAGAATATTATCTTGAATTAATCTTTCCGGAACAAAGGCTCCTTGTAGTGGGTGAATAATTTTGCCCATAACAATCTTGAGTCTATTAGTTATGACTTTAGAAATTATCTTATAGATAGTGGAGCACAAACTAATGGGACGGTTGCACAAGAAGGATTATCAATTTTCGAAATTAACGCAAGAAATTTATGGTTAATTTCTTTAAGTAAATGACCAGAATGAAAAAAGGTTTTAACAGCTCGAACCACGGAGTTCCCGACTAATGTCCAATATTTTTGAAAGAAAAACGGGGGGAAACCATCTGGTCCTGGAGATTTATCTAGAGCTAAGTCAAAAGTAGCATCTTTAATTTCGTCATATTAAACTTCTGTAATAAGAAAAACATTATCTTCCTCAGACACAATTGGGGATAATAAAGCGAAAAGGAGGGAATTTTAGCACAACAGACTGAATTAAATCTAACGAAATTTGACAATGATCGGACGAGGTGAATGGATGATGTTTCAGTTTAGCTTGAGGGAACAAATCAATCCAAGAGGTGCTAGCCACTCCCCTATCTAGTCTCTCTTGAATATTGTTACTCCCATCCCTTTTCTTCCTCCATGTATATCTCAAGCCTAAAAAAGGAAGCTCAATACAAGGGGCCTGATTTAAAAGATTATTCATTACATTAAGCCGAGATGAATTAAAAGGAGCTCCCCAAGTTTATCTAATTCACAACTGATCTCATTAAAATCCCCAAGAATTATAAAAGCGGAAGTTAAACTACTAACGTATAAAATTAGCTTTTCCCAAAATTCACTTTTATGTTCTTGGCTAGCATGGGCATAAATAAAAATTGCAATATAAGATATATTAGCATCCCGAAGAGATATAGAACAAGAAAGAAACCGAGCAGATTTATATATTACAACCAAGTTGAAAGGATTCTGAACACAATATTTCCACAAAAGCCATACTCCACCTGAAAGACCTACAGTAGGAATATAATCAAAGTGGTTAAAACCACATTGATTTGCTATGATCAGGGAAGGAGGGGACTGTGATTTGACTTGACACAACATCATAATTTGGACCTTCTTGCTATCACAAAAGTCCTTAACTTCAAAAAAGGCATTTTTCTTTGCTACCCCTCTAATGTTCCAAAAACACATGAACATATTTAAAAAAAAAAAAAGTAAAACCAGAAGCCATTTGCTTACAGGGGGTTGAACAAAACTAATTCCTCTTCCATACTTTCTGGAGCATAGAATTGAGAAAAACAAGAATTCCTTGATTAGCAAGTATATTTTTCCCAATAGCAGCTCAGAAAACAAAAAGATAAAGACATAGCATATTACTTTTTTGACTAAGAACAGTAGAAACTGATGCATTCTTTCACTCATAAAAGTGGTTGAAGCTGAAATATAGCATACTCCTAACCTCACTGATTCCAAAAGTCCACTGGGATACTCCAACAATGGGCTTAAGTCAATGCTACACAAACGATATTGATGACTAAAATTTGCTGTCAAGGGATTTTGACAATTACCACCACTTATAGCAATAATACAACATAAATTCTGAGGGAAAATGATAGTTATCATAATGTTAGATGCGATGCTCTCCAAACATTCAATGGAGAACATCTGACTCAACTTTACTTTACCAAGATTTCGAGGAATGAAGTATTCAAAGAAGTTATTGAGTTGAAATCCAAGTTTTCTAATTAGTAGACTCAACCCGAGAGTAGGGAAAAATAAAATTTTCAAATTTTTGTATAAAATAAACAGGTTTATGGATTTACTGGATAACTGAATCTGAAATTGATACAATCTCTTACTTACAACAGAGATCAGAACTAAACACAAACATACCTTTGTAATTACTTTGGAAAAATTGATTACAATAGCAACTGAACCTACATTTGGAAAAGTCTTTCCAAGAGCTGACGCCACAACCAAAGGGATAATACCAATACTAAATAAAAAACTACAATGAAGAAACTTATCTTTGGAGAGGTATTGACAAATAACATGACAACCAATGTTGCATTTCAGGTTACGAACAATAGACTTATTATTATGCCTAGTGGTGTCAGAAACAGACCTGACCGCTGGGTCAACCTGATTCTGACCTGACTTGAACCTGGTTCGACCTGTGAGGGTCAGTCTCCAGACCTGATTGAAACCTGACTTGAGATTACCCAGACCTTACCGGCACCTGACAAGATTATATGCTGACCTGACCAGACAGACCTGCATTCAAACTCAAACCCGACCGTACTCAACCAGATATTACTAAAATTCAATTATTTTTTATATCCATAAAATCATTTAAATATATAAATTTATAAATTTTCTTACATTTTATAATTAATTAAATAAAAAAATAAATTACATTTAATTTAAGAGTTAAATTTTAAATATCATGTACTTGTTTATATTTTCTATAATTACCTAATGTCCTCATTTTCAAATAATATTAAAAAATATCTAATTAAACCCTATACTCCAAATTTATTATCCCATTTTAATATTCTACTAAATTTTCCTCATTTTTTCTACCAAATATTCTACCAAATTATCCCATTTTAATATTCTACCAAATAATATCTCAAATTCTCGTAACACTATACTAAACAACAACATATGAGCTTATAAAAATCTGCAATTATAATAAATTATACAAAAAATCAAGATTTATTGAAATTACATAAAAATAAAAATAAAAGAATAAATGTGGAATTATATGAAATTACACAAAAGTCAATAAATCTGGGGACAAAATTGAACGATATTACACAAAAAAAAAATTAATCAACACAAAAATTAACAAATTAAACTAAAAAATGGAAAAAAAATCTTGAACGAAAACTAGATCTGGCCGGAATCGAGGGACGGCATTTGAGAAGAGAATCAAATTGCTGTTGGCGGTGGTGAGGAGGTGACGAAGAAGGTGGTGAGGATGTGACGAAAAAAAATCTGCAATTACGACGACGAGCGAAGATCGACGGCGACGTGCGAAGATCGACGGCGACGAGCGAAGATCGACGAAGGATGGAGTGGGAGGGGGTAGTGCCGTGGGGTGGTTGAGAGTGTGGCGAGAGAGGAATGGGTGGTTGAGGGGGTGGTAGGCTGAGGAGAGAGAATGACAGAAGGAATAGGAGGTGGTTGGATGAGAGAGGGATGGGGATTAGGGTTTTAGAAATGAGAGATGGAAGAGAGAAGGGAAATCAGAAATGGGAGATGGGTTTGAGTCTTTGAGAGATTGATGGTTAGATTTTGATCCTTCTCAAATCAAGGGTTCTAATTCATGATCCATGACATTAATCTTTGGCCAATAGGAAAAGAGAATGATCTAGCACATGGATTGATGACTTATCACATGATTGACAATCTTATATTTTTTATAATCTTACTAATTCTTGTCTTGGTTTAGTAACTTCTAACTTTAATAATTAGTCAATTATTTTATTAATTTGAAATTTTGGTTATTTTTATTGAAATTATTATGATTAGTGTTTAAGTATTATTTAATTAGAGTTATGAATTGAATTTCTAAATTTTAATTAGACTCTTTATAGCGTTGCTTATACAACTATCAGTCTATTACTCAATTAAGTAATAGTATAATTATATTTACTTAAGTAAACTTATATGTAGTGTTACATTGACATAGATTATCTACTTAGAATGATACATTTATTGATCCCATCCAATAACAACTTGTTTCAATCCAATAGGAAAAGAGAATGATCTAACACATGGATTGATGACCTAGCACACATGATTGATAATCTTATATTCTTATAAGTTATAATCTTACTAATTATTGTCTTGGTTTAGTAACTTACTAACTTTAATTTGAAATTTTGGTTATTTTTATTGAAATTATTATGATTAGTATTTAAGCCATAACTATCATTTATTAATTAGCATAATAATAATAATAATATTATTATTATTATTATTATTATTATTATTATTATTATTATTATTATTATTATTATTATTATTTAATTAGAGTTATGAATTGAGTTTCTAAATTATAATTAGACTCCATACTTATGGCGTTACTTATACAACTATCATCAGTCTATTACTCAATTAAGTAATAATATAATTATATTTATTAAAGTGAACTTATATGTAATGTTACATTGACTTTGATTATCGACTTACAATGATACATTCATTGATCTCGTCCGATAACAACTTGTTTCAATCCAAATACATGTTTTAGTTTCAAAATGCATTTTATAGTTTGTTTATACTTTATCATATATAGTCACAACATAATACATATATACCGCGTTATATATGTTTGTTATTGTTATATCGTACTAACATATATAAGCCTACTGATAAAATAGTTTCTTTATAGTCACATATATATAAGCCTACTGATAAAATAGTTTGTTTATAGTCACATATATATACAAAGTTAAGAGAAGACCATAAATACTATACTAGTATTAAACTATAGTATAACATAAAAATAATTAACTTAAATAATCTTATAACTTATAAAGATAAGGGAGTGTTATGGTTGTTAATCTTATATATACTAGTATTAAACTATATGGTTGTTAACAAGTTACTATTTAGTAACTAGTAAGTACTTGTTAACTATTTTACTTAACTTATGGTTGTTACTTGTTAACAGTTAACTTATTTTAATAAGTTATGGTTAGCTTTTATAGGAGATAATGATTTGGGGGTATAATTTATTATTATTATTATTGTGCAACATATGAACCCTCGTTATAATCACTTAGGCCTCATATGAACCGTCGTTGTAAACATATGAATGTATGATTGTCATTTGTTATAGTATTATAACATATTAAGAGTCGTTATACTAATTTATAATCAATAGAGTATTAGATTGGGGTTTTACAATTATTTTGATATCAATCTTATATTAAAATGATTCAACATATTAGTATTTATATTGTTATTGTTATTATTAGTATTCCTGTTCTTATTTGTATTACTATTGCTATTGTTAGCCTTGTTACTATTACTGTTATTATTTGTATTTTTACCTATTATCATTGTCGCTTTATGTTTATTATTATTATTATTCTCATTACCATCATAGCAATTTACAAACTTATATATCAATCATAATGCTTATAATAATAAATCATTTATATAAAGTTTGGAATTGATCGTCTACTCGTTATTATTGTCGTTGGTTATAATATATAATATTAAAACATATGAAGAGTCGTTCTACTCCTTTACTCATTAGAGTGGTTTTACGCAGTTGATTATTCGAAATAAGAGTTGACTAAGAGAATACACCACTACAAGAAAAGTGGTAATCAACGAGGGCTACAAGCCGTCGTTGATGGCCTAAAAAGCCGTCGCTAAATAATCAACGACGGCCAACCGTCGTTGATAGGCAGTCGATAAAAAGATGGTCGCTGATATTAGAATCAACGACCGTCAAGCCGTCGGTGATATTTTCAACGACGGTTTCATAACTGTCAGCGACGGTTAATCAAAGCCAACGTTGATCCCACGTCAACGACTGTTTAAAGCAGACGGTGAGTCAGCGACGGTTTATAACAGTCACTGGGACACCGACCGTTTTAAACCGTCGGTGTCGCACCGACTGTTTTAAACCGTCGGTGACGCACCGACTGTTTTAAACCGTCGTTGATTTCGTTGAATCAACGTCTGTTTATAACCGTCGCTAAGATATTATAGCAGTCGTTGATTTTGTGTCCATGGGTGCATAGAGTACCTTACAGCGACTGCCTAGCCATCGTTGATTTAATGTTTAACCGTCGCTGTTGTTTCAAAATAATATTATTTAAAATTCTATTGTTCTTAATAATAATTAAACCTGTACCTGCACAGCTAGGGGTGTTCACCGGTCCAGGACCGGACCGGACCGGACCGGAACCGGCTGGACTGGTGGACCTGAATCAAGAAAATTTTTGGACCTGGACCGGACCGGTCCGGTCTTGGACTTGTTGGACCGGAATCTTTATTTTTTTAAAAAAAATATTTTTAATTTGATTTAAAAATATTTATAAATTAAATATATTAAAACTTTAATAATATTAATAACAATATTTCTAAAGTTTATAAATAGAAGGTTTCTAAATTTCTAACTTTTTACTACTTTTTAAACTTTTTAACATATAAATTTTTTTTTTTACTAAAAAATCAGAAATTCCGGTCCATCGGTCCGGACCGGAATTTTTCGGGTTTGGACCGGACCGGACCGGAAACCCGGAATCGGGATTTTTTTCGAACCGAGGACCGGACCGGAATCTTCGGTCCGGTCCGGTCCGGTAAAGATTCCGGTCCGGTCCGGTCCAGATTCCGGTCCGACCCTGGTCTTTGAACAGCCCTATGCACAGCTGCACCTAAATATACCACGCTAAAGCTGTTTCTCCATCGCATTCAATTTTTTCAATTACAAAAATATGCAATTTTGATATATATTACAATTTACATAGATACTTGTATAATTACATGAAATAGATTACATTTATGTACACAAAATAGATCCCGATGTCGGGAAATAAAGTAGATGTCGGTGTTTACAAAAAATATATATCGACAAAGCTAGAAACTAATAAGCTAGATGCCGATAAATATAGACACTAAATGTCTATAGTTAGACAAACTACCTAGATTAAATATATGTACGCAAAATAGATCCCGGTGTCGGGAAATAAAGTAGAAGTCGGGTTGAAAAAAAATAACCCGACACATCTAGAAACGAAGCGAGATGCCGATAAATATTTACACTACAAGAAAATAGTTAGACTAACTATATCCAACTATAAGTTAGTTACCTAGTTGCCAAAACCAAAAAAACTACACTTGTCATGGGTGGCTCACGTAGCACTACCGCCACCACCAAACCCCGGGTCATCTTACGGGTCCGCGTTGTGGAGGGGGGCCCGGGTTGCAACCTCGAGAACATGTGGCCGAAACTAGACATGTTCCTCATCATTTCCTCTACGAGGACCCGACGTGACTCTTCCACCCGTGCTTGCGACCATTGCCTCCACCTCTCCCATCCGTGCAGCGACCTTTGCCTCCACCTGCGCCTCAATCTGAGAAAACATGGACGGCTCATATGGTTGTGAAGAGCCGCCATCTCCTCGCCCTGATGAAGAGTTGTAGTACAAATGATCTCCCTGACCCAACCCCTGAACTTTTCCTCTGTTCCTCCCCCCAACTGTCTCCCAATACAACAGATCAGGGTTCGGCTGTGACCCCTGAGTGGTACAATGATCCAGCTTCTTATTGTATGTCTCCTGCATTTGGTTAAATATACTCATATTCAAATAATATATAGTGCCAAAATGGCGTATATTTGGTTCTAACTTACCTATTTTGTGTATTTTCAATCAAAACAACTTATAATCACATTAAACTAACTATATATATGATGTTTGAGGTGTTTATAACTTAAATTAGCATCAAACTACTCGTATTCATTCATTTTCAAGTGAAATGGCCTAAAATGGCCTATATTAGCCTATATTTGGTTCTAACTTTCCTATTTTGTGTATTTTCAATCAAAACAACTTATAATCACATTAAACTAACTATATATATGATGTTTGAGGTGTTTATAACTTAAACTAGCATCAAACTACTCGTATTCATTCATTTTCAAGTGAAATGGCCTAAAATGGCCTATATTAGCCTATATTTGGTTCTAACTTTCCTATTTTGTGTATTTTCAATCAAAACAACTTATAATCACATTAAATTAACTATATATATGATGTTTGAGGTGTTTATAACTTAAACTAGCATCAAACTACTCGTATTCATTCATTTTCAAGTGAAATGACCTAAAATGGCCTATATTAGCCTATATTTGGTTCTAACTTTCCTATTTTGTGTATTTTCAATCAAAACAACTTATAATTACATTAAACTAACTATATATATGATGTTTGAGGTGTTTATAACTTAAACTAGCATCAAACTACTCGTATTCATTCATTTTCAAGTGAAATGGCCTAAAATGGCCTATATTAGCCTATATTTGGTTCTAACTTTCCTATTTTGTGTATTTTCAATCAAAACAACTTATAATTACATTAAACTAACTATATATATGATGTTTGAGGTGTTTATAACTTAAACTAGCATCAAACTACTCGTATTCATTCATTTTCAAGTGAAATGGCCTAAAATGGCCTATATTAGCCTATATTTGGTTCTAACTTTCCTATTTTGTGTATTTTCAATCAAAACAACTTATAATCACATTAAACTAACTATATATATGATGTTTGAGGTGTTTATAACTTAAACTAGCATCAAACAACTCGTATTCATTCATTTTCAAGTAAAATGGCCTATAATGACCTATATTAGCCTATATTTGGTTCTAACTCTCCTACTTTGTGTATTTTCAATCAAAACAACTTATAAATACATTAAACTAACTATATATATGATGTTTGAGGTGTTTATAACTTAAACTAGCATCAAACAACTCGTATTCATTCATTTTCAAGTAAAATGGCCTATATTAGCCTATATTTGGTTCTAACTCTCCTACTTTGTGTATTTTCAATCAAAACAACTTATAAATACATTAAACTAACTATATATATGATGTTTGAGGTGTTTATAACTTAAACTAGCATCAAACAACTCGTATTCATTCATTTTGAAGTAAAATGGCCTATATTAGCCTATATTTGGTTCTAACTTACCTATTTTGTGCATTTTCAATCAAAACAACTTATAATTACATTAAACTAACTATATATATGATGTTTGAGGTATTTATAACTTAAACTAGCATCAAACTACTCGTATTCATTCATTTTCAAGTAAAATGGCCTAAAATGGCCTATATTAGCCTATATTTGGTTCTAACTCTCCTACTTTGTGTATTTTCAATCAAAACAATTGAAATAAATTCTTGTTACATTAAAGTATGAATAATCCAAGAATAAAAAAAACTGATTTCTTCAATATTAACAAATTACAACTTTATTTGCACCAAAAAACAAATCACATATATTGGGAAGAAAACAAAAAGAGCTATAGTAATGGGCAAAACATATGGCTTATATTAATAAAACACAACTTAAACCTTGTAGTAGTTTGCAAAAAAAAAAGGACCCCCGCACTCCCCCCCACTAACCCCCCCCCTCCCCCACCGACCCCCTCCCTCCCCCCCTCACCGACCCCCTGCAGCCCCTCCTTCACCGACCCCCTGCAATCCCCCCTCACCGACCCCCGCACTCCCCCCCTCACCGACTCCCCGCAGTCCCCCCTCACCGACCCCCGCACTCCCCCCCACCGACCCCCTGCAGTCCCCCCCTCACCGACCCCCTGCAGTCCCCCCTCACTCGACCCCCCGCACTTCCCCCCCCCCACCGACCCCCTGCACTCCTCCCCCCTCACCGACCCCCGCAATCCCCCCCTCACCGACCCCCCCCCAATCCCCGGGTAATTGTGGGCAATCCAAGTTCTAGGAACTCATGCCCTTGTTCCCAGTATATATATGGGTGTTTTGAATTTCACTTAGCTTGCATTTAAGAGTGAATTACATTTTGTAGATAACACCAATTTAATTTACAAACAGGTGACCGAGCAAGTGTAGCATGTATATTTTTCGTTCCATATATACAGAAACAACCTTTTTTCCCTTTTAAAAGCCTAGCAACAGGAGCACTAAGTAGTATACCAGTAACTTTTCTAAGGTATATAAGACCAGGTAAAGTGACTACATGTACTTGACAAAGCAGTAAGACTCTGCTCTAGACTTTTAAATGAAGAAATGGATCTAAAGCATCAAATGCTCTCCAAAAAGGTGCATTTATATGACATATGACATTCTCTCTACAAATACATAACAGTGAAAAAAAGAAATAAAAGTAAATGCACTTAGTCAAAAGGGCATGAGTGTAAACAGACTTAAATTTCCTGATCAAAGGCAAGTTTTTGTAGTTCATTGAGTTTAGGAAGTCATTATAGGACAGGATTCATGTTTAGCCAATTTTTTAGGGTAAATAAGTAAGAGTAGCCATCAATGTTCAACTTTAACAGCATGAGATATTGGTGTTCATTGAACGCACACATCAACACAATAAATAGCTGCATTTCGTAGAACATCCACCACCATTTGTGTCCTAACTAAGATCACGTCTAGTGAATGAAGCAAGCAATCAAAGGAAAATGAACCAACAACAACTACAAGGGCCCTACCTTGTAAACAAATGAAGAAATGAGCAGGGCACTACATAAGAAAGGCAGAGGAAACCTAAATATTAATGCGAAAAGGGAAGTGGGGAGAAAGCAAGGAATGTACCTAGAGGCGGCAGGGCTCCGGCACAGGAGGACGGCAGTCGGGTGTTTGGCCACCTACATTGACAAAGCCGAATGACGTTTTGGTGAGTGCAAAAAAAAAAATTTAAATAGGTAGGATTTGGGTATTACCGGCGGCGAGGAGAAAGACTTGGAGAGAGACTCGATTTTCCGGCGGCCTACAGTGGTTTTGGCCACCTATATCCCAAAAACCCAATGTTTAGGGTTTGGTTTCATTAACAAAAAAAAATAAAAAAAGAAAATGACGCAGTGCTAACCGGCGGGAAAGACACGGTCCGGCAGGTGGAGAGAAAATGAGGGTATCGCCGTTCGTTGGTTGGAGGTCGGCGAATAACCGACGGCAAAGACTCTAATGCGCCGATGAAACACGATTGACACACGGAGGAGAGAGAAAGTCGCCGATGAACGGAGATTGGGGTGAAACACGACTGCAACACGGAGGAGAGAGAAATGAAGGCGGGGTTTTGGTGGGAGTGAGGAGAGAGAAAGTGGAAGAGGAGCGACGGGAAATTGGAAAAAGAGGAGTGAAAGGGGCAACTTCCTCTTTTAAGTTGTCGTTGAAATAAACCCGACTTAAATACATCACCGACCGTTAAAGACCGTCGCTTTACTTAAAAAAATAATAGTCTGCTTTTAAAGAAATCAACGACGGCTTTAAACCGTCGTAGTATATCAACGACTGCTAAACCGTCGTTAATTTCTTCAAAAGCGGTCGGTATTCACCGACAGCTTGGAGCCGTAGCTATTTCACAATTACCGACTGTTTTTTAAACCGTCGCTGGTAAGCAGTCGCTGTTTTAGCATTTTCTTGTAGTGCACTAAACATCACGGTAATCAATATAGTGTTTTTATTGGTTTTTCGTTGTCATCCATATATTTATCGCACACACACATATGTATATATATGTCGATCTTAATACTTTTATTAATATGATTCGTTTACAAAATCCATAACAAAATCAAGATGGCCCGATCAGGAGTTACCCAAAGTTGAATTGACGTTCAATAGCGAATGGACCCGATGTTTCACAATGATCGAACTAAGGTCATTACTAATTCAACCCCAGTAAATTTGACTTAACTCGACCGTACATGAAATCTAAATACGACCTGCGCAAACCCGGCAAAAAAAATGTCAATGGGAGATCATACCCGGGAATGGATCGACTTGTAAATGGAACGCTCGGACTGTCCCAAGACCCGGAATCCAATGATTCAAATGTGTTCGACCCAGTTGAACAAAACCTGACCAATCATGACCTGGGGCACTGACAATCAGAATCCTGACCTGTCCGGGTCTGACCTGGTTCGCCGTGGGTATACCCAGAACCTGATTGAGAACCTGTTTTGACACCACTTATGCCCTATGTTAACGAACAATAAGCAGAACATGAACATTGCCTGGAACTTAACAACTTTGCTTGAAATGGAAAACCTCCACATAATTCTTTTGAAATAGAAGATGATTTTCTATATCAAACAAGCTACAATAATTATACCACCATAAATGAATTATGAATATATAACTGAATGTGCTCATTAAGAATTGCTTGAAAGGTATCCTGATGAAGATAAAAATAAAATCCTTCTGGGGGCAAAAGATAAGAACATTCTTCATCCCTTCCAATACCTTCTGGGGCCTAGAATGGAGTATAATTAGAAGTTCTTGATTGAGAAGAAAAATTTAATTTCTTAGATAACAGAATGGGACTAGAGAAACTTGTGACTATTATGGAAAATAGAGTTAAATATCTTTCACTTACAAAAGTGATTTGATCTAGAATAGAGAATACCGTTGGAGAAATATAACATATAATTGGTCTACTTTGGCTTGCTTGAGTTCTGACAAGAAGAATAAATCACACCAAAATTTCGTCCCAGGTGCAAACCACCTGAGGTCTTCGAAGATAGATGAACAAATGAAAGTTAAACTCCACTTCGAAACAACACCCACCAGAAATGCGTTAATGGGCAACGCAAACGCTGAAAATTTCGAGCCAAATAAGAAATCAAGATCCCTTACAAAGCCACCAATTGCAATTTCTGAAAAAACACTAAAAACTCTAGCCATGGGTCGTACTTTAAATTTGAATGGAAGATACAAGAAGCCTTTAATCCACCTTACAGATTGGAAAGGAATATGTAGAATTGAGATAGATAAGATTATCTGAAAAATAGCAATCTCATAACTAATACTACCTCCCTTTAATATTATTTGCAACGATTTGACATAAAGTGTGAGTAGAAAATGTCTAATCGTTGCAAATAATATTAAACGGAGGTAGTATATTGATTTGGGGAAATTTCTAATACAATTGGGGGAAAACAAAGAAAATTCGACCCACATACAAGTGTTGCAGTGTGTATATACACTGGCAAGAGGAAAATTTGAAGGAAACACTGGTTATGAGAATTTTGACAAGAATAGGGTCGAAAACAAGAGCTGGCTTGCGAATTTGGCTAGGGTTTTTTCTCTCTCTTCTCTCTTTCTCTCTCATCTTTTTTATTCCTTTTGTTCTTATGCAGGTTTTAATCCGGATGTATGAAGAATGAACTTGTAAATTGTATTCCATGAAAATCTTTTTACATTTAAGATGTTTCCAACCAAACGGAGGCTAAGTTCGATATGTTCAAATAAGTTCGTATAAGTTGTAATCAATTTAGATAAGTCGAGATGAGCAGAGTAGTTTCATTCTTGATTTTCTCATTGCTAACTTTGTTTTTGTACGTTTTATTAGTCAGTGTAAACGGTGGAATGGAACGAGCAACCTCATCAGGACAAATTGGGAAGCTAAACTCTGAAGGCGTATCCATACTTCCAGAATCAGTTTATCTGATTTTTGTGGACAAGTTGGAAATTGTATTGAGGCACTTCCTATCATTGTACAACGAAGCTGCATGCTTGCGTGATGCAGAGGGCCTCACCCCACTATTAAGAGCAGCTCGTTTCGGGTTTTTCTGGGCTTTGAAAGTCATGATAGAACTTTGTCCTGAATCTGTGAATGTTTATGACCCCAAAAATAGAACAGTGTTACATTATGTACATTTGCCTGATTATAAAGAGCTCCAAGATTTGCTCAAAATTCCAGAAATCAATGCCCTTAAGAATGTTAAAGACTGTGAGGGAAACACACCTGCACACCTTGCTGCTAAAAGTAAAAACTTGTTACTTTTAAAAGGCTTACATGAATCCATGGCAGACTTCTCCCTTAAGAACAACGACGATCTTACAGTTGACGAGCTCATTGGATCCCATGAAGGATTTTTTAGCAAAATGGTATTGATGCTACTTGTTTTGTTTTGCAAATTAGGAGATGCACAATGGTGTATAGTGTATACCATGAGCTAGGAAGATTAAAGATACACCTTATAGTCAGAATGAAGTCATTTTCGCCTTTTTCATTAAATTTTATTGTTTTCAAATGTAACAGGACGAGGCAATATTTAACTCCCGCATTAGTGGAAAATGGATGGAGAAAGAGCTATATGTAGCAGCTGCAGGGAAGGGGGATGTGACAATGTTTGATAAAAAGGATGCAACTACAGACATAGATGGTAAGGTAATTAGGAACAATGATGAATACTTCCAGTCTCGGACACTAAATGGAAGCACCATACTGATACTTCATTTAGCCATCCAAAATTGTCATTCTGCATTGGTCGAGGAGATTCTAAAGCATTTTCCCACTCTCCTTCTCTCAAGAGACTTTAATGGTGATACTCCTATACATATTGCTGCTCGGCTCAGAGCCCCTGCAGCTGGACCCATGGTGCACTCTTGTGCTGAGTGCTATCATGTACTTGAGCGAACAGAATCTAATAACGTTATTTATTACCCGCCATGGAGAACCAAAAATTCCAAAGGCAACAATGCTATTCATGAAGCTATGCGCACAAGCAATTATAACGTTGTTGAAGAGTTGTTCAATGTTGATCCTCATCTCTTTATAGCAACAAATAATGATAAAGAAACGCCTCTTCATGTATTCGCTAGATACGCCACATACACGGGTAAATCTTTTCTTAGGCTTTCTTTTCCTTATCTGAAAGACTGAAATAGGGTATTCTGGTCAGAATTTCTTAAGATGTGGTTAGTCGGGTCTGCTCTGAATAATTTTTGGTCTAGTTTGAATCTTTCTGGTCTACTTGAATTTTTTTTTATTCAGTTTCACTTGATCTAATTCGATAGAAAGTAAGTACTGAATTTCTAATATAATATTGAAGAGACATAGCCTTGCAACTTTTTCTTGATGAGGTAGGGAAGTTTTAGACTTTTAGTACTGTTTTGCAATGGCTACAAGAACATGGAGTATCAAAGTGAAGATTGAAGATATAAACTCACTATAGCAGCTACTTTGCTGTGTTCTGCATAAATTAATCACTGCTTTTCACAAATTAGCTATCTGTTTGCTACTAACATGAACACCACGTATATATATATTGTGTGTGTGTGTGTGTGTGCGCGCTAATTGCAGCAGAAGATAAGCTATTGATAATCGGACGTATGCTGGATTTAGATGTTTTTCCTTCTTACAAGAAGGATGTGGAGGGTTTAACCCCTGCTATGAGAGCAGCCCAGTCTGGCCGAATAAGAATTGCTCTGCTGATATTTCAAGTCTGTCCTCAGTCAATGGAAGTCCGTGACTCCAAGGGTAGAACATTTCTGCATCATCTAAATCTTATGCATCTTGACCTTGTTGATGAATCTGAGGATACAAGTAGACTGGCCGAAGATTTCCTTGCCGTTCCTGGAGTACATAGCCTGAGAACTGCACAAGATGAAGATGGAAACACACCCTTACATTTCGCTCTTAAAACTGATAACCTTGTTACTGCAAAATTTTTGATGCAGAGTTGCCTCAAATCTACAACTAGGGAGGAACTAACCATCATCAATAAAGATGGTTGCTCCATATTCAGCCTACTTGCACTATTGCAAGCAAAAAAGCCTGATAACATGGTACTGTATATTTGCATATACTCCTTACTCCCTAGCAAATAAGCTTACAATAGGATTAATATTGACCGGTTCTCTTTATTACAAGGTCTCATGCTTTAAGACTGTTTTAATAATCCTCTTAAGTGATCAAAGCCATATATCAATCCCCTCAAGTTGCATCACTGTGTGTCCATGACACAAATTTCATGGTATGATGTTTGTCATCATCTAGGCACCTAATTAACAAACAAAAAATCTGGACACTACTGTACTCCGATCCTGAGAACTTTGATGTATCTGGCTGTTTGCAGGATATACACGCATTGGCACTACTCAACAAAAAGTATGTAAAAGAGATAACCTTGATAGAAAAGATAATGGAGAAAGAGTTGCATATGGCAGCAGTGCAGGGGGATGTGAAGCTATTCAAAGAGGTGAAGGATGATATAGAAATGGGAGTTGGTAAATATGACACTTCCTATTTCTTGGCGCGAACACCAGATGGAAGTAATATAATTCATATAGCTCTTAGACCTGGAAAAGTAGATACAGCAGCTTTTGTTGAGGAAGCTCTAAAACAGGTTCCAGCTCTCTTACTTCAAACAGACTCAAATGGAGATACCCCTCTTCACCTTGCTGCAAAATGGTACACTCCTGCTTCCATAAAGTTACTTGAACACACATCAGAATGTTACCAAAAAGCTAGGGAGGAGAGCAGTCGAGGAGTTTTTCTTCAACCTTGGAGTGTTAAAAATTCCAAAGGCAATATGGCTATTCATGAAGCAATGTGCACCGGCCATATATATGCTGCAAGTATTTTGGTTACCGATCCTGAGGGGGCTCTATATGTTAATGATGCTGGTGAAACCGCGCTTCATGTATTTGCTAGATGTGGCCGTTATACAGGTCAGTTTCCAGCTTTACAAGGATTTGTTCTTTTCACCTTATCTTCGCTTATTTTCAGAAGAAAAAAAATAAGAAAAGTTACATTAAAGTTAAGGATAACTAAGAAATTTTCAAAAAAATATAAGACAAATTAAGCAAAAATAAGGTTAAAAAAACTCACTTTAATTTGTAAACTAGTTATTAGACCCGGGAGATCCCTGGGTTATTAATATTTTCATGTTAAAAAAATAGCATATAATATTGTATAGTTTATTGGTTAGAACCTTTATTGTATCAAGTATCAACTGATACATTTATCTTTTACTTTTAGGCTCCGTTTGGTTGGGTGTAAAACATTTTCAGTGTAAAATGATTTTCATGGAAAACAATTTACAATGGAAAACACAATTCCAAAATTAGTTTTCCGTTGTTTGGTTCCATGTAAGAAAAATGATGAAAAGAATGGAAAATGAATGGGAAAGTAAGGAGACAGTGAGAGGAGTGTGCAAGAGAGATAAGGAAAAGGAAGGAAAATGGTTTTCCATCCATTTTGAAGGGAAAATGGTTTTCCATCATTGGGAGAGCAATTTTACTCCTAGGGAAAAATGGTTTTACACTCCTTTGCACACACCAAACAATGTAAAATTGAAAATAGAGGAAAACAGTTTTGCAGGAAAATGTTTTACGCCCTACGAAACGGAGCCTTAGTTTCTTTTTTCAATTGAACATTAATCAAACATCATTAATTATTTTAACCAGAACTCTAATTATCTATTTTTATTATTCTAAAACTAAAATTAAAAATATACGACTACCGGACGTCCTAGGTGGCTCTCAATTATCCTACAAGTATTCAATTTGATCTTGTTTGTTTATGCTGCACGCAGCCATAGATAAGTTGGATTTTCTGGAAACTCTAATCTCGAAGAACATTTCTGCTGTTTATATGCGTGACAATGATGGTCTCACGCCTTTGTTAAGGTCTGCAAAGTGCGGCAGAATTCGGGTTGCTCAGGCTATACTAGAACAGTGTCCGCAATCAGCACAACTCCGTGATCCAAATGGCAGGACCTTTTTGCATCTCCTGCGGCTGGATTTTGAATTTTCTGAGGCTTCTAGTGACCTCATCTTCAAATTCATCAGCAAGCCGTTGTTCGAAATCCCAGAAGTAGATGCTCTAAGAATGGTACAGGATTATGATGGGAACTCACCTTTACACTATGCCATAAAGACTGGTAACTCAATTACAGCAAAAATATTAGCACATAAATGTTTCAAAACGAAAGAAATGTTTGAGTTAGCACTTGTAAACAAGGAGAACGAGGGACTTCAGGAACTCATTGCATCCTATCAGACCCCTGATGAGGTACATACCAGTATGATTGATGAGATTTATTTTTGCAAAGACCAAACATATATTTCTCCTATTATTCTTAATGTCAAGCATATTAGAGATTAATCTAGAAAAATCTAGATGTGTGTAATGAAAAATATAGTTTATGTAGTCTAGAAAAATCTTGCATTAAGTGGAAAGTCAAGTGATGATCATGTATCTAGAAATATCTTGTAAGAATCAAAGATATGTAATATTAGACAAGTGTAGAAAATTCTAGAAACTAGGATACAACACTATAAATATGTTGTATCATGTATGTGCATGAGTTGAAGGAGAGCCAAACAAGTGAGCTCCACACAAGATATTAGGAAAGGTAGAAACAAAGGGTTCTACCAAGGTGAATGAGAGACATGAGCTCTCACAAACACACTTGTACAATTATTATGAATGTAATCAATGAAAATGCAATTTTATGATACTATTCGGGTCCATCAAAACTTCCGTGTGCCCCAAAATTTCTATCATGGTATCAGAGCCGGAACGTGATAACGCCAACGTCGGAGTAGTAAGAAGAAGATAGAAGGTGCAAATTATGAAGTTGAAGGTTGAAGCAAGATAAAAGAAGTTGAGGTAAGTGTGAAGTTTAAAATATTTGGGAGAATTAAGTTAAAGGTGAAGGTGAAAAAAAAATTTGTGAAGATAAAATAAGGATAAAAGTTTGAGGAGAAATAAAAATGGAAAAAGTATGTAAAAGAAAGAAAGATTAAAAAAGGAGAAAAGTAGTTGGTTAGTGACATGAGCACTAACAAAGAATAAAATGATGAGGGACGTTGATGACATGAGCATCAACAAGAAAAAATTTTTTTTGGAGAAATTTTACTAAAAGAATGTTGAAGAAAAATATTTGAAAATGGAAAATTTTTATTAAATGTTGGAGAAGGAAGATGATGCTAATGACAAGGGCATTAGCAAAGTATGTTGGTGACAAGAGCATCAACGGTTAGGAAAAAGAAAAAAAAATATTCACAAAGAGATTTTTGGAGTTTGCTAATGACATGAGCATTAGCAGTGATGGGTGGTGACATGAGCACCACAACAACAACAAAAAAAACTTTGGAGAAAAAATAAATAAATATTTTGGGCGAAGGTGGTGACACGTGCATCGATAAGGTAGTTGATAACATGAGTATCAGATGAGAAGATCATAAAAATTGAGAAGATGGAGGTTGGTAACATGAGTACTAACAAAATTTCAAAGAAAAATAGAAAATGGAGATGAGAAGCAATAAGAAGAATTTTTTTTGGAGAACATTATGAAAAAGTTAAGATTAGGGGGAGCAAGTTGGTAACAAGGGTACCAACATAAAGAGTTGAAGATCTACAAGATGGGAAGAAGAAGCAAAGTTGAGGATAGTTGGTGACATGGGCACTAACAAAAACAATTTCGGTACATGATCGGATCGTTGATGACAGGTGCATCAACATATTTAAGATTTTTTTGAAGTACAAGATTTTTCAAGATTAAGGGGGAGTATTAGAGATTAATCTAGAAAAATCTAGATGTGTGTAATGAAAAATATAGTTTATGTAGTCTAGAAAAATCTTGCATTAAGTGGAAAGTCAAGTGATGATCATGTATCTAGAAATATCTTGTAAGAATCAAAGATATGTAATATTAGACAAGTGTAGAAAATTCTAGAAACTAGGATACAACACTATAAATATGTTGTATCATGTATGTGCATGAGTTGAAGGAGAGCCAAACAAGTGAGCTCCACACAAGATATTAGGAAAGGTAGAAACAAAGGGTTCTACCAAGGTGAATGAGAGACATGAGCTCTCACAAACACACTTGTACAATTATTATGAATGTAATCAATGAAAATGCAATTTTATGATACTATTCGGGTCCATCAAAACTTCCGTGTGCCCCAAAATTTCTATCAAAGCACGGGTAATGATTCACTATCGTCGCATCAGATAGAGTGTTGCATATAGGCCCTGTTCTTTTGCACGAGAACATCATCGAACCGAACCGGCTAGAAGAATCGAGCCGAAATTGGCCGAATTAAGCGAAAATAAGTCCAAAAACGAGCCTATTAGAGTAAAAAAGGATAAAGGTGGAATGAATAGAATGTAAGGGGGGTAGGAATAGTATTTAGAAAAATAAAGTATATATTTGCATTCTTACGTTTATATGTTAACCCACTTTGTTTTCATGAACTGAAACAGATTGTAAAGCTGCTTCGGAAGAATGTGCCAAAAGTCAATACTTCATGGTTCCTGAGCTCTTATGGAATTCGCAAGACTGATATTAAAGAGTCAGCGGGATACTTATCAGTAATTGCTGCACTTCTCACAACCATGACATTTGCAGCAGCCTTGCAAGTGCCTGGTGGATTTGATGGTGATGATGGGTCTCCTGTCCTTATAACAAGGGCAGCATTTAAGGTTTTTCTGGTGTCTGATATCGTCGCTATGTGCAGCTCCATGGTTGTACTGTTTTCTCTCCTATGGGTGATGGCTTCTGGCAAAACTATCGACTCCTTCATATTGTTAGACCTCTCCTTTTTCTTGCTGCAATCATCCTTTTATGCAACCCTTGTGGCTTTCATGTCAGGAGTGTATGCGTCTACTATACATAACACTTCTTGGTTAGCTATATTTGCATGTGCACTCTGCTCCACTGTCATTCTGATTACATGGAAAACCTCAGTCCTTTTCCTTGCAAAAGCTATCAAAATTGTGACAACGGGTCTCTTTAACTTGAAGACAAACTCATTAAAAGAAGGTTACCAGATGGGTAAAGTGATTTTAGGTGGTGATTGATTCAACTTGGACATGTATCAATGTCGTATTGCTGCTAAAAATAACTCTGAAGTACCGAGTACGAAAACCTCTGGTTCCTTTTTCCATTCTCCAAAAATCCCAACGAATTCTGTGCTTAGATCATGAAGGCCATATGTGGCTAGATATCGAAGTACTTGTCTTCCCCTATAAAATAAGTTGTACTAGCCTCCTTAACATTTCGTGTATCGTATGTACAATTAAACTTTTGCTTGATTTTGATTTTTTAATTAGTTGAAAGTCTAGAATACTACCATCTTTTTAAATTTGTCAAGTGATGAGTGATTATATATCAATCTGAATACCTTATTTTCCCTTGTTTTGAATCCCTTTTCTAGTGATTGTTAAACCACGGTCTAAATCCCTTATTTCCCCTTGTTTTTAATCCTTTTTCTTCCTTATTTTACATATTATAATTTTGTTTTTCATAATTTGAACCTTTATGGTCATTGTAACTCTTTCGTACTACCTTGTTCTCATATCAGTCCATATACTTTCCAATTTCCTTCTCCCATGTTGATACACTCTCCTATAGATTTCCTACGTCCTATATTAATTGATACACATACACTCCCTAAAATGATAAGTACCGACAAATTTGGTACAACTCCAATCGATTTCAATCACACAAGCCAGAATTTATCGTACCAACAAAAACATAGTTAACTGGACAATATAGGATAAACCAAAATTGCTTTAGCAACAGTAACTACTGTATCTGGGAGAATCATCACCTTACTTTGTTCGTATTGTTTAACTTAACTGACCTGCCTGAATGCAGATGCAAATTCAGCGTCAGATAATTTGGATTTCTTGGAAATCTTGATTCCGAATAACATTTCAGTTGTATATATGCGGGGCAACAAGGGAAGGGCTGCAAAGTCTAGTAGGATTCAGGTTGCTCTGGCTATACTGGAGCACTGTCCTGAATCAGCACAACTCCGCGATCCAAGTGGCAGGACTTTTTTGCATATCTTGTGTTTCGACTTAAAATATTCTGAGCCTTTGAGTGACAATGTCTTGAAATCTATAACCAAGCAACTGTTTAAGTTCCCAGAAGTAGAAGTCCTAAGAACTGTACAAGATAGTGATGGCAACTCGCCTTTACAGTATGCCACAAAGACGGGAAACTCCATTACAGCAAGAATCAGGGGTGGTTCTTGGCCCATGCAATCACGGCGACGGAATAGAGGCAAAAATATATAAAATTTTGAAATATATTTATATTTAATTGTTTGAAGAAAAGACAAAATAAAAACATTTGGATTAGTAGTAAAAAGTGTAAGGGAATGAACAATAAGAGCGTGAAATTAAATCAAAGTTTTGTTGTTTATATAATTAGACATTTGAAGATACTTCGCCATTAGTCATTTGTAAATACGAATCTTATCTTACTATCTTTTTTAAGCTACAAAGGAGGCGTAAAGAAATTGTACAGGGCCCCCATTATTTTTGCCCATATTTGCCCCGCCCCTGGCAAGAATATTAGCACAAAGATGTTTTGAACAGAGGAAAGGTCTAAATTAGAACGACCGTCTAATAGGTTGTTCGAAGTGACCCATAGCACAAGACCCCTGAAAGTAAACGGCCCCAAATTTTCCAAACAGTCTAAGGTGAAAACCGAAACTCAGTTACTTTTTTTTCTCATGTCAGACGATATGCTTAGTGTTTATTAAACTTGATTGATTGAGAAAACTTTCATCAATTATATCATGGAATATAATTATCTTGAAATTGTGATTTTTAACCTTTAAATGTAATGAAACAGATTGTAAGGCTGCTTTGCAAGTTCTATCGAAATATCAATTCCTCCTGATTCTCCTACAAAGAGTGCATCTATGGTTTTTCTTGTGTGGCTCTATGATTGTCCTTTATTATCTGCTCTGGGGGATGGCTGCTGGCGGAACTATACTTCTCGCATTTCATATGTGGCTACTGCAAACAAGAATTCTTGGTTTCCCATGTATGTACAGTCTGTTTAGATTAATAATAAAGACGTACTTGTACAAGCAATGAAGATGAATTTTGGTTAACCTTGGCACTAAAATATTATATATATAGATGATATATTACAGTCCTAAACTATGAAAAGTCCGTTCTATCCTTTTATATATATTTTTTTTAAATTTGATAAGATAAATTACATTAACGCCTCACCATGCCCTCAATCATCTGACTTCTGCCCAAACCACGAGTGAGAATCGAACCCACAACATATGGGTGGAAGATGAAAGGGCTTACCACCCTTCCACTCTCTCATTCACAATTACACTAATAGTACTAAATACTAATCATGTAGTGAAATTGATGAGAATACAGGTGCATTGGTGAAATGATACAAGGGGGATGTGACAAATAATAGATTAGTTTTTTTGTTACAATAATTGTTACAAGTAATGTTTTTTTTACAAATATTTCCTAATTTCTTGAAGCATTTTGGAAAACCTTTTATGAATTTCTTAGTAATGGATCTACTAACATGCCTCGCTGGTTACTTAGTTTACATTGTAATACTAGACCTATAATTTTATATAAAAACAACATATAATATGAAGAAAATTCTTATTAAAAGTTGGATCACATAATCTATAATTTAGTATTACTTAATCCTTTATCAGTAATACTTTTATATAGTAAACCTCCTACTTGTATTGACTTTATATTCTAAATTCGGTAAGTCTTTTTTATTTCTTCCAAGGACCCACCCAAAGCCTCAACATTACATATTCTTCCCTCAACTCTTCTGATTGTTTGTAGATTAAGTCCTCCTGACCTCCTCTCAACTGACAAATAACTAGAGAGGCCAGGTATAATGGCACATGAAATAATTGTTATTTAATTTTGAGAAGCTGGTTTATGTAAATCTATACTAAGTGTTTTATGTCGCATTATATAAGATTCGATCCCGTGATCACATTATACTGATGTCATAACTCATAAGTCATAACCACTAAATCAAGTGATACTTAATGTTATTACATTAAAGTAAAATATTATAAATGAAAGATATACTAGTCAATTATGAAACTGTGGTGACAAGAGAAGAGATTATAATATATTCCTAATGTAGAAAGCAAGCTTCATAATTGCACGATGATCATGTAAACTAAATGCAGAAAGTCAACCAGGACTCCTACAACAAGAGCATGTTTAAATAATAGTAGTACTTCTACTCCATAAACAACATCTTCTTATTATGTTCATACAATTCCAATCATCATAACAAAAAAAAAGTTAACCTTCCAAAGTAACAATGAAAGCAGAGGTTTACAGAGCAGCAGTGAAGGGAGATGTGAGCATCATCCTAACTCCTAAGTGTAAGTAATGATGATAATGCCGCCGGCGCCGGAGATCAAACCGAAGATTTGCAAGCTCTTACATCTGAAAACAACAACATCATCCACATAGCAGCAAAACATGGGCATGATGGTTTCATTAGAGAAGCTCTAAAGAACAAAAAACTGTAAAAAACACAACTAATGAATCAAAAGAACATGAGTGGAGATACTCCTCTTCATGTGGCAGTAAGACATGGGCAAGAGGGTGCTACAAAGTTATTAGCATCAATTAATCCAGCTTATTTGATAGCCCAGAATAAAGATGGGGATACCCCACTACATGTTGCTTTCAAATATAGTCGCATAAATTTTGTTTCCCGTCTTCAACGTACTCAACAACATCTCTCCGTGCTTAATCATTCTAAGGAGACGCCTCTACATTTGCTTATTAGATGTGTTCCTTGTAAGTTCTTCTACCCCTATATTCCATTTACTTTTGACCAATTTACTTGAAAGTGTAGTAATTTTTTTTTCATTTTACAAAATTGATACCAAAATTATAATTTTGGTTGTCTTTTCATATTATTTCGAAGTTTAGTTTAGGGATATCCTTTTTATAATGGTTGTAATCTAAGTTGACCAATTATAACAGGTAAAAAAAATTCAATTGTCATGCTTTAAGTGGACGTGGTAGCTTGATAGGAGGGAATAAGAGAAAGGAGAGAGAAAGTTTTGTGGTCAAAGCATATAAAGCTTGACTTAGAAATTGCAAGTGTTGCAAGAATTATGAAATGAAAAAAAATAGGTTATACGATATTTGGGACCAATCTTGGAAATCTGAAATGATGTTTCCAAACTTGAGATATTTAAGAAATAAATTAAAGTTCAGATTAATATAGGAGGATAATCAAAACTTCGTATTTATGATGTCAATTTTTCCTTTTTTTTGGGTTGAAAACCACCCTATAATATAGAGTTTATCCATATTTGAGTACGAAAAGTCCAATCGGGGACAAAGCCCTCCGAACAAGTTAGGATCAGTCAATCCCTCACCAACTCATTCAAACACTTGTATGTTAACTTTTACGCACGTGTAAAGGGTGTTCCACACTTTCATATTAATTCTTAGGGTTCAATCACTCCTCAACAAAAAGTACCTTCAAACCGTGTGTTTTGCCTTGTTCCTCTCTAAGAGGAATAAATCATGTTCATATCAGAGAACATTCATGATTAAGTTTTTATTCAACATTAGTAATTTCTTATATAATAATTTATTTTCATACAACACTAATCATTTCTCATACAACATTAATTATATAGTATACAACATTAATAATTTCTTATACAACATTACACTTTCATTAAAAAATATTAAATTAATTATTTTTCCGCTTTTATTTTTCGTTTATAAAGCTAGCCTACTTTTATTGCCACGAGTATGAACATTTTTTATTTGTCCTTGAGAAAAATTAGGAATTTCTCCTCTTGCTCAAATGGAAATTAGATCATAAACAAATATGATCATAAAAATTAAATGACCCATAATAATTTTGGATTTTAAGACGTGGATCTAGAATCAAATTAAACCATACTCCCTTTATGTTCATTTAGTTTGCTCATTTGGAATCTTAATACTATTCACAATTATAAAGAATCTTTTAAATTCTTCTCAATATATAATTAAGAAAACTATTGAGTGTCCCGGGCGATGCCTCGGGTTGTTACTTTTCGTAACTTTTTGTCAGGTGAGGAAAAATTGACTTAATGACATGATAAGTAATTGCATGATATTTAGAAAAATAAACCCTTACAAGTTTGGGGATGAAAGCAAAAGCTTAACTTTCTACAAGGAATTAGAGTAAGAGTTTATGTCTATAATAGTCTCTTGTTATTATCATACAAAAGGTAAGGTATCTAACTACTTGTGCAAATCGTTTAATGAGATATAATTATATGATATTTTATTTTGAAATATTAAACAATGGTGTTATGTTGGATTAAACAATGGTAAGCTTTTATTTTTTTCATTTCAAAGGTCACGTGTTCGATACCTTATAGCTACACAACATTATTTTTTTTAAAA
This sequence comes from Beta corolliflora, assembly GCA_947648045.1. Taxonomy (NCBI): domain Eukaryota; kingdom Viridiplantae; phylum Streptophyta; class Magnoliopsida; order Caryophyllales; family Amaranthaceae; genus Beta; species Beta corolliflora. Next base: position 538,053 of record CANSZD010004085.1, on the reverse strand, counting down.
TTGCGGGGGTGGTGCTTGATTCGTCTCAATGAATACTTTATTAATATTCAATCGTTATAATCTATATAATGAAAGATATCTAAAATAAAAAAGGTGCACTAACAAATCCGCACCCTCAAAATAAGCAAACTAAAATAACAAAGAGGATTCGGCTCTGTTCTTTTGGACTGAACTGAATTAAATTTGTCTGAACTGAAATGAAATAAACTGAACTGAACTGAATGAAAACTATGAGAGGAAACTAACTTAACTAAACTAAAATAAACTGAATTGAACTGAACTGAAATGAAATGAAATGAATGTATCTGAACTGAACTGAATTTTTATTAATTCGGTCCAAAAAAACAGAGCCTAAATTCCTATTACCATTATGACCACCCCAATAAAAGGAAATATCTATTTGAAACAACCCCTTTATTGCTCAAACATTTCTTCCTACTTGAGATAAATAGCACCTTATAGTGAATCGATTGCTTCCGTTGGTTGATTTATGCCATACTCATCAATGTCTCCATCTACAATTTACTATTAGAGCCATTTGGAAAATTGGGTGAGTTTGGCAAATAAATTTCTTAAATTTCAAATTCTATCAGATTAGAGTGGCTGAACTCGCTTTTTAGCCTGTAGGTGACTGTTAAGTCTGTAACTTTCATCAATGGCGAACCCTAATACCACAAATTTGTTGTGGAAAATTTGGGGGGATTTCGAGTGGGGTTTATTCTCATTTATGGCTTATGCAAATTCTACCAAGAAGATGAAGATTAACATGGATGTTGTCCATGTTTCTGGGTAAAAGCTTGCTTGCTTTCTCTTTCCATTAATTTGCTTAATCATTTATTCTAGTTTATGGTCGGTTAGTTGAAGTGTAGCCCCATGTTAGATCAAAGTATTTGTTCCTGATGTGCAGTTTCAATATCAAGTAGTAGTGATGGCTATTTCTTTTAATACCTATCATTATCAAGTAATTGTCTATTTAATATAGTTGGGATTCATGACTCTGTTTCATTGGACGGAAAACATTTTTAATGGAAATATATTTTCCTAGGGAAAACACAATTGTAGATTAGTTTTTTTTGTTTGGTTCATTTCACCATGAAAAGTTAGAGAGAACATGAAGAATGGAAATGAAAAAAGGGTGAACTATTTTACAACATTTGGAGAATTGTTTTCCATGCTTTACAAACCAAACAAAGGAAATTGAGAAAACCCGTTTTCCAGGAAAATGTTTTCCACCCAACCAAATACTTGCTCTTTAGGTGACAAACTATACATATAGGTGTTCTATACAACTATTTATAGTTAAATAACTATATAAGTGAGTGTTGAATGGTGTGGTCGAATTTTGTAGCAAGAACAGTGTTACTAGTGTACAACTAGTTTCTGAATTAATGTAACTGTTTACATCGGATACTTTCATCTTTAACACCTACTATTAAATCATGCACTCCAACTTCAGTAAGTAGCAATTTTACTAAAGTCAGAACGCTAAGTGCTACATGAAAATGTGTCGGAGAAGATGCCTTAATCAGTTCACAATAGTCTATTGTAGTGAAGTTTCTAAAAGGCAGGAGTGAGAAGAATTTGTAATTCCATATTTCCATCTCTAAAATGATTTCATTCTCCTTGTTATCTTTGTTTTGTTCTATCAGCCGGTGCACAAGGGGGATTGAAACTACCAACTCCATCAATAGAAACTGGTCTGCTAAACTCTGAAGGCGTATACTCACTTTCCGAATCATGTTTTCTAGCGTTTCCCAACTCGTTAGAAAGCATTTTGAGGCATTTCCTATCGTTGTACAAGGATGCTGCATGCTCGCGTGATGCAGAGGGCCTCACCCCACTACTAAGAGCAGCTCGTCTTGGTCTTCTCCGGGCTGTGAAAGTCATGCTAGAATTTTGTCCTGAATCTGTGGATGTCTATGACCTCAAAAGTAGAACTGTGTTACATTATGCACATCTTCCAGACTATAAGGACCTCCAAGAGTTGCTGGCGATTCCAGAAATCAATTCCCTTAAGATTGTAAAAGACTGTGAGGGGAACACACCAGCTCACCTTGCTGCCAAAAATGGAAACTTGTTACTTTTGAAAGTTTTACATGAATCCATGGCAGACTTTTCTCTTAAGAATGATAAGGATCTCTCAGTTGAGGAGCTAATTGAACCCCATGGAGCCTTTTTTAGCAATATGGTACGTGCATGCTGTTTGTTGGTTAATTGCTGTATGAAAGCCACCTTTGGTCAATTACTGCAATCCTTTCAGCATTATGAACCTGTACATAATCACTCGACTTGAAATTAATCAAGAGGTTGTCTTACTATTTTGCACAGCCAAAGTTCACAAGAAAACATAAATGTCTTTCTTATGGACAATCAAAGTGAAGCTCTTTTTTTCTCCTGAAATGCAGGAGAAAGCAATATTTAACAACAGCACTGGAAATTGGATGGAGAAGGAGCTATATGAAGCAGCTGCAAGGAATGGGGATGTGACTTTGTTTGATAAAAAGGATACAACTACAAACATAGGTAGTAGAGAAATTAGGTACAATGATGAATACTTCCTGTCTCGGACACCAAATGGAAGCACCATCCTTCATTTGGCCATTCAAAATGGTCATTCTGCGTTTGTCAAGCAAACTCTGAAGCTTTTTCCCACTCTAGTTCTCTCAAGAGACTTTGGTGGTGACACTGCTATCCATGTTGCTGCTCGGCTAAAGTCCCCTGCAGCTGAAGTCATGATACGCAGTTGTGCTGAGTGCTATAGTGTACTTCAGGAAATGAAATCAGATGCTGTTATCTATTTCGCGCCTTGGAGAACCAAAAATTCCAAAGGCAACACTGCTTTCCATGAAGCAATGCGCACAAGCAATCATAACATGGTTGAAGAGATTTTCAACATTGATCCTTCTCTCTCTTTGGTGACAAATGATGCTGGAGAAACACCTCTTCATGTATTCGCAAGATACGCCACTTACACGGGTAAATCCCTACTTAGACTATGTTCTTTTCGACTATTTTGCATTTTTGCTTAGGTACACCTATTTTTGTTGAGTTGAACCTACTTTAGTGAAGGTAGCCATAATTGATACTACTATATAATGTTGTTCTTTTTTACCTACTTCTTCTTGAGTCCAACCTAATTTAATGGTCTAGGTCTAATCTTTTTGGAACCTAGCGGATCCGGGTTGGATTAGGGTCTAAATGTTCATGGGTCGGGTTGTTTTCGAATCTAATGACTCCAAATTAGTTCCGACCCATAGACCCGTGAATGTTTTTCCTTATAAAAGTAAATTCCAACTACAAGTTACTAAGTTTTAAGAACGATTATAAAATATCAACGTGAGAAAAATTGAAAAATTATAATTAACGATATGTGTGGGTTTGGGTCTGAGGCGGGTCTTATTGCACTTCAAAAAATGCAGGTGTGGGTCTTATTTCACCCCAGCCGACCTGACCCATTGACTTCTCTTGACAAATAAAATCATAAGTAGCCATTTTTGAAGTAAGTATGACTTCAAGATAAGCTATATATAATATTATCAGTCTTGAAAAATATACTCTAGCTATTCATGCTGTGTTCTTAAAAAAACGCTGCTCCTTACCAGCTAGCTAGTATTTATAAGATTTTTTTATACTAACATGAACATATATATATTGTGCAGTAGAAGATATTCTTGGCATAATTGGACGTATGCTGTGGTCGTATGCTTTTCTTGCCTACAAGAAGGATGTGGACAGTTTAACCCCTGTTATGAGAGCAGCCCAGTCTGGCCGAATTCGTGTTGCTTTACTGATACTTCAGCTCTGGCCTCAGTCAATTGAAGTTCGAGACTGCAAGGGAAGAACATTTCTGCATCTCCTAAATATTATGCATCTTGAGCTTGTTGACGAATCTGAGGATATAGCTAGACTGTGCGAAGACTTTTTTGTCATTCCTGGAGTAGATAGCTTGAGAGCTGCACAAGACGAAGATGGAAACACACCCTTGCATTTCGCTCTTAAAACTGAAAGCCTTGCTACTGCAAAATTCTTGATGCAGAAATGCCTTCGGTCTAAAACAAGGGAGGAACTAACCATTATCAATAATGATGGTTGCTCAATCTTCAACTTAATTGCAATATTGCGAGGAAATAAGTTTGATGACAAGGTACTGCAGAAAAAAGTCTAACAGCTCACCGTAGGATCTAAATTTGACTATATGTTCTCTTTTGAAATTTACCTACCTGGCATTCAGTTTTCCAATTTGCATGAACACAGTTTAAAGATGCAGCTTTTTGAAGTTCTATTATGTTCTTCAAGATGGAAAAACCTAATGTTTACCCTGATCAATATGGATGAGGGGATATGGAGGGAAGGGGGTGGAAAGTAGATTAAGGGATCCACTATTCCTTGTTTAGATAATAGGAGTTTTAGGTTGGATTGGGGTCCATTTCTCTTCCCATTTTATAAACGGAATCCTTTTGAAATTGGAAATATTTGGATTGAAAATACAATCCTTCCCTCCCATCATTTTTTTTATGTTGTCAATGTAGCTAAGCTTTTTTTTGTCTTTCCCTCTACATCTATTCAAATTTGTTATCCAAACGGTCTTTGACAATTTTAATGTATCTGTGTCTAGGACTTAAAAGAGCTGACGTTGCTCAGCAAAATCTACGTGAAAGAGTTATCCTTGGTAGAAAAGATGATGGATAAAAGGCTGCATATGGCTGCAGTGCATGGGCGTCTGAAGCTGTTCAAGAAGGTGAATAATGATATTGAAAATGGACCTGGTAAATATGACAGCTCCTATTTCCTTTCTCGAACACCGGATGGAAGTAATATAATTCATATAGCTCTTAGACCTGGAAAAGTAGATACAGCAGCTTTTGTTGAGGAAGCTCTAAAACAGGTTCCAGCTCTCTTACTTCAAACAGACTCAAATGGAGATACCCCTGTTCACCTTGCTGCAAAGTGGCACAGTCCTGCTTCCATAAAGTTACTCGAACACACAGCTGAATGTTACCAAAAAGCTAGGGAGGAGAGCAGTCGAGGAGTTTTTCTTCAACCTTGGAGAGTTAAAAATTCCAAAGGCAATATGGCTATTCATGAAGCATTGTGCACCAGCCATATATATGCTGCAGATTTTTTTGGTAAACAACGATCCTGAGGTGGCATTATATGTTAATGATGCTGGTGAGACCCCACTTCATGTGTTTGCTAGGTGCGGTCGTTATACAGGTCAGTTTTCAACTTACTCTAACTAGCTACTAGTAATTGATTGCATGTAGATATACCTGTGGAGTGGATCTATTTCAAAGAATAATATTCAAAGTAGATGGATCTTAATAATGAAATAATGAAAAATGCTTCTTTCTTGCTTAAAATACATTTATGTAGATGTGCATATAGTCACATAAGGCTACTATTTAGTATCGGAGAATTTTAGATTTATTTGTTAACAATGCATGCAGCCCTGGATAAGTTGGATTTATTGGAAAATCTGATCAAGAAAAACATTTCTGCTGTTTATATGCGTGACTGTGATGGTCTCACACCTTTGTTAAGGGCTGCAAAGTGTGGCAGAATTCGGGTTGCTCAGGCTATACTGGAACATTGTCCTCAATCCGCGCAACTTCGTGATCCAAATGGCAGGACTTTTTTACATCTGCGCCTTGATGTAGAATTTTCTGAGGCTTCTTTTGACTTTTACTTCACATTGATGAGCAAGCGGTTGTTTGAAATCCCAGAAATAGATACCCTAAGAATAGTACAAGATTATGATGGCAACTCACCTTTGCACTATGCCATAAAAACTGGTAACTCGATTACAGCAAATGTATTAGCACAGCGATGTTGTAAAGCGGAAAAAATGCTTGAGTTAGCACTTGTAAACAATGAGAACGAGGGACTTCTGGATCTCATCGCATCCCATCAGACCCCTGATGAGGTACGTACTTACTTACTAAAATTTCAGAGAAAGTCCACGAAACCCCCCTCCCCACCCCGGCCTTTTAAAATCAATGCCTAATACGATGATGTTTTCTTTAATCTTATATCAGTAAGGATAAAAAATACTCCCTCCGTCCCTAAATAGAGTACCCATTTTTTCATTTATGTTTGTCCCAAATAGATTTCCCATTTCCTTATTTGGTATGGGTCCACCAATTAAAATATTATTTTGCTTTCAACTTTTATAATACGGTTTTTTCACCATATACCCTCGACAAATTGGAAAATTCACCATATACCCTCAATGTTTCAAATATGCACCATATACCCTGAGTTTTCGAAAACGTTCACCATATACCCTTTTTCTAACTTCCGTTAACTCACCGTTAACTCACTGTTAGTTTTATTTACCATTTTGCCATTATTAACCCTAAACCCTAATTCTAATCTAACCCTAACCCTAATCTAACTCTAACCCTAATCCTAATCTAACCCTAATCTAACCCCTAACCCACTCCTCTCTCTCCCCTCCCCACACCACCCAGGCCCCCCCCCCCCCTTCCCCTCCACCTCGGGCCCAGCGCCCGGCCCCCTCTACTCCACTCCCCGTCGGCTGCTTCCCCTCCCCCTCCCTGCCGTACTCTCCCCGACACCTCTCCTCTATCACACCGGCGTTTCTGCCGGGAAAAGGCACAAAAATGGTTTGAAAATTTCGAGCCTCCAAACCTCACAAAACCGCACAAAAGTGTGCAAAAACCACGCAAAATTTGCAACCAAGTGTAAATAAAGACTCCCCTAGCCCGGATCCGAAAGAATTTTCAAGTTTCAAGCCAAAATCGGAGCTCAAAATATTCAAAAATGGAGGTTTGAGGTCGAGAGAGAAGAATTCGAGTCGGGGAGAGAAATCGCGGGGAGGGGGGGGGGAGAGAGAAATCGCGGGGGAGGGGGTGGGGGCTGGGAAATCACGGGGAGGGGGCGGGGGCTGGGAAATCGCGGGGGAGGGTGGGGGAAATCGCAGGGAGGGGGTGGGGGCGCGGCGGGGAGGGGGTGGGGAAATCGCGGGTGTTGAGGGGAGGGGGTGGGAGTGGGGGTGGGATTTGGCCGGCGGTGGGGGGCGGGTGAAGGGGGTGGGGGGTCAGTGGGGGGGGGGGTGGGTTAGGGTTTAGATTTTAGGGTTAGGGTTTAGATTAGATGTTAGGGTTTAGATTAAGGTTTACATTTTAGGGTTAGGGCTTAATGATGGCAAAATCGTAAATAAAGCTAACGGTGAGTTAACGGCAGTTAGAAAAAGGGCATATGGTGAACGTTTTCGAAAACTCAGGGGTATATGGTGCATATCTGAAACATTGAGGGTATATGGTGAATTTTCCAATTTGTCGGGGGTATATGGTGAAAAAACCGTTTATAATATCACCCACTTTCCCATATGGCTCACATTCTCTCTCCTTAATAAACAATTCATAAAAAGTGTACCAACTTCTATACTTAATTATGATTTTATACAACTAAGGTCCTACACATGATTTCTTCTTAATACTTGTGCCCAAAAGAAATGGACACTCTATTTAGGGACGGAGGGAGTATATGCTTAGGTGGGAACTAGTATTTTTTTTAACAGAGTGTTCTGCAGGAAAGCCCTCTTACGATCTTTAATTCTCACGAAATGAGCAGATTGTGAAGCTGCTCCAGAAGAAATTGCCAGATTTCAACACCTCTTGGTTTCTGAGCTCTTACGGGATCCGTAAGGCTGAAATTAAAGAGTCAGCTGGATCATTATCAGTAATTGCTGCACTTCTTACAACCATGACATTCGCAGCAGCATTGCAAGTACCTGGTGGTTTTGATGGTGACGATGGTTCTCCTGTCCTCCTTGGACGGGTAGCATTTCAGGTTTTTCTGGTGTCTGATGTCTTTGCTATGTGTGGCTCCATGGTTGTGCTATTTTCTCTCCTATGGGTGATGGCTTCTGGAAAAACCAGGGACTCCTTCATATTATTAGACCTCTCGTTTTTCCTGCTGCAATCATCCTTTTATGCAACCCTTGTGGCTTTCATGACAGGAGTGTATGTGGCTACTGTAAACAAGACTTCTTGGTTGGCTATATTTGTTTGTGCAATCTGCTCAACTGTCATTCTGATTACTTGGAAAACTTCAGTTCTTTTCCTTGCAAAAGCTATCCAGTTTGTGACAAACGTATTCTTTAACTTGAAAACAAACTCGATTAAAGAACTTTACAAGGTGAGTAAAGCTTTAGGGATGTGAAACTGAATTGTGATTGATTCTCTCAATTTTTTCTACGGTGTATTGCGGCTACCGTGTTGTCTCCTCAGCATTTCTTATCTGTGTTACAAAATAAGACTTCTGCTTAAATCTCATAACAAATATAGTAGACAGATTTCTGCCTTTGCTGCTTTCTTGATGCACAAGTGCTTCTGTTTTGTATCAAAACTAATTGGCGTGAGCGGTGCTCGGAAACAAATTAATGTGATCAATTTATGTGTATTGTTAATTTTGTGTTAACATATTATTGTGATCAGTATAAAGGGCTGGGCTTTGACAACCCGTACTTATGTTAAAAAAAAAAATTGTTTCAAAGCCCGCTTTTCCAAATGTGTTGGGCTTAGCGGGTTTGTCTTATCCTTGAATAGCTCTTTGTTGAAAATTCTCGTAGCTTGATAGCAGGAGTAAAAGTTGCCAACTTAGAATCTGGTGAGTTCAAATTATCATTATTGTATCCTCGTGTTGGAAGGCTTTTGGAAATAACAGAACCTGCCTTTTCAAATCAGAGAGCTTATGTATATTTATATTGCACTTCAATAGATCCGGTAAATTTATCGGATTTTTCACCATATACCCTTGACAAATATTTTTATTCACCATATACCCTTGTTGTTTTCAAAATTCACTATATACCTCTCATGCGTAACAGTCTACCAATTAGTTTGTATGAGCTAAGATTAGCAGGTACTTAATCAAGTAGCAAATTGTTAGGATATACCTCAGATACCTCAAAAGAGGATTGAATCGCTTGATTAGAATTAACTCGCAAAATCAAATTTCAAATTTATAGCAATTTGACTTACTCTGTGTTTCAACTCGAAAATTCGTTTTACCAAGTAGTTGAAACACTTTGTAAACATGAATCAAGAATAAACAATAAGTAAAAGGGGACAAGAGATTGTTAACATGGTTTTACCTTGACTCCGAGATCTACACTCACCAAATCCACTATTTGTGAACCCCTAATATCTCGCTCAAGATACAACTCCCCGTTACTAATTAACCCTAGTAGTGCTTAGGGATGTCAATGGGTCGGATTCGGGTCAGGTGAAGCTTCACACGCTTCCATCCGCTCCACCTGTTCTATCCGTCTCCCGTATAATCTATCATCCATATCCGTCAATCTGTCATCCGCGGATGAAACAGGTGGATCAGGTGACTAACAAGTGTATTTTTTAATTAAAATAGTTTTTGGTATTCTCTAAAAAAAAAATTAAAAAAATAAACACTTAAATATTTAAAAATAACACAAAAAAAGGAACGAATATGTTATAAAAGTTGATTTTTAACATCTTATAAGTACTTTTTTTTATATTAAATAACTTATGCAAAAAATTATCAATAAATAACATATAAATTATCAAACGGGTGGATGGATGGGTGACAGATGGGATGGAGCACCACCCGAATCCGACCCGGTTCGTCACCCGCTTTTCATTCATATATTTATATCGGGTGGATCTGGATGAACGAATATCCATATAAAATTATTATCTCTAGTAGTGCTCCCAAAACTTAACCCTAAGGCTAAGTTGAATTAAATTTAAATACAATCACGAAGCCAACCCTACACTCTCTATAATAATGAAAATTAAAGAAAAATTTCCTTAATAAATCGCCTCTTAATCAGGCATGTAGAGGTAACCAATAACTCCTAAGCAACTTACTTGGCGATGTGAGTAACACTAATATATACTTTGTGCTATAGGGTTTTCCAATTTTATTTATGAAAGCTCAAACGTAAAGTTGGAAAACTCCTTTTATTTAAAATCCTTGAGCATCACGTTTTATAATCCAACTAGTTTTAGGCCCGGACTATTCCCCGAGTACTTTTATATTTCATTTATTAGTATTTTACATTCAAAAGATAACACCAAATATTACTTGGTTTAGTGGTTAAGACATTAGTACACAAGCTTGAGGTCATGGAATCAAATTTTCTACCATGCATAATCTAATTTTTTTTATTGTAAGTGGAGTGCATGAACTCAAAACTCTAAGGTATAGCGCCACGTGGCACAGTCTATAAAATTTTTATTTTCGAAAAAGTTTTTCTGACTCATAAGATTATTATCTTAATAAATGTATTCTAAATAATCTTAATTATGCTAGCCTCCTTCTCTCCCCTCTCTCCTCTTCTAGTTTGGGGCTGCCATCATCCTTTCAATGGTGGTAAGCCCCCAATTCTTCTTTTTTCTTCTAGTTTTCATTGTTTGTGTTATTAATAATCTTTCATTCTCTCTCTTTTTGAGAGTTTTCTACCCAATTTTTAGGTTCTTTCTCTCCTTTCATGGGAGTTTGGAGTTTAATTTTATTCTCTGTTAAATCAATAATTTTCTTCCCCAAACTATGTCAGAATGATAGACTTCCCCATCTGCGTGATTCAGCAAATACAAGGTGGTTGCGTTGTATTGCTCGATTGGGTTCATTGTAGTATCTTCGAAGACGAATTTGATTTGATCTTGTCTGATCATATCTTGTTTTTCTTTAATACTTATTGTAGATGCCGTGTGACCTTCAATTAATGAAATTTCTACTCTCTTTAAAAAAAAAATCTTAATTATGCTTATACCAATATTTGCCAATTACTTTTTTTTATATTAAATAACTTATGCAAAAGATTATCAATAAATAACATATAAATTATCAAACGGGTGGATGGATGGGTGACGGATGGGATGGAGCACCACCCGAATCCGACCCGGTTTGTCACCCGCTTTTCATTCATATATTTATATCGGGTGGATCTGGATGAACGGATATCCATATAAAATTGTTATCTCTAGTAGTGCTCCCAAAACTTAACCCTAAGGCTAAGTTGAATTAAATACAGACCCGACTAAGGCCCTGTGCAGGGTGAGCAACTGCACAGGGCCCCCAAAATATAAGGGCCCAATTATATTTTGTTTGCCCAAAAAAAAAATTAACTATTAATTGCTTTAATCTTTAATCTCACGCGTGACTAGGGATGGGCATGGGTCGGATCTGGGGCGGGTCCAGCTAGACCCAGACCCAGCCCCGTAAATTTTGATGTAGACCCAGACCCACAGGGTCTAGAAAATTTGGACCCTTACTGTAGGCGTGTTTTTATTTCGCCTACGCGGTGTGAGCGCGTATTAGATTTGACTACCCCACTGTAAAGGTTTTATTGAAAATTGTTTTGTATTGAGAGAAGTCGCCAACAATTCTTTTTAGGAAGAATCATAAACCTAATTGGATATGGGAAACTGTAGGGACAAATTATCCATGTAGATTTCCCCGTCCTGACTCCATAGATGGTCAAAGTGAACCAAAGATTGATTTCGGAGGTGAGGGTACGAATATAGTCATAATGAGCCACATTCGCCCAGAGTTGGCCTCTACTAAATATCGACTCCATAGAAAAAGTACAATGATGTCAAAGAAGAATCATACATCAAGAAAAAGTACAATGATGTCAAAGAAGAACCATAAATAAAGGAATGTGCAATAAATAAATTATTGTGATAATTATATAGTTTATAACTTTTATAACCTTTAATAAACGAACCACTATAAAAACTATTGTGATAATTATATAGTAACTTAAACTTATACAATTAAAGTAACTTAATCTTCAAAGTAATATAAACTAAAAAATTATATAGTTTTTAACATTCTCTAAACAAAAGTTTTTTTAATACATTATATTTCATGATGAAAAACTTACACAAAAATTAAAATATAGAATTTACATGAACGAAAACAATATAAATTGAAGACAAAAAGTGCTACTAACCTTACAATTAAGCCAAAGAGAAACACCAAAGTGTTACGTAATCCTACATCATGTAGAAAATCAATTATTAAACGGCACCTTTAAGCGTCAATTTCTACTAAACGAGCAACTCCAATAATAAGTAACTACGAATTTAAGTTTACAAGCACCCCTTTTGACTTAAAATAAGATTCCAATTAATGACTAAAAAAAAAAAAAATTCAATCATGGATTTCACAAGCATGGTTATAAACGCTGTGAACAAACTTAATTCCAAATTCTCAACATGTTCACCAGAAAGTACAATGCATATGATAAAAAACATAAACGTTTACATTTGCATTACCAAATAACAAACAAATGGATGTAAATCATCATCCATACAGAACACACATAGATGCATCATCTCTAAAATAAAAAATAATAGCCTAAGTTCAAGCTTGTTTTCATCAGATGAACAACACCCATATCTTCTTTTTTTTTTTTTTTTTGAAGGAACCATATCTTCTTTCTTCATTATTCATCATCCTTTGTTTTTCCTTTGATATTAAGTCCAACAATTTTGGGTTACTTTCACCCATTCTTTTTTCCACCAAATGTTAGAAAACAAAAATACCCACATGCTCTTTCTTGTTCTTGATTTCACTCACCAAATCACTAAAAATCGACTATAAAATTATACGAAAAAATAATAAGTAGTATGAACTTTGATTAAAGAAATGATATATTATAAGATCAAACACTTACATGAAGAAATATACATAATATAAAGCAAGACTCAATTTTTTGGGTTTAGTTTCATCACTACACAAATTGTTAAAAAAAAAAGAAATTACCACTGCTTACCACCGGCGAAATGTAGATCCGGCAAGAGTCGATGCAAGTTCGTCGCCTGAAGTTCACTTCTCTCCCAAAAAAAAAAACCCAACTGTTAGGGTTTGGTTGATGAGTACAAAAATTTTTTAAAAAAAGGGGAAAATAAAGCTTACCGCCGGCGAAGTGAGGTGGAGATGGGTCGTCGACGTTGGGTGGAGGAAGGAGGAGAGGCGAGGTGGAGGTGGAGTCGACGGAGTTTCGTCGTTGCAAAATCGCCCAAATTCCCTCCTTTTGTTGTTGAAAGAAAAACCCGGCGAAAGACTTAAATTAAACCCCCCCTTTAGAAATCAACGACGGTTTCGACCGTCGCCCAAGCTACAAAAAAATTCTGCTTTACTTCCACAAAATCAACGACGGCTTTTAGCGAAGTCGTTATTTATGCCGACGACTAAACCGTCGTTATATGCTACAACTGCAGTCGGTGATCCACGACGGCTTCAAGCCGTTGCTTTTTTTTATTATACCGACTGTTTTGTTAGCCGTCGCTGATAGGCCGTCGTTATTTTGTGATTTTCTTGTAGTGAAAGAATAATCATATAACGTTTTAAACACCCTAAAAATAATTAGTCTAAATTGGTTCAGGAAACACATAAAAGACTAACTTTTAGTGACAAGTTAATTATTATGCAATCAATATTACAGGGAACCTAATAGGTTGTCCAAATTAATCTGATTAATGTTAGAACAGTTCTTTAGGTCTTTGATTAGCAAAAATAACATGTGAGGTGATAAAAGGAATAATGCAGGACAATCATATAATAGGCATAGAATAATCAGGTAAGCATGTAATATACAAAGGCATGAATAAATATAATATGATAAAAGAAAGTATAGAAAAAGGGATTAGAATGTACAAAGGCACGATTATTACTTAGAGATCTACATCATGAAATAATTTGTTAGTAACTTCAAAGCAATAAATATAATTGATTATTCAAGGATCCTCAGGAGTAATACCTATGCGACTTAGATTGAACAGCGCAACGATCTTTAGGCGGAGCAATCGTGGAACCAAGAACGCAGTGTGAAAGTATTGATTGAAAGTATTTGAATGTTTGAGTGTTTGAGTATTCGAAGTGTATTGTAGAGGTATTCGTAAGTTTTTTTATTCGTGAAATAATAATATCAAAAGCCCTTCGTAATTCGGGAAATTACGAGATATTTATAGGGAAAAGGAAACGTGCGCTCCACGTAAGACCTGCGCCTGGCGCAGTCCTACGTGGCAGGCGCACTGGCACGCGTCAGACGCGCATTGGTGTGCCTGACGCAGCCAGCCCAATCAAAGATGCACATGTGTAAACGCGTTTTGAAAAGATAGAAAAGTATGTTGCGTCTCACACAAGATTTGCGTTTGACGCAGGACTCTGTGTGAGTCACAAAATCTACGTGTCAGGCGCTCATTGGCTCGCCTGACGCGATATGGCCAATGTGCTGGACGCACGTGGCGCGCTGAGCGCAGCCCCCGCGTCCGGCGCATATTCTGGAATATTCGAGCATATTCCATTGCGCGTCATTCGAAGATACTTTTTTATCCCTAAAATTCCGGAGATGGAATTTTACGGATTAAAAATCTGATTTATTTATCAAAGATAATAAAATATTTATGAAAAATATCCATTAAAATAATAAATATTTGATTGGGCTTTTAAAATGGATTTAAAACATTTTATGGGCTTGAAATACAATTAATCATCATGAACAATTAATTGGGCTTTAGAATATCATTTCGAAACACATTTTAGAATGGTTCTTTAGATTGCTCTTCCGTTGGGTCGCGCCAACTAATGTCGCGGTATGTTTCATCATTGGATCCTTAAATGGGGAGACACGATTATGTGTCTACAGAAGCCCCCACTTTGACCGAGGTTCAGGAAACCGATAGTCAAAGTATACGGTGTCGGGACGGAGAACGATTCTAAACGCTCTGCAGTTTAGAACTGATCAATAATCGCCGGTCTTTGCAAAACAAAGTTAGTATGCATGACAATAACTACAAGCAATCTGATTACCTGCAGGGAAAAATGTTAGCAGATATGTGCAAACAACTCACATAAGCACATAGTGATGCAAAAATGCAAACTTAGACTCTTTAAGGATGCATGAGACGCTATGCAAGGATTTAGGTTATGCAAAGCTAAGGGATGACACGTCATGCAAGGTCAGGGTTATGCAAGACTAGAATGTATGAAATGCAATGCAAGGTCAGGGTTATGCAAGGCTGCAGTGCAAGGTCAGGATTTTGCACGGCTAGAAGATGTGTAGAATGATAGAATGAGCAGGATTGAATAGAAATGCATAGAATGATTTTCGAAAATCGTTTTTAGTAAATGATTGGGGTCCGCAAACGAGGTCCGCGGATTACAACTCTTCGGGAGTTTGATTTGAATTGGAGGAACCACCACACGTAGGAAGCCCCCACTTTGGGTGAGCTTGCCTGAATTAGGCTTGAGCCTTAATTGAGATGTACTTGATTTGATATTGAAACGTAGTTGCTATGTCTTGAACATTGAAAGTTTTCACTGGGGATTGCACTGGGGATTCTTCTTTGGGAAGTTAACATAGGCAAAGTCAAATATCGCCAGAAACCATGGAACTGTCGGAGAGTCCTTCGGGGAAAAGGAGAGCTTGGATTGAAAAATAAAAGGTTTGAATTTGTGACTTAAATGAATGTAGGTGGGAAAAGGCTTTAACGAGGCTAGGTGCAGACTCGAGTCTATGTCGGGATCTAGAAAGAGATTATGCTCCTAAATTCTAGAAAATCAAATCATTAGACCATGACTAATTTTTTTTATTGAAGCGGTCGGACCTCGAGATGAGGATTCCTACGTATCCTTGCGGAATCAGACCATTCGTAGTTCCAGATCTGATTTCTTATGTTATTATTATTTTTTATGTGCCCTACTTTTGCCTAGGCCGCCCTTTCGGGTTTTCAACCTAGCGGGCTTGGACATACCTTGAAAAAGGAGTTAGGGTTGATGAAAGGTTAAAAGGTTTAAAGCTTGAGGCTTAGATGAAGGTTGAATTGGTTTAGCAAATGAAGGGTCATGGATTTGGATTATAAGTTAAGGGTTTTGATGGATTGAAGTTTTTTTGAATGAGGGGTAGAACTTGTCTGCAAGCCCCCTAGCTTAACTTTTATTTGCCTTTGGCTCTTTCTTTTTGAATCTTTTCTTTTTGTCCTGTGCGTTTTTGCTTTTTTCATTTTTTTGCACTTTGAATTCTTTCACTATTTTATTTTGCCTGGCATTGATTTTTTTTTTGTAGTGAGGCTTGCACACAAGTTTGGTTTAGGGTATTGGAAGGCTTGAAGGATATATGTGGAGCTTTGATGTTGAAGGGTTATAAGGATCATGAAGGATGATGGTTTAAGGGATATTTTTTATTTTTGGTTGCATGGATGAGGATGGTTTATGAAAGGTAATGGAAGGGAGAGGGGAATAACTCCTGATCCAAAGTATGTCCTTTTTTTTATTCTTCTCTTTTTTCCAGATTTTTTTTATTATTAGTCAAGTTCATTAGGTGATTTAAGTTTCATCATTGAATTAGAAGCATAAATAAAATGATGGAAAGCCAATGAAAATGAAAATGAAAATGCAATTCTTTTATTAATCAGAAATGAATAGAACAAGGCTTATAAAAACCTAAATGACATAGACTTGACAGGAAAGGAAATGAAGGAGCTAGGGGAGGGACTCTCCGACTCAACCTAGAAAACTAACGTTAAATGACTAAGCCCCGGCGTTATTTAGGTGCTGCCCAAGGGGTTGCTGTTATTGCTGACTTTTGCTGCAGGCGGAATTGGTAATCTACCATCTTCAACCATATCCTGCAGGTGATTCTTTAAGGTCCAACACGCGGATGTTGGGTGCCCATTCCCTTGGTGGTACTTGCAGTAGGCATTAGGATCCCACCTCTTGGATCTATTTTTGAGAGCAGGATCTGGAGTAGGGCCAATAGGCTGAAGTGCTCCCTTTGCATGAAGTCTAGTGAAGGCTTCTTCTAAGGGCATGCCTAATGGTGTGAATGTTCTTTGAGGCTTTTGATAACTTCTCTTTTCAGCAGCTATGGCATTGACGTCATTGCTTTTGGAGCTAGAAGGGTTATTGTTACTCTTCTTGAAAGAGTTGTTGTTGTTGAAACCCTTGTTCTTGTTGGCCTGTATCTCTTCTTCAATCAGCAGGCCTACCTTATAGAGTTTCGTGAAAGACTCTATGGGTTGAAATTTGATATGATCCCCATACTTAGGCTGCAGGTTACGGATCACCAGGCGGACTTGATCCTCTTGAGATGGCCTGTTAATCATTTGTGCAGCTTTATCCCTCCATCTGTTAAGGAAGGTGACAAAGTCTTCGTTGGAGTTTTGTTTGGTTAACTCCAACTCACGGAGGCCAATGGGAAGCTGAGTATTGTATACATATTGTTTGTGGAACTCTTCTCTGATGTAGTCCCAGTCATTCAGCTTGGCCTTATTCAGTGATCTGAACCACTTGGATGGATGTGCATCCAAGGTTAAAGGAAAGACATAAGCAAATAGGTCCTTGCTCATACCTTTGAGAGCCATAGAGATGGAAAACACTCTCAAGTGGTCATCTGGGTCTTCGACCCCCTTGAATTTTGGGAGGTCACTAAAGGTTACCTTTTTAGGGATTTTTCCCCTTAGTTCAGGATCAATGATGTCATGGCCATGAGCCTGACTCTCGAGCGCAGGAATTGACTGGATCAATTGCTCGAGTTTTTCGAATCTCAATTCTGTGTTAGTCTTGAATGGTGGTGGAGTGTCGCCTTGCTCGTCTTCTTCAGTTAGCTTCTCCCTCAGTGCCTTAATCTCTTTGTCTTGTTCCTCAAGACGAGAGTTCATCAGTGTGAGTTGACCCATAATGGCACTGAGTTGTTCATTAGTGTCCCCCATTTCAGATGATGCTTTAGAAGAGTCAGAGGATTCGTCTGAAAAAGTGAGGATGCGCTTGACGAGTCTGGGAGTAGGTCGACCTTGTTGCCTCTCTTTCGGACGTTCCCAAGTTATAATCTCACTATCCGTCCTGAACAGAAATCGAATGGACCTCGTAAATTTTAAGAAATAATGTTTTCGAAATGAGAAAATGAGATGAGAAATGGAAATAGAAATGGGGAATGAAAATAGAAAATGAAAATGGATAATAATTTTGAAATGGAAATGGAAATGAAAATGGGAATGAGAAATGATTAGGAATGGGTATGGTTATGGACATAGTATGGGCTTGACCATGATGGAGACATGGGCCTAACTATATGCAAATGCATACATGGACTGGACTGGACTATGCAAGCAGACTGGATTGGGGTTTGGTGATGATAGGAGAGAACAGAATTTAAACTTACGGGTGAGCAAGCAGGCTAGACGACTAGACTTCGAAACTTAATTACATTAGACTAATCAGGCTAGACTCAAAAATTGCCTATGTGGACTTATGGAATGCTAGACTTTGAACTTACGGGTGAGCAAGTAGGCTAGACATTAAGGAAGGCTGGACTATAACAGAGACCAAACTCTTAACTTAAGGCAAGCAGGCTAGGCAACTAGACTTTGAACTTACGGGTGAGCAAGCAGGCTAGACAACTAGACTTCGAAACTTACATTAAACTAAGCAGGCTAGACTCAAAGATTGCCTATGGACGTAAGGAATGCTAGACCTTGAACTTACGGGTGAGCAAGCAGGCTAGACACAAAAATTGCCTATGGACTTAGGGAATGCTAGACCTTGAACTTACGGGTGAGCAAGTAGGCTAGACACAACAATGCCTATAGACTTAAGGAATGCTTAGACCTTGAACTTATGGGGGAGCAAGCAGGCTGGACTTTAGAGGAATTTGGGCTATTGGACTTATCTAGGGCCTACATGGAGATGCAAACTAGACCTAAGATATGAATTGGGCCTAAATGGACCTAAGTTTGGATTAGATTAACATATAGGTTTGATATAGACTTGGAGATGCATATGGGCTTGACAGTGGAAATAGACTAGGATTGGACTTAGAATGGAATGGACTGAGACTAGATTTGGACTGGGCTTGACATAAATTGGGGTTCATGTAAAGATGCAAATGGACCTAGATTTGACATGAGCTAGACTTATATGGGCCTAGGATGGACTCTAATGAATGCATGGACTTGAATTAGATGGACCCTATATGAATGCAAAATGGACTCTAATGCACATGGACCTAGAATGAATGCAAGTGAATCGGATTGATTGGATTGGATTCGATGAAGGTGTTTGGATTGGGTTTAGAATTTTCGAAATTCGTTTTTGAAAGGAACCCCTTGTTTTATCTTTTGTTAGGAAAAGATGATGGATTGACTTTGAAAATAATTTTTTTTTTTGAAATGTCGTGGTATGATGGTGATTAGTAAATGCTTTTGAAAAAGGTAGAATAGAAGAAGGTGTAGGATTGATTTTGAAAATTGTAATTTTTCGAAATTGTTGAATATGGTAGGGTAAGAATGGTAGGAAAGACTTGTTGAACAGCAGGGAGGAAATGGGAAGAGGTAGACATGCATGACAACTCTAGCTCTACAATGACCCTTTAGATGCATTTTTTTAGGACAAACTCGACCTTGCATGAAAAGACCTTTTTTGAATGTTTGATTAGGTGAGATCTCTAATTAGACCATGTATTACGCGGATGCAGATAGCCAAACATAGGACTGAACATAGGATCGGCAATTACGACGGCTAAATTGACGAAAAGCGTGCGATGCACAGACTGTGTGCCGCGCGGCATTCTTCTTGCGCGCGGCGCCTGGCCGTGCGTCCCGGCGCGAGAATGGTGCGCCAGGCGCAACTTAATGCGCTTGGCGCACTACTCCCCGACACGTTTTTCTTGTTTATAGACGAATTGGCCGATTGATGAATTTTTCTTGTTTTTAGACGCGGTTTTAGGAACGACGCATAATAATGACAATTTGACAGAATAATAGCAGACAAGAATTGCAATCACAGGCAAATGTCATATAACATGGATGCAAAAGTTCCAACCTAAAGTCCAGTTCTATGTTTGAAACTATTGGTCAGGTTGGTCCATGACTAAGAGATTGATCCCACGCTTCGTACCCCTGCTTAAAGAGGTGGCCACGTGTAAGACGCACTCCAGTCTCAAGTCAGGAACAAGAGAACAATGCCATGGTTGGGTAGGTTTGCTTATGACTAAGATCCAACACTATCGCTCAGGAAGCTTTTTGGAAGGACAAAGCGCAAACCCCTTGGGGGTGAACTCACACATAGAACATGTGCTAATGAGGCAAGGTAGATTGTCCTTATGGTGGCTGAACAATAGCCATGCATATGCAAAACTGTATATTATTCAAAGGCATAAAAATAAGAATGACTCGTATTTTTCAAGTTTCACGCACTCATTTAAAAAAATTAATTTTCTTAAAATTCTCCCCAGTGAAGTCGCCAAATTGTAGGCGTATTTTTATTTCGCCTACGCAGTGTGAGCGCGTATTAGATTTGACTACCCCACTATAAAGGTTTTATTGAAAATTGTTCTGTATTGAGAGAAGTCGCCAACAATTCTTTTTAGGAAGAATCATAAACCTAATTGGATATGGGAAAACCGTAGGGACAAATTATTCAATGTAGATTTCCCCGTCCTGACTCCATAGATGGTCAAAGTGAACCAAAGATTGAGTTCGGGGGTGAGGGTACGAATATAGTCATAATGAGCCACATTCGCCCAGAGTTGGCCTCTACTAAATATCGATTCATAACAGATTTTATGTCAAAGAATAATCATATAACGTTTTAAACACCCTAAAAATAATTAGTCTAAATTGGTTCAGGAAACACATAAAAAGACTAACTTTTAGTGACAAGTTATTATGCAATCAATATTACAGGGAACCTAATAGGTTGTCCAAATTAATCTGATTAATGTTAGAACAGTTCTTTCGGTCTTTGATTAGCAAAAATAACATGTGAGGTGATAAAAGCAATAATGCAGGACAATCATATAATAGGCATAGAATAATCAGGCAAGCATGTAATATACAAAGGCATGAATAAATATAATATGATAAAAGAAAGTATAGAAAAAGGGATTAGAATGTACAAAGGCACGATTATTACTTAGAGATCTACATCATGAAATAAATTGTTAGTAACTTCAAAGCAATAAATATAATTGATTATTCAAGGATCCTCAGGAATTATACCTATGCGGCTTAGATTGAAGAGCGCAACGATCTTTAGGCGGAGCAATCGTGGAACCAAGAACGCAGTCTGAAAGTATTGATTGAAAGTATTTGAATGTTTGAGTGTTTGAGTATTCGAAGTGTATTGTAGAGGTATTCGTAAGTTTTTGTATTTGTGAAATAATAATATCAAAAGCCCTCCGTAATTCGGAAAATTACGAGATATTTATAGGGAAAAGGAAACGTGCGCTCCACGTAAGACCTGCGCCTGGCGCAGTCCTACGTGGCAGGCGCACTGCCACACGTCAGGCGCACATTGGTGTGCCTGACGCAGTCAGCCTAATCAGAGATGCACATGTGTAAACGCGTTTTGAAAAGATAGAAAAGTATGTTGCGTCTCACACAAGACTTGCGTCTGACGCAGGACTCTGTGTGAGTCACAAAATCTATGTGTCAGGCGCTCATTGACTCGCCTGACGCAATATGGCCAATGTGCTGGACGCACGTGGCGCGCTGACCGCAGCCCCCGCGTCCGGCGCATATTCTGGAATATTCGAGCATATTCCATTGCGCGTCTTTCGAAGATACTTTTTAATCCCTAAAATTCCGGAGATGGAATTTTACGGATTAAAAATCTGATTTATTTATCAAAGATAATAAAATATTTATGAAAAATATCCATTAAAATAATAAATATTTGATTGGGCTTTTAAAATGGATTTAAAATATTTTATGGGCTTGAAATACAATTAATCATCATGAACAATTAATTGGGCTTTAGAATATCATTTCGAAACACATTTTAGAATGGTTCTTTAGATTGCTCTTCCGTTGGGTCGCGCCAACTAATGTCGCGGTATGTTTCATAATTGGATCCTTAAATGGGGAGACACGATTATGTGTCTACACTTACCCAAATCCAATGGGTCTAGCTGGTCCTGCGTCCAAAACGGGTCTAAAATGGGTCTCAAACTTATTAAGAGTTTCCATTATTTTTTCAACACGCGTTTCTTTTACGCCTGTTTTATTAGTTATTAAAATGATGAAATTCCAACATAATAGTCTAATACTTCTACAAAACATTCCAAATTAAAATATCCACAACAAGTTGGCTTGGTCCTGGTCCGTAATGGATAAAATGAGAAGTTTAGGGCTTGAGTACTTGACGCGAATCGCGATGGCTGCTTGAAAATCTAAAAATTCATATGTTAAGGTTAAAAGATTTATTGCTCTTTAAATATTTATTATTATTATTATCATTGTATATATATATAAAATAAAGGAACATGGGTCTGTGGCGGGTCTAGACGGGTCTGGGTCTGAATCTTTCAGACCCAAACCCGTTTTTTTACACCCAGATCCGACCTAGACCCAATGGGTCTCAAAACTCTAGACCCAGATCCTTTAGAATGGGTCGGGTCCAACCGGGCCTGAGTCGGATCCTGGACCCATGCCCGTCCCTACTTCCAACAGCGTGACATATTTCTTCCAATTTCCAAAACTCCAACTCTTCGTTTTCCTCCGTCTTCCTACTTTCAGGCTCCCAATAATTTCAATCTTCCCAGTTTCCAATTCCCATTACAGCTCTAATCTCCAATTCCCGAAGAGAGGAAAAAAACCATTTGTAAGTTTAATTGAACTTTATATTCCTTCTCTAGTTCAATTGAACCCAAAACCTGCATACCTTTTTTTCCACAGGGACAAAAAGTGGAGTAAGGAGAATAGAAGATGTCCATAGACAATATAGAGAAGAAGAAGGTGGAGGAAGAAGCACGTATGATTCGCTTCTAGAAGAACAAAGTGGAGGAATTGGGATTACTTTCGCCATTCTTCAATATTACTCCAACTCTTTTTTATTCTTCTCCAATTTCGTATCTTAATTTTAAGAGTTTTTTGTCAGAAACAACCTTTTAAAACCATTTTTTTGCGAAAAACAACCTTTTAAAAGTTTTTTTGCAACTTACAACCTAAAACCAAAAAATTTTGCGAAATGAAACCTAAAACTAAATTTTTTTGCGAAATGAAACCTTTTTCGGATTTCCGTCATTGACCGTTATGTATTTGCGTTTGACCGTCAGTTTTTTTCCTTTAACACTTGACCCTTAATTTTCTCTCTCCTCTTCTTCTTAAACCATACCCATTCTCTCTCCATTCTTCCTCCTCTTCTCTTTAAACCATACCCATTCTCTCTCCCTTCTTCCTCCTCTTCTCTTCTCTTCTCTTCTTCTTTCTCTCTCCTCAAATCCACCACCATCCTCACCCCCGCCGCCACCCCCACCTCCACCGACCCAACGAACACATCCATTAACCTCGAATAAAAAGAAGCATGAAAATATGAGACACACTCCAACACAAGGGAAACTAGATCAAAGGTTCCATTTCAAATACCACCACCGCCACCTCAACCACCTCCACGGACACCAACCTCCAAACAGCAGAATTTCCAACCTCCAAATACATCAATTCACCGTTCAAAGTCCACACCATAATTTCCATCATCCTCTCCTCCACCACCTCCACCACCACCTCCTCCTCCTCCACCACCACCTTCCATGTTCCATAACATTTCCTCCAAAAAAGGAAAGAGTAAAAAGAAAATCCATTCCTTTTCCAATTCAGCCCCTCCACCTGCACCACCCCCTGCTAGACCACCACCCCCCTAAGACTAAAATCCCTCCAAGAGCTACCAGCTTTAGCAGCATAGATGAAAACATTGGTAATCACTAGGGGAAAAAAAAGGAAGGGCTGCGCAAGAAGGGCTGCGTTTTATTAAAAACGCAGCCCTTCTTGTATGAAGGGCTGCGGTTTCTTTGGAAACCGCAGCCCTTTTATTGAAGGGCTGCGGTTAACAAGAAATCGTAGCCCTTCATGCAGTATGAAGGGCTGCGGTTTTTGAGGCTAACCGCGGCCCTACTAATGAAGGGCCGATTAGCTTTGAAAACCGCAGCCCTTCATAAACGAAGGGCTGCGTTTTCTAGACTAACCGCAGCCCTTCTGATCCCATCCCATATCTCCAGTTTTGCACGCACACACACATGTACAGTAGGTAGACATATTTTCTAAATTTCCCTCCCTTACACGCATTTGACGAGCGAAAAACCCCTCCCTCCCTCTCACTCACTCGCACATTAACCCTAACGCCCCATCACCGGAGCCCTGACGTCGGAGCACCCACATTGCTTCACCACCACAACCCTTCTCTTTCTTCACCTCTCTTCTCTTCTCTTAGCTTCTCTTCTCTTCTTTTCTCTTCTCTTCTCCACCATTTGAGTGGGTTTAGGGTGTGGAGCTCCTCCACCACTACGCAGCGCCACCACCCACAAGCGGCAGCAACAACTACCACCACCACTGCCCTACTCTTTCTTCATTGCTAGCTCTTGGGTTTAGCTAATTTTTTGCTTAGTTAAGTATGAATTAATGTTTTTAAGTTAGTTTTGTTTTTCTTAATTGAATTAAATGATTAATGTGCAATGTGGGTTTTGTTAATTGTAGGAAGAAGAGGCTTAGGAAGGCAAATAAAGTTCCAACTATCTCTACTCTCTTCATTGCTTATCATTGGTGTTAAGAGGTAACTAGTTTAATTTCGTTGTCTTTTTTGTTTGATTTAATTTGTTGATGAGACAAAGTTGTCATGTGATTCAATTTGATTAAGTTATGAAAAAATTTATTGATATATATGTATTTCTTATAATGTATGTATATTTCTTGATATGAGATTGTATGAAAACGCAATGTAATTTAGCTATGAAATCTACAAGTTGTTTGAATTGTCATCATATGCCTAGATACCCGTTCAAGACTTACTCATTAGGAGTAAGTCTTGAATAGTCCGTTTTGGGATCGTTCTTGGACGTTTGATCTCACTTAGGTGGTGAATGTGTGTCTTCTTTTCAATTCTGAGGAAAATCTTGGCTCATCGTTTCTCTACATTGTTCTCTGGGTACATATGTAGATAAGCAATTATCTACATTGTGTACTTGGAGAACTGTAGGGAAATGCTGCCGGATTTTCCTTAGAATTGAAAAGTTGGCACACATTCACTAGTGAGATTAGACGTCCAAGGATGGGTTAGGTTGGAGTGATAAGGACCTTCGGCTGCATGCATACAATTGAACATGTCACTATCTTAGATTGCTCTATACGTGTGTGATATGATGATATGTGAGTGTATGTACTTAAATAATGATTGATGCATTATAATGAATGGTT
The DNA here is from genome assembly GCA_947648045.1 of Beta corolliflora. Lineage (NCBI taxonomy): Eukaryota > Viridiplantae > Streptophyta > Magnoliopsida > Caryophyllales > Amaranthaceae > Beta > Beta corolliflora. Next base: position 512,854 of record CANSZD010004085.1, on the reverse strand, counting down.
GTGTTTAATTATTAGAGGTCTTCTTGAATGAGATGGATCGTACTTGGATGTATGGTAGTCGTGAATCGATTGAGTTTGTGAAAGGGGTCTCGGAATTCCGTACAACCGCATTACAATATCAAGCATCCTCTCGGAGCGATCGACTTTTATTGTCCTTGTTTCGATTGTAGAAATGTGAGCAAGGTTAGTAGTATACATGTGGTTAGGGAGCATGTCTTTCGTCGTGGGTTTAGGCCTCAATACCACGTATGGGTTTGGCATGGTGAGCGGGAAGTATATAGGAAGCTCTAGAGTAATGAACGATGTATGTGAAGAAAAGAAGGATGATGAGTTCGGGGATGAGAATTTGGATGATGAGTTTGCGGATGATGATAGGGATCGGGTAGACGAGATGATACACGAGGTTGAAGATCGATCGTGTAAACGACCTCGTATTTTTGAGTCTATGTCCGAGGCCGCCGAAAAGCCGTTGTATCCGGTTGTACAAAGTACACCAAACTTTCATCGGTGATAACACTTTGTTCAACATTAAGTCGAAAGCTGGTTGGACGGACTCTAGTTTCACATCGTTGTTGGAAGTTTTAGGCGATATGCTCCACGATGGAAATGAACTCGCCAAAGTCGTACTATTATGCGAAGAAACCGATGTGTCCTTTCGGTTTAGAGTACGAGCGGATACATGCTTGTCCCTAACGATTGTGTGCTTTATCGTAATGAGTATGAGCATTTACATGAGTGTCCACGTTGTGGATTGTCGAGGTACAACGTGAAGGAGCCGGAGGTAGTGAAGGACCACCAGCTAAGGTGTTGTGGTATTTACCCATAATACCTAGATTTAAGCGCATGTTCTCAATTAAAGGAGATGCGAAGAATTTGAGGTGGCATGCGGATCGTAGGAAGAAAGACGGTGCTGCTCGACATCCGGCGATTCGCCCGAGTGGAAAAGTATCAACAGGGTGCATAAGGCAGTTGGTAATGAGGATAGGAATCTGAGGCTTGGATTATGTACGGATGGCATGAACCCTTTTGGCAATCTCAGTTCGCAGCATAGTACATGGCCAGTGGTCTTAGTGGTTTTTAACTTGCCTCCTTGGTTGTGCATGAAACGCAAGTACATGATCTTTGTCGCTTCTTATATCGGGGGCCCAAACAACCTGGAAATGACATTGATGTATACCTCCAGCCGCTTGTTGAAGATTTACAGAAGATGTGGAACGAAGGAGTGTTAGTATTTGATGCGTATGCTAATGAGATGTTCACTCTGCGTGCCATGCTTTTTTGTACTATGAACGATTATCCAGCTTATGGGAACTTATCTGGGTATAAGACGAGAGGAAAACAACCCCGCCCAATTTGTGTAGATGACATGAAATCTACACACCTTAAGGGCTGCAAACATGTGTATATGCGCACACGAAGGCACCTCGGCACGCGACCATCCCTATAGGTTTAAGAAGAAGGCATTCGATGGGACGGTTGAAGAAGAAGTTGCTCATAGACCATTAACTGCATCAAGTTTATAATCGGGTGAAGGGCATTGAAACAATCTTTGGTAAACCTCGCTAGTGAGGTTGATCGACCTACGGGATTATGGAAAAATGAGTCCATTTTTTGGAAACTCCCATATTGGAAAGATCTAAAGGTCAGACATTGTTTGGATGTCATGCACATAGAGAAGAATGTTTGTGAAGCTATTCTTGCGACACTTATGAATATTCCGGGCAAGACAAAAGATGTTAAGGCGTCACGACTTTACTTGGAAAAACAGGGGCTTCAAACAGAGTTGTGGGCTCGAAAAGGGACGGAAGGAAGAAGAAAGTAGTGGAGGAAAGGGTTGATGATGAAACTCGAAAAGTAAAAAGAAGGTGGAGGATTCGGAGAAGAATTATTTGCCACCGGCTTGCTACACGATGTCACGTGCAGAGAAACGGATTTTTTGCGAGTCATTGTATGGCATTAAGGTCCCAACTGGCTACTCATCGAATATGAAGCGGTTTGTTACCTTAAATGGTGAATTGAAGTTATCGAGTATGAAATCTCACGATTGTCATGTCATGATGCAAGTATTCTTACCGATTGCAATTCGTGGGATACTTCCAAAGCATGTGAGGCACACCATTACCGAACTTTGTTCATTTTTCCATACAATATGCAAGAAAGTCCTAGAACCGTCGACCCTCGATTCCTTGCGGGCCGAGTAGTTGAAACTCTATGCAAATTTGAGATGTTTTTTCCCCCGCGTTCTTTGACATTATGGTCCATCTCATTGTCCATCTAGTTCGAGAAATTAAGGCTGTGTGGTCCAGTGTTTTTGAGGTGGTGCTATCCTTTTGAGAGATATATGGGCACTTTGAAGGATAAAGTTCGGAATCCCGCACAACCGAAGGTAGTATAATTGAGGGGTTATGGGTGAAGAGATCGGTAATTTTGTGGGCTGAGTATTTTGCTAGTGTTGATCCTATTGGACTTCCGACATCCCGACACGAGGGCGGACTTGAGGGCAAGGGCACAATTGGTTCAAAATTGATCACACCTTCCGTAGAAAAGCTTAAACAAGCTCACTTATTTGTATTGCATCACGTAGCGATTGCCCATCCTTATTTAAATGAACATATGGAGGAATTACGTGTTAGCAATCCCCGGAAAAGGAGTTAGGGCATTGACGCAAATGCATAACAAGACTTTCATTGATTGGTTTCATAAACGAGTAGTGAATGATTTGGATGAAAGTGTTCTGAAACGAATCAGTGGTTAGCATTTGGTCCTCGTGAAGCCGTACGCTCTTATGAGGGTTATGATATTAATGGGTATACATTTTGGATCGTACGTCAAGATCTCAAGTCAACATCGCAACAAAATAGTGGTGTTTCACTTGTGGCGTCGGCTACACAATACGCAAGCTCGAAGGATAAGTCGCCCGTACATGCCGAAAGCAATTATTATGGGCGAATAGAAGAAATATGGGAGGCTGGACTACTTTGTACTTTTAATATTTGCCTCTTGTGTTGCAAGTGGGTTGACGATAATCGACGTTGCGTAAGAAAAGATGATCCTTGCGGATTCACTCTTGTTGACCTTAGTCGTCTACGTGAAACCGAGGAGCCATTTGTAATTGCATCACAAGTTAAGCAAGTTTTTTTGTAACCGATCCTGGCGATAATAAGTGGTCAATTGTTGTACCTGGTAAAAGGAGTATCCTCGGTATTGGTGATGTTGATAATGAGGAAGAATGTGATGCATTTGAGGACCTCCCCCTTTTACCTATCCCGAAAATAGTGTGGAAGATGATGTGAATATGTCGGAGAACTATATGCGTGTAGATCACACGGAAGGGATACATGTACTTGAGGATCCTAAGAAACGGCGGAAGGTCGATAAATCATGAGACATAAACTCGAGTGCGTGTAATTTCTCCAATTTTGCATTTTCGCTTCCAAATCGTACTTATCGAGTCATTTAACCCCAAATGCATTTTGAACATGATAATATGAGGCATAATGTAACTATTGTGTAGATTTTTAGGTTTGCAATTGTTGTAGGTTGAATTTTGGGAACGAAAAGGGCATTTTAGCCCTATTTTTGCCTTTTCGCGTCCAATTCGTATTATCGATTCATTTAACCCCAATTTCATTTTGAACATGATAATATGAGGTATAATGTAACTATTATGTAGATTCTTAGGCTTGCATTTGTTGTTGGTTGTATATCGGGAACATAAATGTGATTTTAGCCCTATTTTGCCTTTTCGCCTCCAATTCATGTTTCTCGAGTCATTTAACTCCATGTTTGGTATCACTACTATCTTTCATTTTCTTTTTGTTTTATAATGTAACTATGTAGATTTTTAGGCTTCGGAAACGAAAATCAAAGGTCATTTTACGCCTACATGACAATGAGGGAGTGCGGTGGGGGGCGAGAGTGGCGGGGTGGTGGGGCGTGTTACAAATGTGGAGAGTGAGGTCACATGGCAATGGAATGCTCTCCACATTTGTAACACTTCTCACTATCTCCGCCGCTACCACCGGTGGGGCATTCCATTGCCATGTGACACGATTCTCGGGTCATTTTAGGCCTAATATAGCCTTTTCGCTTCGAATCGTACTTATCGAGTCATTTAACCCCAAATTCTTTGTGAACATGATTATATGAGGTATAATGTAACTATTGTGTAGAGTTTTAGGCTTGCATTTGTTGTTGGTTGCATTTCGGGAACGAAAAGGTCATGTTAGGTCTAGTTTTGCCTTTTCGCTTCCAAATCGTACTTATCGGGGGTGGGGGTGCTGGGCAGGGGATGAGGGAAGGGCTTAGGTATAATGTAACTATTGAGTAGATTTTTAGGCTTCCATCTGTTCTTGGTTGAATTTCGGAAACAAAAATCAAAGGTCATTTTACGCCTACATGGCAATGAGGGAGTGCAGTGGGGGGCAGTAGTGGCGGGGGTGGTTGGACTGTGTTACAAATGTGGAGAGTGAGGTCACATGGCAATGGAATGCTCTCCACATTTGTAACACTTCTCACTATCTCCGCCGCTACCGGTCGATGGGCATTCCATTGCCATGTGACCTGATTCTCGGGTCATTTTAGGCCTAATTTAGCCTTTTCGCTTCCGAATCGTACTTATCGAGTCATTTAACCCCAAATTCTTTGTGAACATGATTATATGAGGTATAATTTAACTATTGTGTAGAGTTTTAGGTTTGCAATTGTTGTAGGTTAAATTTTGGGAACGAAAAGGGCATTTTAGGCCTATTTTAGCCTTTTCGCTTCCAAATCGTACTTATCGAGTCATTTAACCCCAAATTCTTTTTGAACATGATTATATGATGTATAATGTAACTATTGTGTAGAGTTTTAGGCTTGCATTTGTTGTTGGTTGCATTTCGGGAACGAAAAGGTCATTTTAGGCCTAATTTTTCCTTTTCGCTTCCAAATCGTACTTATCGAGTCATTTAACCCCAAATTATTTTTGAACATGATTATATGAGGTATAATGTAACTATTGTGTAAATTTTTAGGTTTGCAATTGTTGTAGGTTGAATTTTGCTAAGGAAAATGTCATTTTTAGGCCTATTTTTGCCTTTTACGCTTCCAAATCGTATTTATCGAGTCATTTAACCCCAAATTCATTTTGAACATGATAATATGAGGCATAATGTAACTATTGTGTAGATTTTTAGGTTTGCAATTGTTGTAGGTTGAATTTTGGGAACGAAAAGGGCATTTTAGGCCTATTTTTGCCTTTTCGCGTCCAATTCGTACTTATCGCTTCATTTAACTCCATTTTCTTTTTCAATATGATAATATAAGGTATAATATAACTAGTGTGTAGAGTTTTAGGCTTGCATTTGTTTTTGATTGAATTTCGGGAAGGTATATGTCATTTTTAGAACTACTAACTACGGTAAATGATTGAATTCTTATATTATGTGTTTATTCCTTGGTTGTTTTGCAAGGTTTATATGAATAACACACCACGTTTGAGGGCCTTCACCACAGACGAATTACATGAAGTTCGGGATAAGTTGGCGTCCCACATTTGCGATGATTGCTTATGATACATCTACTAGTTTGTATCAATTCTATGTACACTTTTTACATTATTAAATATATACATATTTAAAGTTAATTATTATATTACGTTCAAAAACTTGTCATATATTATTATTGCAATTTGATCGATTTTTTTTTTTGTCGAAGGGAGGTTTTGGGTGGGGGTGGGGGGTGGGGTGGGGGCGCCATGGTGGACTGGGAGGGCCGGGCTATGGGGCTGGTTGGGTCTTGGGGTGGTGGCGGCAAAATGGGTGGAGGAGGTGGCGGAGGGTGGGGTGGGGTGGGGGGTGCAGGGAGTGAAGGGGGTGGGGCTGGGGTGGGGGCGGGGGCGGGGGTGCGGGTGGTGGGCAGGTGTGGGGTGGGGGTGGGGGGGGGTGGGAGTGCGGGGGGTGGGCGGGGGTGGTGTCTTGGGGGGGCGGGGGGTGGGCGAGGGGGTGGAGGTCTTTGGGGTGGGCGGGGGGTGGGGGTGTCTTGGGGCGGGGGGTGGGCGAGGGGGTGGGGGGTCTTGGGGTGGGCGGGGAGGTGGGGTGTCTTGGGGCGGAGGGTGGGCGGGGGTGGGGGTGTTGGGGTGGGCGAGAGGGTGGGGTGTCTTCAAATGGGGGGATGGGCGGGGGTGGGGGGGGTCTTGGGGTGGGCGGGGGGTGGGTTGTCTTTGGGGGCCGGGGGGTGGGCGGGGGTGGGGGTGCAATTTATTTTTAAAAAAAAAAAAATTGAATGTGAAGGGCTGCGGTTTTAAGCCTAAACCGCAGCCCTTCACTTATATAGGGTCGGGTTTAGGCTTAAAACCGGTAGCCCTTCATTTAGAGAAGGGATGCGGTTCGGGCCAAAACGCGGCCCTTCCCGGCTTAGAAGGGCTGCGTTTTTGGCACGAACCGCGGCCCTCTTCATTGTGAAGGGTCTGGGTTAAAAACCGCAGCCCTTCTTATTTATTGAAGGGCTGCTATGGAAAGGGCTGCTGGCCAAAAACGCAGCCCTTAGGGCTGTTTTGACCGCAGCCCTTCCTTGTTTTTCCACTAGTGAATGGTAGTGAGTCGCCACTGATCCCAATACCACCACCACCACCTCCATCATCATTTAAAATGTCACCATGGAAGTTTGTCATTCAAGAGAGAAAAGGAGAGGATAGAGAAAGAATTTTAAGAAATGGAGGGAAATGAATCAATGAAAAGGAAGAGAAATGGAGGGAAATGAAAGTTGGACGGTCAAATGCAAATACTTAACGGTCAATGACGGAAATCCGAAAAGGTTTCATTTCGCAAAAAAAATTGGTTTTAGGTTGTAAGTTGCAAAAAAACTTTTAAAAAGTTGTTTTTCGCAAAAAAGTGGTTTTAAAAAGTTGTTTCTGACAAAAAACTATAATTTTAATGTCCAATTTTACACCTTTTCTAATGTCTGCAATTTATACCCATAATGTGGCATAAAGCAATTTTTTTAATAGTTAGATGCTATTTTTTTACTGTCATTCTATAATATGTTAAATTGTTGGAGATGTTGCTGATTTTATATATTAGTTATGAATTTGTTTTTTAGGTGAAGCTTCGCTGGTTTCATTGTTTTTTGAGTGTCTTAAATTTTGTATGTGGTATATGTTGAATTTTCATGTAGAATTTGTTTGTAGTATATGTTGAATTTTATTTGGAAAAAAACAACTTTTGTTACTTGTATGAAAATTTAACTTATAATATTTATGGCGTCATTTTTACTCTGTAGGGCCTCATAATTTTATTTAGCACAGGGCCCCCAAATTATACGAAACGACCCTGATTAAATACAATCACGAACCCAACCCAACACTCTCTATAATAATGAAAATTAAAGAAAGATTTCCTTAATAAATCGACTCTTAATCAGGCATGTACAGGTAACCAATAACTCCTAAGCAACTTACTCGGCGATGTGAGTAACACTAATATATACTTTGTGCTAGGGTTTTCCAATTTTATTTATGAAAGCTCAAACGTAAAGTTGGAAAACTCCTTTTATTTAAAATCCTTGAGCATCACGTTTTATAATCCAACTAGTTTTAGGCCCGGGCTATTCCCCAGGTACTTTTATATTTCATTTATTAATATTTTACATTGAAATGATAACACCATATATTACTTGGTTTAGTGGTTAAGACATTAGTACACAAGCTTGAGGTCATGGGATCAAATCTTCTACCATGCATAATGTAATTTTTTTTATTGTAAGTGGAGTGCATGAAGTCAAAACTCTAAGGAATAGCGCCACGTGGCACAGTCTATAAAATTTTTATTTTCGAAAAAGTTTTTCTGTCTCATAAGATTATTATCTTAATAAATGTATTCTAAATAATCTTAATTATGCTAGCCTCCTTCTCTCCCCTCTCTCCTCTTCCTCCTCTTCTAGTTTGGGGCTGCCATCATCCTTTCGATGGTGGTAAGCCCTCAATTCTTCTTTTTTCTTCTAGTTTTCATTGTTTGTATTATTAATAATCTTTCATTCTCTCTCTTTTTGAGAATTTTCTACCCAATTTTTAGGTTCTTTCTCTCCTTTCATATATGGGAGTTTGGAGTTTAATTTTATTCTCTGTTAAATCAAGAATTTTCTTCCCCGAACGATGTCAGAATGATAGACTTCCCCATCAATAGCTGCGTGATTCAGAAAATACAAGGGGGTTGCGCTGTATTGCTCGATTGGGTTCATTGTAGTATCTTCGAAGACGAATTTGATTTGATCTTGTCTGATCATATATCTTATTTTTCTTTAATACTTATTGTAGATGTCGTGTGACCTTCAATTAATGAAATTTCTACTCTCTTCAAAAAAAATCTTAATTATGCTTATACCAATATTTGCCAAGTTAGTTACTAGTACAATTTTGCTACAAGAAAAGTCGTAGCTACTCTTCAATCTTCAAACTTTAATCTCGAGCATCCAATTTTTTTGAAAGCAATCTCCTAATAAAATATGTACATAAATAAATTATGCTATATAGTATTTGACATCATCAAAATATGGAGTCATAACATATATTGATATAGGTAATACTATGTTATAATATAGATGGAACTCACATGTGGAGTTGCTTATTCCTGTTACAGTAACTAGAATAGTTCAATACTAGAGGAAAGCAATCAATACGAAAATTTATTCCTTTTACGCGAACTACTTAATAAAATTGCCCAGATTAGAATAATAAAAGTTGGTTTGATGGTGTGAGGTCCTAAGTTTATTCTTGTGAGATGGTCTCAAGTCTCAACAATTGATTATGATTAATGACATTAGATCTTGGAGTGGGATGATGTTGAAGTCAGTAAAGCCAGCTTCATTCAACAATATATTCCACTCGTCCTCAGTCCTCCCTTTGCCACCATAATTTGTCATCATCAATAAATCAAGGGCCATGGCTGCATCATCCATCATCTCATGTCGATCAGGATGAAGGATTATGTCCACAATTATGATTTTTCCTTTCTTTTGAGATACTGCCTTTTGACAATTCCTTAGGATCTTCTTGCAATCCTCATCCACCCAATCAAGTAAAACGGACTACATCACAAAAAAAGCGTACAAGTTATTGAGTAGAATTTAATCAGTAATTACTTAAAAATAACATATTGTGGTACATTTCGAATTTATCCTCTAAATATAAGTAATAAATTACCTTTATATATATGATTATATATGTTTTCCAAGTCGCTTTAATCTCATAATATCTTATCATAAGAGATTCTTCCTAATTTTACCGTATATGCAAGGATAATCTTATCATTAAGTTCATGCGTTTAGGAAATAATAATTAAGATGACTGTGAAATGGTACGAGTTCTAATTTTTTGAGCCACTGTTAAATTATACGAGTTCTAATTTTTTTGAACGACTGTTAAATGGTACGAGTTCTAATCTTTTTCGCACCGATTATGACCAGTTTCGAGTATTTTACCATATATGCGAGGATAATTTTATCATTAAGTTCATGCGCTTAGGAAATAATAAAATGATTGTTAAATGGTACGAGTTCTAATTTTTTGAACCATTGTTAAATGGTACGAGTTCTAATTTTTTGGCACCAATTATGACCAGTTTCGAGTATTTTGACCGGCTTACCCCTGCATGAAACACATTTAATTGGATTGAAAAATAACTTGTACCAACATATATACCTTGATGATAACATTATCTGCAGAAGGAATCTCGACAAGCATATCACCACCAACATGGGTGACACCAGGATATTGAGGAGCATTTGCAATAGCATGAGGTTGATCAAAGTTAATACCTTTAATATGAGGGTATGCCTCAACAATCTTAGCTATCAATTTTCCAAGTCCACCTGCAACATCAACAAGACTTCCTTCCATCTTACTAAACTCATCCTTATATCCTTCTATTACAGCATTAATGGAAACTTTAGTAGCAGCAGCCATCCCAACATTAAACATGTTATTAAACTCAGGATTACTAGATGCAAATTCCCAAAATGATTTCCCATGAGCCCTCACAAAAGGGGTCCCACCTTCTTTAATTGAAGTGGTAGTTTGGTACCAAGCATCCATGATCAAAGGATGGGTGAAAGTCAGAAATGAAGAGGCAGTGCTGAATTCATGGTCATGTAGGAGCCATTTAGAGGCATTGGTTAGACCATATAGTGCTTCCTTTGATGATTCGATATAATCAACGGTGAAGATTTTCTTTCGGACGAGCATCCGCATGACACGTGTAAGGGACTCAATATTAAGGGTAGGAGACTCTATTTTTGAGGCTATTTGAGTTAAGCTCATTGGTTGGCCATGGGAGTGTATGATATCCGGAATGCGGAGCTCCACAACAGATCTTAATATTAGGCTATCTATGTAGGCAAAGAGGTGTTTGGTAATTTCAAAATGCCCTTGCATAAGCTCATTAACATTGCTCCCCATTGTTGTCACTCTTTGCCGATGGATTACACTCTTGTTAGTTTGAGTTATAGTGGATTATATACACTTTCTTGGAGGAGACTTTTCAAACATAGGCAATTAGTGAATAGTTGTTAGCTGATTGTATTAACTGATAGCTGTTAGCAAAGTTGTTAAAATCGAGATTCTAGTTTGAATCGGAAACGACCTTTAGAATCGAATCGTAAAATCGAATCGTAGAATCGTAAGATTCTACAAACACGTATAATCAAGATATTGCACTCAATCTTCATTGAATGTACTAAAATAATAAGTTAAAAACCCTAAAAATTGGAAAAAATAGTTGTTTACCCACTATATTAGCAATAACTAACAATATATATCTATTATTTTCTTTGTTAGCATGATTTAAATTTACGAGGTTGTCGCTAATCAAAAGAAATGTAGTGAATCGTGTAGAATCGTGAATCGAATCGTCTACCATATTTTGAATCGTAAAATCGTAAGATTTTAAGATTTGAATCGCGATTTTAATAACTTTGGCTGTTAACTGATTGTATTAGCTGATTTGACAAGTAGCTGATAGTTGTTTGCTACATTATTATGTAAAATGACCAATAAGGACATGTGCATAATCTATTGTTGTACCTTTTTAATTATCTATTAATGTACTTATTAACAACTTTATGACATAAATATAATAGCTCCACTCATTCCCAAACCTCTAATGTCAAAAAGCTCCTCCTCCCAACTTTTTTAAAAAGAGATTTTTGGGCTCAATAAGCTAGTTGAAACATTTGTTTACCAATCACTCAAATTAGAAGATTGACTAGTCAAATCCTCTAACATGAGCTCAAACCTCTAATTTTGCCCCAAACCTCTCTTTACCAAACAAGGTCATACTTCCTCTACCACTTATTATTTGTCCTTGTGTAGTTTTCAATAAGCACCAATTATTTATAATTTTTATTAATACGCCGTAATTCAAGATATATCAATGATCTAACTTACGTTTTAAAGACTACGAAATAAAAATGGGAAAAACAATTATGGACAAAGCATTAGTAAAGAAAAGAAAATTTAACCAAAATAATACAGTGTTTGACGAGTCTTCAATAATAATAGGAAAATTTGTTAGAAACCACTTTTTATAACCACTTTTTTGTGAGAAACCACCTTTTAAATTTTAGCCACCTTTTTACTTTATTTTTTGTTGAAAGCCACATACTGCCGAAAAATGGGCATTGACTGACGATTTCCGGTGTTGACCATCACGTGCATGGCACATGATGTTCTTTCTTCCTTTTTTTTCCCCAATTTTCCCCCCAAACCCCCCTTCTTCCTTCATCTCTGTCTCTCTCTGTCTTCCATTCAGCCATTTTCCCTTCTCTCTCTCTTCCATTCACCTCAAAACCCACCAAAGCACCAACACTGCAACCCACCACCACCGGTTTCTCTCTCTCTCTCTCCTCCATTCAGCTCTTTTAAACACCACCACCACTGCAACTTTAAACTAATATTAAAATTACCCAAACTTCCTTTCTAACACTCATCTCCATAGCTTCCTCTTCTGTAATGGCATTATACCTCTTCCAAATTCGGTGCCCTCTTATTAGTAGATTGTTGCAATTAGTCAATTACAGAAATTTATACATCAACAAATTCATCAAGTAAATGAAATTATCATAAAATACAATTGATAAAAAGAAGAAGAAATTCACGCCGAAGTTCGTGTATACACAAAATTGACAGATATATCAACAAATTCATCGGAGCAAAAGAAATTATCAGGAAATTCAATTCAGAAAAAGAAGAATATTGTCGATTTTCTCGACATCAGCGCTGGTAGCTTCAAGAGTACCGTTAGAGTTGGTGATATCAGCGAGAGCAGAAGCGTATCTTCCGGCGGCGCTGTCGGACATGCGAGTACCGAGAGAGCTCCACCGCCGCGAGTTTTGGCGGTGAGCTTAGAGTGAGACAAAATTGGTAGCCTAAGAGGGTTAAAAGTAGCGGTAGTAGAGGAAAAGGAGAGAGAAAATGGCTTCGGAGCTTTTGCGGTGGATGAATTTGATAATGCTGCTGCTGTTGTTGTTCTGGATTGTAATGCTACTGGATTTTGCAGAGCTGCCATTGTTGTGTGCTTCGAAGAGAGGAGAAAGAGAAAGAGAGATAGTAGAGAGAGGATATGAAGTGAAGAAGTTTGTGGTGAGAGTGGAGAATGATGGATGGATGGAGGTTTTGATGGTTTGGGATTGGAAGTTTGAGGTGAATGGGAGACAGAGAGAGAAGGGAAAATGGCTAATGGAAGACAAAGAGAGAGAGAGAGAGATGAAGAAAGAGGGTGGGTTTGGGGGGGAAATCGGGGGAAAAAAGGAAGAAAGAAGGGTGTTATGACATCACGTGCCATGCACGTGATGGTCAACGCCGAAAATCGTCAGTCAAAGCCCATTTTTCGGCAACAGGTGGCTTTTAACAAAAAATAAAGTAAAAAAGGTGGCTAATTAACCAAAAAAATTTAAAAGGTGGTTTCTCACAAAAAAGTGGTTATAAAAGGTGGTATCTAATAAATTTTCCATAATTATTCCACATTACCCTTTCATAATAATAATCCCAAATTTTAGTTTGTGTCAAGAAAATAGTCCTTTTTTTACACTAATCTACTAAACTCGCCTAACCTAGAATTAACAAAGCTCTTGTGTATTTTGGCCTTTGGAGGGGAACTAAGAAACCCCAAGTTTACAGAAAAAAAAGAAATGAAATCCCTTCCTCAACATGGCGCCTTATTTCTTCATAAGTTTGGAGACTCTGCTTCAAAATTTTCAAATAGATCATAACAACTAATATCTGATATACTTTCATAATTAGAAAAACTTCATGCGTTGCTAAATAAATGTAACAGTTTGACTATTACGCTATTTATATACTAACTTTGACCACATCATTTACTTATATATAAACGACAAATGTTACTATCTAAAATGTTATTAAATTAGTCTCAATGCATATTTTCAAGGCAAAATTGGTCTCAACACCCTCAAGTATGGCGCAGGTGCACCAAACACCCCAAACTAAGGCTTATAGCCAGAACACCCCAGAGTACGGGCTTGGGTGCATCGCGTACTATAAATGAGAAGTTGTCGCCGGAAAATGCACTCCGGTGGAATCTTCATTTTTTAATATTATTTTGGTTTTTACACCCCTTTTCCTATTTTCTTCTTTTTCTCTCTAATTTTTTTTAATTAGACCCAAAATAGGCCAACCCCACCACTGCCTCCACCACCCTTATCGCCACCTACATTCACTGTATTCAAAACCACTTCACCACTCTTAACAGCTCTTTTAGCCTATCTCTTAATCTCCTTCATCAAATTCCACTCCTCTACCGCCATCTTTCTCATTGCCGCCTCGGCCAGTCCCTCCAATTTCTCCAACACACCATCCTCATCATCTTTATATCCATAATAACTAGCATCAATCCTCTTAGATATACATACCTCGTTCTCCTCTTCCTCAATTCAGGCGGTTTCTCGAACAATTCCTTAACTCCTGTAAGCTTTTTCGCAGCTCCAAAGTACCGATATCCAGGGCCTCCTCCGCTAGGGTTTGGAAAATCGACGATGTTGCCTTCTAAATCAGTCATTTTTGCCGAATGTTTCGTGTAATTTGGACCTCTGAGATCCATTATTCGACGCTCCCGATGCGATTTCTCGCGAATTAGCTTGTTGATTTCGTTGTTGAGGTCGCGAAGACGGTGTTCTCCGAGACCTTCGTTCTGGATTTCGGCGGCTTTTCGGCCGATTTCGCGCCTGATTTGCTGCCTCCATTTGTCTGCTTCAGCGAGGTCGCGGCACGACATTCTGAGGCTAAGTAAGCCCGACGTTCTTTAGGTTTCTTTTTCTCTTCTTGCTTCATTGTTATGAAGCGATTCAGCATGGATTGTGCTTTCTCTTCGTTTCTCGCCATTGTTGAGAGCTTGAGAAGATTGACGATGGGGTGATAAGGGTGGTGGAGGCAGGGGTGGGGTTGGCTTTTTTGGTCTAATTAAAAAAAATTAGAGAGAAAAAATAAGAAAATTGGAAAAGGGGGTAAAAAGCAAAATAATATTAAAAAAATGAAGATTCCACCGGAGCCGTGCATTTTTCGGCGACAACTCTCATTTGTGGTACGCATTGCACCCCAGCCCGTACTTTGGGGTGTTCTGGCTATAAGCCTTAGTTTGGGGTGTTTGGTGCACCTACACCATACTTCAGGGTGTTGAGGCCAATTTTGCCTATTTTCAAAATATTGTATATTTTTAACTTTTACTAATAGAAAATTAGATGCATTAGTGGTCAAAGTCATGTCTTGGCAAACGCAAAGTCAAACTGTGACGTTTACTTAGAAACTGATGAAATTTCCCTATCTCTAATTAAACTAATTATTACTCCACTAACCCTCTCCAATTCAACTAATGATGATGTTTAGTCAAATTATCATTTAGATTACAATTATATTATTTAGTCAAGCTTCTTTTGAATTGAGTTTGCGTAATATTCCGTAATTTGGATGACATTTTTTTGGGCATTTTGACAACAAATATTTTAATACTGGAATAAAAAATATATTGGATGATATAGCCAATCTTATTTTTATGCCCACAATTTTGTTTTTCATGGTTGTAAATTCTCAAAAATTGGATAAGGGAGTTAATGTTTTAGCTATAATGAAAGGAGTTGTTATGAACTGGGGAAGAAATGTCATGCTTAATAGTTGAAAGAATAAATAATTTTACAAAACAAAACAAAAAGGTTAAGCTAGCTTTGTGAATATCATGGTATCATGATAAATCACTCTCCAAATGCGACAGGCTATTTATGAAACGAGAGTGTAATGACTAAGGAGTGTCTTCATTCAGAATTTTACACTCCCATTGTTGACCGGCATCTCATATGGGCTCAAATTCATTTGAAGGCTACATAAATTTATGGAAAAATTGAGCCTTCGTTTATTTTTGACTAATCAATTCACAACGGAGAAATGGTGAATTGACATTTCTGACATTATTACATTAATTTCAAGATTTCTGGTCAGTTTTATAGTTTCTTGATTTGGTCTGTTTGTAGTTCTATGTACTTTCATAATTACAAAAATGGGCAAATGCCCGTCATACTTATGTATCGGGCTAATATTTTGTTTATTTTGAAGTTAGATTTGTCCATTTGATGATTTGAAAATGCAAAATTGTTAAGTTGTATGCAAACTCTTACCTCTCTCATTATTCATGTAAAGTGTTTATAAATATCTCAAACAAACCTCATATATAGGCTCATAAGCAAACTCTAAAAGATACATCTCCTAATACAAAATTCTGTAGATAATTATCTCCAATTATCGCTTATCATAACCCCCTTTAATTAGGGGAGTGTAAGTCTCGAACGTCTAACCTGTCCAACAAAAAACTCGAACTGAGCCCTTCCCAAGGCCTTTGTGAAAAAATATGCTAATTGCACCTTTGCATCTTATATGCATGAAGGGTAAATAAGACCTTCCTTAATCGCATCACTCAAGAAATGATGATCAACATCGATGTGTTTCATTCTCTCGTGAAACACCGGAATAAGCAATATAGAGTGCCGATTTGGCTATCACAAAACAGGATCATGCCTCACTCTAATGTACACCCAAATGGGAGAGTAGTGCCTCCAACTCACACGTAGTTTCTGCCATAGATCGATGCTCAGCTTTCACAGACAAAGAACCACTGTTGTTTGTTGCTTTTTGGTCTTCCAAGACACCAGAGAGTAACTAAGAAGAGCAAACTACCCTGTCAACGATCGATATATGAGTGTAGGGGACAACTTGCCCAATCAAAGTCACACCGCTCCTCCAAACACAGCTCAATATCAGCTCGAAACAGAATCTCTTGTCCTAGTTTTCCCTTCAAATACCATACCACAGGCAATAAGAGTTGGGAGTTTTAAGGGATTTTAAGGAGAAAAGACCTTGGATTCAGATTGATTTGTAAAGACATTAAGATAAAGTTTGCTGACCTAGCTTTGACATTGTTTAGTTTGAAGTTTCTAGGACAAAACATTATAAAGGGGGGAAAGTATGAAATAACACATATTTTAAAGAGGTTTAATTAAGTCTTAATTATGCGCCAAATTTCTTTTTATTAGTTGAAGTAGTTAAAAATGAGATTTACATGAAGATGGAATTTTTACTATTATTGACAAAAAATGATATAATTCCAAATAAAAAGATTCTAAATTTTTTTCCTCATAATGCTAAGATAGAAATTATTTCATACTTTACGCCACAATGAAAATTAATTTCATTAGTACCATCCACGTCAGCATAGATGGGAGTATAATTTTTCTCAAACAAAACCACTACTTCCATTAGCGGTTCATCTCACTACATTAACCGCTAATGCGAATAGCGGGTTATGCCTACAATTCTGGAAAAAAAATATTCCTCAATCGCAATGTAATCCAAAGAAGAATTTCCAAATTCAAACAATTAATCATGTTAAACCAAAAGAGAAATTCAGAAATCACATCTTGAATTTCAAGGATTTCAATTTTTTGGTTTTATCAGAAAAGAGTAAGAAATCAGATACAATGAAGAAACAAAGCAAAGCAAATCAATTACAGAAATAAACTTACAAAATTAAGGATTAAATATCAAAGGAGGAACACGAATTGGGAATTGGGTTGCGGGGTTTCAAAAGAAAATTGACACCATTAATGCCCAAATGGCCGACTTACTTGCAATAGCTGAAGGGCTCCTCATGGCTCGTCGATACCAATGTTCCCATATTGTATTAATGTTCTGATTGTGAGGGTGTTGTTACGATACTTAACCAGAATATGATTCAAAATGATGCATACACTAATGTATAATGTCGGGTGTTCAAATAGGAGTTCAGGGCTGTGAGGTTCGTATTCGTGAAGCGTGAGGACAACAGCTTAGCGGGTGTTTTGGCAAAGAACTCTAGGACTATCGATATCGATTGTAATGTTACTACGAACTCCGGATTCCCCCCCCGTAATGATATTATGATTTCGGATTGTAATGGGTGTTTTAGGCTCGAACTTGGTTGATTATTAATATTATGCATGCTTTGTTTACCAAAAAAAACTTCATAGTCCTCTTCTTGTGATTTTGATTTCTGCTCCATCACGAGTTCACACTAAAAAACAACCTACACATCCTATGAATTTGCATACATAAGAGTCCTAATGCAAATTGACTTTATACATGTGGAAGAAACTGTACAATCAAGAGCTCTTATTAGATAATATTAAATCTACAAAACATGTATCATACAAGTGTGATGCACGCATGTGAGAAGTTTAGTTGCTGCAAAGAAAGGAAGAAAATACCTACATATAAAACAAATGGGTACAGCATATTAGTTCAAAAACCAAAAAGAGAGAATGCTAGAGAGAGAATTCTCTCCCCTTTCCCCTAGAGAAACCCGAACACCACAAGCCAAAGAAAACCCAACCACCCTCTCGACAGAAAGTGAGCAGCCGCGCCATGCACTCAACTCATGCAACCCGAGGATCATTACTGGTGCCAAGGATCAACCCTGTGTCCCTGAACCTGACCCTCCTCCGGACCCCCTAGCTTCAGATAAGCCTAGCCCTATTCCATCCTTCAAAGAGGCCCTAGCAAGCCAGGAAGACCATTTGGTTGTGGAGGACTCAATCCCACTACAAATGCCGAAGCTACCCTTACTTTCCTGAGACCCACCCCTAATCTAACTAAAGGGGAGGAGGTCTTCGTGCCGAACACTGCAGACCAGTACGCGGACATGGTGAATCCATGGATGAATGCTTTGATTTGCAAAGTAGTTGGCAAATCATTCTCGTAGGAATTCCTTAAGAAGGAACTTAGTAAAGCGTGGAGTTGGGAGGGGCAGATGGTGCTCACAGCCCTAGGAAAAGGGTTTTATGTTGTGAAATGCAGATCTAGTTGTGAAAGGTCAAAAATCCTCGCGGGCGGCCCTTGGTTTATATTGGGGGCGATGGTTTGGATTCAACCCTGGACACCGGGGTTCAAACCCTCTGAATCAACCATTACCCAATACCCGATTTGGATTCAACTTCCTGAGCTTCCACTTGAATTCTTTCGGAGAGAGATCCTTGAGAGTGTGGGAAATACTATAGGCAAAACTCTAAAGATCGACGCACACTCTCTCTGAGGGGAACGAAAGAGGTTTGCCGCAATATGTGTAATGGCCCAAGCTAATAAACCCACGCCAAACCGAGCCTGGATCGGTGTAATGGCCCAGCAAATTACCTATGTGGAGAGCCCTTGGGTGTGTACGGCCTGTAAAGTTATAGGTCTCAACGTCGAAAACTGCCCTAGGAAGCCCCGACAAGTGGAGGCTTTGTCGCTGGCCAAGGGAAAAGAGCAGGTGAATGGTGAAGCTACCGACGTCCGCGTCAATCGAGGCGAGGATGACTGGTTGGTGGTCCAAAGAAGGCAGAAGGGAAAAACGTGACCCAGAATGAAAGAGGAAGATCAACGTCAAGGACAAGGTGGACTCCAAATAAGTTGGTGGAGGGCCCGGGGAAAAAAACGGCGGATAAAAAGGGTTCCCAGGAATTAGAAGCTTCAAAAGATTTTCAAAATGGGAGTGGGGCCCAAGAAATGTCTAGTTCCCATGAGAGAAGGTTTGAAAAGAGGATTTCGAAAATCCTTTTGATGTGCTCGAGATTTTGCAGGAGACTGATGCACTCCTCCCTCCCCCCCTCCCCCTCGATTTGGCGAAACGTGGCGTAGGGAGTCTAATCACCCTACTTCACGTCGGCCCCCTTCCCCCACTCTCAATCCCCCCTCTAATTTATTTAATCCTCCCCTCCATGCACAAAACACCACTGCTCCCTCCAAAGAAACCAACCGTCCCCCACAAAATACCACGAACTCCCCTATTCAAAACAACCACCACCACAAACCCAGCCATGAGCAACCGTGTGATCCTCAATCTGTGCGGATCGTCATCCCCACCACCGCCGGATCCCCTCCCTCGCCTCCCACATCTCCTCGAGTCCAGTTTGTGTCAGATCTAAACCCGATCATCTTTTCACGCCCGGTTCGACCTTTGTTACCGGAACTGACCCTCGGGTATGTGGATTATTATCTCCCTAACACCTTCGATCAACCGACGGAACACTTCACCGAACTCTTTCTCCAAGAGGTGAAGACTCTTATGCTCAACCCGATAGTGAAAGTGGCGGTTTCGAATCATCTCATGATGCTAGCCAACTCGGAATTTTGCACGGCCTACGTGCCACAACTCATGGATGCAACTCACCTGCCCAAAACCATGTACATCTTCATAATGTGGTTTCTCAATAGAGAGGTCGTAGTAGAGAGCGACGACCGGGAATTGATGATGGCGCTAGGACCGTTGCTCGACCCCTCTCCACTGTTTCCATTGGTTCGGACCATAATGATGGTCGACAGGAAAGAAGCACGACTAGTTGCAAAAAGCAACACCGATGCGGTGATGTGCGCGAGACCCAACAAACCGATGAAACAACTAGGAATAACGACAGTTTGGGCCGAGGTAAACGGAACCGCTGGAAGCCGAAGTCATTCTGTGGCCCCACAAAAAGATATGGACTTGCCCGGCAACTGGAGTAGAGGTAGACCCGTGGCAAGCCAGAAACGAGGAAATTCTGAGGATCCTCCTAGGGAAAACATCCTTGTTCAAAGGGATGACAGTGTTGTTTTGGAACGTTAGGGGTCTTGCTAGGCCCTCCTTTAAGCCGAACTTTCGACTATTGATGCAACAACACCACCCGTCTTTTGTTGTGCTCGTGGAAACTTGGGTGGGGCGTGATAAGGTCGAAGGTCTCATCAGGGATTTGGGGTTTGATTCTTGGCACTATGTTGATCCTGTGGGTTTCATGGGGGTATTCTCCTACTTTGGAACTCGCATGTGTTGGATTTCCAGGTTGTAGGAGAGTGTCCTCAAGGAGAGTATGGCGTCATGGAGGTAATTTCTATTAAAACTTCCTTTGTGATTTCTTCTATTTATGCTAGCACTAAATTCCATGTTAGAAAACAATTGTGGGATGACCTTGAGAGATTTGCATGCAATCTTAACAAGCCTTGGTTAGTAATAGAAGACTTTAACGAAGTTACCAGTCAAAGTGAAAAAATGGGGGGAAGAGATATTCGTAGTAGTAGGGCGAATTTGTTTAAAAATAAAATGGATAGTTGTAACCTCATTGATTTAGGCTTTCATGGGTCGAAGTTCACCTGGACCAATAAAAGGAAGCGTTACCCAATCTTTAAGAGACTTGACCAGGGTTGGGCTAATCCTGATTGGGTGACCTTATTCCCGAATGCTAACCTATGGCACCTCCCCAGGATTACCTCAGACCATTGCCCAATCCTTCTTAAGCTAGATGCCGCCCCTTACCTTCATGGTAAAAAGTCGTTTCATTTTGAGCCTATGTGGACCCTAGATGACAATTTCAAAGGCACCATAGCCCATCTCTGGCCTAGTGGGACTCTGGACATTCAGGATAGCCTTAAAAACATGCAGGAAGGGCTTAGTGACTGGAATAAATGGGTCTTTGGAAATATCTATAGGCAGAAAAATACTCTTTTGGCCAGACTGAAAGGAACCCAACAATACCTTCAGATAAACCCCAAATCTGTTTTTCATCAGAACCTTGAGACTGAACTCCAAACTGAGCTTATCTCCACCCTCGAGCAGGAGGAGTTACTTTGGCGTACTAAGAGTAGGATGGATAGAGTGACTGAAGGAGAGAGGAACACGAGATTTTTTTATAGGAGTGTCCTTATTAAGCGGAATGCCTCTAGAATCCTCAACCTTAGAGATGATGTAGGAAATGATGTTCATGACCAGGATGGTATCCGAGGGCTTATTAACTCCTTCTATAGAAATCTCTATACCTCGGACCATGTGGAGTGTTTGAGGTCCCCAAACCCTTCAATCATGAATGTGAGAGTGGGAGGGGTCCCCTCTTTCGAGGAAATTAGGAGAGTCTTGTTCAGTATGAAACCCCTAAAAGCCCCGGGTCCTGATGGGTTTCACCCGATTTTCTTTCAAAAAACTTGGGATATTACGGGCCAAGATGTTTGTAGAAATCACTAGTACAGAAAACGAGGATTTGCGTTGGCTTATTTGCGTCGCACTCTCGAAGAACTGACGCAAATTGCCAATTTGCGTCGGATACCATTAAATGCCAGATGCAAATAATCTCAGCAGATGAATAGGAGCCGCAAATATGCGTCGGACCCTCAGGCCAAACGATGCAAAAGCTATGATCTGCGTCGAACCCGAGGCCCATCCGATGCATATACTTCAACCCATGTCCAACTTGCATCAGCTATATGTGTCGCATCAAGCAAACATGCGACGCAAAACGTTGACAGCCCACTCGCATATGATGGTGAGGCCCATAAGTCATGTGCGTCGGATGGCCCATGACACGCGACACACAGATGATCCCATTAAGTCATGTGCGTCGGATGGCCCATGACATGCGACGCAGATGGCCCATGACTTTTTAAAACCTCCCACTCCCCGCATTTCCCCAACCCTAACTCACCTCATTTCCAATCGCCTCTCTCCCACCAACTCCCACCTCATTCTCTCTCCCTCACTCACTCAAACACTTCATCTCTCTCTCACCTACCTTTATCTCTCTCTCACCTACCTTCATCTCTTTCGAATCTCAACAACAAAATTTGAAGAAACAAATTCAAACGACGGGCATACAAATTTCTTGTTCCCAGTGTTCATCTTCTGAATTTCGTGTTCGTGGTGTTTTCGGATCTCCGACATACAAATTTCGACTTCATCATCAACCATTTTCGGATGCACACCAACAGTTAGATCTTCGAATTTAATTTCGATAAGATCTTCGACTTTAATTCTATTTCTCTTCCCTCTTTTTGTTAATTTTGATTTTGGTAGAATTTTCAGCATCGTTTGGAAACCCTAATTCGTCGATTTTTGTCTTTGATTTTTTGACAGAAATTGTAGTTGGTTAAGTTTTTTGAATTTGATCATTATGTCGATAAGTTCTTTGAAGCTCCAACATCCTCTCGGTAACACTCGGATTCTTCCCTTCGAATTTCAAGGAAATTTGTATCAGATTTTCAAGAAGTCTACAACAGTGCAAAGTTGAAGAATGAGATTTTCAAGCAAGGTTCCAGAATTTAGGTTTTGTTTTCATTTTTTAGGAAGTTTCTAGTGTTGTAAGTTACTTTCAATTTATTTTTTAGATCTGGTAAAATTGTAAGTTTCTAGTGTTGTAAGCCATATGTGTAAATTACATTTTTTTTAATGAAACTAAGTTCCTTTTTTATCTTTTCTTTCTCGATTTTCCTGGTGTAAATTGTGGTTGATAAGCTTCGCCATATGTGTAAATTACAAAAGAGTGAAAATCATGGGTTGATAAGCTGTCAGTACCAAAAAAAAATTCATGTGCGTCGCACATAGTACTAGATGCAACGCAGATGAAGTTCATTTGCGTCGCACGTAATGCTATGTGTGACGCACATGAGTGGGGCTGGCTACTGGCTTGGCCATCTGCGTCGCACTTTGCTCCTCATGCGACGCAGATGAGTCTTTTGCTGCTGTGACAGACAGGGGCGAGGAGTCATTTGTGTCACATGGTAGGCAGGGTCCGACGCAGATAGCTAATCAACTGCGTCGCGTCGTTGTCCGACGCATATCTTGTATCCTGATGTGCGACAAGGCATGTGCCGTCGGACCCATGTCCGACGCAAATGGGCGCCTCGCATCCGACGCAAATCATCTATTCTGTACTAGTGAATATCCAAAAATGGTTTGAAGAGGGGAGGATCCCTGAAGAGCTTTGCCAAGCCCTGATCTGCCTTATACCTAAACAACCCTCACCTGAGACTGTCAAACAATTTCGCCCCATTAGCATGTGTAATACGATGTACAAAGTTGTTACTAAGGTTTTGGTCAACCGCCTAAAACCCCTTATTCCCGAGTGGATTTCCCAGAGTCAAAACAGCTTCATTAAGGGTAGGGGCTCTGACATTAACCTTGTAGTCGCATCAGAAGTCCTTCATTCCATGAACAAAAAGAAAGGCAAGGGGGTGGTTCGCGGTTAAGATTGACTTTAAAAAGGCCTACGATAGAGTTGAGTGGGGCTTCGTTCGCAAGTGTCTACAAACCCATAATCTTGATGAAGCCTCAGTGAACATTATAATGGATTGTGTGTCTAAGGCTTCTTCCTCAGTGTTGGTCAATGGGAGGAAGACGGAGTGCTTCGCTCACTCTAGAGGACTCCGCCAAGGAGACCCTATGTCCCCCTACCTCTTTAATATCTGCCTTGAAATGCTCACCCAAGCCATTAACCACTCATGTTATGAGAAGCAGTGGACCCCGTTCTGGGTGGGGAGAAGGAAGGTCCCGATCTCCCACCTCTTGTTTGCAGACAACCTCTTCTTGTTGGGGAGGGTTGACGAGACTAATGTGTTCTCTGTTAGGTCAGTCCTTGAAGAGTTTTGCTCATTCTCAGGCCTATGCCTTATTACCTCAACTTTGTCCTCAATTCCAGCCTATTACATGCAGGCTACCCAGCTCCCTGCGAAAACCCATAAAGACATCGACCAAATTTGTAACAATTTCCTATGGGGGGAGGATGAGGGGAAGAAGAAAATGAACCTGGTTAACCGTCAAACGACCTTTCTCCCCAAGGCTTGGGGGGGATAGGTGTTAGAGACCAGGGGCTTATGAACACTGCATATATGGCCAAACTAGGATGGAAAATGGCCCAGAACCAGTCTACCTTAGCTCAGGAATGCATCATGTCAAAATACTTTCACCAAGACCGCGTGACCAAGTTTAAGAATGGATCCCACATATGGAAGAGCATTGGGAAGGGGTGGGAACTTCTTAGGACACATAGTGCCTGGGACCTAGGAAATGGCCATCAAATCGAGTTTTGGAATGATGATTGGTTCGGTATTGGGCCGCTCCGAGAATGGGTGCAGGGACCGTTTTCTGAGGAGGAAAATACTAGTCGTAGGAAACCAATGGGACCTAGGTTGTCTTTCGATTACTCTGCCCCCGGGAAGTTATGGATAGGATACATAGCCTCCCCACTCCACCTGTTACAGCCAGGAAAGACCTTTTAATACCCAAATTTGTGACTCATAAATACTTCTCTCTAGGAGAGGCCTATAAAGCCCAACTCCCAGCTCATCAGACGCTGTCAGACTTGATGTGGATCTTGAAAGGTCCTATCGAACCAAAAATCAAATTCTTCATGTGGCTTCTATGGCACGACAAAATTCCTCATAAACAACTCCTATACATCCGTCAAGTTACCTTGGAACCCCTGTGCCCCAGATGTTCCCAGGTGTTTGAGGACTCCGAACATCTGATTAGAGGCTGTCACAAGAGTGCACAGATCTAGGGGTTGCCTGATACCCCGAATTTTCCAGAATGTGAGTTTCGTGAGTGGGTGAAAGCGAATATGACGTGCAATCATGTGTTCCGGGGTCTTGGTTGGAAAGTAGTCTTTCCTTATGTATGTCATGAGATTTGGAAAAATAGAAACAACTGTGTGTTTAAAAAGTCCGACCCTTCCCCTGTCCAAGTCATTAGCTGTAAGGCTACTGGTCACATTCGGGAAATTGTCACATCACTAGGGATCCAACATACTTCTGGGAGTCTCCCTACTGTGTTTACTCACCCGTGCGAGTTTATCATGATACATGTGGACGCTTCCTTTATTGGTCCTTCTGAGACTGTGGGCTTGGGGGGCATTATCAGGGACCATAGGGGAGTTTGGATGTTGGGATTTGGGAAGTCAGTGTATGCTAACAGTGTTCTTGAGGCAGAGTTGTTGGGGATTATTGAGGCCTTTTACATTGTGGAGGTCCACCATATCCCGAAAACTATTATTTATACTGATAGTAGTGGATCTCATATACCAGGAGAAAACCTCTGATAGATTCTCCAACTTGGTTCTCACATGCAGGCAGTGGAGTACGAGGTACCCGGAGGTGATGCTTAGGCACTGTGACAGAAAGATTCAACCAACCAGCGGATGTATTAGCCAAGGTTTGTAGGACAAATCAGTTAAAATGTGCTGTAACTAGGACCTTCCCTTCCCCGCCTAGTTATTGTATGCAACATTTGGTTACAGATTGTAAGACTTTAAACCTTTCTAATTAAGTAATGGTTGCTTCTTTTACCAAAAAAAAAAAACTAATTGGTACAAATTACTGAATTAGCCGCAGATTGCTATTCCTAACTATATAACCTTTCGCGGATTCAATGTGGTTTTTGTAACAAATGTCTAATGGAATAAATTAAGTATATCACGAAAGATCAATCATGTTATAATCTCCTGATTGCAAAATTATATAATCTACTTTCGGCTCTTATGTATGCTAAATGATAGGGTGAAAATATTGTTTTTTAGTATGAATTCATGAGCAAGGCGAAAAAATCACAAACGAGGGCAAAGATGATGTGGAAATTTTTTTTATGGGGGGATGTCGTGTATATATATACTAGCCTCATATGCAAGCGATGCGTGCGACGACATATTAATAACATCAATACTGATATTAAAAAGCGCTAGAGGTACTAATTAATATTATTTTATTATAGTTTAATTTGATCATTCACAACTTTTTTTCACTGTGATAAACGAACATGTATCAAAATAATGTACTATAGGTTGATATTATTGGATGATATGCGCTAATCTCTTTAATATATGTGTAATTTATTGCGTAACATTACATTGAGAAATTGGATGGTATAAGCGTATTTCTTTAATATATTTGAATTACGAACATATTTTTAGATAATATATCTAATAATCATGACATATTTATACATAAAAATAAGGGATATTATCTCAGATAACCCTGACATATAGGCCTTTTTCCAATATAACCCTGACTTTGGCAGCCCTGTCTCCGATAACCCTGAACTTGATTTTTGTCATTAAACCTGACGGAATTGTTAACGACGTTAACTATTTTCAAACAAAAATACTTACTGTATTTCTTTTAAAAAAAAAAACCAAACTCATCTTTTTCTCTCTCTTGTTCTTCATATCTTCTCAAGCATTCATCAATGGTTACCATGAAAACTAAATTAGAGCAATGGATATAACTTCATTCTCTCTCTTGTTCTTCCTACTATATTTTGCAATCTGACCAAATGAACTTAAGAACCGATTTCCAGAAAATAAATATCTGAATTTATAACAAATTCATAAAGCTTCAACAATAAACTGAAACAAATTAAAGGAGATTCCAATAATCCAATCAAGAAATCAATAAAAAAAAAAAAGGAGGAGAGAGAAAATTTTAATCGAAATAGCAGCTAACAGCAATGGTGAGTATGAAGCTGAAATCCGAAGGAGAACAGTAACGATTTCATTGACTAAAGAACAACAGCGATTTCGAAGACCAGCAAGCGCTTGGTGACAATAGAACACCAGGATTTTCCAATGACCCCAGCAATTTCGAAGAACACCAGCAATTTGCGCGGTCAATTCATTCGATTTCCAAGAACAAATCTCGAAAAGCGATGGAGAATTGGAAAAATGAACATTAGCCAAATACGAAGAACATCCACTTCGCGACCCCTTGATTCACGAATCAACGTCGTACCATTTCGAAATCAATTTCAAAAACAAGGAAGATATCAATGGGGGGAGGAGGAGAGAGAAATTGAGAGAAATCCATTTCAGTAAACAAGAAGATGAATGAAGAGTTTGGAGGAAGAAGAATGAATAGTCCTCCGCAAACTCGATTTGAGAAACTCAATGAATTTAGGAGTTTGTGGTTGTGGTTGTTGGTGTTGTATGACAAAGATCTTTGCTTTGCTAATCTTCTCTCTTTCCTCTTCCCCATTGAAATTTACTTGTTAACTCTGGGACAAAAATTAATCTCCTCTACTAAGAAAAATCAAAGGTCAAGTGAAGATTAACAATCAACTGTCTTTGCTTAAACTTAGTATGAAAGTCATGAAATCTGGATTTGGAGAGAAGGAGAGAAAGAGGGGAGATGAAGACATAATAGGGGATGAAGAACAAAAGAGAGAGGATGAAGAACATAAAATGTTTTTTTTTTTTATTTATAAAAAAATAGGTTTTTAATTATAGATGTCAAAATAGTTAACGCCGTTAACAATTCCGTCAGGTTTAATGAGAAAAATCAAGTTCAGGGTTATCGGAGACAGGGCTGCCAAAGTCAGGGTTATATTGGAAAAAAGCCTATATGTTAGGGTTATCTGAGATAATATCCCTAAAAATAAAATAATGAGATGGGTTATCTCAACTGACACAAATGACTATTAGGAACCTTTAGATAAATAAAATGATAAATTATCCTAATCGACACATACGACAAATATAAAAGCCAAAAAATAAAAAGATGAGAATATCCTCTTATTTTTCTTGGTATGCTTATGGGTTGTTAATGTATGTTCTTTGAAATTGTAATTGCAATTAGAAGTAGGTACTTTGTAATTGTTTGGAATTGCTTTAGTTATATCAGTTTAATTTTTCAATTGAAAAATTCTCTTTTTGAGCATATTTTTTTAGGAAAGGTTTTATGCATACATTACATCTTACTATAAGTTAGACAATCTTAACTTTTCGTATTACACATAATTGTAGATCAAGAAAGAATTGAATATTTTAAAATAAACATTTTTTTGATAAGTGAAGGGTTGAAAACTAATTTTAGAGGGGGACACTATAGCTTCCCCTTTGGCTTATATAATAGAGATGTGTAAATGCAATAAAGAGGCAACGACTAGTTTTATCAAAATGATAAACTAGCTATTGTAATGATATATAATTAATTAACACAAAAATAAGAGTATGTTAATTTTTTTTTCTTATATAGTAAGGAAAAAGAGAGGGAACTAGGAGGCCCTCCGCACGAGGGGAACACCTAGTTCATCGTTAACAAGGATAGAGTGCAAAACCGGAGAGATAGCTACATCAATATCTAAACTAGAAGAAACCAAATGACCCACATTGGCTATCCAATCTGCGGCTTTATTTGCTTCTCTAAAAATGTGGCGAATCGTCCAATTGTTGAAATGACGGAGGAGGGCATGAATGTCTTCGATAATGGTTGCAATTTGCCAAGGGAGGATCATAGTCGCGTGATGCAGTTTATAACTAGTAGATTATCGCCTTCAATGGAGAGATGAGATATACCTAACTCCCGAGCTTGAAGAATACCATGATGAAGAGCAGCAGCTTCGGCAATAGAGTAGAGCCAAGATTGTAAGTAACTGCCTTTATGACTTTGCTGTATTGATCTCTGATGATGATTCCCGCCGCCGCTGATTAATTACGATCGAAACCGTCGAAGTTGAGTTTGAAAAAGGAAGGTGGAGGTGGCTCCCAAATGACCATGGTAGGAGGATGAGGAATTGGTAATGTAGAGGAGCTAAGACAAGAGTGAGGGACTCCTACCCTAAGGCATTCATCTAGGGAAGTACGAATATTCCATTCTGAATGAAGAAATTTAGCTCTATGCATAACCCGATGGGGGCAAAAGGAGCAATTATAAAAAATGATTGCGTTCCGTTATTTCCAAATGCTCCAAAGAAGAAAAATAAGCTTGTTTAAGGTGCTTTTACGTGATTGAAAAGCCTGTAGTGTTGGAAGCAGGCCGTTAGCAATAGACATGGATGGTAGCCAATCTTTAGTTGGGGGGAGAACCCATAGAGGCTTTAGACAAGGGCAACATAGGAAAAGATGGTCTATAGTTTCGGAAGAAGTTTGGCACATAGGGCACGTATCGAAAGGGATTATATTCCTTTGGTGGAGGAGAGCACGAACTCCAATGCTTTGATGGCAAAGCTGCCATAGGAAAATACTGATCTTGGGTGGAATGTCTAATTTCCAGATCTAGGAAAACTGCCATTTGATTGGGTTAGGAGGGAGGCCATGGGCTAACCCAGTGGCTGTTTTGACAGTAAAAGATCCATGAGAAGTGAGACGACCCCAAACTGGGGAATCTGTATGTATATATATATATATATATATAGGATCCTCTGAAAACAGCTCTTAATCTGAAAACTAAAAACAAGGGTAACTTTTACCATTTTTAGGGTAACTTTTACCACTTTTAGGGGTAACTTTTGCCTGTTTTAGGGTAACTTCATTATATTAAGGATAACTTTGTATATTTCAAGGGTAACTTTATATATTATAAGGGTAACTTTTAGTACTTTTAGGATAACTTTATATATTATAATTAATTTTAATCTTTCTTGGGTAACTTTGAGTATTATAAGGGTAACTTTTACTAATATTACAATAACTTTTAAGTTTTGATATTTTCCCCCCACTTTCTTCTTCAGCCTTCATCTTCTTCAACCTTCTCTTTCTCTCTCAACTCTCATAATAAAAAATCTGGATACCAAAATCCAACGATACAGAGAGAAATCGAGTTCATCGAATCAAGGCATCATATAATACTGTGTTCAATTTATTCCCCAAAAATTAGGGCTTGGTGCTTCATATACGATTGAGTCGATTACTGCATTCAATTAAAGCTTAGATTTCAATTGCAATGTCGATTTTCTGCATTTCGATTCAGGAATGAAGGTGATTTGGACATAATTAAAGAACAAAACAATGGTGGCGCCGAGGATTTTGATTGGAGGTGGAGGAGATGAAGCGAGGTTCCGAGATAACGAGAGCGCGAAACTCGAGGATTCTCCGTCGAGTAAGAAACCTCGATTAGAAGAAAGGTTTCCATTGACGAGATGGGAGCTCGTTGTTGCTATGGCGGTGTTCTTCGTTTTCGCCATTGGTTTGTTCAACCCATAAGTTTATCCATGAATTTCACTCACAAGTTTTCTAGGGTTCGAATTCAAGCATTAGAATACATGAATTCATTTGAAATAGCAGATTTTGCCTTTGAATTATGCACACCCACCATGAATTTGCTTAAGTTCCTAGAAATCAAATGGTGAAAGGAGAGAGAAAATGGAGATTCTCCATTATTGTATGATGAATTTGTGGTCTGGAGAGAGAACGAGAATTGCAGAAGTTGGGTCGTGGTCTCGTGCAGCGGTGCAGGATAGTAATGGCACATTATAATTCACAGCCGCTGGATCATCTAATTAAGTTATTCAATGGCCTAGATCTTATGTTTTCAGTTTTCAGCTTTATGAGTGTTTTCACAAGATCTCATTCCTATATATATATATATATGTATATATGTATATATATATGTATATATGTATATATATATGTATATATGTATATATATATGTATATATGTATATATATATGTATATATGTATATATATATGTATATATGTATATATGTATATATATATATATATATATATATATATATATATATATACATATACATATATAAATATATATAAGTGAAGGGGGGAAGAAGATGGTGTCCCCCTTACAAAAAGTCTAATATACCCTTAATGAATTTAAATTGTCATATATATTAATAAATAATCTTTTCTTCTTCCTACTTGCCATATATATTGAACAAGTTAACAATGTAAGTTAACACTGTTGATTACATATTTGAAGTTGACTGGGCTGATGAGTGTGCGTGGATTTTCAAGAAAATTAGTTAAAGTCAATAAAAAAGTAGTTAGAAATGCAATTTCTTTACTTATACTTATTTATTAAAGTGTTTTTAAATACTAATTGTAAGTATTTCAAATAATCATATTCATAAAATGGAGGTGAACTAAGATACTAACTTTCATTTTCTGTTTGTTTACTACTTAGTAATAGTTATGCCTAAAAATATCATCACACGCATCGCGTGCATAAAAAGCTAGTATATATATAAGTGAAGGGGGGAAGAAGATGGTGTCCCCCTTACAAAAAGTTTGATATACCCTTAATTAATTTAAATTGTCATATATATTAATAAATAATCTTTTCTTCTTCCTACTTGCCATATATATTGAACAAGTTAACAATGTAATTTAATTTGAAACTTCAATTAAATATTAAATTAAGGAGAATGATTTCCTCTTTTTACATATGTATGAAAAACTCTCAAAAATTAAATTGACAATATAACTTAATTGACACAATCAGAAGAAAAAATAAAAACTTGAGTTTCATATTAATAATTACTGATAATGTTTTAAAACCTAAATGTTGATTATTATTCAGTAATCTCAATTATATAAATCAAACTCTTCCACTTTATTAATATTCAACGATTGAACCTGATACACAAATTCTTCCACTTTCTTTGAGCACAAAATTTCTTTTGCTTTATATTTCCTTCTGTCAATACTATATTTGAATAATGATGAACAAACAACTAAAAAACCAACGAAACATTGATTTAAGAAAAACATATTCAAAAAATTATAAATAATTATAAATGTATGTTCGAATCAAATCTTTTGTAAAACTGATGAATGACTAATTGAGAAAAAAACGTTAATATTACTCGCACGCATAGCGTGCAAAAAATTGTTAGTATATACTCCCTCCGGTCTTTATTAGTTTACCCCTTTCTATGGGGCACATTTGCCGATATACTAATTTGAACCTTAATATCTCTAATTATCAATAAGCAAAAATTACAAAAAGTTGATATTTGGATACTACACATTGAGATGAATCTAATAAGATCTCACATGACTATATTTTTCCTTAAGTACAAATCACAAGAGATAGTCAAAGTCATGTATGTGAATAGTGTCAAAAGTCAAAAGGGGTATTGATCAAGCCTAAGCAGTCTCCTTTCAATCCAGAAATCTTGAACCACCCAATGCCGCGAATCAAGATGCCGTCCTGCAAGTATGATGGCACCTCAGACCCAGACGATCATGTGGCCGCTTATGAGGGGCACATGTACTTATACACTCGGTGGGCCTATCTCGGTGTAAAGTTTTCCCATCCACTTTGACCGGGATCGCCCAGACGTGGTTTAAAAGCATCAAGGCCGGTAACGTTTCTAGTTTTTCTCAGCTTTCATCTATGTTCAGCACTCACTTCGTGAGTAATAGGCGCCGCGAGCGCACAACTGGCGAATTGTTATCTATCAAGCAGAGGGAAAATGAGAGCCTGCGAGATTTCGTGGGCCGTTTCAATGCTGAGGCGGTCACCATTCCCCGCCTTCAGCAGGACGTGGCCGTTTAGCTTTGATGGCCGGGCGAGGGAAGGGTCCGCATTTAGAAGTTATCTGGGCCGTAAAACCTTCACATCCCTTGAGCCAGTCTTGAGGAAGGCAAACGATTTCATCAGGGGGGAAGAGTTTGATAAGGCCGCAAGCAGCCAAAGTCGTGAGCCGGAAAAGAAGAAGGATGATAAGCAGAAGAGAGAAAAAGAAATGAGGTCCAAGTTCCTTAACGACCCCGCCACTCCTGAGGAGCATAATTTGACTAGGAGATATCTGGTCGCCAGGGAGAGCGGTGATAGACAGACGCTTAGGGAGCTTAGACACCAAATCCTTGCTAGACGGTCCCTTAGGAGTCCGCCAACTGATGCTGCTCCTGGCCTTAATGTTTCCCCTTTAAGAGAGCACGCCTGGTTGGATAGTATGGCTGACGCAGGGGTTGGAGTAACGGCTGATTTTTATGACCATTTGCACGACACTATGGCCGCTAATCCACCTATCATTGATTTAGGTGACGACAGTGATTCTATTGCAACTGTTATGGCTAATCAAGGGTCCACTTATCACCGTCGGTCTGATCCTGACAATAAAAAAAAAATACAATAAAAAAAAATTAAGAGAGAAAAGGGTCGCGAAAATGATCGCGGTTGGGATGAAAGAAAGCAGGAATCAAATGTGGTCAAGAAGGGAAATGACCGCGAGAAGAATGACCGCGAAAGGTTCGAGTACAAAGATAAATTCGATACATATACGCAACTCACAACCCCCAGGGCTCAGATATATCAGATGAACAAGGACAGTGATAAATGGCAACGTCCTAAGCAAATGTTTCATAAAAACCGTGACAAGAGCAAATGGTGTGATTTTCACGGTGATCATGGTCACACTACCGAGAATTGCAGGCACTTGAAGGATAACTTGGAGGATCTGATAAGACGGGGTAACTTCACTCAATACAAGGCACAATCAAAGGACGGAGACGTAGTGAAGCCTAATAACCGGAATGTGCAATCGCGGATTGCTGAGATTCATGTTATAAGTGGCGGTCCAATTCATGGCGGCAGTGTCAATGGGGCCAAGGCAAGCCTGAAGGAATTCAGGCACCAGGTCAATTTCAATGAAAGCATGCAGTGGAGAATGCCGCCAGCAATGCCCGCCATGTCTTTCACGGTTGAAGATGCAAAGCATGTCGTCTACCCTCATGATGACCCTCTGGTGGTCACGCTGAAAGTGTCAAACTGTTTGATCCACAGAATCCTGGTAGACGGAGGAAGTTCCGCAAACATTCTGTACTTCTCAACCTTTGAAAAATTGATGATTGGTCGGGAACATCTGAAGCCTGTACGTTACCCAGTAATAGGATTCACGGGGGCGTCAGTGATTCCAGAGGGCCTAATAACCTTACCGGTCAGAGTAGGGGAGGATGAGAACGCCAGGGATGTGATGGCGGAGTTTTTAGTGGTCGACGTGCCTGGAGCTTATAACGCAATTATCGGACGCCCTTTCATCCATGACGTCCAAGGAATTGTGTCAACTTATCATTTGACTATGTTGTACGTCTCCAATCTCGGGACGACAGCAAAGCTTAGAGGAAATCAAGAGATGGCAAAATCATGCTACCTAACAGCACTGAAGCAACCGGCAAGGAGAGTGCCGGTAGAAGAATTAAATCCGCCAACTCGGAAACAAAGGCGAGCTCCGAGGAGGGCTCTGGCGAATGATGAAGGATCCGAGAAAGGGGGTGAAGAGACGGATGTTTTGATGGAAGAGCTGGAGTCCAGGCCTGATGTTACTCCAAGGTCCAAACCGGATGGAGAAACGAAGCAGGAGATGCCGACGGATGATCCAGCAAGGACAGTGGCTGTTGGAACAGACGTGGACCCAAAGGTCAGGGTCAACCTGGTGACTCTCCTAAGAGAAAACGCGGACGTCTTCGCGTTCTCAGCGGATGAGATGCCTGGAATCGACCCGGCCGTGATGGTACATCGTCTAAACGTTGACGCGACCGTGTCCGACCTGCGTCTAGCAAAAGAAGCGAAATTTTTCGGCCGAAAAGAACAAGGCCATTAAAGAAGAGGTTGATAAGCTATTGGCGGTGACTTCATTGAGCCATTCGACTACCCGCAGTGGTTGGCCAATGTAGTCATGGTAAAGAAAGCTAGCGGTCAATGGAGGATGTGTGTGGACTTCACAGACCTCAATAGAGCTTGCCCTAAGGATTGCTATCCGCTGCCGAGAATAGACCAGCTAGTAGACTCTACTAGCGGTCATGCATTGTTAAGCTTTATGGATGCCTTCTCGGGCTACCACCAGATCAGCTTGCTCGAGGCCGATAGGAAAAAAGCTGCGTTCATCACAGATTGCGGAGTATATAATTATAAGGCAATGCCGTTTGGGCTCCGTAATGCGGGGGCAACCTATCAAAAGCTAGTCGACAAAGTGTTCGCGGATCGAGAGGGGAGGAATATGGAAGCATATGTTGACGACTCCATCGTCGGGAGTAAAACCGGCCCGTGAACATTTGGACGATCCGGAAGAGACCTTCGTAACTTTGAGGAAGTATAAGATGAAGCTCAACCCAAAGAAATGTGTCTTTGGGGTGAGAGCGGGAAAGTTTTTAGGCTTCTTGGTAAGCAAAGGGGGATTGATGCAAACCCGGACAAAGTCCAAGCCATTGTCGACCCGCCCGAGCCAAAAACGTCAAGGATATCCAGCGGCTAACGGGGAGAATGGCGGCCCTCACTCGATTCATTTCAAAGTCGGCGAGACAAAGCTTTGCCTTTCTTTGCCCTGTGAGAGGGAATAAGAAGTTCGAGTGGGGAGAGGAGCAAAGCAAAGCATTCTGGCGGTAAAAGAGCATTTAAAGAAGCTACCTACCATTACAAGGCCGAGAGACCGGAGACGTATTACGGCTATATATCTCGGCCTCGCCGAAGACAGTCGCGGCCGTGTTGTTGGTAGAAAGGAGAAGAGGCAGCAGCCAATTTATTTTATCGGCCACATTCTTAACGGTCCGGAGAGCGTTACCAGTTACAGTAGAAAAAATGGCCTTGGCCGTGGTGGTAATAGCCGCCGGAAGCTCGAGACCATACTTCGACCGCCACCCCATTCAAGTTTTAACCAACCGGCCGCTAGAAAAAGCATTGCGAGAAGATGGATAGTTCCGACCGCTCATGAAATGGGCCGTTGAACTATCGGAGTATGATATACGGATACAAGCCCGGGGACGGCTATCAAAGCGCGGCCCCGGCGGACTTTATCGTGGAAGCCTCATATGAGGAGGAAGAAATGGAGCAAAAGGAAGTCCCGGCTTGCCGGAAGTCGATGGATCGTCCGTCAGTTAGCGGATCTGGAGCGGGTATAGTAATGACCAGCCACGAAGGAAATTCTTATCGATGCGCCATCAAGTTCGCCTTCCCGCGTCAAACAACGAAGCGAGAATATGAAGCGGCGGTGCCGGGATTGAGAATGTGTTTGGCGGCGGGTGCTAAGAAAGTGTCTTTAAAAACGGACTCACGGTTGGTGAGC
Organism: Beta corolliflora; assembly: GCA_947648045.1. Taxonomy (NCBI): domain Eukaryota; kingdom Viridiplantae; phylum Streptophyta; class Magnoliopsida; order Caryophyllales; family Amaranthaceae; genus Beta; species Beta corolliflora. Next base: position 476,784 of record CANSZD010004085.1, on the reverse strand, counting down.
GGCCGGCTAAGGGGAGAATTCGAAGTCGAGAGGCCAACATGCTAAAATACGTTGAAAAGGCCAAGGAATTGATAGCTCAACCGAATCATTTTGAGATTCAAGCGATACCTAGGGCCGAGAACACAAAAGCGGACGCGTTGTCCAAATTGGGCAAGCTCGACTCTTTTAGTATTGAAAGAACCGTCACGGTTGACATCTTGAAGGAAAAGAGCATCACGAAAAAGGTCGTAACCGGTCAACGGTATAAACCAGCGGGGAGAATGGTTTAGTGAGTTGGTGGCGTACAAGTTGACCGGGACGCTTCCGAATAATCCTTCGTCTCGCCAAGAAATTGAAACGACAAGCAAGCCGGGTACGTCATATACCAAAATGAGCTATACAAGAAATCATTCAACTTACCTCTCGCTTAAATGCGCAACCGCATGGGAATCCGCGAAGATCCTTGAAGAAATACATGAAGGTATATGCGGCAACCATATTGGCGGAAAGGCTCGCACACTTAAGGCATTAAGGGCGGGATTCTATTGGCCAAGTATGCTTGGCGGATTCCCGGAGCTATGTTAAGAGATGTGATAAATGCCGAGAGATACGCTCCCGTCATTAACAGCCGGCCAACGATTTGCGATCTATCCTATGCCCAATCCCGTTCGCACAAAGTGGGGAATGGACATCTTGGGACCGTTCACCACGGCAATCCGGGGAAGAAAGTTCCTAATAGTGGGAATTGATTACTTCACCAAGTGGATAGAGGCGGAGCCGACAAAAAAATCAAGGCAAATCGAGTCAAGAAATTCATCGCGCGAATATTATGACAAGATTTGGGATCCCCACGACGATCGTCTTTGATCATGGCGTCCAATCGATTGTCGACACATACGGGCCTTCTTAACGAAATTTCGAGTAAAATTTGCATACTCGGCCGTTTGCCACCCCTCGGAGCAACGGGCAAGCGGAGGCCGCGAACAAGCGAGATCCTAAACACCTTGAAGAAAAAGCTAGATGAATTCAAAGGGGGATGGGCCGATATGGTACCAGTAGTGCTATGGTCAAACGAACAACGAGAGAAAGAAGCGACGGGAGAGAGCCCATTCAAGTTAGCCTTCGGCGCGGAGGTGGTGTTGCCAGTAGAGGTAGGGTTACCCTCTTACCGGATCAAGCACCAAGATCTGCAAAGAAATGACCAGGCACTTAGGGAAGACCTAGACTTCTTGCCGGAAACAAGGCTCATGGCGGAACCGAGAGCGGCCAGCTTACAAAGATAGGATCGGCAAGGCTTACAATAAAAAAGTCATGGAGACCTGGCCATTAGATGTTGGCGACCCGGTCCTTCGCGAAACGGCGGCCCACCGGCAAGGCGCATATTGAGGGAAAGCCGACCGCTAACCGGGAAGGTCCCTACATCATAGCCAAGAAGATTGCTCTCGGTTCCTTCATTTTAAAGAACATGGATGGCAATGAGCTTAAAAATTGCTGGAATGCTAGCGTCCTAAATGTTTGAGTTACTAAATGTAATAGGTCGAGGACCACCCTTGATTACTTAAATAATACAAACTTCTGTCAGCAGTTCATCAATTGTCTTATTATTTTCATGTACAAATCAAAAGCCATATGACAGGCTCAAAGTACGTAAACGGTCATATGACAGACCTAGTACAAATCAAAAGCCATATGACAGGCTCAAAGTACATAAACGGTCATATGACGGACCTAGTACAAATCAAAAGCCATATGACAAAGCTCAAAGTACATAAACGGTCATATGACGGACCTAGTACAAATCAAAAGCCATATGACGAGCCTGAAAGTACATAAACGGTCATATGACGACCTAGTACAATTCAAAAGCCATGACAGGCTCAAAGTGCGTTAACGGTCATATGACAGACCTTGCACAAATTAAGCCATATCAGGCCCAGTGTGTTAACGGTCATATGACAGACCTAGTACAAATCAAAAGCCATGACAGGCTCAAAGTGCGTTAACGGTCATATAATCAGACGATAATTTAACAAAAATATTGGCGGACATACAACAATCAGACGATAATGAAAGCGACAGAAACACAAGATATAAAGTACTTTCCCATAAAATAAAAGCTACTGGCTTGGCGGCCAACTACAGGTAAAACGATGGCGGCCAGATGAAAGGCTTTTAGTTGGAATTGTACTTATAAAATTAAGAAACGTTAGCGTTTACAAATGCCAACATGGGCCGAATAAAGAGTTGAAATATTCAAAAAATACAACTATAAGCTATTAGAAGAACAGGAAGAGCTGAAAGAAGGCCGCCAAAAGTTTCAAGAGGGAGGGGGTCTCCCGATTTCCTTGATCCGGGAACATCTCGAGGATCCGCATCGGCAATAGCGTCCTCGTCGGCGAACTTAGGATCCCCCTCAATAGGCGTGAGATGCTGGCCACCGGCATGAGCTTCTTCGATAACGTTCCAGTCAAATCCTGGAACCGATTTGCAAACGCATCTCATGGCGGCAGCCCATCCGCCATCATACCTCTTGTGCAAAGCTGTTGCATATTCATCAGACTGTTTAAACTGAGCAACAGCCTTAGCAGCTCCTCTGGCCTCAGCTTCAGCGGCAGCATCCAAGACAGCAATATCCTTCTCGGTCTGAGCCGTGTCCAGAGCCTTGCTTAACGTTTGAACGTTAGCCTCAGTCTCCTCTAAAAGAGATGCTCGCGTTCTTAACGTTACCAGCTCATCTTCCTGGGCTGCCAACTTCTCCTCTGCATCCTTCAGCAGGTCCTGGCAAGTCTCTAACGACTGCTTATGGCTGTCCGCCAACTTCTGGTACTCAATGTACTGCTCTATTAACTCAACAGCAGCATTGTTGGCCTGCAAAGACAAAAAGAGAACGTCAATAAAAAAAAAAAAGAAAAAACAAGCCAATGATAAAACAAGTGCTAAAACGTACCACAAGTTGGTCGTGAGCCAACCTAGCAGCAGGAGTAACCAGAGACCCTGCCGGCCTGTCTAGAGGCAGCTGCATACCTTTCAGGATACGGTAGGCTAGAATGCCACCGTTTTCAGGAATATCGGCATACAACGACTCGTCCTCCCTGACGTCCCAATCAGGTTGGTATATCTTACCAGGGACAACAGGCCGGCGACCAAAGGATGCCGCCACAGCATCACTCAGCGGCACTTCCTTCTTCTCGATCCACTCATGGTACCGAGAGAAGACGCTGGGGGATAGGTTGGATAAGAAGCTGGGCATTGAGATAAGCTCACGGATCTTCTCACGAATACTGGAGTAAGATCCGGATAGCCAAGTCGCCCGCCAGTGATGACCGGGCGGTAGTCGCGACCTCGCCACGATCTTGGCCCCCGAAGTGTTCACGTCCACATTCTCAACATGGACGACATCCCGAGCGAGGGACAGAGCCGGAGGGATCCGCCGTAGGCGGCCGCTTATTAGCGTAAGTATCCTCCGCCGTCGGTTCACGTTGTCGTCTCCTTGTCCCGCTACCCCTAACAACGGTCGTGAAGTAGAAGACCCGAGAGGGCGCAGAGGGAAGCCGGGCCGCCGGATGCGGCGATAGTAATACCACCACGGCCGGGAGTGCGACCGGTATGAGCGCCGCGAATACGGCGGATGTTACAGGGACCATGACGGTTTCCCCCTCTACGGCCATTTACAACGCCATGCACGGTCTCAGGACCTTCAGCAGGAGCAGGCTGCATTTTGGTTAACGGCTCGAAGTTCTCGGGGATGCAAAGGGTCTGCAGGTCTAATTGATCAAAGCCTGCGCAAGGCAAGGCTAAGTTAAAAAAAAAAAAAAAAAAAACATTCCGACGGACCGGTCGATAAGCAGTACTTACCATTAGCATGAGTATGACAAAGCAACATGGCGGACAGTTGTTGATTCCCCAGGATATACCTAGAGTGAGGGAGCCAATTTTTGGGTTCCTTGACCTTAACTTCCCTCCCGTCCTCATAGGTAATCATGAAATCTTCGATGTCAAAGAAGTCATAGGTGCCCTCTCTCATCATCCGTTAGCGGAGCCAAAGACAAGTGCTCCATGTGCGGACGCGGCTCGGTGAAGTGACGGTGCCTTTGGATAATTCTCGGGCACTTGAAGCCAAAAGAAGGCATCCCCGGCCCCTTCAATCCAGTAGCTTTTGGTTGAACCGTCATCTTCTTATCGACCGTCATTAGTGACCACCACCCCGCTTGACGGGCAGAACCATTTCTTTTCAACCAGTGAAGGTGACGGAATAAATTCAGAGTTTCAGGAAAGTCCAAAAAGCGGATCGTCCAGATATACGCAATTAAGTTTCGGACCGCTAACGGAGTCAGCTGGGCTAAGCAGACGTTGAAAGAGTTTAAGATCCTCACCAAAAAGGAATCCAAAGGAAAACGTAGCCCAAACTCAAAATGGTGAGTATAAACGGCCACATGACCGGGAGGGCATTCCGTTACAATGGAACCCTCAGAAGGAATCACCGACCTATAACCTAGGGAACTGAAATAAATGATCAGCGACTTTAGGGTAACCAAGGTCAAGGGCATCCTGTCGCCAAGGAGAATCAATTTCAACCGTTAACGGCCCGGCACACTCATCCTCGGGCAACCATAAAGCATCAGTGCCGGGACCTTCAGCGTCCTCTTCAACATCTCTTTCTGGTACGTTAAGATCCACATCAACTCTCCTCTCGCCTGCGCGAGAATTTTCTCCAACCACGCGCTCCGACAGGAGCGCGCTAGTGCCGAGGTTCGCGGTTGTAGTATGTGTCGCGTCTCCGGAGGCGCGAACAATGGGGGTGTTAGGAACAGACCGACGGTGATAAGTGGACCCTTGATTAGCCATAACAGTTGCAATAGAATCACTGTCGTCACCTAAATCAATGATAGGTGGATTAGCGGCCATAGTGTCGTGCAAACTGGTCATAAAAATCAGCCAGTTACTCCAACCCCGCGTCGGCCATACTATCCAACCAGGCGTGCTCTCTTAAAGGGGAAACATCAAGGCCAGGAGCAGCATCAGTTGGCGGACTCCTAAGGGACCGTCTAGCAAGGATTTGGTGTCTAAGCTCCCTAAGCGTCTGTCTATCACCGCTCTCCCTGGCGACCAGATATCTCCTAGTCAAATTATTCTCCTCAGGAGTGACGGGGTCGTTAAGGAACTTGGACCTCATTTCTTTTTCTCTCTCAGCCGTTAGCGGAATGTCCGACAATAACCTAGTTCTCTCCACGGGGCTAGAATCAGAAGAAGGCTCATCGTCGGCCAAAGGGGAAGAAGGTTCGCTTTCGGTCATAAGTACATCACTAGGGGTATTCTGACTATCAGACTGGTCCGACATAACGAAAATACAAAAAGAAACTTTAAGCCTGGAGAAGAAATGAAGAAATACCTGGAAGAGTAAAGTCGCCGGAGAAAGAAGCGCAAAGGGCAAAAGGTTGCCGAAAAGAAAAACGAGCGAGGATTCCAAGGAGTGAGTGCAGAAAAGCCCGAGCTTGAACGAAAAGACCACCGGAAAAGTAAAATTATCACCGGCAAAACTCAAACTCAAAATCCCAGAAAAAACCCAGAAAACCTTCACGAAAAAATGGCAAATTTTTAAGCACAAGAGGACCGGAAATCGAAAACTAAAAAATTTGGCAACTTTTCAAAGAAATTTGAGCACTGGAAAGGCGGTTTTTAGGCAACTCAAACTTCGGCTATGGAAGTTTTGTCAGAAAAAAAATGGAGAAAGAGAGAGAGTTTTGTGAATGAAGATAAAGAAATCCGAAAAAAGTTAACTGTTCCAATGTAAAGCGTGAATGAACGACTGGGATTAAAAGACCTCTCAACTCCCGCTCCAGATCCCTGCCAAGTGTCGAAGTATGGTAAACCCTAATAAAATAATGGGCGGGATTTTCGAAAAAGTAATCATTAACTTTTCGAAATTTTTTCGACTCCCTACGACGGCACGTGGCACCCAACGAATGAACTTCCCCAAGAAGTCGGGCACGGCAACAGTAACTCGCATCCGTCGACAACATCACTAGCGGTCAGGACCCCAAATGATGCTGGGGGGGCTAGTTGTATGGGTATAACCCAAGTATGATAGCGGATCCCAGAGATAGGTCCGCGAGCGCCATTACGGACGCGAATACTTTAAACTGTTACCCACAGCTCTAACAAGTCAGTGCATCAACATGTCCGACAACGTTGGCGGTCGCCCAACAGGACAAAATAAGGGAATCTTCCCAGTTGTCAGAAGCACCACGACCGTACACGTGTAAAAGGATTACGCACCCTGTCAGGTGAATAGTACTTCTATAAATACCCCACTAGTACTATTCTGCAGGTACATTCTCTCACACCCAGAATTCTTATCTCTCTCTCTCTACTTTCTCTCTCTAAATCCTATTTGGACACGTGCTGACTTGAGCGTCGGAGGGGGTTTCCTCGCATCCCCCCCGAGGGTAGTTCACGTTTGCTTCTTGTGCAGTTATTCACTAGCGGAGTCCTATCCCAACCTTTGGCGGACTTCTCTCGAGGCCGCCAACCGTTTCAATACCGAAACAGTATGGATACGGAAACATCAAGATTTCGACTTTTTAGGACATAGGTTTAAGAAACAAGGTTGGCCTAGTTGGTTGGAGGCTCTCTTTCCACCTTTGTGACAAGAGTTTGATTCTTGTCCCTTGCAAAGTTGGATCTCCAATTCTCCCCTCACTTGTGTCAGAGTTATTTATCTTACCTTAAAAAGAAAAAAAAAAGACATAGGTATGCATATCCGTACAAAAAACTTATCGTATCAAGTACAAGTACATGTATGGGACTATGTGAAAGACAAAAGCTAAGATTATTAGTGTTCGTTTTAATTTAGTATTCGTCAATTTAGTTTTTGGATGTAACTTTCACGTAACTTTTGCCAAAAGCTAACATTATTAGCTTTTGACAAAAGCGGCCATTTTTAAATAATATTTACACATTAAAATTTTGTCAACATCTACTATTATCGAACACTTATACTCTATACAACTAGTTTCACAGCTAAAAAACAGCTAACAACTACTTTTTGCCGAACATACCCTAAAAAGCCCTCAAAAGTTGTTTCAAACAAGCCCTTTTATTCCTTGTAAGAAAATAAATTCAAACCAGGTCTGATTAGGATTAATAAAGTCTAATAAGATCTGATATGTTCTAAAAAGCAAATACAAAGTTTGTCCACTCAAAAAAGAAGGTCTAATAAATTCAGATAAAGTCTAATAAAGACTAATAAGGTCTAATAAGTTTATATGAGCAAAAATAAGTAAAAGAACATACCCTCAAACAAGTTTCCATTTTTTTTTTGGACGAGTTTCCATTTTTATTACAAGTGCTTTTATTTTTGTTTTCTCGGTCTTCATGGTAAAAATTATACTTCGTACTTCACAAGAATCTGGACTAGTTTCCATTTTGAGCCATACCTAATTACCCACTCATTTCTCAATCGTCAATCAACTAAGAGCGAAAAGAATCAAGATTGCTCTATTTGGTTGGAGACTTTCCTTCCATCCTTATGATAAGGTTTCGATTATTAGCCTTTATACAGTAAGATCCTTATATTTCCCCCACTTGTGCAAGGATTTTCATTTTACCTAGCGCGAAAGTAATTTATTTTAAGATATTATGTCAGATAACCCTGTCATATATCTCTTTTTCCCAAATAACCCCCACATTGTCACCCCATATCGCGGATAACCCTAAATTTGTAGTTTGCTATTAAACATGGCGAAATTACTAACGACGTTAACTTGGTTTGACTTTAAATGAGTTTGACGCCATTTAAGAAGGTGGTTGATGACTTTTCAAAAGGATGTTCATTAGTTTTGATGCACAATTCAAGGGTTTTATTGCTGGCAGTAGACCACTAATCGGGAGCCAAACCACCTCCTTCGTATTTAATGCCTCAACCACATTCTTAAATAGCGTCAAACCCAGCCAAAGTCAAATCAAGTTAACGCCGTTTGTAATTTGTCATTATGACAAATTACAAATTTAGGGTTATCTACGATATGAGTGACAATATAGAAATTATTTGGGAAAAAGGCTATATGTCAGGGTTATTTGAAATAATATCCAATTTACTTCCAGACATTAAGGAGCATTTACAAAACACAACTGGCTTTTTTTTTTTTTTTTTTTTTTGAAAAGGAAAGAAAAACTTAGGAAAAGCCACTAGTCCGGAGGCCAACCTAAAACATCCTTACGGATGAGAAGAGAGAAATCAACATCAAAAGGAGGGAAACAATACAAAAGCGAATTCACTGAATGCCCCCTATGAGCCATGAAATCCGCTGCACGGTTGGCCTCCCGAAAGCAATGATCTACTGAGAAGGAAACGAACTTCTCCAATTCTTTTCCTGCATGATCACAAAACACAACTGGTTGTGATTCTCCAGATTCCAGATTGTCAATCAAAATTCCCAAATTCCAAAACTTTATCAAACAAAATAAACCCTAATGACTGGAATTTGTCTAAGAACTCGTGGGATTGTTGAAACTACCTTGTTTCATCAATGTCGAACACTACTACCACAAAAAAGAAGTTATTTTGTCAGTTTTCCCGTTTGTTATGGAAAATATGGGGTGATTTTGAGTGGGATTCATCTCCATTAACGGTTTATAGTAATTCTATCAAGCAGATAAAGATTAACATGGATGTTGTCCATGTTTCTGGGTAAAACGTAAAACCCTGATTTCTTTCTGTTTCCGTTGATCTACTTACTTAATCATTTGTTTTAGTTTATTATTTTATTTACAAATTTTGACTGAATGCAATTTCAATCGTGATTTCTAGTTGCAACATCGTTTTTTCTGTTTTGTTGTCACAGACTTATAATATGCTTCAAATCTGTACTACTCCCTTATCTATGTTTAATTGTTATGGAAGCCTTTAATCTTACAGTACTAGGTAATGCCCGAGCCATGCTCGGTTTTTCCTATTGATATCTTTATGGAAGTGTTTAGGCAAATTTAATTAAACTCTATGTAACTGTTTGGGCTTAAATAATCAGCAGTCCAATAAGGAGCCTAAAATGCCCCAAAGCAGGGTACAGGTGGCAGCAGTGGGTCCCACTTATAAGTTGACCTACTCACCAGTGTTTTGGGAGATCTCTAAGAAGGATGGAATAATCATTGCCTAAAAAGGTAGCATGCCCAAAAGGCCCATCTGAACAATGTTTCTTGTTTGGGAAATCCCCAACACTATAAAAGCCAACTGCTTCATCAATGAACATGTATTGAATTCTCACCTAACAAACTAGAGCATCTCTCTCTAGACTTTATCTCTCTACCTCAATCTCAACTGAGTTGAGCGTCGGAGGGGCGATCCTGGAAACACCACCGGGGTAGTCTAACATCGTTTTGCAGGATTCAAGTGTACGGACATCGGAGCTCAGGCGAACGTTCTTGGGGCCCACATCAAATCTCACAACATATTACAATCCTTAATTTCTTGACAGAAACAGTTTGGCGCCGTCTGTGGGGAAGTTACAATCAAAGTCACTTCGCCACCACTCAGTAAGAACCACTTCACAATGGCCCCAGCCAAGAACACTCGCACCAGACAGCCCTCAGCACAGGCTCAGAGGTCCGAAAGGGATCCTTCACCATCTCACCAACGGAGGTCTGAACGTCCCAGGACGCCGACCGTTCAAACCCTCGACCATGAAGAGGAGCAGTCAATCGAAAATAGACAGGACCCCTCACAGCAGCTACAACACGCTGACCCCCATCCCATATCCACGGCGGACATAAATGTGATAGCCGCTCAGCTCCAGCAGACCTTGCAGCAAAGCCTGAGGGATATGTTAGCCAACCTACAGCAGGGACGCTTTCTTCAACCCCCTAAAGACCAGACCCTGGTCCCTTCCCTTCGGGCAGAGAACCAAGGCCAACCTAGCGGCGGCGGTCGGGCCGAGGGAGCATAGTCGACACGATCGGCAACGATCCCGGACAGGGGGAGGAAGAGCGGCATGGGTCTAAAGGGAGGTCCACTCTGCGGGGTGAGGAGACGCACGTGTCCAAATCGCCCAGGGGTAACGTCGGGAAAAAACCCCATGACGCTCGGCATTTCCTAAACGAGAAGCGGCTCAGCAAGGGCTTAGATGCCCGGTACATTCTTGATAAAAAAAGTCGCTCAGCGGGAAGGGCGCGGCGACTCAGCCCAATCGAAACCCATTCGGATCAACAGTGGGACGCTCAAGTTCATGGTCCCATTCAGCCAGGACATACTTGAGGCGCCCAGCCCTGGAAAAATCAAAACGCCTACGATCGATCCATTTGCGGGCCTAACCGACCCGGACGATCACATGGCCACATACAAAGCACAAATGAGCGTTCAAACTGGCTGCGAGGCCACTTGGTGCCGTTTATTTCCCACGACTCTGAAAGGACTGGCCCTGAACTGGTTCCAAGAGCTTCCCGCGGGGATCATAACAGATTTCTCAAAACTTGAGGACCTATTCATTCACCAGTTTGTCGCCGGAAAAAGACAAAAGAAAACAAGTCTCCATTTGATGGGAGTCAGGCAGGAGAAGAACGAAAGCCTGGCCGACTACATTAAAAGGTTCAATGAGGAGTCACTAAAAATCTCTGATCTACAAGACGCAGTGGCATTCACCGCCTTAATGTCTGGCCTTCAGCCTGGTCGGCTAAGATGGTCCCTAGCTGAGAATGATGTGAAAACCTTCTCCGAAGCAATGACTCGGGCCCAATGATTCATCCAAGCGACAGACATATGCCGTCACTCAGACGATGGGAGCAAGAAGAGGAAAGAAGAAGGAAATCATAAGGACCAGTCGAAGCAGCAGAAAACAGGTGGCCGGTCAGATAGGTTTAACGACCATGGCATCGACCCCCGATTCAACAAGAACAGAAGAGAAATCTACTTAGACATCAAGGATAAATCCATGATGCCCCGCCCACCTCCCATCAGAACGTCGGTCGCTCGGCGAGATAAAAGACAATGGTACGAATTCCACAAAGAGTGCGGTCACACCACCAAGGATTGTAGGGAACTTAAGAAATCCCTGGACAACCTAGCAGACCAGGGGAAGCTGAACCGATACCTCAAGCACTCTAGGGAGGAAAAGGGCAAACATAAGGTTGGTCAATCCAACAGCGGCGATACCGAGGGCTTCATCGGGGTCATAGCGGATGGCTTCGCGTCGGGCGCCCTAACCGGCCGCTCACGCAAAGCCCACCTCCAGAGTCTAAAGCACCAGGTACTCGACGTCCATCATCCCCGACCCGACTGTCCCATCATGACATTCGGAGAGTCTAGTCGGCCCCTGCACACGCCCCACGACGACCCCTTGGTCATCGAACTCAAAGTGGCTAATGCCAGAGTCAAACGGCTGGTGGATAGTGGATCTTCAGCAGATATAATCACACTGGAGTGCCTCAGGAAATTGAAGTACAATGAGAAGGATGTAACCCCGCTCAATCAGCCACTCATAAGCCGGGGAAATCGGTACATCTGTCGGATCCATAAAGTTACTGCTTCGGATGGGAGAGAAGGGCAAAGGAAGAAGCCTACCGATTGACTTCCTAGTGGTGGACATCCCTCTGCCATACAACATCATAATGGGAAGACCAACTCTGAACAAGGTTAAGGCAGCAATTTCAGTTTACCAGCTCCTCATGCAGTTTGAAACCGACGAGGGTAAAGTCGGAAAAATCCAGGGGGATCAGCAGGCAGCCAGGGAATGTTATGTGAATAGCCTGAAAAACAAGGTCCACGCCCCAGAGGACTCGAAGAAAAGAAAACGGGAAGACGATCAGCCCTCGAGTGGGCTCGGGGTTTACCTTCCGAGAACCCCAAGCAATATGAGCGCCCTCGGCCCGGTAGAGGACGACGAAGAAGTCATCATCGACGAGAAGCACGGTCGGACTTTGAGAGTAGGCAAGGCCATGGATCCTCGAACAAGAAAGGAGATCATCCAAGTGTTAACAGAGTACAGAGATGTCTTCGCCTACGAAGCCACCGAAAGGCCCGGGCTCGACCCTAAGGTGATGTGCCACGAGCTGAACATCAAAGAGGGATTGAGCCGGTCAAACAAAAGGCGAGAGGCATCAAGGCCCCGAGAGAAACACCGCGGCAGCGGTGCCAAGTCAAGCAACTCGAAGCGGGGTTCATTTAAGAATGTCAGTACTCGGAATGGTTGACCAACGTAGTCCTAGTCAAAAAGTCGAGTGGGGCATGGAGAATGTGCGTGGATTTCACAGACCTGAACAAGGCCTGTCCAAAAGATAACCACCCTCTGCCCAAAATCGACAGGCTGGTCGACTCGACGACAGGGCACGCTCTCCTAAGCTTCATGGACGCAAACGCGGGGTATCACCAAATCCCGATGGCAGAGCATGATCGAATTCATACCGCCTTTGTCACCAATCAAGGGGTGTATTGCTACAAAATGATGCTCTTCGGGCTAAAGAATGCGGGGGCTACGTATCAGCGCACAGTCAACAAGATATTCAGCGACCAACTGGGTCGGAATATCGAAGTGTACGTTGACGACATGATCGTCAAAAGCAAAGCTCAGGGTGATCACCCCTCAGATCTAAAAGAGACCCTCAGTACCTTGAGGAAATACCGCATGATGCTGAACCCGAAAAAATGCGTATTCGGGGTGAAGGGAGGAATGTGCCTCGGGTTCCTGGTCGATGAGAAGGGAATCGAAGCCAACCCTGACAAAGTTAAGGCAGTGGTAGAAATGAAGTCCCCTCGGAATGTGAGAGAGGTACAACGCCTAACAGGCTGTTTGGCTGCACTCGGCCGCTTCTTATCCCGGTCAGCAGATAAGAGCTTATACTTCTTCAAAGCTCTGAAAAGAAAAGAATTCACTTGGCATCCCATCTCCTCGAATGACGTTCTATGAATTCGAGAAAAACGAGGAGGAAAAGTGGGTCAGCTTGGACTTGCTGCCGGAAACAAGGGGCAACGCGCTGCTGAAATCCATCCAGTACAAGCAAAGAGTCACTCGGATTTTTAATCGCCGAGTGAGATCCCGGCCAATTCAGCTCGGCGATTGGGTCGTTCGAAAAGTCGAGGCCACTGGGCTCTCACACTTGAAGGGAAAGCTGGGACCTAACTGGGACGGCCCATACAAGGTCAAAGAAATCATCAAGCCCAGCACATTCCGACTAGAGTCCCCCGAGGGCGTTCCCCTGGCCCGACCCTGGAACGGAGACAACCTCAAAAAATACTTCGTGTAAAGTTAGTTACTTGTAATACGGGGCATATATGTTGTGATAGCTGTAGTTATAGCTGGTTTGTACTTCTGTAACAAAGTCAGTCTTCCAAAGTCGGCTCTCTTTGTAGAAGTATATAAACTATAAACCGGTCGGCAAATTTTGTATCATAGCCAGCTTATTAGACTTAACCAGTCAAAGCAGATTGAGATTGATATCCTTCCGTCAAAATTTTAATGGGTCGGCAGTTTTACGACCATGAAGCTTATCAATCAGTTTCTAATGTTCGGTCAAAAAAAAAAATGTTCGTGGATAAGTCAGTCGGGACATTGAAGTTAGACGGATAATATTGCAATAAACAAACACGAAATATGAAGACCAAATGATAAATCTCATTAAAAAGGGCGAGCATTATACAAAAAGGAGTTAACAATTACAATCACAATTCTAAAAAATGCCCTAAGAGCTAGGAGGAGGGAGATCAGTCGGGTCCTTGGCATCAACTTCGGTGTTATCACCGACCAGTTCTCCTCCCCGACCAACTTCAGCGCCTTCGTCGGCAATATCATCATCGTCGTCGTTGTTGCCATCAATGACATCGACATTCACTCGGCCAACGTCCTCGTCCTCATCCTCTTCATCAGCGTCGGACCCCTCAGCCTTCAGCTGAGCCAAGATCTTGGCGTTATCAGCATCAATCGACATCTGATAACCTGACCAAACGTCGACCCAGACCAGATCTGGGTGAGACTCGGCCAGGACATTATTCAGCCGATCGAGAGCCTCGTCCTCCCCCATCTTGTGGGCCGCGCTGCCGACCTCGTTAGCATAGACCTCGGCCGCATCTGACTTCTCCCAATCGGAGAACCACTGCTCCTCGGTTTTGACCTTGCCTTCGAGCTCGGTCACTTTGGTTTCAAGAGAGGTCACCTTAAGCTCAGCCGCCGTCAGTTTTGTAAGGGCATCATCCCTAGTATTCCTCGCCGAGTCACGAGCAAGGGTGAGGTCGGCCCTCTCCTTCTCCCACCTTGCCCGCTCCTCGGCGAAGTCCTTTTGCCCGCTCCTCGGAGGAAAAGTGGGTCCGCATCGGCCAGCTTGGATTCAGCAATCTGCTTGTCTTCCTTGGCCCGATAGACTTCGTCAAAATGTTTCTTGGCCGCTTCCTTGAGGTCGGCCACTTCCTCGGCCAGGCTCACCCGATTCTGAGCGACGTTGGCCATCCGAACGGAGAACTGAGACAAAAAGAGAAAGTTAATTACAAAATCGCAAAAAGAAAGACGAGGTCGAATAGAAAAAGCACCTACATCGTGCCAGGCGCGAAAGAGTTCGTTGGTCTCGTTCCGACCGTGGGTCATGTCAATGTACTCGCGGTCGGCAGGAGTGTATATGTGCTCGAGGGCCTTGGACCAGCGCCCATCCTTCTCATTCCTGCTCAACCCCGTAAAGGGAACGGGCACCGAAATCGCGCCCCTCGAGCCATCCCCAGGCAACTCCGCAGTTGGAGACAACGGAGTATATTGGGGACTCCCGATCGGTCGGAAATCAGAGGAATGAAGGGAAATGTCTCCCCCGTCGGTCTGTTGGGAGGGGCCCTTGGGGCTGATAACTTCAACGGATTTGCTCCGCTTGGCCTTCTCACGATCGGCCTTGGCTCTTTCCCGCTCAGCCTTTGACCGAGCGACGGCTTTCTCGGTCTGGGCCACTTTATCAGAAGACCGCTCTTTCCTCTTCTTGGTCTTCGGCTTAGCAGGATCCTGAGGCAAAGGGTAAACAGTCAGCAAAACGAAGCAGGTAAATAGTCGGTCGGGCTAAAAGGAAGGCAACTGGAAGATGAAAAATTTACCTTGGGAGGAGCGGGGACCTTCATGGTTTTCGCCGCAATCTCGGCCTTCAATCGAGCCGCTCTCATAGCCGCCACGTTCAGTTTTTCGGCCATGGTCGGATCCACTTCTTCGATATAGGCTCTGGCGGGTTCTGTAAAACAAATCAAAGTGCACAAGTGTTAGCCAAAATAGAATGCAAAAATTGTTAAACCGACTGCCCCATCTCCTCGGCTGATTACCCTTCGGAAAGGTCGAGCTCAGACCCATGGCCGAGAGGAAGTACTCGTAGGTGAAGAGCCTTCGGTCGGGCAACCATTGGCCAGGTACGAATACCTCGCCTCCATTAACTATCCTAGCCTCGGTCTGCATGTAGCAGGCCGCCGCCCCTTCCTCATCATCAAGCTCTCCCACTCGGAAGTTAAGGGCGATTAGGGGCTCGGTCGAAGGGGGAACCAGGGGAATCCCCCAATCTCCGCCGAAATAGACGAAGGCAAATTCCCTCCGAAACCCTTTCTGTGACGTAGGGAGGTTAAGGACAGTCCGGTAACTCGGTCGGACTTGGAAACTCCACCAGCCCGGCCCGTTGTTTGCAGCCATAACTTCGACCAGCTTATAAAGATGCCTCCATAACTTGAGGGTCGGTCGGACTCGCATCAGGTCACAAAGCACCTGGAAAGCATTAATGCCTCCTCAGGAGTTGGGAGAAATTTGACAAATCGCCAAATCATATGCATTCAATAACTCCTTGACGAAGTCGGTCAGCGGAAACCGAAGCCCCATCTCCATTGACTTGTAGTAAACGACAATGCATCCGGGCGGTGGAGACAGAACTGTATGATGGGCTTCCGGTCGGACCAGATAG
This sequence comes from Beta corolliflora, assembly GCA_947648045.1. Taxonomy (NCBI): domain Eukaryota; kingdom Viridiplantae; phylum Streptophyta; class Magnoliopsida; order Caryophyllales; family Amaranthaceae; genus Beta; species Beta corolliflora. Next base: position 460,914 of record CANSZD010004085.1, on the reverse strand, counting down.
TAAGGATCTTTTATTTGGAACCTGGTCGCCGTCCCCCGAAGGTCCTCAGTCAAAGATTTTATTACGCCGGGTTCGGGGAAGAAAGTCCCTGGACCTCCTTTCGGATCCAGGTCGGGATACTCTAATTCTCGGCCCGAAGTGGACGCTTCTCCTGCTCCCCTCGGCATGGCCACCCGCACTACATCACGAGATAAATATTTGTCTAAGTAACTTCTTGAGGGGGGATAGGCCAGCGACACTTCCCAAGGATAGGGAATGATACCCTCGGCCTCCTCCTCCACCGAAGACGAAGGGCTCGGGAGAGCAACCGCGTCGGGCATAGCCGAGGGGTCGGGGCAATTTATTATAGCCGACACCAGCGTTATTCCCATCCCCCTCACCTCCTCGGATAAGTTATAGGGAGGTGAGGTCGGAGGTGTCGACGACTCGGACGAATCTCCCATTATTTATAGACAAGGGAGTCGGCCGAGGTTATTCAAAGGAAAAGAAAGAAAGAAAACTTAAGAAAAACAAAAAGCGTACCTGGTCGGACGAAGAAGCTGGAGGAAGAACTTTGAAGAGTTGAGAGAATTTGGAGATTTTTGAGAGAGAGAAAATGAGGAAATGAGCAAGTAACCCTGAAATTCTCTCCCCTCTCATACATATATAGGAGTGCCTTGGGGGATGTGCAACGCAAACCCCCCCGCGTCGCTCTAATGGGCTTCCAATAGAGGCCCACTGTGGACCCCCTTCGATCCATTCCATAAGGAGTCCAGTGAAATCAAGAAAAGCATCCTAAGCCCGAGGAATTTGAAGCGTCAAAACTCCTTGGAGCGCCCCTCCAGCTCGGCCTATATCAAGGGTCCCAACATCCCCGGTATCAAGAGTTGACATGTGGCGTGTCAAGGGCACACCCGGTCGGACCAACTTGGGGCTCATTAGCCCCTCATCCGAGTGGCTCAACACCCTACTCGGCCAGCAGGAGCTCCCCTCCTTTGCCGAGTCGCTTCTATACTCGGTCAAATATGGCCAAGTATCAGCTAGCACCCACTCGGACCAACTTGGGGCTCATTAGCCCCTCATCCGAGTGGCTCAACACCCTACTCGGCCAGCAGGAGCTCCCCTCCTTCGCCGAGTCGCTTCTATACTCGGTCAAATATGGCGAAGTATCAGCTAGCACCCACTCGGACAAACTTGGGGCTCATTAGCCCCTTATCCGAGTGGCTCAACACCCTACTCGGCCAACATGAGCTCCCCTCCTTTGCCGAGTCGGTTCTATACTCGGTCAAATATGGCCAAGTATCAGCTAGCACCCACTCGGACAAACTTGGGGCTCATTAGCCCCTCATCCGAGTGGCTCAACACCCTACTCGGCCAGCAGGAGCTCCCCTCCTTTGCCGAGTCGCTTCTATACTCGGTCAAATATGGCCAAGTATCAGCTAGCACCCACTCGGACAAACTTGGGGCTCATTAGCCCCTCATCCGAGTGGCTCAACACCCTACTCGGCCAGCAGGAGCTCCCCTCCTTCGCCGAGTGGCTTCTATACTCGGTCAAATATGGCCAAGTATCAGCTAGCACCCACTCGGACAAACTTGGGGCTCATTAGCCCCTCATCCGAGTGGCTCAACACCCTACTCGGCCAACAGGAGCTCCCCTCCTTTGCCGAGTCGCTTCTATACTTGGTCAAATATGGCCAAGTATCAGCTAGCACCCACTCGGACCAACTTGGGGCTCATTAGCCCCTCATCCGAGTGACCCAATATCCTACTCGACCACCAGGAGCCCGTCTCCTTTACCGAGTCGCTTCAATAAGAGGAGACCGAGTCGGCATCTTTCCTTCAAACAGGAAGGTGACCCGGTCGGCCCTCTCCTCCTCCAAATCAGAAGGGACCGGGTCAGTACTCTTCCCTCAACGGGGAGTGACCCGGTCGGACCTCTCCTACAATCAGAAGCGACCGGGTCGGCACTCTTCCTTCAACAGGGAGTGACCCGGTCGACCCTCTACTCCTCCAAATCAGAAGGGACCAGGTCGGCACCCTTCCTTCAACAGGGAGTGACCCGGGCGGACCTCTGCTCCAATCAGAAGGGACCGGGTCGGCACTCTTCCTTCAACAGGGAGTGACCCGGTCGGACCTCTCCTCCAATCAGAAGGGACCGAGTCGGCACTCTTCCTTCAATAGGGAGTGACCCGGTCGGACCTCTCCTCCTCCAATAAGAAGGGACCGGGTCGGCATTCTTCCTTCCACAAGGAGTGACCCGGTCGGACTTCTCCACTTGCCCACAAGAGGAGACCGGGTCGGCACACTATTTTCACCAGGAGAAGACCGGGTCGGCATTCTTCCCTCAACAGGGAATGACCCGGTCGGCCCTCTCCCCATTCGGTGAAAGGTAACCGGGTCGGCATCTTTCCTTCAAGCAGGAAGGGGACCTGGTCGGCGTTCCTCCTTCTAGCAAGAAGTAAGCCGGTCGCCAGCCAGTCAGAAATGCGACGGTGGTTATTTCGCCACAGACAGGCATCTCACCAGTCAGGTCCCCGCGATCCCCATCTATGGCGTGGGGCTAATTGTTTGGGCTTAAATAATCAGCAGCCCAATAATGAGCCTAAAAAGCCCCAAAGCAGGGTACAGGTGGCAGCAGTGGGTCCCACTCATAAGTTGACCTACTCACCAGTGTTTTGGGAGATCTCTAAGAAGGATGGAATCATCATTGCCTAAAAAGGTAGCATGCCCAAAAAGGCCCATCTGAACAATGTTTCTTGCTTGGGAAATCCCCAACACTATAAAAGCCAACTGCTTCATCAATGAACAGGTATTGAATTCTCACCTAACAAACTAGAGCATCTCTCTCTAGACTTTATCTCTCTACCTCAATCGCAACTGACTTGAGCGTCGGAGGGGCGATCCCGGAAACACCCCCGGGGTAGTCTAACATCGTTTTGCAGGATTCAAGTGTACGGACATCGGAGCTCGGGCGAACGTTCTTGGGGCCCACATCAAATCTCACAACATATTACAATCCTTAATTTCTTGACAGAAACAGTAACTATTCAAATAATTGGTATTTTAAATACATTTAATTTTGCATGTTTAGGCGAGGCTTTATGTTTTGGTTTGAGAATCGCCAGCACCCATGATTTCTCCCAAGTTATTTTTTAATCATATTGCTCAACTCTTATTTCTCATCTTTCTAAAGGTGCCTGCTATTTGTCTATTCTTGACTCCATTTTAGAGGACGGTCTTGTTCGTAGTAAAGACTTTGATTCTGTTGTCTGGTCTCACGTATGTAGGGATGGTAATTCTGTAGCCCATCACCTCGCTAGGTTAGTGCCTTTCGGAATTGAGCAACGTTGGGAAGGTCATTGCCCATTGGATGTCTCACCATATGTACTTGTGGATTATCTTTCTCTTGATTAATACTCCCTCCGGTTTTTATTAGTTTATCCGTGTTGACTTTTGACACTATTCACATACATGAATTTGACTATGTCGTATGATTTGTACTTTAGCAAAAATATAGTCGTGTGAGACCTTGTTAGATTCGTCTCAATGTGTATGATCTAAATATCAACTATTTGTAATTTTTGCTTATTGATAATTAGAGATATTAAGGTTTAAATTAGTGCCTCAAGCAAATGTGCCCAAAGAAATGGGTAAACTAATCAAAACTAGAGGGAGTAAATGGCACTAACGTTTCTTCTCAAAAAAATCAATAATTCCCCTACTTAAGTACTCCAATGCAACCATCTATTGGTTTTGATAAATTTTAGGCGGGATCAGGAAAACCTATGGCAGTGGCTTCTACTTTGGTATATAGATGTCCTACACCAAATTTCAATTTTTCTATTGGTGAAAAAGAAGGAAAGTCAATAACAACTAGAACTAGGAGTTTATTAGAGTCCAGAGCTTACAAATAGATTAGGCCTTGTTCTTTTGGACTTGTTTTCACAGTTCAGACACTCTCTCATGTTTAGCTTTCTCGCAATTTAGTTCAGTTTCTCCTAGTCCAAAAGAATGGGGACTTAATATGTGAAGGAGGTAAACTCCTCAAAATACTTAGATTATTAGTATCTAGACAAGATATGTTTGCATCCTTGGCGAGTCGCCGAGTCCATTTACTAGATGATTTTTCTTTCTTCCATGGAAGGTGATTGGTGCTTCCCTTAAGGGACGGGTCACAATCCTTGCATTTATCACTCAAATTAGTGTATAAGGCCCTATTTCAACTTTTTTTTGTTGAATTGCTAAACTTAGCATCTTTTATTGTTAAACTTATTTTTGCTTAACTTCGCTTACTTTTGCTGAAATAACTTATTTTCCTTAACTGATCTTATATTGCATAACTTAGCTTATCTTTGCTTAACTTGGTCTTATTTTTGCGTAACTTATTTTTGCACCGAGCTTGAGCTGAATTTAACTTATCTTTGCTGAAACTTATCTTCATAAGTTGAGAAGAACAGAGCATAAGTCGTTATGTATATCTTCCTTGTTCAAGAGGTCAACTGCCTGTGGGGAATCAAAAACTATGATGATCATCTGATGGTGAAATCGCCAAGCTAAGTATTTCCCTTCCTTGTTGAGTATCAGTTGATGACTTAATTCAGTTCACAATTAAAGTGTTTGGAGCATACACTTTTTTCTAGAATCCTCCGAGCCATTTGACCATTTGAGTCATACGTCCAACTCCGCCAAAACTGGAGAGAAAGAATTGGTATATGCGGCTTCAATATTGAGTTTTACCCGACCATGGGACATTGATTTCCACACCAAGGGGGGGGAGGGGTTGCATTATAGGTGTAATAGAAGTAGCTTGGAAGGAGAGAAACAACTTTTGATCTATGACATTCAAGGATGGTGTGGATCATGTCCTCATGTTGTAAAGGTAATTCTCTACATTCTTTTTAGCCACTTAAGTTATTCTATGAGGGATTTTATTTCACGACACTAGCCAAAGCAAGATTTTCAATTTTGACATATTATTTTCTTCCACAACCAGGATGGAAAGGACTCTGTCTTTTTCCTGCCCCATAAGATGCCCATATATACTGAATAAGGAAATTTTCCTTGTTTCACAAAGTTTGAGCTAGGATAATTAGTAAGGTGAGGTTTTGGAGTTGCAAATCTATAGATGACTCCTTATGGTCGAGAAGATAATGGAATTCTTATTACTTATTAAGAATCCATTCAGTGTTGACAAGGCAATCTTTGACACAGAAGAAATCCTCTCCTTGATTAAAGGGGCCATGCATGTGTAGGATTATATAAGTACTCTAAGCGGAATTTCATGAATCAAATTCATAAGCACTTAAAACAGGATCTCATGCATATACATTCAAGGATCACATAATAGTTAGGAATTTACCTTTAAAGCGTGAATTCCACAAAGCTTGAATAACCCGGATTAAGAACCTCAATTGCGATTCCTCTACTTGGTCCACCAACCCGGATCAACACTCCACCAATGCTAGTTGGAAGGAAGAAATTCTTCTTCTACTTTAATGGAGTTTTTGTGACTTTTGGAAAGAATATGAGAGAGAAGAATAATGAAAGATATCTAGTCTATTTCCTTGTTGCCTAACCAAAAATATATAGATATAATTAGGTTAGGAGGAGAATCAATTCTCCTCTCTCTTCCTCTTGGCCGGTCACCCTAGGGCCCCTTATGGGCTCTAGGTTTCTTTTGTTGATCCAAGTATTTTGTGTGACCTAATAGGATCCATTATATTGGGCTTTGGGTTTATTATTTCCTAACCCAAAGTTCTATAGCATTCTCTAGCAAGACGTATAGACGACCCAATAGAACGAATTTATTATCTCTATAATACGATCCATAATATAATTAGTAATTGCATTTAAGTCGAGGACATAAATCCTTCAATCTCCCACTTGTCCGAGACGAGTGTGCAATGTTTAATTTCCTCAAGTCTCTTAATGTCTTAATTTGATAGTATGATCATATTTACATATCATCCATACTAGTTTTCAAATTAATCCTTGAAATCCGAGTTCAAATTGACAAACAAATGATCATCGAATGATCCATTTGAGCACGGCCATACATTTTTCAATTTTCGCTCTTCAAGGGGCCAAGAAACCTATCCTATCTTGTATAGGAGGACCTTTTCAATCTTATGGTAATCAATACTCCCACTCAATTTTTAGCACAACCTGAATTCTGCCTTTATAGTCCCCTTTTACGGCATGACGTTTGACAGTATCAAAGTTATACCAATCATTGGGCTAAGTAATGTTCCACTCATGTTTAAGGAATCTACTAATATAATTTTGAAGTTATAAAACTTCTAAGCAGGTCTAGTTCGACTATGTATCAACAATACATATCCATATGATTGATTAAACATCTCTATGTTTCTATAGCCCATGAAACAGTGCTATCAATCAATCTTATATGCTAATCCCTTTAACAAGTCATTCATGTCCAGTTTAATGACTTAGATTAGGAACTTTTAATATTCTATGAATTCTGTTCACTTATGGTGTTTCATTTATCAAATCACATATTTGACAAAACCATAGAATTCAAGATATATTTTGGACATTTTATTTAATACTAAACCAATAATTAAATAATGTAAAATTTATTCTTATAAACATAAATAGCAAAACCATGTCTTTACATTGTAACAAATTTCTCTAAACCTAGTACAATCTAAAGCCACTCTAACATTTGCTTCAAGCCTATAGCCCTAGCGTGACACTCATGCTTGGGTTGAGGTAGTGGTTTAGTGAGCGGATCAGCCACATTCTCATCCGTGTGAACTTTGCAGATCCTGACATCCTTCCTGTCAACAATCTCCCTAATGAGGTGATACTTCCTCATTACATGTTTGGATTTGTTATGTGATCTCGGTTCTTTTGCTTGCGCAATAGCACCATTGTTATCACAGAACAACTCAATCCCTTCCAGAGCACTAGGTACGATATCCGACTCTGTCAAAGAATTTCTTGATCCAAACCTGCTTCTTTAGCCGCTTCAACTGCTTGCTAAATATTCGATTACGTCGTAGAGTGCGCTTTCGAGTGCTTTGCTTTGAGCTCTTCCCGGCTCACTTGCTCCTCCATTTAGACGAAAGACATACCCTGACTGAGAGCGGTAATCATCTCTGTCGGTTTGGAAGCTTGCATCCGTGTAACCTTCAACAACCAACTCACTTTGTCCCCCATAAACTAAGAACATGCCTTTAGTTCTTCTCAAGTACTTGAGGATGCTCTTAGCTGCAGTCCAGTGTGCTTCTCCTGGATTTGCTTGGTACCTGCTACACATGCTCAAGGTATATGCAACATCTGGTCGAGTACTTATCATGGCATACATGATAGATCCTATAGCCGAAGCATAAGGAATGCTACTCATTCGCTTTAACTCATCAGGTTCAGTCGGGCACTGACTCTTGCTAAGCGATATGCCATGTGACATGGGAACGAAACCTCTCTTCGAGTTTTCCATGTTGAACCTTGTAAGAACCTTATCAATATAAGTTTCTTGACTTAGTCCAATCATCCTTCGAGACCTATCTCTATGGATTTTGATTCCCAGTATGTACTCTGCTTCTCCCAGGTCCTTCATAGAGAAACAACTTTTTAACCATTCCTTGACTGACTCAAGCATTGGTATGTCATTTCCCATGAGTAGTATGTCATCTACATACAATACCAAGAAGACTAAGCTGCTCCCACTAAACTTCTTGTAGACACAAGATTCTTCTTCGCTTTTGATTAAATCAAATTTCTTGATTGCTTCATCAAATCGAAGATTCCAACTCCGAGATGCTCCGCTTCATCCATAAATGGATCTCTGAAGCTTGCAAACCCTTTTAGGATTTTCTGGATCCTCAAAACCCTCAGGTTGTGTCATGTACACATCCTCATTCAAGAACCCATTCAAGAATGCAGTTTTGACATCCATCTGCCAAATTTCATAATCATAAAATGCGAGATCGCTAAAAGTATCCGAATTGATTTAAGCATTGCTCTTGGAGAAAAGGTCTCATCATAGTCTATACCATGAATTTGTACGAATCCTTTTGCAACCGGTCTTGCTTTATATACATAGACATTCCCATCTTTGTCTCATTTTCAACTTGAACACCCACTTGCATCCAATAGGGTTAACCGCATTAGGCAAGTCGATCAGGGTCCAAACTTTATTCTCAGACATGGAGTCTAACTCGGATTTCATGGCTTCAAGCCATTTCTCAGAGTCTGGGCTCGTCAAAGCTTATTTGTAGGTAGTAGGCTCTGAATTCTCCAAAATCATAATTTCGAGTTTTCGGTTAACGGGAAATCAACCAGACCTCTTGTTTGGAATCCTTTCTCAACTAGATCTACGCGGGGCTCGAGCATCAAGAGAAGAGTTCTCTTGAACTCCTTGAAGATCTTCACTTGATTCAATTGGGACGGTAGGAGGTACATGCGTTGAATACATCATCTCTCGAACTAGACTTTCGTCTTGTCGGGCCGTCTCGACATGGTGTGAACCACGTCTATTTGTTGCTCATCTCGAATTTCTTCGAGAATTATTTTACTCCCACTTGTCTTTCTAGAAACAAATTCCTTTTCAAGAAAGACACCATCACGAGCAACAAACACTTTGTTCTCTTGACGGTTATAGAAGTAATAACCCCTTGTCTCTTTTGGGTATCCCACAAAGAGACATTTATCTGACTTGGGTGCAAGCTTGTCTGATAGTAACCGCTTTACATAGACCTTACATCCCCAGATTTTAAGAAAAGACAAGTTTGGAGTTTTTCCATTCCATAACTCATATGGAGTCTTTTCTACAGCCTTTGACGGGCTCCTATTTAGTGTGTGTGCAACAGTTTCGAGAGCGTATCCCCAAAAAGAAATCGGAAGATCAGCAAGACTCATCATCGATCGAACCATATCTAGCAAGGTTCGGTTCCTCCTTTCAGATACACCATTCAACTGTGGTGTTCCTGGTGGAGTTAATTGTGAAAGAATTCCACAACCCTTTAGATGATCATCAAATTCTTTGCTCAAATATTCACCACCACGATCGGATCGTAGTGCTTTTATTGTCTTACCAAGTTGCATCTGTACTTCATTTTGGAACTCTTTGAATCTATCAAAAGATTCCGACTTATGTTTCATTAAGTATATATATCCATATCTACTCAAATCATCAGTGAATGTAATGAAGTAGTTAAACCCTCCCCTTGCCTTTGTGCTCATAGGACCACACACATCTGTATGTATGAGTCCTAAAAGATCGCTGGCCCTTTCACCTTTTCCAGTAAATGATGATTTTGTCATCTTTCCCATTAAGCATGATTCACATACATCAAATGATTCAAAATCAAATGATGGAATTATACCATCCTTTTGTAACTTGTGAATACGCTTTTGGTTTATATGACCCATTCGACAATGCCAAATGTAGGTTAGGTTGGAATCATTTGGTTTTTGTTTCTTGCTATCTATGTTATAGATTTGTAACGACTTATCAAGCACATATAAGCCATTTATCAATTTAGCATTGGCATAGAACATATTATTGTAAGAAATGGAACAACACTTGTTCTTTATTTCAAATCAAAACCCTTCAGAATCCAAAACCGAAACGAAAATTATGTTCTTAGTTATTGAAGGAACGAAATAACAATTATTTAGTTCTAAAATAAGCCCAGATGGTAAGTGTAGACTATAGTTTCCTATGGCAAGTGCAGCAACTCGTGCTCCATTTCCAACGCGTAGCTCTACCTCGCCTTTTGCCGACTTCCTACTTCTTTTTAGTCCCCGCACATCATTAACTATGTGAGAACCACAGTCAGGTATCAAATACCCATAAAGAAGTAGAAGTCAAATTGATTTCTATAACATATATACACAAGTGGAAGCCCCAGGACTTCTTTTCTTCCAAGTATACTGGGGCGGTTCCTCTTCCAGTGTCCTATCTTGTGACAATGGAAGCACTTGCTTTCCGCAACGACCTTTGGCTTGGCGGTTGGCTAAGGTTTTTCAGCAACAGTGGCAACTTGCTTGCCTTTGTCCTTCTTTCCTGCCCATTTCTTCTTGAAACCCTTTCCCTTTTGAACCATCAAAACCTCTTTCTTTGGTTCAACCTTAGGGATGTTCCTTTCAGCGTTGACCAACAATCCATGCAACTCTTGCAAAGTCTTTTCGAGACTCATTCATATTATAGGTCATTACGGGCGATTGAAACCTGTCGGGTAATGAGTGGAGAATAATGTCGGTGCTTGACTCAACCCTATAAGGGAATCCAAGTCGTTCCATGTTTTCGAAAAGACCCATCATCGCGAAAACATGGGGGCCAACAACTGACCCGACTTCATTTGACATTCAAGTATCTCCCTATTAGTCTCATACCGCTCAACTCGGGCTTGTGTTTGAAACATAGCCCGCAGCTCTTGCATGATGGTATAAGCATCCTTTGTTTCGAACCTCCTTTGGAGGTCGGGCTCCATGTTTGCTATCATCAAGCAAGTGATCGGCATCGAACCTATCATTTGCACCTTAGCACGACGTTTGTCGCGCTTCGGTTGACTCATCGGTAATCACGGGGAAGTGGGGTTTCTATGACATCCTCTCGACCCTCATACCTCAAAACAAGTCTTAAGGTCCTTTCCCAATTAAGGAAATTTTCACCATTCAGTCTGTCCTTTTCCAGAAAAGGACGAATGTTGAAACCGGAGTTGTTGTTGTTGTTATTAGACATAGTATCTACAGACAGAAAATAAAGCAAAGTTCAATTTTATGTTTATAAAGTAACCTAAAACATGCAAAGGTTTCTAGGTTGATCACCTAATTTTAATGTCCCATTTGAATAAGTGTTTTACAAGATCCTATCAACATGCAACACTAAGCAGACGGAGGCCTTATCTTTAACGTTACATTATCAAGGTAAGTAAACTCTTTTACTAATTATAACAAATTATAACTCTTGTTTAGATGGATAAACATCGCATGCTTAACTATCTCTTGCTTCAAAATTCAAAACGCTTTTGATAATTTTGTTAAGGACAACCAAACTAAGTTGTAAAATTCGCAATTTTACCTTATATTCCCAAAATTAATGATAACACCCTGCGGAGGCATGACCTATTACTATTAATTAAGGGTTTGATAAGTACTTTATGTTTGGAAAAGCAACCTTAATATTTACGGGACCTAAATTTATTATGTTGTTATGAATTAGTGAACTCTAGCGCATCATCAACCAACATACAATAAACTTATAAGCATTTTAAAGAATAATAAAATGCGAAAATAAAATGATCTAGTATGGCCCCTAATCCTAAGAACTAATCATCAATGGCTCATTCTTGGACTCTTCATGGATCTCCATCCACCTTATCCATGGGCCTTCTCTTGATGGACTTCGTCTTTGGATTACATAAGTATCAAAATAATTTAAATAATAACTAAATTAAATAAATTACAAAAATACTTAACGATACGCGGATCGTATTTAAAATTACAAGAATACATCACGATGCGCGAGATCGTATTTTCTAACTTAATTTGGGCCATACTAGTCATACATAGCAATTATATCAAAATATATAAAAGCCACATCATAATATCACATATTATACTTGCCATCAATCAAAATATCAAATATTCTTAATTATGGTAAGTTGATAAAACATTTAAGTAATTCCTAACCACCTAAAGATTTTATCATATAATATCTTGCCTACTAATTTTAATTAGATTAAAGAATAAAATTATGGAATTATTTAACTGAAAATCTGCACAATATACTGAAAATCTGATTTAATGATTTAAAAAAAATTTATTTTTTAAAAATCTGTGGGCGGCGACAAAACGTGGCTAGCAAGCCACGTTCTGCTGCCGCTGACCAAAGATCGCCATGCCGCCATCTTTCTTGCCACCGCGGCTCGCTGCTGCCACCGCAAGCCCTTCGCTGCCGCCATCCGCAAAGATCTGCCGCCGCCACCGCGAAGATGGCTTTGCCGCCACCGCAAAGACCGTCTTTGCCGCCACCGCGACTCTGCTTTGCCGCCCACCGCAAAGCATGGGCTGCCTGCGGCCGCAGCCCCGCGGCCCGGTGAGGACCACCTGGAGCAGCCCACCGTGGCCCCACCGGCGGTGGCGGCGCCACCCGCTGTGGCCGCTCCTCTTCCCTCCTTTGTTTTAATTTTTTTTTTTTTATTTTGTGGGAAATAAATTAAATCACAACTTCTTGTAAATTAATTTAGTGATCAAAATAAATTAAACATAAACTCCTTTATGCCTAATTACGCAAATTAATTTAAATCTCCATTTTAATTAATTTTAGGGCTATTCATATCAATTAACCTTAAATTCACATAAAACTCCTTTTACATGAATTAATTTATCATACATAACCAATTTAAATATGAAAATTCAGATTAGTTATATGATGTGAATATTCGAAATTAACATAAAATCTCTATTTTAATTTAATTTTAGCATTATTCATATGTATTAACCTCTAATTCACATAAAACTCTTTTCACATGAATTAATTTTCATACATAAACAATTTAAATATGAAAAACAGATTAATAATATAAATCTAACTCTCGAATTTTTCGAAAAAATTGAGATCTAAAATTTAATTTTAATTTCGAAAATCAGGATTTTATTTTCATAAAATTCGGCCAAATAAAAGTTAATTCGAATAATTAAAAAAAAATTAGGTCGAATTATAGAAAATAAAATCGTTTATTAGGCAGATTAAATCAAATTTAATTAATCCAATTAAACAAAACATCCATAATTCAATTCCTCCCCTTAATCAATTAAAATTAGTGAAGAACACATAATTATTATGACCAAAAATTATATGCAAGAGGCTAAAACTGATACCACTGTAGGATTATATAAGTACTCTAAGCGGAATTTCATGAATCAAATTCATAAGCACTTAAAACAGGATCTCATGCATATACATTCAAGGATCACATAATAGTTAGGAATTTACCTTTGAAGCGTGAATTCCACAAAGCTTGAATAACCCGGATTAAGAACCTCAATTGCGATTCCTCTACTTGGTCCACCAACCCGGATCAACACTCCACCAATGCTAGTTGGAAGGAAGAAATTCTTCTTCTACTTTAATGGAGTTTTTGTGACTTTTGGAAAGAATATGAGAGAGAAGAATAATGAAAGATATTTAGTCTATTTCCTTATTGTCTAACCAAAAAAATATATATATAATTAGGTTAGGAGGAGAATCAATTCTCCTCTCTCTTCCTCTTGGCCGGCCACCCTAGGGCCCCTTATGGGCTCTAGGTTTCTTTTGTTGATCCAAGTATTTTGTGTGACCTAATATGATCCATTATATTGGGCTTTGGGTTTATTATTTCCTAACCCAAAGTTCTATAGCATTCTCTAGCAAGACGTATAGACGACCCAATAGAACGAATTTATTATCTCTATAATACGATCCATAATATAATTAGTAATTGCATTTAAGTCGAGGACATAAATCCTTCAGCATGATGTTATTTAAACTTTCAGATACCTAGCCAATTTGTCATTCCCAAAGGAGACTTCTTCATTTCCAACACCCTACGCACTGTTTTTTTGCCAAGAATTCCCATCCCCTTCTAATGTTTTTCTAGAACCTCTTTTAAAATTTGTGACATAGTTAGGGTGGAAGTACTCAAAAAAATGCAATCTCTTGCTTTCCTTGTCCTTCCTTGACTCAACTTTCATCCTAGCTGGGCCATAAATGCCTGATTCATTTTCTCTAGATTTAACACAACTGGACCACCTGTGGAGAATGGTGGAGTTTATTTATGGAGACTAGATTAATTTTCTTTTTCCCTTTATGCTCTTCCCATAAATAGTCGACAGAATTTTATTCAAATTTGGTACATTGACATCGGTTAAACCATGTTTGCATCGAGGATTCGGGATAGTGGAAGGAACTGATTTAAGCAAACAAAGTCTCCCCGCTCTCTAAACGAAATTTATTTTCCAATCTGTGAGCTAGTGTCTTACTTTTTCAACCACAAATGAACATCACCGTTCCTAGGGCGATTGGTAGAGATTAGAATACCTAGGTAGTTCCCTAAGTTCATAGTTGATAAAAGTCTTGAAACATTAACAATTTTCTTGTATTGAATCATGGTCATCTCCAGGGTATTATCATAAAATACCAATTTGCTTTATACCCTCATTAATCATTTGACCTGATATGGAGCAGGACTCAATGGTCTCAGATTGTGAAAGCAGTTCATTCTCTACCCTACGAAAAAGGTCATCTGCAAAGAGTAAATGCGACACGAGAATCCTTTTTCCTCCTATCCAAAATGAAGTCTGATTTTTGTTCTCAAAACAAGATACCTTAGGTGTATTAATGATAAGAGGCAGATGTTGAAAGATAAGGGTACATTGCATGTCTTTGCCCTACACCACTAAGAACAGAATGTCATCACCTTAAGTTTCCACCCTTCTTTATTTGAAAGATTAAGGGCCTCTCAGAAAAAATAAGCGATTGTAGTGGTAACGTTTCTAATAACAAATTGTTTTATTACTTGTAGTTAGCATTTAGGTGTCAAAACTATGCAAATAGGTATTCTATACACAAGTAATAGAGAATAATATATTGTGACAAAAGAAATGAAAGTTATATCCACAATCACAAAAAACATAATTAAAATAGTGAGTTGTAGATTGATTGGTTATATTTTTCTTAAGCAAGAGTAGTGCTACAACCGCCTACAAGTGTCTTACTAGTTTCCGAATCAAATATTTCATTATGTATCTGTTTAGATAAGTGAGTGACCGAATCATTTGGGGTCTTGACCGTTAATGATGTTGTTTGATGGACGCGAATCATTGTTGCCGTGCTCAATTTTTTGAAGAAGTTAATTTGTTGGGCGTCACGTGTCGTCGTAGGGAGTTGAAAATTTTCGAAAAGTTAATGATTACTTTTCCGAAAATCCCACCCATTACTTTATTAGGGTTTACCGTGTTTTGACACTTGGCAGGAATCTGGAGAGGGAGTTGAGAGGTCTTGCAATCTCAGCCGTTCATTCGTGCCTTATATGGGAGCAGTTGCCCTTTTCGGAGTTCTTTATCTTCATTCTTAAAGCTCTCCCTTTCTTTCTCTATTTTTCTCTGACAAAACCTCCATAGCCGAAGCTTGAGTTGCTTAAAAACCGCTTTTCCTGTGCTCAAATTACTCCGAAAAGTTACTCAATCTTCTAGTTTTCACTTTCCGGTTCTAGTGTGCTGAAAATTTCGTCTTTTCTTGACGAACATTTTCTGGGTTTTGTCTGAGTTTGAAGATTTGTCTTTTTGCCGGTGCTTCTTCCAGCTTTTCCGGTGGTGTTTTGGCTCAAGCTCAAGTTTTTTGGTGCAATTTCGCCGTTCGGGGATTTCATTTACCTTTTCCGGCGTCTTTCGCTCTCTGCTTTATTTTTCTCCGGTGACCTTTCGTTTCCAGGTATTTCTTCGATTTCTCTCCGCGTTTTGTTAAGTTTCTTTTGCGTTTTCATCATGTCGGACCAGTCTGATAGCCAGAATACCCCTAGTGAGGTGTTCATGACCGAGAGTGACCCTTCTTCCCCTTTGGCCGATAACGAACCTTCTTCCCCTCTGGCCAATAGTGAACCTGCTTCTAGCTTAAGTCCAGTGGGGAGGACCAGGTTGTTAGCGGACATACCTCTTACCGCTGAGAGGGAAAGAGAGTTAAGGTCGAAGTTTTTAAACGACCCTGCTACCCCTGAGGAGCATAACTTGACTAGGAGGTATCTATCCGCTAGTCAGAGTGGTGACCGACAAACGCTTAGGGAGCTTAGGCATCAGATTCTTGCTAGACGATCCGTTAGGCATCCTCCGGTCGATGCCACTCCCGGCCTTGACGTAGCACCCCTTAGAGAGCATGCTTGGTTGGATAGCTTGGCGGATCTTTGGGGTGGAAGTAACGGTTGACTTTTTCGACCCCTTACAACAATCTGCGGCTCCTAACCCTCATATTATTGATTTAGGTGACGACAGCGATTCTATTGCTACCGTCATGGTCCGCCAAGAGACTGTTTATCATCGTCGCACTGCTGCGACTCCTGCCGTCCGCGTCAATGAGGATGTGATTAACTCTGCGGACGCAAATATCGGCGTTTCTGTGTCTTTGTCTACACATGTGGTTGGGGAATCTTCCCATGCTTTGCCGAGTTGAGGGTCGACGGCTCGAATCCGATGGAGGAGGCGAGACCGGACCGGGCTCGATGCTTTATGGGCTGCTCGATGATTTCAGGTCTTAGGTCCTTTCGGTGTAGAGATTGATTTACCTTGGCGTCGGGACGCCACGGACCCTTGCCTACCCGAGAGTTGCTCGGGATTTATACTTTGTTCCGTCGGGTTATCGGGTGATAGTCCCACCGAGGGAGCCATTGTGACGGAGTGTCCTCCCTGGTCACGTGGCCGTGTATACTCATCATTTCGAGTTTGGCCTCCGCTTCCCTCTAGACTCTTTTTTGGTAAAGATCTTAAATGCCTTCAACGTGTGTTTGGCTCAATTGACTCCCCTAGCGGTCCGGAATTTGATAGCGTACATCTGGGTTGTGCGCTTTTTGGATTTTCCGCAAACGCCGAATTTGTTCCGCCACATCCATTGGGCTGAAGAAAAATGGATCATCTAGGCGAGTAGGTTGGTGGTCGCTTACTACGGCCGACAAGAAGATGACAGATCCAACCTTAAAGTGACCGGGTTTGAAAGGCCGCGGGGACGCTTTCTTTTGGTTACGAGTTCCCGAGGATTACCCGAGTGCGTCGCCATTTTACCGAGCCTCGTCCGCACATGGAGCATTTACCCCTTATTCCGCTAACTGAGGAAGAGTTAGCGGCCTTCGATTACTTTGACACGGAGGATTATTTAGTCACCTATGAGGACGGGAAGGAGGTGAAGGTTAAAGAGCCTAAATATTGGATTCCTCATTCCAAGTACATCCTGGGGAACAAACCCTTGTCGGCCATGCTGCTCAGTTCTACTCATGAAAATGGTAAGTGTTGTTGTCGGACTGGTTCTTCTGATGAAAGTAATAATATTATCATCTATTTCATGTCATTTTTTTTTTTTTAAACTGCCTTCTGTATGTCCACAGGCTTTGACCACCTTGATTTCGCCGCGCTCGACGTTGACGAGAACCTCAAGCCGCTAACACACCTGCTGCCCGCTCCCTCCTTCGAGTACGAGACAATGCACGGTAACACTAACGGCCGTCGAGGAGGCAATCGCAATGGACCGCAGAATATTCGCCGTGGTCGCGGCGGGGTTACCGTTGCTCACGTCCTCTTATGCCCGGCCCGACCTGTTGTTGCCTGCTGCGGTGGGCGGCTGCTTCTGCCGTCCTCCGAGGTCTTCTACTTCCCGGCCTGTGGCCAGGGGAGGTGTGACTAGGAGGCGGCCGCGAGAACAGACCGCGGTGGACTCTTCCGCTAACAAGCGACCGACCTTGGCAGGTCCTGGCACTTCTACTCCTGCTGATGAAATCGTCCATATGGAAAACCAGGACGTGAATGCTCCTGGGAGTCAAAGGCACGTGGAGGTCGCGGGCCACTGATCCCGGTCTCCCGAGCGGTGGTACTTGGTTGTCTGGCTCCTTTTCCACCATTCGTTAAAAGATCCGAGATGATTACTTCTCAAAGTTTTCTATCTAGCTTATCTCCCGGCATTTTCTCTCGATTTGGTGAGTGGATTGAGAAGAGAGAAGTGCCGCTGAGTGATTCAATGGCGGCCTCCTTTGCCGGTCGTCCTATCGTCCCAGGCAAAATCTACCAACCTGATTGGGACGTTAGAGAGGATGAGTCGCTGTATGCTGATATTCCAGAGAACGGTGGCGTTCTTGCCTACCGAATTTTGAAAGGCATGCAACTGCCTGTTGACAGGCCGGCAGGGTCCTTGGTGACTCCAGCCGCTAGGTTGGCTCACGACCAACTTGTGGTATGCTTCTTCCTCCATTTGTCACTGTTTTTTATTTTTGTATTTGTATTGACGTCCTTCTTTCTTCTCCTCAGGCCAACAATGCTGCTCTTGAGCTGATTGAGCAGTATGTTGAGTACCAGAAGTTGTCGGACAGCTATAAACAGTCGCTGGAAACTTGCCAGGACTTGCTTAAGGATGCTGAGGACAAACTGGCAACCAAGACTACTGCCTTGCAGCCCCTCGAGGATGAGCTGCAGACCTTGAGACCGCGAGCTACTTTATTGGAAGAGACTGAGGAAAATGTCAACACATTGACCAAAGCTCTGGAGGCCGCTAACAATGAGAAGGAGATTGCCGTACTGGATGCTGCGGCCGAAGCTCAGGTCCGGGGGGTCGCCAAGGCTGTTACTGAGTTCAAACAGTCTGATGAATATACTGCGGTCCTCCATAAGAGGTATGACGGTGGATGGGCGGCTGCCATGAGATGTGTTTGCAAGACCGTTCCAGGATTTGACTGGAATGTGATCGAGGAGGCTCACGCTGCCGGCCAGCACCTGTCGCCATTCGAGGGGGATCCAAAATTTGCCGACGAGGATGCCATAGCGGATGCGGATCCTCGGGATGTGGCGGAACAAACAGATAAGGGTGTCCCCCCTTCTTGAAGTTTTTGGCGGCCTTCTCTCAGCTCTTCTTGCTCCTCCAATAGTTTATAGCTTGTAATATTTTGAATATTTTGACTCTTTATTCAGCCCATGTTGGCATTTGTAAACGCTAACGTTTTTTAATTTTATAAGTACAATTCCAACTAAAAGCCTTTTATTTGGCTGCCATCGTTTTGCCTGTAGTTGGCCGCCAAGCCAGTAGCTTTTATTTTATGGGAAAGTACTTTATACCTTGCGTTTCTGTCGCTTTCATTATCGTCTGATTGTCCGCCAATCTTTTTATTTGCCAACGATAATTATCGGCTGATTATCCGCCAATCTTTTATATGACCGTTAACGCACTTTGAGCCTGTCATATGGCTTTTGTAATGTGCTTGGGTCTGTCATATGACCGTTAACGCACTTTGGGCTCGTCATATGGCTTGATTTGTGCTAGGTCCGTCATATGACCGTTAACGCACTTTGGGCTGTCATATGGCTTGATTTGTGCTAGGTCCGTCATATGACCGTTTACGTATTTTGAGCTTCGTCATATGGCTTTTGATTTGTACTAGGTCCGTCATATGACCGTTTACGTATTTTGAGCTTCGTCATATGGCTTTTGATTTGTACTAGGTCCGTCATATGACCGTTTACGTATTTTGAGCTCTGTCATATGGCTTTTGATTTGTCTTAGGTCCGTCATATGACCGTTTATGTACTTTGAGCTCGTCATATGGCTTTTGATTTGTACTAGGTCTGTCATATGACCGTTTATGTACTTTGAGCCTGTCATATGGCTTTTGATTTGTACTAGGTCTGTCATATGACCGTTTATGTACTTTGAGCCTGTCATATGGCTTTTGATTTGTACTAGGTCTGTCATATGACCGTTTATGTACTTTGAGCCTGTCATATGGCTTTTGATTTGTACTAGGTCTGTCATATGACCGTTTATGTACTTTGAGCCTGTCATATGGCTTTTGATTTGTATTAGGTCTGTCATATGACCGTTTATGTACTTTGAGCCTGTCATATGGCTTTTGATTAATGTGCATGAAAATAATAAGACAATTGATGAACTGCTGACAGAAGCTTGTATTATTTAAGTAATTAAGGGTGGTTCTCGACCTATTACATTAAGTAACTCAAACATAGTATTTCTTTAGGACGCTAGCATTCCAACAATTTTTAAGCTCCTTGCCGTCCATGTTCTTTAAAATGAAGGAACCGAGAGCAATCTTCTTGGCTATGATGTAGAGACCTTCCCAGTTAGCAGTCAGCTTTCCCTCAATATACGCCTTGTCAGTGGCCGCTGTTCTGCGAAGGACCAGGTCGCCAACTTCTAATGGCCTCTCCATGACTTTTTTATTGTAAGCCTTGCTGATCCTGTCTTTGTAAGCGGTGCTCTCGGTTACGCCATGAGCCTTGTTTCCGGCAAGAAGTCTAGGTCTTCCCCTAAGTGCTGGTCATTCCTTTGCGGGTCTTGGTGCTTGATCCGGTAAGAGGGTAACCCCACCTCTACTGGCAACACCGCCTCTGCGCCGAAGGCTAACTTGAATGGGCTCTCTCCCGTTGCTTCTTTCTCCGTTGTTCTGTTTGACCATAGCACTGCCGGTACCATATCAGCCCATCCTCCTTTGAATTCATCTAGCTTTCTCTTCAAGGCGTTTAGGATCTGCTTGTTCGCGGCCTCTGCTTGTCCGTTGCTCTGAGGGTGGCAAACGGCTGAATATGCAAATTTTACTCGAAATTCCGTTAAGAAGGCATGTACAGGACGACAATCGAATTGGACGCCATGATCAAAGACGATAGCCATGGGGATCCCAAATTTTGTAATAATATTTTGCCAGATGAATTTCTTGACCTGATTTGCCTTGATTTTTGCTGTCGGCTCTGCCTCTATCCACTTGGTGAAGTAATCAATTCCCACTATTAGGAATTTTCTCCCCTCGGTTGCTGTGGTGAACGGTCCCAAGATGTCCATTCCCCACTGTGCGAACGGGATCGGGCATAGGATAGGCTGCAAATCGTTGGCTGGCCTGTTAATGACGGGAGCGTATCTTTGGCACTTATCACATCTTTTAACGTAGCTCTGGGAATCCGCTAGTATACTTGGCCAATAGAATCCCGCTCTTAATGCCTTAAGTGCCAAAGCCTTTCCACCAATATGGTTACCGCATATACCTTCATGTATTTCTTCAAGGATCTTCGCGGATTCCCATGCGGTTGCGCATTTAAGCAGAGGTAAACTGAATGATTTCTTGTATAGCTCATTTTGGTATATAACGTACCAACTTGCTTGTCGCTTCAATTTCTTGGCAGACGAAGGATTATTGGGAAGCGTCCCAGTCAACTTGTACGCCACCAGCTCACTAAACCATTCCCCCTGCTGGTTTATACTATTGACGGTTACGACCTTTTCTGTGATGCTCTTTTCCTTCAAGATGTCAACCGTGACGGTTCTTTCAATGCTAAATGAGTCAGATCTTGCCAACTTGGACAATGCGTCCGCTTTCGTGTTCTCGGCCCTAGGTATCGCTTGAATCTCAAAATGATTCAATTGAGCTATCAGCTCCTTGGCCTTTTCGACGTATTTTAGCATGTTGGCCTCTTTGACTTCAAATTCTCCTCTCAACTGGCCGCTCACCAACTGTGAGTCCGTTTTTAAAAATACTTTCTTAGCACCCGCTGCCAAACACATTCTCAGTCCGGCAATTGCCGCTTCATATTCTGCTTCGTTGTTTGACGCCGGGAAGGCGAACTTGATGGCGTACTGGTAAGAATTTCCTTCAGGGCTAGTCATCACTATACCCACCCCAGATCCGCTAACAGCGGACGATCCGTCGACTTCCAGTAGCCAGACTTCCTTTTGCTCCACTTCTCCTTCCTCATATGAGGCTTCCACGATAAAATCGCCGAGTGCATTGCTTTGATAGCGGTCCTGGGCTTGTACTGTATATCATACTCCGATAGTTCAACGGCCCATTTCAACAAGCGGCCGGAACTATCCATCTTTTGAAACGCTTTTTCTAGCGGCTGGTTGGTTAAAACTTGAATGGGATGGCAGTTGAAGTATGGTCTGAGCTTCCTGGCGGCGATTATCACGGCCAAAGCCATTTTCTCAACCAAGCGGTAACGGCTCTACGGCCCGTTAAGGATGTGGGCGACGAAGTATATTGGGCTCGCCGCCTCTTTTCTTTTTCCACCAATAACACGGCCATGGCTGTCTTCGGCGAGGCCGAGATATATAGTTGTAATACGTCTCCAGTCTCGGGCCTTGTAATGGTGGGTAGCTTCTTCAAGTGCTCTTTCACCGCCAGGAATGCTTTGCTTTGCTCCTCTCCCCACTCGAACTTCTTATTTCCCCTTAGCAGTGCAAAGAAAGGCAAAGCTTTATCTGCTGATTTTGAAATGAATCGAGTGAGGGCCGCCATTCTCCCTGTTAGCCGCTGAATATCCTTGACGTTTTTTGGCTCAGGCAGGTCGACAATGGCTTGGAATTTGTCTGGGTTTGCATCAATCCCCCTTTTGCTTACCAAAAAGCCTAAAAACTTCCCTGCTCTCACCCTAAAGACACATTTCTTTGGGTTGAGCTTCATCTTATATTTCCTCAAAGTTCTGAAGGTCTCTTCCAGATCGTCCAAATGTTCGCGGTCAGTTTAACTCTTGACGATGGAGTCGTCAACATATGCTTCGATATTTCTCCCCCTCTGATCCGCGAATACTTTGTCGACCAGATTTTGATAGGTCGCCCCCGCATTGCGGAGCCCAAATGGCATCGCCTTATAATTGTATACTCCACAATCGGTGATGAACGCAGCTTTTTTCCTATCGGCCTCGAGCACATTGATCTGATGATATCCCGAGAAGGCATCCATAAAGCTCAGTAACGCATGACCGCTAGTGGAATCTACTAGCTGGTCTATTCTCGGTAGCGGATAGCAATCCTTCGGGCAAGCTCTGTTGAGGTCCGTGAAGTCCACGCACATCCTCCATTGGCCGTTAGCTTTTCTTACCATGACTACGTTGGCCAACCATTCTGGGTAATCGCATGGCTCAATGAAGTCAGCGGCCAATAGCTTATCAACCTCCTCATTTATGGCCCTGTTCTTTTCGGCCGAAAAATTTCGCTTCTTTTGCTTGACGAGGTCGGACAGTCTTTGTCCACATTCGAACGATGTACCATCACGACCGGGTCTATTCCCAGGCATCTCATCCGGCGAGAACGCGAAGACGTCAGTGTTTTCTCTTAGGAGAGTCACCGGGTTGACCACGACCTTTGGGTCCATGTCCTGCATTCCAACGACCCACTGTCCTTCTTGGGATCATCCGCCCGACATCTCTCGCCTTCGTTTCTCCATCCGGTTTGGGCCTTGGAGTATCGTCGGGCACGGATTCCGGCTCTTCCATTAAAACATCCATCTCCTCATCCCCTTTCTCGAGATCCTTCCTCATTCGCGAGCTCTCCCCTCGAGCTCGTCTTTGTTTCCTAGTTGGCGGATTCAATTCTTCTACCTAGGCACTCTCCTTGCCGGGTTGCTTTAATCTTTGTTAGGTAGCATGATTTTGCCATTTCTTGATTTCCTCTTAACTTTGCTTTGTCGTCCCGATATTGGAAACGTACAACATAGTCGAAATGATAAGTTGACACCACTCCTTGGATGTCATGGATGAAAGGGCGTCCGATAATTGCATTGTAAGCTCCCGTACGTCAACTACCAAAAATTCTGCCATTAAATCTCTGGCGTCTTCATCTTCCCCTACCCTGACCGGCAGGGTTATCAATCCCTCGGGAATCACTGACGCTCCCGTGAAACCTATTACCGGATAACGAACAGGCTTCAGATGCTCTCGGCCAATCATCAACTTTTCAAAAGTCGAGAAGTATAAAATATTTGCGGAACTTCCTCAGTCTACCCAGTGCAATGGATTAAACAATTTGACACTTTCGGCGTGACCACCGGAGGGTCATCATGAGGGTAGACGACATGCTTTGCATCTTCAACCGTGAAAGACATGGCGGGCATTGCGGCGGCCTTCTCCACTTGCATGCTTTCATTGAAATTGACTTGGTGCCTGAATTCCTTCAGGCTTGCCTTGGCCCCATTGACGCTGCCGCCATGAATTGGACCGCCACTTATAACATGGATCTCAGCAATCCGCGATTGCACATTCCGGTTATTGGGCTTTACCACGTCTCCGTCCTTTGATTGTGCCTTGTATTGAGTGAAGTTACCCCGTCTTATCAGATCCTCCAGGTTATCCTTCAAGTGCACCGCAATTCTCGGTAGTGTGGCCGTGATCACCGTGAAAGTCACACCACTTACTCTTGTCACGGTTTTTATGAAACATTTGCTTAGGACGTTTCCATTTATCACTGTCCTTGTTCATCTGATATATCTGAGCCCTTGAGGTTGTGAGCTGCGTATATGCATTGAATTTATCTTTGTACTCGAACCTTTCGCGGTCATTCTTCTCGCGGTCATTTCCCTTCTTGACCACATTTGATTCCTGCTTCCTTTCATCCCGACCGCGATCATTTTCGTGACCCTTTTATTTCTTCTGCTTATCATCCTTCTTCTTTTCCGGCTCACGACTTTGGCTGCTTGCGGCCTTGTCAAACTCTTCCCCTCTGATGAAATCTTTTGCCTTTCTCAAGACTGGCTCAAGGGATGTGAAGGTTTTACGGTCCAGATAACTTCTAAACGCGGACCCTTCCCTCAGCCCTGTCATCAAAGCTAAGACGGCCACGTCCTGCTGAAGGTGGGGAATGGTGACCGCCTCAGCATTGAAACGGCCGACGAAATCTCGCAGGCTCTCATTTTCCCTCTGCTTGATAGATAACAACTCACCAGTTGTGCGCTCGCGGCGCCTATTACTCACGAAGTGAGTCTTGAACATAGATGAAAGGCGAGAAAAACTAGAAACATTACCGGCCACGATGCTTTTAAACCATGTCCGGGCAATCCCGATCAAAGTAGATGGGAAAACCTTACACCGGATAGCGTCCACCTGAGTGTATAAATACATGTGCCCCTCGTAAGCGGCCACATGATCGTCTGGGTCTGAGGTGCCATCATACTTGCAGGACGGCATCTTGATTCGCGGCATGGGGTGGTTCAAGATTTCTGGAATGAAAGGGAACTGCTTAGGCTTGATCAATAAGTGTTCGCCAGCAGAATAATTGCTTGCGCCACTGATGTTGTGTTCCCGGCGAGAACGACTTTGATTCTCATCTTCAGAATTGTTGAGATCCTCAGTTTCTAGAATGACTTCCTCATATTACGGGTCCTCAATTTGCCTTTCCATCCGGCGTCCCTCTCGATTGAAGGTCCGCATTCTTCTCACGGGGTGCCATCGACGTTGCGACCATTCATGGTCGACATACGCCTACGAAGCTGACCAACCCTCGCATTAGGAGTGGAGGTGTTGTTAGGCTGAGTACCCGCTTGTAACATTTGGATGAAAGACGCTACAGTTTGTAGCTGCTCAGGGGAGAATTGACTTAATTGAGCCAGATTGAATGATCCGCTACCGGTGTTTACACGAGACACATTGTTCCCGGGGAGTTTCTTTGCTCATTGACGTTCCCGGCGTCAACTACGATGGATCACGGCCGTCATTGTTTGCTCTTTCCATGATGGCGTTCACAAAGATGGGAGGTCCCTCCTTCTAGCGCCAAGTTGTTTCGGTGTTGAAACGGTTGGCGTCCTCGAGAGAAGTCCGCCAAAGATTAGGGTTAGACTCCGCTAGTGAATAACTGCACAAGAAGCAAACGTGAACTACCCTCGGGGGGATGCGAGGAAACCCCCTCCGGCGCTCAAGTCAGCACGTGTCCAAATAGGATTTAGAGAGAGAAAGTAGAGAGAGAGATAAGAATTCTGAGTGTGAGAGAATGTACCTGCAGAATAGTACTAGTGGGGTATTTATAGAAGTACTATTCACCTGACAGGGTGCGTAATCCTTTTACACGTGTACGGTCTTGGTGCTGCTGACAGTTTGGGAAGATTCCCTTATTTTGTCTTGTTGGGCGATCGCTAACGTTGTCGGACCATGTTGATGTGCTGACTTGTTAGAGCTGTGGGCGACATTTACAGTGTTCGCGTCCGTTACGGTGTTCGCGGACTTTTACATGGGTCCGCTAACGTGTTTGGGTTTTACCCATACAGCAGGCATAAAAATAATTTGTTTTTGCATGTCTAGATGGTCTCATTCTTATTATTGTCTTTGTTTTGTTCTATCAGCCAGTGAACGAAGTGGATTGCAAGTACCAACCCCATCAATACAAATTGGGATGCTAAACTCTGAAGGTGTATGCTCACTTCCAGAATCATATTTTCTAATGTATAGCAACTCATTAGAAAGCATATTGAGGCACTTCCTATCATTGTACAAGGATGCTGCATGCTTCCGTGATGCAGAGGGCCTTACCCCACTACTAAGAGCAGCTCGTTTTGGTTTTCTGGGGGCTCTGACGGCCCGTTTGGTAGTTGGTTATAAATGGTGGTAATGGGAATGAATTTGTATGTAAATTTGTGAAGAATATCATTGTCCATTCCCATGGTAATGCTAATCTATCCTAAAGTGTCCACTTTTCTTCTTGAATTTTCATTCCCATCCAATACCACCTTGTAGGTGGTAATGAGTGGTAATGAAAATTGCTTCCCCTTGAAGACAAAAACACAAGTTTAGGGGTGAGATTGCTTGCCCATGGAGAAAAAATGCCTCCCCATGGAGATTTTAAGGGTGCTTCTCTAATAACATTACACTTAAAATTCATTCCCATTACCGCAATTTATTAACGACTACCAAACGGACCGTGAAAGTCATATTAGAATATTGTCCGGAATCTGTGGATGTCTATGACCTCAAAGGTAGAACTGTGCTACATTATGCACATTTTTCAGATTATAAAGACCTCCAAGAGTTGCTGAAGATTCCAGAAATCAATGCCCTTATGAATGTAAAAGACTGTGAGGGGAACACAGCAGCGCACATTGCTGCCAAAAATGGAAACTTGCTGCTTTTAAAAATTTTACATGAATCCATGGCAAACTTTTCTCTGAAGAATTACAAGGATATTTCAGTCGAGGAGCTAATTGAACCCCATGGAGGCTTTTTTAGCGATATGGTATGTTTGCTATATGTTAGCTGCTCTGACACATGAATAAAACACTTGTCTGTTTTTGTTGATTATTTAAAGTAGTCTCTGCATCCCTTTTGTCTGTGGAAGTAGTTTCTATAGCCTGCCTATGGCAGGATCGATAGTAGTTTATGGTCTTATTGTATGAAAGCCACTATGAACCCATATATAATCACTCGACTTGAAAGTTGAAATTGATGAAGACATAGTCTGACTACCAATTTACTATCTGCACAGCCAAAGTTCACAAGAAATGTATCTGTCTTTCTTATGAACTATCAAAGTGAAGCTTTTTTATTTATTTTTTTCGAAATACAGGAGAAAGCAATGTCTAACACCACTACTGGGAAATGGATGGAGAAGGAGCTGCATGAAGCAGCAAGGAAGGGGGACGTAAATCTCTTCGATAAAAAGGATACAATTACAAACATAGATGGTAGAGAAATTTGGTACAATGATGAATTCTTCCTGTCTCGGACACCAAATGGAAGCACTATCCTTCATTTAGCCATCCAAAATGGTCATTCTGAGTTTGTGAAGGAAACTCTGAAGCTTTTTCCCACTCTCGTTCTCTCAAGAGACTTTAATGGTGATACTGCTGTCCATGTTGCTGCTCGGCTCAAGGCTCCTGCAGCTGAAGCCATGATGCACAGTTGTGCTGAGTGCTATCGTGCACTTCAGGAAACGAAATCCAATGACATTATCTATTACTCGCCTTGGAGAACCAAAAATAACAAAGGCAACACTGCTTTTCATGAAGCAATGTGCACAAGCAATCATACTATTGTTGAAGAGTTGTTCAACATTGATACTTCTCTCTCTTTGGTGACAAATAATGCTGGAGAGACACCTCTCCATGTATTTGCAAGACACGCCACTTACACGAGTAAATCCCTACTTAGCCTACATTATTTTCGACTTATTTTGCTTAGGTAGACATATTTTTGTTCAGCTGAACATACTGAAGTGAAAATAGCCTTAATAGATGTATAATGAAGTTCAAAACTCTTCAAGATTCATCAATACTTCAACAATTCATTATTTGTGAAAGATATCTATTTCTTGTTGACACTTCATGCCAATGAAAATAGCCATTTTTTAAGTAAGTATGACCTTTGAAACTGAAGCTATATATGATTTTTTCAATGTTGAAGACAAACTTACTTTAGCTACTCATGGTGGGTCTGCAAAAATTAATCACCACTAGTTGCTAGCTAGCTAGTATATACAAGATCTTTTAGCTACTAACATGAACACTTATATGGTGCAGTAGAAGATATTCTAGGCATAATCGGAAGTATGCTGCGGTGGTATGCTTTTCCTGCCTACAAGAAGGATGTGGACGATTTAACCTCTGTCATGAGAGCAGCCGAGTCTGGCCGAATTCGAGTTGCTATACTGATACTTCAAATCTGTCCTCAGTCAATGGAAGTTCGAGATTGCAAAGGCAGAACGTTTCTGCATCTCCTGAAGATTATGCATCTTGAGCTTGTTGACGAATCTGAGGATATAATTAGACTGTGCGAAGAATTCTTTGCCATCCCTGGAGTTGACAGCCTGAGAGCTGCACAAGATGGAGATGGAAACACACCCTTGCATCTTGCTCTTAAAACTGAAAACTTTATTACTGCAAAATTCTTGATGCAGAAATGCCTTCAGTCTAAAACAAGGGAGGAACTAACCATCATCAACAATGATGGTTGCTCAATTTTCAGCTTGATTGCAATATTGCGAGCAAATAAGCTGAATGACAAGGTACTGCAATATCAAGCTAACATGGAGCTTGCCATATTATTTAACTTTAGCATTCTGTTTTCCAATATGCATAAACACACTTATTATTGTTTAAAGATGTTATCGATTTTTTTTTAATAAGTAGTTGTTTTTGAAGTTCTATCGTAATAAGATCCCAATGGAGTGGAGTTCTCTAGTCCCTTTGTACAAGAACAAAGGTGCCATCCAATATTGCGCCAACTATCGAGGGATCAAGCTAATAAGTCATACTATGAAACTTTGGGATCAGTGATTGAGCAAAGGTTAAGAAGTGTGGAGATCTCGGAAAACTAATTTGGCTTTATGCCTGGAAGATCGACTATGGAGGCAATCCATCTTATGAGACGACTAATGGAGAACTATTGGGAAAAGAAAAAGGATTTGCATATGGTCTTCATTGATTTAATGAAGGTGTATAATAAGGTACCCAGAGTACTTTCGTGGGCCTTAACAAGGAATGGAATCTCAAAGAAATACGTTGATATCATTAAGGACATGTATGAGGGAGTTTTCGCGAGTATGCGAACCACTATTGGGAAAACTTAAAAGTTCCCTCTATGCTTGGAGTACATCAAGTTTAATTTTGCTATAGTCATGGATGAATTGACCTCGTCAATTCAAGATGATATACCATGGTGCACAATGTTTGCTGGTGATATTGTCGATTGATGAGTCAAGAGAAGGCGTGGAAGATAAGTTGGAACTGTGGAGACAAACTTTGGAATCTCGAGGACTCGGGTTCGAGCAAAATTAAAACGAGAATACTTGGAGTGTAAGTTTAGAGAGGTTAGGAACAGGGAGGCTTGGCAATTACCTTAAGTGGGAAGATTGTCCAAGGTTCGGACTTCTTTCGCTATCTAGGAGCCATTATTCAAAATGATGGGGAATTGGATGGAGACGTGGCTCATAGAACTAAAGTAGGTTGGTTGGAGTGGAAGAGTGTCACATACAGGGTTTCTATGTGATTGCTGCATGCCCCTTAGATTGAAAGGGAAATTCTACCGCACAGCTATTAGACTTGCCGTGTTATATGGTACAAAATGTTGGGCTGTAAAAAGAAGTCATGTTTATAAGATGAATGTGGCGGGGATGCGTATGTTACGCTGGATGTGTGGACATACAAGAAAGGATCGGTTGAGGAATGAGATGATTAGGATGAAAGTAGGAGTCGCTTCTATTGAGAACAAGATGAGAGAGAACCGCTTAGGTGGTTTGGACATGTCAGATGGAGACCAAGTGATCGCCAGAACGCTGGAAGATTGGCAAAGTGGTGGGAAGGTAATGGGTAGGGTAGACCAAAGAAAACTTGGAAAAGGGTGATTGACAGTGATATGAGTTGTCTTGGAATTGAGGAAAATATGTTGTTGGATAAGGCAAAGAGGAGGAGAGAATTTATGCCAATGACACGACTTGATTTTGTTTTTTTCACCATTTTGATCTTGTTCTTTGTTTTTCACAAACTTTTTCCCTGAAAACATTTTATTTATCTCATTTTAGGGTTTTCTCAAATCTTCAACTCCGTTTTCCACATTTGTTTTTCTCTTTACCTCTTATGTATAAAACGATTTCTCATGACGATTCATGTTAGCTGACCCTAAATCTTTTTGGGATTAAGGCTTTGTTGTTGTTGTTTATCAGAGTAGCCTTTTTTTCCCTCACCTTCTATTCAAAATTGTCATGCAAACAGTGAAACAGTCACTGATAATTTTAATGTATTTGCATGTAGGACTTAAAAGAGTTGACACTACTCAGTAAAATCTATGTGAAAGAGTTAACCTTGGTAGAAAAGATGATGGACAAAGAACTGAATATGGCAGCAGTGCAGGGGGATCAGGAGTTGTTCAACAAGGTGAAGGATACTGATATAGAAAGTGGATTTGTTAGTAAATATGACAGCTCCTACTTCCTTTCTCGAACACCGGATGGAAGCAATATAATTCATATAGCTCTTAGACCTGGAAAAGTAGATACAGCAGAATTTGTTGAGAAAGCTTTAAACCGCTTTCCAGCTCTGATACTTCAAACAGACTCAAATGGAGACACCCTCTTCACCTTGCTGCAAAGTGGCACAGCCCTGCTTCTATAAAATTACTGGGTCACCTAGCAGATTATTACCAAAAAGCTACTTTGGAGAACAATCGAGGAATTTTCTCCTTCCTTGGAAGGTTAAAAATTCCAAGGGCAATATGGCTGTTCATGAAGCACTGTGCACCAACCATATATATGCTGCAGATTTTTTGGTAAACAGTGATCCTGAGGGGGCTTTCTATGTTAATGATGCTGGTGAAACCCCGCTTCATGTATATTCTAGGTGTGGCCGTTATATAGGTCAGTCTCCAACTAACTCTAACTAGTTAGTAGCAATTGCATCCAGAAATACCTCTGGATATATGTCAAGGAAAAATCTCCAAAGAAGATGGATCTTAACAATCAAAAAAGGCTCGACTTGTTAGAAAATTATTGCATAGATGTGATGTAGTCACATAAAGCTAATATTTATAATCTCAGTATTTTATTGTTGTTTGTTAACACTGCACACAGCTCTGGATAACTTGGATTTCTTGGAAAATTTGATCAAGAAAAACATTTCAGCTGTTTATATGCGTGACAGTGATGGTCTCACACCTTTGTTGAGGTCTGCAAAGTGCGGTAGAATTCGGGTTGCCCATGCTATACTGGACCATTGTCCTCAATCAGCACAACTCCGTGATCCAAATGGAAGGACCTTTTTGCATCTCCTGCGCCTTGACGTAGAAGTATCTGAGGCTTCTAGTGGCTTTTTGTTCAAATTTATGAGCAAGCATTTGTTCGAAATCCCAGAAATAGATGCCCTAAGAATGGTACAAGATTATGATGGCAACTCAGCTTTGCAGTATGCCATAAAAACTGGCAACTCAATTACAGCAGAAGTATTAGCACATAAATGTTTTAGAACGGAAGAGATGTTTGAGTTAGCACTTGTAAACAATGAAAATGAGGGACTTCTGGATCTTATCGCATCCCATCAGACCCCTGATGAGGTATGTACCTGTATGAGACATAATTCTCAGAGGAAGTCCTCTGTTTACTTCTATTGATGCCTAAAGCGATAATCTTCAGTCTCTTATCAATGAGGATGACGGATATTTTAATGTAGGACTAGTATTTTTTTTACTTCAAGAAAGTGTGTCTTGCAGGAGTTTTTGTTGCGATTATCTCCCCAAATTCCGAATAATTTTTAATATTTAGTTTTGTGTTTAAAGTTTTAAAAATTAGAGATTAATAAAGGAAAATTTGGCAGCGGTTTTTTTTTTCAGTAGGAGATTTTCTTTGACTTGGAACAAGCTAGTTGTAGCTTAGTGGCTGTAGGTTCTAGGTAGGCATAGAGTCTTAGATTGGCACGAGGTCTTGCAAGAGTCTTTTGGCCTTTGTTGGCACCTGTCATAGGCTCATAGCATTAATATGGCAGCTTGAAGTGCATCTAATATATGCCTTTATGATAGGCACAAAAGATAGGATGAAGGGGGTGGATTGATGGAAGTTGGGGATTTTAGATGTAAAGTGAGAGTTCACGAAATCTGAAGAAGAGTGTGAGGGAGCAGTGGTAAGAGAGAAACAGAATACTAGTTGTGAGAGTTTAAGTCCCATTTGTGAAAGTACTAAGTGCGATCTATCCTGAAATTCACTATATATATAATATTGTAGCTGTGATGGTTATCATTGTACTCCCAAATATTTATTGTGAAGTTTTGTCCCTAGAGATTGGGACCATAGGAAGAGGGGTTTTCCACATAAAACTAATTCATATTGGTTTTCACATTTTACTATATTCTTTTCTTGTAATTCTGCATATTTGTTGCTTATTTTACAACAAAGTCCTCTTACGATCTTTAACTTTCTTGAAAATACACAGATTGTGAAGCTCCTTAAGAAAAAATTGCCAAAATACAACACCTCTTCGTTCCTAAGCTCTTATGGGATCCGTAAGGCTGAAATTAAAGAGTCGGCGGGATCACTTTCTCGTAATTGTTGCACTTCTCACAACGATAACCTTCGCAGCGAAAGCATTGCAAGTGCACTGGTGGATTTGATGGTGACGACGGGTCTCCTGTCCTCCTAAAAAGGGCAAGCATTTCGGGTTTTTTGGTGTCCGATGTCCTTGCTATGTGCGGCTCCATGGTTGTTCTATTTTCTCTCCTATGGGTGATGGCTTCCGGAAAAACTACGGACTCGTTCATATTGTTAGACCTCTCGTTTTTTCTTGCTTTGCAATCATCTTTTTATGCAACCCTTGTGGCTTTCATGACAGGAGTGTATGTGGCTACCGTAAATGAGACTTCTTGGTTGGCTAGTTTTGTATGCGCACTCTGTTCCCTTTGTCATTCCGGTTACTTGGAAAACCTCGGTCCTTTTTCTTGCAAAAACTATTAAGTTGGTGGAAAATTTACTCTTTAACTTGAAGACGAGCTCACTAAGAACTTTACAAGGCCGGTGACGTGATCTTAGGCCGTGATTAATTCTCTCCAGAATTTTTTTTTTTAATGGTGTATTGTTGTTACCAAGAAGTTGTCTCCTCAGCTTTTCTTGTTTATGTTACAAATAAGACCTTTGCTTAGATATTTAGAGCAAATCTAGTGGACAGAGGTATGCGATTCTTTGCTACACTTGAGGCGAGAAGTGCTTCTGTCTTGTATGAAAATTAGCTGCATAAATGTGTATGTAGTCGAGTCACATAAAGCTCCTAATAAGAAAGTGAGTATCGACTCTTGTTTGTTAACTTTGCATGCAGCCCTGGATAAGTTGGATTCTTAATTCTGATTACAAAAAAAATTACTGCTGTTTATATGTTTGGTCTCACCTTTTTGTTTAGGTATGCTAAGTGCAGCTAATTTTGGGTTTCTCAGGCTATACTGAAACAATTTCCTCATTCAGCACGACTCCATGGTCTAAATGGTGGACCTTCATGCATCTCCCCGCACCTTTCCGTAGAATTTTCCGAGGCTTCGACATTCTTGGTTTGCCATTTACGTGGTTTCTAGTGAAACATTTTATGATCTTTGGTTTTTACAAAAGGAATCGGGTTGTGAAGCTTCTTCAAAAGAAACTACCAAATATCAACACCTCTTGGTTCATAAGAATTAAAGTCTCGGACGAATCACTATCGGTAATTTCGCACTTCTCAAGTATTTCAACTTTTTCTCGGTGTCCGACACCTTTGCTATGTGCGGTCCATGGTTATGCTATTTTAGTATTTTCTCTCCTGTGGGTGATGGGCTGCCGTGAAAACTAAGGACTCCATATTGTTAGAACTCTCCATTTTCCTTACGCAATCGACCTTGTACGCCACACTTGTTGTTGCCATAACAAGACTTCTTCGTTGGTTAGTCATTCTCGGTTACTTGGAAAACATCGGTTTTCAACCATTCATATGCTTTATTTGTCATTCTGTTACTTGAAAAACCTCAGTTTTCAACCATTCATA
Source organism: Beta corolliflora (assembly GCA_947648045.1). Taxonomy (NCBI): domain Eukaryota; kingdom Viridiplantae; phylum Streptophyta; class Magnoliopsida; order Caryophyllales; family Amaranthaceae; genus Beta; species Beta corolliflora. Next base: position 426,994 of record CANSZD010004085.1, on the reverse strand, counting down.
TGCTGCCACATGGACCAATCAGTGGGATAATTTTCCTCCATGGGAGGCCAAAGGTCCCTATGAATGGGTCCTCTGTTTTATACTAAAGGTACGGTTTTATCTCACTGACTTTAACATGGAGGGGATTTTCTCGAATAACGTCCAAGGATAGCTAATGTATTTTCTTTTGCGGCCGTTGACGTACATAGTAATGTGAGCCCAAATAGCTTCCTCTAGAGATGGCCACTGGTCTGGGCTGGGCGGGCCAGTCTGTGGGCCCTAGCGGGCCGGGCTGAGATTTCATGGCCCAGGACCGGACCGTAAAATTCACGGTTTGGGTGGGCTAGTCCACAGGCTGAAAAATCTTGGCCCACACCGGTCTGTTACCAGTTTTCATGGTTCGGGGAGCGGTTCTGACGATTCGTGGGCCTGGCGGGCTGGACCGGGTTGGCGGTCCTACATGAGAAATTGTATTTTTCAAAATTATTGAATCATTGAAATTATTCATTATTGTTACATGAAACCTTTAAAACTAATTAAAATATATATAATTATTAATATTAATGAATAATTTCATTATTTTTTAATTTGATTGAATTAAAATATATGCAATTTGATTAAAATATATGCAATTTGATTAAAATACACATAATTTGGTTGAATAATTACTTGGGCTGGGCTGGTCCGGTTCATGGGCCGGGCTGGACCGGTTTCGTGGACCGGGCTGGGCGGTTTTAGTAGCGGGCTTTCGTGGGTTGGGCTCAAAAAATTCGGCCCACGATCCACCCACCAATTTCACGGTTCGAGGCGGGCTAGACCAGGCTTTTCGCAGGCTCAACCCACACGGCCCACGAGGTGGGCTGGGCTGGAGTGGCCCGCACTGTTGGCCATCTCTAGCTTCCTCCATATCATTCCTCATCCACACCAGAACAATGACTTGTTGCTGAACACTTTTTTATGCACTAACAATTTTGGGTGTGTTCTCTTCCGTTTAGAAAATTTAAGTTTCAAGTTTAATAAGCTTAGATGAGTTTTGATAAGCTCTAACAAGTTTCAATAAGTTCAAAGATCTAATAAAGTAAGCTTCAATAATTTTTTAATTAGTTCAAATAAGTTTAGATAAGTTTGAATAAATTCATGAAGAGAATGCACCGTTCAAAGTTCACCCTTGCGTTGACTCTCTTTCTTTTAGTTGAGAACCTTTGCATTCATGAACTCATTACACATGTAAATGACTAAATAAGTAGTGAATAGCCAAGGCCATATATGATGCAGGGGAGGAAAGGAAAAGATAGAGTTGAAACTTGAGAGGAGTGTAGTAGATGGATGGATGTAAATTAGGTCTTTAACACGCTTGCACCAAGAGGAGCCTAAACGCAGTGCTTTAGTAAAATGGAGCAAAAAAAAAAAAAACTGATTTCATTAAAACGTACATTTAGTCTTTGTTTTTAAAGATTGTATTTTAGGTAAAAGAATATAGGTTGTAGCGCTGATTATGATAATGTTGAATTGTAAATGCACATCTGTCTTAATTTTATTCATTGTGTCATATGCTAAAAAAACATATGCTTTTTGATGCAATTGAGGATAAATCCAAGAAAAGAATGCAAAAAAAAAAACATACCTTTGTTTAGAAATGAACATTGTAAAGAATTTAAGTCAACATTAAATTTAGGTACTATTACCAAAAATCAAACATCATGACCAAACAAAAGAACATCTAGTTCATTAAATGTGCATTTGGTTTTAGTTCTAGAGCATTGTGCTATAGGTAAAATAAAAATATATATTGAAGCACTGATTATTATAGTGTTAAATATAAATGCACTAATCGTGGATTCGTAGTTTTGAGCATTGTGTCTTATTCGTAGAATGCATCGTGGATTTGTAGTATTAAAGACGTTCTTTTGTTGGACTTAGTTTAGTGGTCATTTTATTGGACCGAGTGTTCATTTGCGTGCTAGTCATATACCAACATGCGCTTGTTTTGTTCTTATTTTCTTGCATTTTGATCCGTATGCACCTGCAACATGGTGCAAGCGTGTGCACAATCTACTTATTGATGGATGGGCTAGTTTGGGAAAATATAGAGCGACGTCAGCAAAATACTAAAGTTAAGGTGGTACTCCCTCTGTATTTTTTTTAGGGAAATTTCCTCAGGTACCCCTGAGGTTTGGCGTAATTTCCAAAATACCCCCCACATTTGAGGAATTCCTCAGATACCCCTGAGGTTTGTGTTTGGGCTCAAGATACCTTTACTATGGACGGAACCCTAACGCCGTTAGGTTTTTCGTCCATAGTATCCCCAATTTTCTCTCTCCTCCCATTCCCCCACCCACTGACAAACCCCCCCTCCCCCACTCCGGCGTCGGCGACCCTACCCCCTCCCTTCCCCATTCCCGATTCCCTCACCCCCGGCGTTGGCGCCGGCCGCAATGAGCCTAGGGTGGTTTCGGGGGTGGGTTTAAGGGTTTGGGGGCGGCGTATCCGGGGTGGGGAAGGGGAGGGGGTCGACTCACGATGGGGGACGAGGGAAGGGGGCCATTTCCGATAGGGGGAAAGGGAGGAGGGGGTGGTGTCGGGGTGGGGTGGGGTGGGGTGGGGTGGGGGGAATCGAGAATGGGGAAAGGGAGGGCTAGGGTGGAGTGTCGAGGGTGGGGGAAAGGGAGGGGGTGGGGTCGCCGGCACCAACGCCGGAGGTGCTGTTGTTCTGGCCGGCGAAGGGAGAAGGTATGGTCGTCGGCGTCGGGGTGGGTGGTGGTCTCCGACCGTCGGCCGTTGGCTGGGGGGGTTGGCAGTGGGTGGGGGAATGCGAGGATAGAGAAAATTGGGGATACTATGGACGGAAAACCTAACGGCGTTAGGGTTCCATCCATAGTAAGGGTATCTTGAGCCCAAACACAAACCTCAGGGGTATTTGAGGAATTCCCCAAATGTAGGGGTATTTTGGGAATTATGCCAAACCTTAGGGGTACCTGAGGAAATTTCCCTTTTTTTATCTTACCTACTTTTGCAGTCTCCGCTACACATCTTTGACTGTTAATATCTCTAAATAGGTATTCGTAAAAAATATGAAAAGTTGATATTTTTGAACTACATATTGTAACGAATCTAACAAGATCTAATATGAGTATATTTTTATATTTAAAAACTTTTTGTCACATAGTAAGACCTAATAGTCATTATGTTGGGAAAGACCTAATATAAACTTTTTTATATTACTTCCAATTATTACTTCAGAGTTCAGACCATCTCAATATTTTCCGATCAAAAAGTCTATTTCCCGGCCTTAACTTTTGTTTCCCTCCATTTTTCATAAAATGAAACCAACCTTTTCTTTGTCTTATTCTGTCCTAAGACCTTAAACCCACTAAAGCCTAGTCCTCTTCTTTCCGTCCCACATTAGCTGCTCCCAACTCCCCCAAATCAACTGGAAATTGCGATTGAGAAGCAAAAAACCCCATTGAAGAACTCAAGCCTCTTCATCCCAAGCAAGCAAAGGTAATCCCCTCTCTCTGCCTTCATCATCAAAAAGAAAAGCTCGCCTAGATTTTTGTGATCCTGCAGCTCAAAATTGACCACCAAAAAAAAAAAAGCTCTCCAAGATCAAGATGCTCAATGAGCTAAGATGACAGAGAGAGATAAGAAGATTCATAGTTGGAACTTGGAAGCTTAGGGTCCGTTTGATTCAACTTATTTTGTCTTATCTGATCTTATCTTTTCTTTTCTTATCTTATCTTATAAGATAGTTTATTGTGTGTGTCTAACATCTTATCTGATGTGATCTTATCTTATTTTTTTGAAATAAGTTAAAATAAGTTGAACAGAACAGAGCCTTAGTGATTTGGGAGTGATGAGCAGTAAATGGGAATAGCCCACTTCACGTTGCTATCAGGTACTGCCGTACTGGCGTACTGCGACATATATTTGGTTCATTATTTTCAGAAAGGCATCAAGCCCTCTCGGTGCTAAATCGTTCTAAAGAGACTCCTCTGCATTTGCTTGTTAGATGTTCTCCTTGTAAGTTCCTCATTCTTTTCCGTGTTTATTCTAATCCAAGTTACTCACTAAATGTTGTTAATTTAATATCACATTCATCATTCATGTATCCCCTTCATATACACCCTAATGTATTTTATGGCCAAAAATATTTCATTGGTAAAAGTCTAAAAGAACCTACAATTCATAAAAAAGAGCATGCAGCTATAATGAGGAAAAAAAACACATTAATTAAATTGGAGCATATTGCAGATAGACAAATTGAATCAACTCAACTCATACTCAGCTCTCAAAATTAAATGAGCAAATTTGCAAGAAATAGCCTTATATGTACCTACTATCTCAGGTACACCATGAAGACTCGTACAATACACAAGTTGGCTTGAATTTCAGATTCTATGTAAAGTCGGTAAATTGGAAACGGCCTAAGAAATACCCTAACGGCCCGTTTGGTAGTTGGTTATAAATTGTGGTAATGGAAATAAATTTTTTTGTAAATTTGTGAAGAATATCAGTGTACATTCCTATGGTAATGCTAAGCCTAAGAAATACCCTAACGGCCCGTTTGGTAGTTGGTTATAAATTGTGGTAATGGAAATAAATTTTTTTGTAAATTTGTGAAGAATATCAGTGTACATTCCTATGGTAATGCTAATTTATCCTAAAGTGTCTACTTTTCTTCTTGAATTTTCATTCCCATCCAATACCACCTTGTAGGTGGTAATGAGTGGTAATGAAAATTGCTTCCCCTTGGAGACAAAAACACAAGTTTATGGGTGAGATTGCTTGCCCATAGAGAAAAAATGCCTCCCCATAGAGATTTTAAGGGTGCTTCCCTAATAACATTACATTTAAAATTCATTTCCATTACCGCAATTTATTAACCACTACCAAACGGGCCTAAATGTATCAGAAAGATATTGGATTCTGGTTTTACATGTACACTGGCTGTACAAATCTGCTTCTGATTAGTGATTAGAATACTCTAATGCCATAGTGTTACTCTTACGAATTTTATATTTAGTCAGAGTAATTTCACAGTTTAAGTGTTTAGATCATGATTTCAATCTCATCATTGCCTTTGTTTTGTTATATCAGCAACTGTAAAAGGTGAGTACAAGTACAAGTGTACAACCACTGTTAGCAATAAATGCAATTTCTAGGACCTAGGGTTTGCTAGTTAACTTCAAGTTCAACAATAAATGCAAAGTTGTAAACTTTAAGTGAGAAAAGTAAGCAATAAAGAGAGACAAAGATTTAACGTGGTTCGGTCAATCTTGACCTACATCCACAAGCAAGAACCTTGGAGTTTTCTTTAGCCTCTCTAATGGAGGAATTACAATGGAGAAGAAGAGAGACAGAGGAGGAGAGAGAGAGAGTTATATTTTGTGGCTAATTTGAATCTTAGGGTTCTAAATGCCTTTAGGATGCCTTATATATGACACCCTTAAGGTTACAAAATGACCCAAAACCCAAAACATTAAATCCGGAAAAATCCGGATTAAAAACACGAAAAACGCGAAACAGGGCAAGCCGCCGGCCGGGCGCCCGCCCGGGCCAGGCCACCGCCTGGCCCAACACCCGCCCGCCCGGTGCGGGTTTTTGCCATGAAACCGCCTTGAAAGCGAAATGTGGCGGTTTGGGCCTGGCCGTCCGAGCTCTCGGCCCGCCCAGGGCTCCTTCACGCCCGCCCGGCCGCTCTCCTTGGATGGGCTGCTCGCTTTGCTCGTCCGGCCGAGCTTCAATGCTCCCTCTCCTTTTTCTTCTTCGCCAAGAAATCAAGGCACAAATTAACAATTCTCCACCTTGACTTGAATTTCTCCAAACACCTCCAAACACCAAAAATACTAGGAAAAATGGATCAGAATACCCCCAACTTTGGCCCATCCACTTTTAATACCCCTAACTATGGGTTATTTTTAAATACCCCCAACTATTGGGGAGGTCCGCCAAAAATGCTTCATTTACCTGTTATGACCGGATGAACTGGTAAACCAAAACTCCCAACCCCCACCCTCCTCTGCTCATCTCTCTCCTTTGCTTATTCTTGAAAATTCCATGGCGCTGAAAACATCTTGGAAAGGTTCCCACGCCAACTTGACATAATGAAGACCACAAAGCTCATATGAATTGTCAAACTTTTAAATATTGAATTTTCATATAGTCATTAAATTAAAATAACCAAAAAATCGATCTTGAAAACATCTTGGAAAGTTTCAATGCATGTTCCCTTTGTTTTCTGGTGATGTCGGAAATTAGGCGTGCTGCCGTCAACAGCCCATCCTTCGCCACCGCTGTCTAAGCTCCGGTGAGCTGATTTGTGCTCCGTCAATATTGCAACTTTGCGCTGGTTCGATTAATTCAGAAGAATGAATCGACACCAAATGATGGATTGCAATTGTGTATGGTTCTTTATTTTTATTTTCCTCTCCTTCTCTCTTTTGCGTTCTGTGTTTCTTCAACAATCAGGTAAAAAAACTCTCTATGTTTGCTAATTTTCTTTATCATCTTCGTTGATGGCAGATTCTTGAATTTCTTGATTCATTCTTTTTGATAGTGATCATCGGTTTATAGGAGGTGGCCGCCGTAGTGGTGGGAGTGGGGAAGGGTGGGCTGGCGGGGGTGGGAGGAGTGAGGGGGCTGGTGGTGGGAGGGGGGAGGGGGTGGGGATGTGGGGTCCGCCGGGTGGTGGGAGTGGGGAGGGGGTCAAGGCTGCGGCGATGGAGGGGAGGGAGGAGGCTGGGGTGGATGGGGGAAAGGGTGGCTGGAATGATGGTGGGTAGGAGTAGATATTGAAAATAAAAATAAAAGAGAAATAAAAAATAAAAAAATTCACCTTGTTAACAGGTTACAAGTCATATGGGTGTATTTTTTGCGGACCTCCCCAGTAATTTGGGGTATTTAAAAATAACTCATAGTTGGGGGTATTAAAAGCGGACGGGCCAAAGTTGGGGGTATTCTGATCCATTTTTCCAAAATACTAATCAAACTCCAAAGCTCTACCCCATAGGGGCCTACAACAAACAAGAGGAGAGACCCACCAAGTTCACACACAAAGTGAACTTAGTGGTTGGCAAAGGCTTTGTCAACATGTCGGAGGGGTTCTCCTCGGTACGAATCTTCATCAATGTCAACTCTTTCTTATCAATGACATTCCGGATGAAGTTGTACTTTACATCAATATGCTTCGTTCTTCTATGGAACGTGTTTTGGTTCTTAGCCAAGTGAATGGCACTTTGGCTATCACAAAATACGGACACCTCCTTAGAACACGAGCTAATCTCCCCAACCAAACCTTTGAGCCACTTTGCCTCCTTGAATGCCTCGGTAATTGCCATGAACTCCGCTTCCGTAGTTGAAAGAGCTACAACATCTTGTAGCGAAGATTGCCAACGCACGGCCGTACCTCCCAAGGTAAACACATAACCCGAAGTTGATTTCCGATCATCCAAGTCTCCACCATAATCCGAATCACAATACCCAATCACACCATTTGCATCTTGGACAAACTCCAAGCAAATGTGTGAGGTACCCTTCAAGTACCTTAGAAGACATTTCAAAGCTTCCCAATGCCCTTTCCCGGGCCTTGACATATAACGGCTCACCATGCTCACCGCTTGAGCAATGTCCGGCCTAGAACATACCATGGCATACATCACACTCCCAACGGCACTAGTATAGGGGATGTGAACCATGGCCCTTTCTTCTTCTTCGGATTGAGGACAAAGCTCCTTTGAGAGCTTGAAGTGAGAACCGAGAGGAGTAGAAACGGGCTTTGCATTGCTCATTGAGAATCTCTCAAGAACCTTCTCAATGTATCTCCTTTGGCTAAGGTACAACGCACCCTTAGATCGATCTCTCCAAATCTCCATCCCAAGTATCTTCTTGGCTTCACCAAGATTCTTCATATCAAACTCACTACTCAACAACTTCTTCAAATTGTTGACCTCAATCAAATGCTTGCAAGCAACCAACATATCATCAACATAAAGCAAAAGGTAAATGAAGGAACCACTTACTAGCTCTTTGTAGTAGACACAACTATCATAGGAGCTTCTTGTGAACTCATGAGCCAACATAAACGAATCAAATCGCCTATACCATTGCCTAGGGGATTATTTCAACCCATACAATGACTTCACCAAACGACACACATGCTCTTCTTTCCCTTCAACCTCAAAACCTTCCGGTTGCTTCATGTAGATTTCCTCCTCCAAGCCCCCATGGAGGAAAGCGGTCTTAACATCAAGTTGGTGTAGCTCCAAGTCTTCCATAGCTACCAAGGCAAGCAAAACTCTAATGGACGAGTGCTTCACAACCGGTGAAAATACTTCATGAAAATCAACACCTTCAACTTGAGTGAAACCCCTTGCCACAACTCTTGCCTTGTAGACGGGACCTCCCGAATCCGGTGTACCCTCCTTTCTCTTGTACACCCATTTGCACCCAACGATCTTCTTCTTCTTAGGTGCAATAACTAACTCCCAAGTATTGTTCTTGTGCAAAGACTCCATTTCTTGCTTCATCGCCAACAACCACTTACTTGAATCGGGTAGAGACATTGCTTCCTTGTAGGAGCATGGATCATCAAAGGTCTCTACCTCATTTACCACGGTGAGAGCATATTGCACATAGTCACACTCCTCAACATATCTTTGAGGAGGCTTGATTTGCCTTCTTTGTCTCTCACTAGCAAGTGTCTTGCGTTGGGTTTGTGGTGAACCCTCAACATGCCTCTCTTGAGTGAGAGCATCATCATGTGAAGCACTTTCAAGCTCCACCTTCTCCTCGGTGTCATGAGATGAACCTACATCGTTACAAATAGCAAGCTCCTTCTCCGGAGTGATCATACATGATTCATCAAACACAACATCTCTAGAAGTTATTACCCTCCTAGATTTTTCACACCAAACTCTATATCCCTTAACCCCCAAACCATAGCCAACAAATACACATTTTCTAGCTCTAGGTTCAAGTTTATCCTCATTTACATGAATGTAGGCCGGACAACCAAAAACTTTCAAATTAGAATAATCACAAGGAGTTCCGAACCATACCTCTTGAGGAGATTTAAAGTTAAGGGCGGAGTGAGGAGACCGGTTCACCAAATAGCATGCCGTTGCAACCGCTTCGGCCCAAAAGATCTTCCCCAACTTGGCTTGGGAGAGCATACATCTTGCCCTCTCTATGAGAGTCCTATTCATCCTCTCCGCAACACCGTTTTGTTAGTTGAGGCCTCCCAACACAAGTTCTATGACGAACAATGCCTTCATCAAAACAATACTTAGTGAACTTCTTTTCAACAAACTCTAGGCCATTGTCGGTTCTCAAAACCTTGATCTTCTTGTCGGTCTTCTTCTCAATCATAGTCTTCCATTGAAGAAACACATCAAACACACCATCCTTGTGCTTGAGAAAGAACACCACACCTTCCTAGAGAAATCATCAATTATTGTGAGCAAGTAACTACAACCACCCAAAGAAGTCTTCCTAGAGGGACCCCACAAATCCGAATGAATGTAATCAAGAGGTCCTTTGGTGTTGTGTATTGCGGGCTTGAAGCTAACCCGCTTGTGTTTACCAAACACACAATGCTCACAAAAGCCAAGGTTGCCTAGCTTCACATTATCTAGCAATCCTTGCTTGCAAAGTTCGGACATTCCTTGCTCTCCCATATGACCAAGCCTCAAATGCCAAAGCTTGGTATCATCGTCACTCATAGTGGCGGTGGAGACATTTGCCGAACCACTAACCATGGAACCTTGTAGTACATACAAGCTTCCCCTTTTAATACCCTTCATCAACACAAGTGCACCCCTAATAACCTTCAATACTCCACCTTCCGCTATGTACTTACACCCATTGTTGTCAAGAGTACCAAGAGAGATCAAGTTCTTCTTCATTTTCGGAACATGGCGGACTTTGGACAATGTTCTAACCGTGCCATCAAACATCTTGATATCCACGGATCCTATGTCAATCACCTTGCAAGTTGCATTGTTACCCATGGTGACCGTGCCTCCATTATACTCCTCATATGAGGTGAACATGTCTTTGTAGGGTGTCACATGAAAAGAACATCCCGAGTCCATTATCCATTCACTCTTGCTTTTGAGCCTATCATGAGTAACAACCAAAGCTCCACTTTCGCCATCGGAATCAACATAGCTTACATCGGTGGAGTTCATGGGTTCCTTGCCTTTCCCGGGCTTACTATCCCCCGATTGCTTGTTTTTCAACTTATAGCATTCGGACTTAATGTGCCCCTTTAGATGACAATAATTACAAGTCTTGTGCTTATTAGAATTGGGCTTCTTTGACTTAGAACGCCACCTATTCTTACCACCATTACCGCCTTGACTAGTAGATGCAACATCATTTGATCTACCCCTAACAAACAAGCCATCACTAGAGTTTGATGATTTAGATGTCAATTGATTATCAATCAACTCCCTTTGTTTCAAAGCATCCCTAACATCATCAATACTCAAATCATCTCTACCATACAAGATAGTTTCCCTAAAATGCTTGTATGAAGATGGTAATGAACACAACAACCAAATAGCCAAATCTTCATCATCCAAAGTCACATCAATATTTTGAAGATCCATCACAATAGAATAAAACTCATCAATATGAGACTTAAGAGAATTACCTTCCTCAAGTCGAAGGTCATACAATCTACTCTTGAGTAGAAGTCGGTTGGTGACACTCTTTGCCATGTAAAGAGACTCCAACTTCAACCATAGACCCACCGCGGAATCCTCCTTAGCAACTTCCCTCAATACTTCATTCGAGAGGCAAAGTTGTATAGCCGATAAGGCCTTCAAATCCACTTCTTCCCATTTCTCTTCGGTCATAGTAGTAGGCTTCTTCACCTTGCCCTCTAGAGCCTTGTGAACACCATTTTGAATCAAGATTGCCTTCATCTTCACTTGCCTAGTCCAAATGTGATGGACCTATCAAACTTCTCAATATCAAGCTTCATTGTTGACATATTCTTCAAAGAAATCAACTAGAAACCTCCCAAACCTAAAGCTCTGATACCAATTGTTAGCAATAAATGCAATTTCTAGGACCTAGGGTTTGCTAGTTAACTTCAAGTTCAACAATAAATGCAAAGTTGTAAACTTTAAGTGAGAAAAGTAAGCAATAAAGAGAGACAAAGATTTAACGTGGTTCGGTCAATCTTGACCTACATCCACAAGCAAGAACCTTGGAGTTTTCTTTAGCCTCTCTAATGGAGGAATTACAATGGAGAAGAAGAGAGAGAGGAGGAGAGAGAGAGAGTTATATTTTGTGGCTAATTTGAATCTTAGGGTTCTAAATGCCTTTAGGATGCCTTATATATGACACCCTTAAGGTTACAAAATGACCCAAAACCCAAAACATTAAATCCGGAAAAATTCGGATTAAAAACACGAAAAACGTGAAACAGGGCAAGCTGCCCGGGCCCAACACCTGCCAGCCCGGTGCAGGTTTTCGGTCATGAAACTGCCTTGAAGGCAGAATGTGGCAGTTTGGGCTGGCCCGCCCGAGCTCTCACTGGCCCGCCCGGGCTTGTCCGCCCGCCCGGGCTCCTTCACGCCCGCCCGGGCTGCTCTCCTTGGATGGGCTGCTCGCTTTGCTCGTCCGGGCTGAGCTTCAATGCTCCCTCTCCTTTTTCTTCTTCGCCAAGAAATCAAGGCACAAATTAACAACCACCAATATTGTCAATACAAATTGGGATGCTAAACTTTGAAGGTGTATATCTAAGATTAATGTCATATAATCTAGCCGATCCATTGAAAAGCATATTGAGGCATTTCTTACTCAGTTACTATTGTACAAGGATGCTGCTTCGTTCGCGTGATGCAAAGGGCTCACCCCCCTACTAAGAGCAGCTCGTTTTGCTGTTATAAGGCCAGGGCTATCAATTTCATACTAGAAATTTGTCCTGAATTTATTGAGATCTTGACTTCAAAGGTAGAAATGTGCTACATTATACACAATTTTCAAATTACAAGGACCTCCGAGTGTTGCTCAAGATCCCAGAAATTGATGCTCTTAAGAATTTGAAAGATTGTGAGGGGAACACACCTGCGCACCTTGCTGCCAAAAACGGAGACCTGTTACTTTTAAAAGTCTTACATAAATCGATGGCGGACTTCAACCATAAAAACGACGAGGATATCACAGGTGACGAGCTGGTTGAACCACATGGCGTGTGTTTTAGCAAAATGGTACTTCCTCTTTCTTATACTAATACTTTACTCAATTGCCTTTTCATTGTAGTCAAGACACATTTCTAACCATTTATATCTTTAATTACATATTGCAAAAAAATTTTATAGGAAGTGTTTGAAAATACACATTGAAAAAAATCTAATAAGATCACACATAATAATATTCTTTTATATATACTCCCTTCGTCCTATAACAAAGTTCACATTTGCTTTTTGCATTGTCTCCAAAAGGAAACTTTGACCATTAATAATTATGGAGTCTAAAAACAAAAAGTTGGTATCTCTAATGTACATATTAAGATGAATCTAGCGAGATTCCACGTGATGTTTTTTATTATATTTCTATATTGCTTAGAATTCATGATTAATTTGTAAAAAGTTTGACTTTTGAAAAAGCAAATGGGAAATTCTAATGGGGGTGGAAGGAGTATTAGTGAAAAATATGGTCAGTTCATGAACTTTCATTTTTGTTAAAACAGATGGGTAAAGTATTGGAAGATTGGGAGAGTATGTATCCTTGCAAAATGGTAAAGTAGTTGTCCTCCTTTCCAACAATCAAAACTTAATAAAATGAAAAAATGCAGGAGGGAAGCAATGTTTAAGTCGTTTACTGGGAAACGGATGGAGAAGGAACTTTTTGAAGCAGCTGCAGGAAAGGAAGATGATGTGACTGTCTTCAATAACAAGGGTGCAACTACAAGCATAAATGGTATAAAAATTAGGTATGATGATGGCTATTTCGTGTGGCGAACACCCAAATTAAAGGAAGTATTATCCTTCATATAGCCACCCAAAATGGTCATTCTGAATTTGTAAAGGAAACTCTAAAGCATTTTCCCACTGTGCTTCTCTCAAGAGACTTCAGTGGTGATACTGCTGCCGAGCAGTTGGGGTCATGCTCAGCTGTTTTACTGAGTGCTATTGCAAACATAGGGAAATGATATCTGAGGACCTTATTTGCTATTCCCCACCATGGGTAATTAAAAATTCCAAAGGCAAAACCGCATCTCATGAAGCAATGCGCACAAGAAATCATTACGTTGTTCAACAGTTGTTCAGTATCTATCTTTCTTTATCTCTAATGACAAATGATGCTGGTGAAATCCCTCTCCATGTTTTTGCAAGATGCGCCTAATTTCCAACAAAGACTTAGAATATGTTCTTTTCAACTTATTTTGCATTAACTAAACTCATTTTTACTTAATAGAACCCGTATCTTTAGGAGTAATCTATATAGACTTTAATTATTATTTTTTTGCTACTAACATAAACGTGACATTAATGGCAATGGTGCTGTACAAGATATGCTAGCCATGATGGTTTCTAGGCTGATGTTCTATCCAATTTGTGGCTACATGAAGGATGTGGAGGGTTTGATCCCTGTTTCAAGAGCAGCCTAAATCTGGCCGAATTTGAATTGCTGTATGTATATGTTCTCCAAATTTACCCCTAGTTTATTGAAATTTGTGATTCGAAGAATAGAAATTTCTATGCCACCTAAACATGAGGTGTCTTGAGCTTGTTAATGAATAATGAGTCTGTGGATACAGCTAACCAATGTGAAGATATCTTTCGTACCGTTCCTGAAGTAGATAGCCTCAGACTTTTACAAGATGAAGATGGAAATACACCCTTGCATTTCGCTATTAAAACTGGTATCTTATTAACTGCAAAATTCTTAATGCAGAAATGCCTTCAATCTAAAGCCAGGGAGGAACTAACCATAATCTACAATGATGGTTGCTCAATCTTCGAATTACTTGCATGGCAATCGGCAACCACATAAGCTTGACAGGATGGTACACTTACATTCTAACAATAACCGGATCACTATACCACCCAGATGCGTTCTTTCTTCTAAATCTCCATCCTCACTAATACTTCGTTCTTATCCCGATTACTAAGAAGAGCATGTCAATGAAACCGTAACAAAGGAAAATATTTTTGTTTTCCCAAATTGGCATGGTTTGTAGTTTGTACGAGATATAATGTGCTACTATGTTTTATGTTTATAATGTTGTACCTCGAGACATATATTTATGATATTCATTTTAAGACGTACTCCTTGGGATTCTCTTCACCAGTCCTTATACTATGAACTAACCTGGTCAACCCTGATTTTACTGTACGTTTACACCTGGTTAGCCCATAATTAGACCCAAATCTTATTCTTCTACGGTGAAGAGAATGCAGCCTAATATCCTAATGCGTGGTTTGTGTATAGCAGGATATAAACGAGATGGCATACTCAGCCAAAAGTATATAAAGAAAAATTCCTTGTAGAAAAGATGATGGACGAAGAGCTACATATTGCAGCACTACAAGGGGATGTAAAGATGTTCGACAAGGCTAAGGATGATATAGAAAGCGGAGTTCTTAGTAAATATGACAGTTCCTTTTTCCTCACTAGAACACTAGATGGAAGCAATATAATTCATATTGCTCTTAGACCACGGAAAGTAGATACGGCGAGAATATATTAAGGAAGATTTAAAGTGCTTTCAAGCTCTCCTTGTTGAAACAGACTTCAATGGGGATACCCCACTTCACCTTGCTTTGCCAAGTAGATCTCTTCTACTTCCGAGAGGTTTACAAGCACATGCGGAAGAATACGCACGCAAGCCGCAGAGAGCAATGAACATTCTTTGTCCATCCCTTGAAGCTTAAAAATGTGAATGGGAATATGCCTATTCATGTAGCATTGTGCCACAATCATGTGTTCTTTGCTCGAACCGTGTTCGATGATGGGGCTTTCTATATTAATGATGCCCGTCGACCCCATTTCATGTATTTGCTAGGTGTGGGAATACACTACTTACTCGGAGTCGGTTTTCAATTTACACTTGAGCTCGTTCTTTGCAACTTATATTTGCTTAACTTCGTAATCTTGGGTGAACTTAACTTATTTCGTTGAACTTCGCTTAACTTATAATTTGCATGCGACCCTAGATATATCCGATTTCTTGAAAACGCTCATCACAAAAAACTGTTATGGGGCTTATATGCGTGATAATGATGGTCCGACACCTTTACTAAGGGCCGCAATGAGCGGTAAGATTCGGTTGCTTCTTTCCATATTGAAACATTGTCCTCAATCAGACCTATTGCGTGATCCAAATGGTAGGATATTTTTGCATCTCCTCCGCTTTGTTGTAGAATTTTCAGAGGCTTCTCACGACTCTGTATTTGTAGTGCTGAGTACACAATTGTTAATGTTATTTGTATTTATTGAAGAAAGAAATGATAAAATCCGAACTCCATTGATGAGTTTGTAGAGAGAGAAATAAAGGTTCTCTTTATTACAAAGTTCTTTGTCATATTTTACGAATAAATGCAACTAGAAAATAAATGTCTTATTTATACTCTCTTTGGAAATAACAAATCTAACAACAAACTAATTCTTTGAGCCGACGTGGCATATTAGCTTGTGAGGAGGAGGGATCCTCTACATGTGTGTGTACTGAGGTAGGCGGAGGAATATCTCCAATACCCCCCCTCGAGCTAGGCATGGGTGAGCACATTCCTAGCTTGGAAAGCAGATGAAGAAACTGAGCAGATGGTAAGATCTTGGTGAAGACATCTGCAACTTGTTCAGCAGTTGGAAGATGAACTAAGTCAAGCAAGCCTTCCATAACTTTGTCACGAGTGAAGTGACAGTCAATATCAATATGCTTGGTGCGCTCATGGAAGACTGGGTTCCGTGCAATATGTAATGCACTGAGATTATCACAATGTAGGCTAACAGGCTTTAAGTGAGTAACCCCCATTTCTTCAAGTAATCTCACTAACCAAGTGACCTCGAAGAGCGTGTAGCCATAGCTCTATACTCGCTTCCGAGGATGACTTAGAAACAAGTTGCTTTGCTTTTTACTTTTCCAACTAATAGGAGATTGGCCCAAAAGTAATATGTAGCCTGTGACAGATTTTCTTGAGTCAGGACAGGCACCCCAGTCACTGTCACAAAAGGCTTGGAGATGAAGAGTATCAGACCCCTTTAATAGAATACCTTGCCCACAGGTGAAAGCAACATATTTAAGAGCATGTTGGAGAGCCTGAAAATGATGAATGGTAGGAGAATGCATGTACCGGCCGAGGTGCATTGTGTGTAGGACAAATGCAGTGCGGTGTTAGTTAAAAAATTTAACTTGCCCACCAGACTTCTATATAATTCGGGATCAGAATACAAAGGACCTTCAGCACTGAGTTTGAGGTGGAGTGGGAGAGGTGTAGCAACAGATTTGGGATTAACAATATTGGCATCTGATAAAAGTTCTTTTGTGAACTTCTGTTGAGAGAGAGTGATACCTTGAGCAGTATAACCTACTTCAATGCCCAAGAAATAATGAAGTTGCCCCAAATCTTTGATACTGAACACAGAATCCAGATGTTGTTTAACATGGTTGATGGTAGATAAATCTGTCCCAGTAATAACTATATCATCCACATAAACAGCAAGGAAAGTGATGTGAGGATGAGTCTTCTTAAGAAAGAGAGAATAGTCATTTTTGCTCTGTGTAAAACCCAGCTTACATAGCTCACTTAACAACTTAGCAAACCATTGACGTGAAGCTTGTTTAAGCCCATACAAAGACTTTTGAAGCTTGCATACTTTATTTTCTGGGTTAGGAATACCATCTGGAAGCTTCATGTACACCTCCTCATGCAATTCTCCGTGGAGAAAAGCATTGTTGACATCAAGTTGAAAAGAGTCCAACCCTTAGAAGCGGCCAAGGCTATAAGAGCTCTCACAGTAGCCATTTTGACAACCGGTGAGAAGGTCTCTTGGTAGTCCGACCATATCGGCGAGTGTAGCCTTTAGCCACTAATACGGCTTTATACCTCTCCAATGTCCCATCAGCCTTAAGTTTCACTTTGAAGACCCATTTACATCCTATTGTTTTTTTACCAGGAGGTAAAGAAACAATCTGCCAGGTTTTATTAGCTTCTAAGGCACTGAGTTCCTTTTGCATTGCAGAAACCCAATGAGGATCAGTGGAAGCCTCTGAATAAGTGGCAGGTTCTTGGATGGAGGAAACATGAGCAACAAAAGATTTAACATAATGGGGTAGGGCATCATAGTGAACAAGGTTGCACCAATGGGAAGAAATATGAGCTTGGTGGACAGAAGGAATGACATAGTCATCTAAATAGGTTTGGAGGTTTGATAAGTCCGGGAAGATTTCTCGAGTGGAACGAAAGAAGAAGTATCGAGCCTGAATCGAAATGTGAGAAGAAGAATGAGAAGAAAATGGAGTGGAAATAGAAGATGAGGAGGAAGAAGAAGGGATAGCGTGTTGTGTAGGAGAAGTAGGAGGTGAAGTATGAGGGAAGGAAAAAATATCTGGAATATCATAATCAGGAACAAGAGTGATGTCTGTAGAGTGGGGAAGAAAAATAGGAAAAGTAGAAGGAGAAAGATTAGTGGGAGAGGAAGAAAAATGGTAGGGAAAGTGGTGTTCATGAAACACAACATCCCTACTTATTTGGATTTTTTTTGTGTGTAAGTTCAGAAGTTTATAGGCCTTTTGGTGGGGAGGGTAACCAATAAGAACACAGGGTTGGGCTCTAGAATCAAATTTTGTTCTATGTTGTTTGAGAGTGGATGCAAAACATAAGCATCCAAAAACCTTCAAGTGATCTAGGTTAGGTTTATGACCAAAGACTTTTTCATAAGGGGTAATAAAATTGAGAGATTTGAGGGGCTGTCTATTAATAATATGTGCTGCACATAAAATACATTCACCCCAGTATGGACTAGGTAGTTTAGACTGAAAAAACAAGGCACGAGCAGTTTCTAAGAGGTGCCTGTGCTTCCTCTCAACAATGCCATTTTGTTGAGGGGTGTTAGGACAACTCTTTTGATTTATAATGCCTTTTTGGTTATAAAACGTCAGCATGTTGCCCTCAGTGAGTTCCTTGGCATTGTCTGACCTTATGCAATTAACATGGCTTTGAAACTGATTTTCCACAAATTGAACAAAATTCTGGAGGATTTCTACAACATCAGATTTAAATCTCAACATGTGCACCCAGGTATGTCTAGAAAAGTCATCCACAATAGTGAGAAATAGTTTGCAACCAGAGTGTGTAGGAACATTATAGGGTCCCCAAACATCAACATGAACAAGCTCAAAACATCTTCTTGTTTTTATAGAACTATGTGGAAAAGGAAGCCTAGGTTGTCGAGCAGCAGGACAGACTTGGCAAATTACATCAGCAACATGTTTGTCACTCAGGTGACCATTTATTAATCTAAGATTAGCAAAGGGTAAGTGACCTAACCTCAGGTGCCACAACTTCACTTCATCAGCAAAACTATTATTGAAAGAAATGTGGGCAGCATGAGCATTACCAGTTGAAGAAGTAACAGGTGGAAGAGGATCTTCAGTGCAATAAAGACCAGCTTGCACTTTACCAAGAACTTGAGGAAGGGTCATATGAGGGCCCTGAATCATGCAGGAATCATGAGTGAAACTCAGCAAGCAAGAAAGATCTTTGCATAATTTGTGAACTGATATCAGATTGAACTGGAAATTAGGAACATGCAGCACATCTTTGAGAATAATGTCATCATGTAGTTTCACAGTCCCAACATGGGTGATGGTGACTTTCCTTCCATCAGGAACAGTGATAGTGTTATGATCATCTTTGATTGTATCAAAAGTATCAAAGAGTTTTAGATCATGACAAATATGATCTGTCGCCCCACTGTCAATAACCCAAGTGGTGGTGAACTGAGATAGTAAACACAATTTACCTGCAAAGAAAGCATTGCCTGCATCTTGAGCATGTTGAGCTTCAGTAGAGGATGATTGTTTACTGATTAAAGATAAAAGTTGATTGTACTGCTCTGGAGTGAATGTAGCAGTAATCATATCTGGAGGTGAAGCAGCTGTTGCATCAAGATCAGTGCCTTGTGCTTGAGCCAACTGAGCAGTTCTCTGACTTTTCTTCTCAACATAGCCAGGAGGAAATCCATGAAGCTTGTAGCATCTGTCTATACCATGCCCATGCATTTTACAATGATCACAGAACCAAGTAGATAACCTCTTTGTTCCAGCAAGAGGAGGCTTATTAGGGTAGGATTGACCAAAATTAGAAGTATGAGATGGTGGCCTATAAGACCTCTCGGAATACCTATCTCCAAATCTTCTTCTATCCACTGCAAAAGCCATTGGCTCTGAAGCAAGAGAGGTAGATTGAACAATCTCTTTGTGTTTTTCTTCCTGTAGACATAGTCTATGTGCAACAGATAATGTTGGCAGTGGGTTCATCATCAAGATATTAGTCTTGACTTGAGTGAAATCAGTGTTTAACTTCATTAAGAAGGTAAGAAGCCTTTGATTCTGTTGGCTAGCTAACATCTTCTTAGTGAGAGCACAACTACACTGATTACATGTGCAAAACGGCAATGGATCTTCACTATCAATTTCATCCCAGAGTGTTTTCATCTTGGTGAAAAATTCTGTTACAGGTTCAGTTTTTCCTTGTTGTAACTCACTAAGTTTCTGGTTCAAAGAATAAAGTTGTGTGGAAGATGCTTGACCAAAACGTTCCTCTAAATCCTTCCACAAAGCTCTAGCAGTTTTACAAAAACGAACACTCTTAGCTAGGTTCCTCTCTAGGGAAAATAATAACCAACCAAGAACTAAGTCATTGCACCTAGCCCAAGCTTTGTAAGTTTCACCAGTAATGGCAGGTTCCTCTAAAGATCCATCAATGAAACACAATTTGTTCCTAGAAGAAAGACCTAGCATAACACTTCTCTTCCAATCACCATAACTTGTGCCATCAAATACATCAGATGACAATTTTGTGTTTGAAGTATCAGAAGGATGTATATAATATATACTCCCAGGAACTACTGTCAAATCAGTAGGAGTATTATTGGAAGAAGTAGTAGTAGTAGTCATCTCCAAGAAACTTCTAAATCCTACAATGACGCACCGAATTCACCAAAAAAAAATCACAACAATTCACCAAATTCAACCTCAAATGAACAACAATTCACCAATCTCAACAAGAAACACTTCATATTCACAACAATTCATCAATTTCAACAAGAAAACCTCAAATGAACAACAATTCACCAGATTCTCCAGAAATACCAAGAAACACCTCAGATTCACAATAATTCTCCAAAAAAAAAACGCTTTCAATTTCAACAATCAACAACAATCACAAAATTCTTCAACAACCTCAACAGAAAACCGCAATCAACAACACCAAACACACAACCTCAAACAATCTTAATGAGGTTTCAAACAACTCACAACCTCAATCAAACAATTTCAAGAAATCAACCATTTCTACTAATTTCAACAATATCATCAGATTATTCAACTGGAACGAGGAAGAAAAACATCACCAGAAGAAGATGAACAGTTTCGCGGAAGCAAAAAAATGGTACAGGATCGAAGCGCTGCTCTTGATACCATGTTATTTGTATTTATTGAAGAAAGAAATGATAAAATCTGAACTCCATTGATGAGTTTGTAGAGAGAGAAATAAAGGTTCTCTTTATTACAAAGTTGCTGTCATATTTTCTGAATAAATGCAACTAGAAAATAAATGTCTTATTTATACTCTACTGGAAATAACAAATCTAACAACAAACTAATTGCTGAGCTGACGTGGCATATTAGCTTGTGAGGAGGAGGGATCCTCTACATGTGTGTGTACTGAGGTAGCTGGAGGAATATCTCCAATAGTTAAAGATCCCAGAAGTAGATCCCCTAAGATTGGTGCATGATTATGATTTATACTATGCTATTAAGACTGGTAACTCAATTGCAGCAAAGCTATTACCTAAGAAATGTTTTGAAGGGGACGGATGGTTCAAATTAAATCAGGTAAACAATGAGAACTAGGGACTCGTGGATCTCATTACATCATATCAGATTCAGACCCCTCATGAGGTATGTACCTGTAGACTGTAGTGGCATAAAATTAAACACTAAAGAAAAGTCAATTAGTCCTCCCTCTTCACAAATCGCAACGCTTTTTATTATAAGGAATTTTTGTTCTATATAGGTAATATGTTAAAGGCCCTTAAAATAAGTAACGTAAAGATTATAATAGGACCCAAAAGCTAGAAAAAACTTACACTATGACTACTTTATCAAGTTAATGTTAGATGGTTCATGTGTATGTTATTTTGCTGTAGTTTTTGATAAAAGTGTAATGCAGAAAAGCGGTCTTACGCCCTCATTAGTCATTAGGCCCATATAAGTTGGAATGGAAACAGATTTACTAATGTAACAGTATTTTAGGAAGATTAAAGTTACCTAGCTAACATCTAGCTAACTAAGTCATCGTGTAAAAGTTAGAGTTAGAATTTATCTCAGAAAAGTGTTTTTTCGAGAATTAAGAAAGGAGGGGTAATTTTGTAATTTTAGTTTGAAAGTAGACCCCACCATTCTGTTTTTTTCTGTTCGAAGGGAAAGATATATTTCATTAATCGAAAGCCATACGGCACCCCACCATTCTCTTCTCTATAGTTATATTGAGAATATGTTCTCCATATAACCTTTTTCTAAAAATACTAGTCAGCTATTTAGACTTTTTTTTTCTTTTACAGAAGTATGTCTTGCAAGAAAATGGTCTTATGGTCTTTGTTTTGCACAAAATGAAGTAGATTGTGAAGCTGATTCAGAAGAATATGCCAAATCTGAACACCTCTTGGTTCCTGAGCTCTTATGGAATTCGTAAGGCTGAAATTGAAGAGTCAGTGGGATCACTATCAGTAATTGCAGCACTCATCACCTTAACATTCGCATCAGCCTTCCAAGTACCTGGTGGATTTGATGGTGATAATGGGTCACATGTACTTCTAGAAAAGATAGCATTTCAGGTTTCCCTGATGTCTGACGTCGTAGCTGTGTGGCTCCATGGTTCGTGCTATTATCTCTCGTATGGGTGATGGCTTCTGGCAAAACTACGGACTCCTTCGTATTGTTAAGACATCTCATTTTTCATGCTGCAAACATCCTTTTATGCAACGTAACCCTTGTAGCTTTCATGACAGGAGTTTATGTAGCTACTATAAACAAGACTGCTTGGTAGGCTAGGCCATATTTGTATGTGCACTCTGCTCCATTGTTATTCTGAATTTCTGATTACATGGAAAACAACTTCAGAAGACGGGTGAAGTGACCGTAGGCCATGATTAACTCTCCTGTTTTTCTACTCTGAGTTGCTGTCTCTTCAACTCTCTTAAAATGTATCTTTTTTCAATCTTTCCCTAGCAGTTAGGGAGTTGAAAAATTGTTTGTGATACTCTCCATCGTCCTATATGGCTATATGCATTGCAGCAGTAACCTGTATTACTATCTCCAGTCAATTGTACTCCATTCAGAACTCCGTTAATTTCGTTTGCTTTTCAAAAGACTTTTGAAGCTCTGTTATAATTGTTCAAATCGGATTTCAAAGGGATTAAGACTCTAAATTATCATTTATGATAGCCCAACATAAGACTTTTATTTTTTGATGCTATGCAAATGCTCCCCCGTATACCTTGTCATAAGCCAATTGTAGCTAGTTGGCTGCACTAGTCTTACAATTTCATTTCATCGTTGTTAATTAATGTTATTCAAGGAGCAGACCCTATCTTCCTTCTTTTTGATGATATTGTTGAGATTAGTTCCTCTTTTTCTTTGTTTGAATGTGTTCATGTTAAGAGAGCTGGAAAAACAGTTGCTCATTATGTAGCTAGATGGGAAGTTGTTGATTCTGAAACTATTTGTACGACTTTGTTTCCCCAAAGCCTTTTAACTTTGGTGGAGTTAGACTTAATATAATTTCTGGCTTGTTTTCCCCTTAAAAAAAATTATGTTATTCATAGTTGTAGGTTGATAGCACTAGTAAAAGTTACTGACTTGGAATTTAATGAGTTCATTCTCGTGTTCATGAACATTGTATAATATCATACATGGAAAAGACTTGTTGAATAGGAGTATATTGAAAGTCTTTTAACATATTGTGTCTAATCCTTTTGGATACAATCAAAAATACAAAGAAAGTACTTTTTTTTCTCTTATGTTACGCGCTTTACTTGCTTGGGTAAATTTATCTCCTTTCATTAGCTGATGCTTGATAATAATTGATATGAAAATTACTACTAATATCGCATATTGAACCTTTTTATTTACCTTCAATAAACAAAAATTGCGACTAATATTGCATGTAAAACTTTTTTCAGGTTGCCTCCAATAAACAAAAATAATTAGATACAATTTTTTTTTCTGAGAACAAAAAATGAAAAATAAAATAGATACAAAAAACTAAAAGAACACATGTCTCTGTACCATTCCCCTAAACCATCTAATAAATCTACTTAAATCCCTCTCAATTTTTTATATCCCCCATCTATCCAATAATTTAAAAAAACCACCTAATCAATTAAATTAAAAATAATAATTCAATAACTAAACCCTCCCTCTTTTTCCAAAAAATAAAAATTACAAAAATCTCTCCCTCCACTTTCAAAATGGAACAATATCACTGCAGTAAAAATCATCAGAGTAATTCCCAATAGACTTTTCATCAGGCCAAGAATCCCGGAGCAATTTCAACAACATCTGCGCCTTTCTTTTAGCGCGTTCAGTACAATCGCTTTGAACCAACAACAACAACTGAGTCAAAACACCCGCGTTGACCGCCTCTCTTTGAAGCCTCTCTGACGAAGAAGCGAGCGACAGCAACGCGCCAGCCGCGTACTCTGTCGCTCTATCCGACACTTTAAGAATTGTTTTCACAAGAAGCGGGACCGTAAGCGCGTGCGAACCGAAAGATGAACACCCTTGTGGAACTCTACAAAGGAGTTCCACAGTAGCAAGCGCACGCTCGCAGTCACACTTATCAAGCTCGGTGAGACGCGATATAAGCGCGTTCACCGCACCAGCAGATATCGCCTTGTGGCGATGCTGCTTGCTTAAACAAAGCGCAAAGAGCGTCTTCACACCGATCTTCAACGCGCGTGGGGAAGGTGTCGGGTTAGTCAAAATTGACACGACACCAACGTAGATTTCTTCAGAAGTACATATAAACGATCTAAGATCCGGAGATTTCGTTCCCGCGATAATTGACTCGATTAACGCGGCCGAGTTGACTCGGATATCAATCGAAGACGGGTGGAATAGCAAACTCACTAAGTATCCGACCTTATCAGGGTCGGATGCGATGGAAGAACAATTAGGATCGGAGGGAGGAAATATCGCAAGTAGCGCGAGTGACTCGTGTTTCAACTCGGCCGAGTCAGACTCGGGCGAGTCGTCGAATAATATCGACACGAAAACATCACGCGCGTTGAGATTGGAGATGACGGAACGATTCTTCTCCGAGTCACGAGCGAGTCCTCTGAGTCGCCTCAACGAGTTAATACGATTCTGAACCAGGTTCGATACCGAAGAAGCCTGGTTCAATAATGAGCGTATGATAGAAGGATCAGCTGGTTGTTTCGGGGTCGGGATACGCTCGACCCCGAAAGAACGATTTGATACGCACCACTCTTGAATGAGCCGTCGTAGGGTGTGGTTCGGGATGAGAGAGAAATCAGTGAGTGGGGCCCGGGTGACCGGACAAGTAGTATTCCCGGTAGCAACCCACGACTCAATGCTTGGACGGTCGTAGGTTTGACCGGTGCAGACGGTAACTGGGTCCCGCATTAATTCTAAGGAAATCGGGCAGCGGAAATAGTATGGGATTTGAATTCCGGCCGCGTCTAACGGCTCTAACGGAATCATCGCCGGAATTCTTCTTTCTCTCATCGTTTTTTTTTTGTGTGTTAATGTATGGGAATGGGAATGGGAATGGGAATGGGAATGGGAATTGTTATTAGGAATAGAAATGAAAATGAGAAGGAGAATTTAGTTTATGAAGGAAAGAATGAGGGGGGGCGAAGGGGAGTTTATATTCTGACTGAAGGGGACCTCCACACGTGTGACATTTACTGGGGGGAGTAAAGAAAGAAAGGACCGCTTAACCCAAAACTGTTGGTGGTGTTGGAGAATGTGATTGGGGATTTTTTGGGGGATTTAAATGAAATTTCTTTTGTTTTTTGGTTTTAAAAAGGGTTGGGTGTGGTCAAAGGTGAGACTAACAAATGGGGCCTGCGGAAATTTGGAGTTGAGCTCATTTATACGTATTCAAGAAAAATAAAGGGGGTTAGAGTTGGATTGAGTCTTTGGTTTTTGGAATCATGTGTATTTGTTTGTCTGATTTGAATTGATTGGCATAAATTTTTGGTGTAGGATGAAATTTTGGGGGTAATGAATTTTGTGCATTTTCTGGGTTTATTCAATATTTTCAATGGTCACTGTGCATTGGAAATCTTGATTTACAAGATATTATTGTATTGTTACAATTAAGGATGTTCTCCATATTAATAAACGAATTAAGCCATGTTCTTTTGAGTTGAGTTGAGTTGAACTGAATTAAACTAAACTAAACTCAAGTGAGGTGAATCGAACTGAAATAGAGCTCAAAAGAATAACACCTTGTCTATTATGAATCAGAAGATGGAGCACTAGTTGGTGCTTCTCGCCCTCTTCCTTCCTGAGTGCTAGGGAGTTCAATTCTTGTTTGGAGTAGGGTGGAGTAGAGTAGGGGTTATAAATAGATATCGATTAGCGTTGATAGTAAGGTGTTGTAGTAATTTATGTTTCCAGATTTTTAAAAAATGAACTAGTTATTAGGCCCGGGCGACGCTCCGGACTATTAATATTTTCAGGATAAAATAGTAGCATCTAATGTTGTATAGTTCATTGGTTAGAAGTTTATTGTATTAACTTGAGGTCACGTGGTCGAATCTCATACGAAGCATGTTTCTAATTTTTTAATGTACGTTGTTAACATGGAACGAAATAACTAAAGGAATAATACCACATGACGTGCAAACTTGCTTAAGAACGCTTCCAGCATCTGAGCTGCCTAGTAGGGATTGGTGTTCGGAACAATTATCTTTCCTAATAAAAAAATATATATGCTAGCTATATATCCTTTCTTTTCAATTCGGTTATTTACCAAAATTAGGGTTGTTCAGAGTGCGGTCTGGACCGCACCAAACCGCAACCCAAACCGTTTTTTCACGGTTTGGGTTGGTTTGCGGTTTCAAAATTGCGGTTTGGGTTATGATTTCAAGTAAATCGCGGTTTGCGGTTTGGTTTGGGTTTTAATTTTTGTAAACCGAAACCGCACCGTAAACCGCAATTTTATATGATTTTTTTAAAAAAAATATTTTATCTATTTTGATTTTTTTTCAAATACACTTAACAAGGTGGCATACAAGTATACAACTGAAAAAAGAAGTTTGAGGTAAAGAACTTGGACACTTTTGATAAATTATTATTTATGTATGCCTGATTATCAATTATACTACTACATCTGTGCAATCTGGCTCCAAGGAATAGCAAATTTTTTGCTAATACATGTAATTCTCCTTAACAGTTGGTGAAGGAGTAAGTACACTTGCTGTTATTCTGCTGCTGAGATATGCTCACATGGCAGAAGACTGTTGTCGGCTATTTTGGGTTAAGTGTTTTGGTTAGTTTGGTTTAAGGTGCGATGAGGCCTGCGTGCCTTTTTTTTCTCTCCTTTGTTTGGTGTAAGATTTGGACATAATGTTTATTCTTTGCTGTAAGATTTGGACATAATGTTTAATTATGAAGTCAACTTCATATTTATTTGGACTCTTTATATTTATTACTATTTTTTTTACTTTTAGATTACAAAATTAATGTCGCAGAGGAAAAAATGGTTAAACCGCAAACCAAACCGCACCAAACCGTTTCACGCGGTTCGATTTGGGTTGGTTTGGGCAAAAGTGCGGTGCGGTTTGAGTTGGGAAAATGTCAAACCGTATATTTGCGGTTTGGGTTGGGTTACATACCAAACCGCACCAACCCAATCCGCGAACACCCCTAACCAAAATTGTTCTCCCTCAAAAACAAAGATAGGTAAATGAATATTTTACCAAATGAGCCTCATGGCTCCTACCATTTTTCTTAGACCTCTCACTTGATATGCGAAGAATATGTTTTAATTTCATTTATTTTTATGGGATAAGAAATAAAGATGTGAAAATAATGATTTAATGAACGTAGGCACATATAGTGAGAGACATAAATTATTGCAAGCCATAAGAAGTATACAATAAGATTGAGATTTAAGTAATGATACTATATATATTCTAATCCTTTACTTAACGAAACAACTTTTCCCTACTATATATCATGTATTGAGCACAAGCTTTTCTTTTAGTAGGAAAAGGCAATAGCTAATTATAGCAATTTCACCTTTACGCTAAGGTGAGGAACAAGAAACCATGCATCTTCAACAGTGATATTTCTATGTCAAAATAGAAGTCAAAAGGCAAAACCATGAGGCTTTTGAGTATTGAGGTTACATCTATTTAGAAGTCACTTTAATTAAATTACAAGTAAAGTATGTACTAAGGAGCTAGAAACGATTGACATACACTTCATTAGGGTTGAACAATTAATTAAAAAGAGGGATGTAAAATTGTGATTGATGAAGCTAAGGGTGCTTCTAGGATAAGATTAATTATAAATAATCAAAAAGTTTTGCTCATCAACTTCTATATCTTAGAATACTTTCTCATGGTGTTTAGATTATTTTAACTAATTCGTTATTTACTTTGTTTATTATCCTTCTAAAACTGTGTGTTAATTAGAAGCTTGGTTGCAAGTACTTTAAAGCTGAAGAAATACTCCATAAGTTATTAAGTACATTCAGAATTTTCTAACCTTATAAGACTAGAAAAAAAGTAAGTGATTTATTAGAACTTAATAAACAGAACGGTGTGCAATATATCTTGGAAAACAATAGTACAAACTCTTGCAAAACCAATATAATACCTCTAAACCCTGATATCTTGGACAATGAATATTTTAAAAATATTTGTACTATTGTTCAAACCTTAAAATTTAACATTTGCTTAATTTATCTTTCAAAACAAATATCTATTCTAATAACTTTAGAAGTACTTTATTACTAGTAAATATAATTTAAACGGTTGACCGAGATCCTCCTAACTCAATGGAGCAAGGAGCTATATACTATTGCCTTGGCGCAAGATCAAACCCTATGGTAACTCCCTCCCCCCCTTTTACGGGGTTTTACTTCAAGCTATTTCTGAGAGAGCAAAGACTGTGAAGCGTTCCTATGTAACCCTAAAAGAAAAATAAAACTGCTGAAATGAAGATTTCACTTTCAATGTTCATTTAATATATCAAAATACTACCCTTCATCTTCTTATATTTAGAAAATCTTTAATATAATATTCTTTTCCACGATCTCCTCTGCACATTTTTTTACCATCAATACCTTTAGTTATAAATGAAAGAGATTTCATTTTCATATTTTATATTTCACAAATTCACATTAAAATGAATTTAACAAGATCATACATAATACTTACCCTGTTTCTAAATATTTGCAACTGTGTGATTTGCACGCTTGTTAACGCACATCTTTGACCATTAATATCTTTAATTATCATTACTATAAAAAAAAATTGATACAAGGAAAATGCACATTAAGACCAATTCAACATCATTTTGCTTGATAGCATTTTATTATATACTCCTATCATAAAAAAAAGTTATTGTCAAAGTTAAATAGTTGTAAATATTGTGAAATTGAGGAATTATATATCTTTTTATATGTGATCAAAAAAAATTAAAATTTCACCACAAATAAAGTCCTTAGGTAGGGAGGGGGGATCGGCGGAGATAGTATCATAGTATGTACTACTCCTGTAAGAAGCATTATTAAGCAACCTAATTATTATGCAGCTGGTAGTGAAGATGGAGTTAATAGACTGGCTAGCTCGTGTAATATTTTAAGGAATCGAAGACCGTAGTCTAAGTTCATAAATGATAGACACTTATTAATTATTATTGGTAGTTGTCTGCTGATAGAAATTAAAGATAGCTTTGATATATATTTAGGTGTAAGATGATGTAATTAATAGCCTAAGTATGAATCTGATTAATTGAGAATTTTAGTCTCACAATTTGTTTATATCACTTTTAATCCACTTTGTTTATCACTTTTAATCTACTTTGTTTTATTAGTTTCTTTAATGATTATTCCCCATCATTTTGTAATCAAATTCTTAAAAACATATAACAATCAGTCAAGCAATAAGAAAAATGACACGCAAATAAAACACAGATTGTTAAATAGGAAATTTGGGTTCAATTTTATTAATGTCTTTTTCCCTCTATTAACTTAGAAGTTCCATTTACAATGGAACTTTCTAGCTAATCTTACATAAAAACTGTTAGAAGTGAGAACAAACAAGGGAACCGGATATCCACTCCAAGGCACGGAAACTACGCTTTCCTATTAGTTTAATTTCGCCCCTCTAGGATCACCGGGTTAACACGAAATAACTAATGAGATACAATGGAGAAAACAATTCACTAGATGATCTTCTAAGTGAATCAACAAGAACTTTGTGTTTGATGTTTGTGAAGAACACTCAAGAGAAAGTTGCAGGTTTTCTCTCAAGCAAAGCAAGAAGATGAGAATCTACCAATCTGATTTTCTCTCTCTCTTAACTCATATACATAACAAGGGTGATGAATAATCTTCCCTCTTGATTAGAGATGTTACAAAGATTCATCCTTCTTTAATCCCCGATTAAGAGTACTTAATCATCTTAAAACGGATAACAAATGCATTACAACGGTTATAAACCGTCCACGCAAAATTACACGCCCCAAAAACAGACTCCACGTCGCGACTTGCGATACGTATCGCGAGTCGCGAAGGGCGCCGGGTCGCGACCCGCAACGGCCTCTCGGTCGCGACCCGCGACGAATGTCGCGACCCGCGACCAGCCTCTGTCTTGCTTGATTTACTCCACGTGATTTTGCGCATTCTAATCTTAACATACTAGACCTCCTCCTCTTCTAGTATATACTCATATGAGCTAACAAAACCCATTACCCTATAAATGTTCCAACAATCCTCCTCCCATTTATAGGGTAATGTTGAAAAGTTTTCAACTTGCTATAAATCACAAACGAAACATGCTCATGCATCATGGAAATATCTTACGATTGAATTTCCACTTAGTAAAAGTAACTTTACAACAATTTCGATCATAATGATAGACAAAGCTTTGAATCATATAACCACTACAAATTATTGAAGATACTAATACACATAAGCATAAACTTAGTTCTTAACCTCCGACACCTATGAAGCCTTGGTGTCCATATCCATTCATAAGCGTTCCAAGTCAAGCCTTAGACTTGGTGAAGCGGCCAAACCTCTAACTTATATAGGTAAATCTTTACGCACATGCTCCTACAATTGAGCACTTATCAAAGATTTATTAAGAAACTTAATTCAACCTCTTATCATTGTAGTAACAAGCACTAACCTTGGGATGTTTTAAACAAGTGCTCCCAACCTTCTAGAGAAGTACTTTCCTCATTGAATTTGGGATCTAATGTTGTATTAGACATCAAATTGAGTTTTCCTTCACCATAGGTTATTCAATAGGCTTAAGACCCATCCCTTTATTCATTTTGTTCACTAGTTCCCTTGACAACGGTTTAGTAAACGTATCCGCCAAGTTCAAACTAGACCGAACAAAATTAATAGTTATACAACTATTCCTTATCAATTCACGCACATAGCTATGTCTAACTCCAATGTGCCTTGACTTGCCATTGTAGACTTCACTATAAGCTTTAGCTATGGTTGATGCACTATCACAATGAATAGCAAGAGGTGACATAGGTTTGACCCACAAGTCAACCTCACTCAACACATTCCTTAGCCATTCCGCTTCTTGGCAACAAGATGCCAATGCAATGAATTCCGATGCCATAGTGGAATCCGTTATACATGTTTGCTTCTTGGATGCCCATGAAATAGCACCTCCTCCAAGAAGAAACACCCATCCACTTGTGGATGAATAATCTTCCTTGTTGGAAATCCAACTAGCATCCGAGTAACCTTCTAGAATAGAAGGTTCTCCTTTGTAAGTTATGACATAATCCAAGGTTTTATTCAAATACCTTAACACTCTTCTCAATGCTTGCCAATGCAACATACTAGGATTACTAGTATACCTACTGAGTTTACCAATAGCAAAAGCTATATCCGGTCGAGTGCTAGTCATAGCATACTCCAATTGTGAAATAGGAGTACCACTACTCGGAACCAAGTGAACACTAGGATCCATCGGAGTAGCAAAATGAGTCGAATTCGATTCATTAAACCTCTTGATCACTTTCTCAATGTAATGAGATTGTGATAAAGAAATTGACCCTTTACCTCTCATTATTCTAATACCTAGAATAACATCCGCTTCACCCAAATCTTTCATGGAGAAGCTAGAAGAGAGAAAGACTTTGGTCTTTTCCACTTGTTCCAAATCAGTCCCAAAGATAAGCATATCATCAACATATAAGCAAATTATAACTCCATTACCGTTATTATCAAATTTACTATATACACACTTATCGGACTGATTTATTTTGAACCCACTAGATAAAATGACCTCATCAAATTTTTGATGCCATTGCTTAGGTGCTTGTTTAAGACCATACAAAGATCGAACTAATTTGCAAACCTTAGTCTCTTGACCTTTAACCACAAAACCTTCAGATTGATTCATGTACACTTCCTCCTCCAATTCACCATTAAGGAAAGCAGTTTTAACATCCATTTGGTGAATTACTAGACCATGAATCGCAGCTAATGCTATCAAAAGTCTAATGGTAGCTATTCTAGCAACCGGAGCATAAGTGTCAAAATAATCGATACCATATCTTTGCCTAAAACCTTGGACCACTAACCGGGCCTTATGTTTTAGTATGGTTCCATCGATCTTCCTTTTCCTTACGAAAATCCACTTACAACCTAAAGGTTTGCATCCGGGGGTAAATTAGCTAAAATCCCAAAGTATGATTGCCCATTATCGAATCCATTTCATCATTCACCGCCTCTTTCCGAAAAGCGTAATCATGAGACTTCATAGCCTCATCAAAGGTCCTAGGATCCTCCTCCATATTGTAACAATATGAAATTTGAGTCACAACAGACTCCCTTGACCCTTCAACTAAATATAGTTGAAAATCCGGTCCAAAAGATTTCTCTTTTCTAATTCTTTTACTTTTCCTAATTTCCGGTGTTGTAGTATCATGATCATTGTTAATGTCATCCACAACATTGGAACTAGTACTAGGTATCATGTCCTTTGGTCTAGGAATCGATGAGAATCTAGTCTCATCAAATATTGCATCCCTTGACTCTATCACGGTATGAATAGAGACAACATCATTTGGCTCAATGACATAAAACCTATAGGCTTTGCTATGTACCGCATAGCCTATAAAAATGCAATCAATTCCTTTTTCACCTAAAGTTTTCCTTTTAGGTTCCGTCAATTTGACAATTGCCCTACAACCCCATACCTTAAGGTAATTGAGATTAGGCTTTTTGTTACACCAAAGTTCATAAGGGGTAGTCTTATTCCTTTTATTAGGAACTCGATTTAAAATATAACAAGCAGTTAAAATTGCATCACCCCAAAACCGTCATTTAGACCCGAATTAGAAAGCATGGTGTTAACCATTTCTTTTAGAACCCTATTTTTCCTTTCCGCTATACCATTACTTTGAGGTGAGTATGGAGCGGTTGTTTCATGAATTACACCAATGGAACTAAAATAGCTAGGATTATAGTATTCACCACCCCTATCCGTCCGAAGTCTTTTAACTTTTTCATTAAGTTGAAGTTCCACTTCGGTCTTAAAAATCTTAAACTTTTCTAGTGCTTCATCTTTAGTAAATAATAAATATATGTAACAAAACCTTGAATAATCATCAATAAAAGTCACAATATATTTTTTATTTCCCAAAGAAGGTGAACTATGAAAGTCACACAAGTCACTATGCACCAATTCAAGCAAAACCGTTTGTCTAGTCACACTAGGATAAGGATTCTTTGTAATCTTATTTAGCATGCATGTCTTACACTTCTCTAACTTTAAATCGAAAGAAGGTATTAAACCTAGCTTAGACATGTCATATAATCTACGATAGTTTACATGACATAAACGATTGTGCCATAGAGAAGAAACATCAAGCATGTAAATAGAACTAGTATCAATTTCATTATTAATACTAAATTTAAATATTCCATTACAATAAAATCCTTGTCCAACAAAAATACCACCCTTAGAAACTATAAACTTATCCGATTCAAATACAACTTTAAAACCAAATTTATTCAAAAGACCCCCGACACAAGATTCTTCCTCACTTCCGGTACATAAACAACATCCCGGAGAGTTAAAGTCTTTCCCGAGGTTAACAACAATTCTACTTGGCCTATACCCTTGGCCTTTACCGTAGAATCATTCCCCATATACAAGATTGGACCATCATCCAATTCTTCCAAAGACTTGAAGAAGTACTTATTATTGCACACATGTCTAGAGGCCCCCCGAATCTATCCACCAAGAATCATCAACTCCGCACAAACATAATTTCGGAAATCATAGCCACAAAATTCATTTCTTCAATTACATGTTCATGTGCAACTTTACCTTGGTTTTGAACAACACTAGGTTGTCCATTCTTTGTCTTCTTCTTCTTAGAAGGACAATCCCTCTTGAGATGAGGTCCATTGCATACCCAACAAGTGAGGGTCTTCCTCTTCTTGTTTGCAAAGTTGGTTTTAGAGTTGTTATTGTTGGATTTCTTGGTCCCACTAGACCCACCAACCTCTACCATATTCACGGTAGACTTAGGAATACTAGGAGTAGTATCCTTAACCCCATCTTGAGCCCTGGATACCCTCTTCAATACGAAGATGAGTTCCTAATTGCTCCATGGAAATATCTTCCTTCCTATGTTTCAAGGAATGCTTAGTTTCTTTCCAAGAATGTGGTAATTTATCAATGATTGAGGCTACGGCAATAGCCTCATCCATCACCATACCATGTGATCTAATTTGGTTCAAAATATGATGAACTTCATGAAATTGCTCTATAATAGGCTTATCATTAGTCATTTTAAATGAATTAAAATTACTAACAAGAAATTTCTTACTTGAAGCATCTTCGTAAATATACTTGGCCTCAAGAGTATCCCAAAGTTCCTTTGCACTCTCCACATTTTGATAGAGATCGAACAAAGGGTCGGTAAGAGAGTTGAGAATGTGACCCCAAGCAAATGTAGTCATCATTCTCCCACTTTGTCCTCTTCCTTGTAGTCTCTACGGACTCTTCCTCTCCATCTTTCGAGAATGGTGGCATGGGTGTTGATAGAACATACACCACATTCAAAGTTGTCAACAAGAAGTGCATCTTCTTTTGCCATCTTCGATAACCCACCCCCTCAAACTTGTCCAACTTTTGGAAGTTCATAGTCATGTCCTTGAGTGATTGAGCCATATCCGAAATGAAAAGAAATTAAACTAATAGATTGTTAGAAGTGAGAACAAACAAGGGAACCGGATATCCACTCCAAGGCACGGAAACTACGCTTTCCTATTAGTTTAATTTCGCCCCTCTAGGATCACCGGGTTAACACGAAATAACTAATGAGATACAATGGAGAAAACAATTCACTAGATGATCTTCTAAGTGAATCAACAAGAACTTTGTGTTTGATGTTTGTGAAGAACACTCAAGAGAAAGTTGCAGGTTTTCTCTCAAGCAAAGCAAGAAGATGAGAATCTACCAATCTGGTTTTCTCTCTCTCTTAACTCATATACATAACAAGGGTGATGAATAATCTTCCCTCTTGATTAGAGTTGTTACAGCATTCATCCTTCTTTAATCCCCTGATTAAGAGTACTTAATCATCTTAAAACGGATAACAAATGCATTACAACGGTTATAAACCGTCCACACAAAATTACACGCCCCAAAACAGACTCCACGTCGCGACTCGCGATACAGATCGCGAGTCGCGAAGGGCGCTGGTCGCGAGTCGCGACGGCCTCCTGGTCGCGACCCGCGACGAATGTCGCGACCCGCGACCAGCCCTCTGTCTTGCTTGATTTACTCCACGTGATTTTGCGCATTCTAATCTTAACATACTAGACCTCCTCCGCTTCTAGTATATACTCATATGAGCTAACAAAACCCATTACCCTATAAATGTTCCAACAAAAACTAGAGTATTAAAATTCTAACTTAGATCCAGGAGAGTATAGATGAGTAATGAGTTCAAACAAGATTACAACACAACACTAATTTTTTTCTCCATTATCGAACAATCTTACATATATACAATATATACGAAGGTCAATACTCAATACACACATCTTTTGATATCTCAAAATCAAAAATTAAAAGACCGATACTACGTGTAAGATAACCTTCACTGGGCAAATATGATTAAAATTGGAAATCCTCCATGAATCTAGTCAGATAAGGATAAGATTGGGTTATCTTTATGAATCTAATGACATTGGTAGAGTTAAATTGTAACAATGTTTTGGTCAAAAAAAAAACTTGACATGGAAAATGAATGAAACAAAAAGGGAATAGTAGTTACTTACGGATAAAACTGTTATTCTAAGAATAGAGGATATAGTTATTACTTATTACTACTATTTAGTCAAAGGTCAAAGAAAGACAGAGCATGTGGAATGTGAAGTAGCGAAGCGACCCAGGTTGTCTTCCTTTCATTCTCCTCCACTTCCCCCACTCACTCATCACTCATGACTGACTACAGCCCACATCCACGGGCCCCACCCACGAAACTGTGACGAAAATCTCCTCCGCTTTGTGGGCCCAATAGAGTTGCCAGACCACACTCTCTCATAGTTTATGGTGGTCCAAGCTACTCATTTTTTACTTTGGTTTCTTTTTCTATAGAAATAATATCATTTTTCTATGTATGTTTTATGGTTAGTGGTTTTATTAAATGTTGTGTTAGAATTATTTTTAGTAGTTGGCTATAGACTATAGTATACATTTTGTATGGATAAGGGAAGTTTCCTTTGCATTTAAGTCCTATACCTTCTCTAACTTCAACTACTTTCTTTACCAAAAATATATTTAAGATATTATTCCAAGAGCAACAATATTCACTAACCAACTTCTAATTGTATCTATATAAGATATAGGGGTAATTATTGTCGCTAATCAGCATTCTTATGAAACTCGTTCACATTTGGCAAATTTAGGCAACTAATAGATTCATGGTCGTCAAAACTGAGAAAACAGGTGAAATGTGAAGTGACCATACCAAGAAATTGATGGAGGAGAAACTTGTTAATGCCATTAGGATTTAGAAGGTACAATTGTACAAAGGATGTGGTAGTAAGACAAGGCCTAGTTCTAAGTTGCTTTCTAAAGTCTGGCATGAAGAGTGGTGACTTGACATGTTACTAACTATCTAAAGTTACTAAGTTTGCGGTTTTTTTATAATAAGAGTGCCAATTTGCCAAATGGGTTTGAATAAATTATAATTAGGCTAAATTTCTTTCGTTAAGTGAATTTTACCAAAAAATATGGCATCCTTTCGATAAACAAATTTAGTTTATTGGATGACATGCTTATTGATAAACATGAACAAGTACATAAGTTGTGGACTGCTAGTGCATTATCATAAGACGTGAAGCTATTGATTTTAACTTTATAATTTCTACAATTGTTTTTAGAAGATTCAAAACAAAATTGCAATATTATGAATTTTTGAAATAACACCCATTTTAATGCATTGTCACACATGTTGTCTTCATGAGTGTAGCCAAATGTTGTTGATGGGTGAGAAAGCCTTTTAGCATGAATATAAATATATATATATATATATATACCTCTTATAAGATTCTTTAGATTTATAAGGAACTCACATTAAGATATATAGTGGTTGTGAATTGAAGTTGAATATAAATGTTCGTGATGGTATTTAAATTATGATTCAATAAAATTTATTGGCCACAAACTTACCTTATCTACAATTAGTAACCTTGAACTTAAAATATTTGGATTCATAAGATAATTCTCTTTTGAAACCAATGCGACCCGACTCGAATCCGAAACACTTAGAATCCTAGTTGGCTCTAAGTAAGGGGTGTTAACGATGCGAACCAACTTACTTGGCTGGGCTTGTAACACATTTACTCGAATTCGAGCCGAATCTCAAGCCTTTTCGACCTTAAATTTTCTAGTTCATTTTACCTTAAAACTCAACTTAAGTTAAAAATTACTCCCTCTGTTTTTTTTTTCTTTCTCACTTGGAATCTTGGCACTATTCATACTTAGAGAGAATCTTCTCAAATTTTTTCAATTTATAAGAAAAAAATATAATACATGTGGCCTTTGTTTGATTCGATCTCAATTAGTAAATTATTAATATTCAATCGTTATAATTTTTACTAATATATAATGAAAGATATTTAAGCTTCAAAGAGGTGACGTTGGGACGCGCGGGAAAGTGAGAATGTATATAAAAAACAGAGGGAAGATATTACAAAGAACATTTTCCGCAAATAGGTCTAAGCTGCTTTCTTTGAGTTTTCAAAGTATTGTGACAATTTAATTATAACTTTCTATTTAAATCCTATAATATGGAAAATAATGTAGCTAAACCATATTTAGATCCTACTCACGAATTTTTCGGGTCGAACTTTACTATACTCGGCTATAGAAAATTTCGAGCCAATCTCAAATAGTTCGCAAGTCAGCTAGCGGCTCATTAACACTCTTAGGCCTCCGACTGCCTCGTAAGATGCTCCCTACATGAAACCATCCATATGACTCCATGTCCATGAGAATCACATTGCAAAATGGATCACTGTTGTAAAACGCAAAATGTGGAATGAAGCAGTAAGCAGCAAAAGCAACAGAGAAGCTAGAAATCGTTGATTTGTGAATTGTGAGTGAGAAGAATCTAGCACATGGCAGAAGAGACTAGAGAGAGAGAATAGTGTGTGTTAATGTGTGAGTGTGTGAGAAAGGAAAGATGTCGTTTAGCGGCAGTTGCACGCGTGCGGGAAGGGAGTGCGTGGCACGAGTGAAAGCCCAAACAAGAGGATCCGCCAAATAGTGTCTCTGGTCAACCCGACACTCTTGCCGGGTACAGCTTACTGTTGCTCCCCTTCTTACCTTTCTTCCACGTGCTGCTTCTCTTTCTTTGCACGTGTGCCAGCTAATTTCCTATTTTAAGCAATAGCTATAATTGTAGTTTGTTTTTTACTCAATTCTCATTTTTATTCATTGCTCACCAACTAATCTACAAAGTTTAGTTTTACTCCTCCATTAATCATTTCGTTTGGGTCTCAATTATTTTAAGCATGGTAATAGTAATTATTATTATTACTTCTTCCGTATCAAATTAAATGCAACAGTTTTTGAAAATAGCTGTTTCAAATTAAATGCAACAATTGCCTTCTTTTCTTTTTTGGTAAAAATTATGAGTGTGAAATGACTCAAATACCCTTACTAAAAGTAATAAACCTTTGTTATGTTCAACTAATACCCAATACCCTCCCTTTTTTATTTTGGCCCCACTTTCTCTCTCCTTATTAACATACCCACATGCTAAACTTTTGCATTAATCACACCTTAAGAAATTTTGCCTAGAAGTCCGAGTCAAGGGATTTGTTGCATTTAATTTGATACGGAGGAAGTATTATTTTGTTAAGGTAAGATGAAGGGGACATAAGGGGAAATCCTTAAATAAGTCCCATGAAATTTGATCCCTAGACCTCAGAGATATGAGGTGGGAAGCGATGCCACTACTCCACCACCTCAACCTCAAAATAAAGGTAATAGTAATTATATGTAGTGGAGTTCAGATTCATACAATATTGTATTGTGTAGTCCAAATGAAGACAATCAATGCCTAATCAAACTCCATTATGTATGCGTAACATCGCTTTGATGTAGATATAAGTTTTTGATTGATTTATAGGACATAGCCAAATAGATGTAGTACAAAATACTTTTTTTCATAAAACGGTCGCACGAGGGGAGTACTAATACATCAGATACGAGACTGGAGAATAAGGAAGAATTATTACAAGGCAGAACATCAAAACTAGAAGAAACTACATGGCCTACATTGGCTATCCAATCAGCCGCACAATTAGCTTCACGAAAGACTTATATGAAATACGGAGTATAGTTCTTCTACTTTTAGTATTGTAGTATTTTGACTTTTGCACTAGTTATATACCCATTTTGACTAGATCTTTTTTTTTCTATTACACTGATCTCATGGACAGGTTAGAGAACAGAGGGGAAGTCAAGGGAGGGCATTAATTAGTAATCTTCATACACCCGTTCTCAGAGAAATTGCGATACATAATATGCACCAAACTAAAAAAAAGGAGCCGGGGAGGCCAAGGCCACCCATGGCCTGGCCATGATATAGCTTCGCACATTTTAGGGCATTACGCTAAATCTTTGAACATGGTTATGTTAGAGCCTTGGATTAACTTCCAAATCAAATTTTGATAAATAACTAAGAAGAATTAGAGAAGAGGGGGATATAAGTAAAAGAAAATAATTCCCTTGGAAAAAGAAGTAAAAGAATTTAATTGAACAATTTTACTGTATTACAGAGTAAGATTTACCAATTATTTAAATGCTGGTAGATCTCTTTATATGTCTAGTTGGAATATAATAAAAAGGACTCGATAACTTCAAATCAAATCTATCTTCAATCAGATAGGCTACATAATTACTTTTAACTTAACATTACATCAACTTCCTCTATGTTTGTATATATATGCTACTTTTGATCCCTATTAGATAGACATGATCAATAATAATCTCAAATAAAGTGTTACATTAAGAATAATATTGGGGACTAAAGAACTACAATCCAATACTATAAAACAACCAAAAATATGGTCACATGGTGACACTAATTGTATAGAATTTATGCAGGGTTTGTTTGGTTGTCCATGGTACGGAATTCTTAGACAGATCCATGGATTAATATGAACTATTGAACTGCAAAAAGTATAGGAAGACTGGAAGAGAGAAAAAAAAATATAACAATTGCAACTAGGATGTTATGTTTAATTGTTTACTAAGGACAATTTAATGTACCCATATATTTTAGATTTTGTTTTCTAGTTGATTTTTAATTTTTGTTTTACATTTTTTGGTTTGTACTAAACTGTACACTGTTCTTTGGTCTACTCTGTTCTCAACAGTCCTGATTACTCAAGCCGAAGTACAGTCAACAAAGGCCTACTGCTACTGTTTTTGAGGTTTTGGTTTGTTTCTTAGTTACTTTATTTTTTTCTTCCTATGGTGGAGTATGGACTGACCTAGAAAAGAGGTTCAAATTGCATAAAAGCATGTGACACTTTTATCTAAATCCAATGGTTTATAACTTTATATCATAGCAATAGTTATATTAATGATTCAAATAGAATTAGTTTTTGTAAGGCTTCAAAATCCAATGTGGATTTGATTGTTGTTTATTCGTTTCCTTTCATTGATGTGAGGAATGGAAATGAGAGAATTTGATTGGATATGTTCTACAATTTTGTGACAAGATCTCACCCTTAGCTTCCTTGGTCAGAATTTTTTTTTACCTTTTTTTTCTTTGTTTGCATGGTTTGTACTTTGTATAATCTTTATAACCAATTTTTGAGGTTATAACTTATAATCATGAAACTTTTTTATTTCAAAAAAAAAATCGTTTTGTGTGAATGAGTGTATCGTTATATGTGAATATGAAAGGCTAAAGATAAACATTTCATATTTACGACTCTAATGAACTACTTACTGTTACTATTTGGTTTAAATTTCAAACTTTATCCCATACATGAACCTAATTTCTTATTCATTCCTAGATCTGTAGCCGAACTACAGCACTAGGGTCTATTTGTTAAAATTTCTTATTCATTCCTAGATGTGCTTTGTAGGATTGAAGCATTTTTTATAAGCAAGAAACTTTAATTTGTAACCTAAATGATAAGCTCCTACAGTGCTACTAACTATCATTACCAACTAATTTTAAGTTGAAGCTTCAGTTGAGCTATTTCTTGGAGAATTTCTCATCCACTAAGTACAAATACGTGGAAAGAATGACCAAACATAGCATTAGCAAAGAAAAATGCACTAATTAATTTAAGCATTAATATTAAACCTATA
This sequence comes from Beta corolliflora, assembly GCA_947648045.1. NCBI lineage: Eukaryota > Viridiplantae > Streptophyta > Magnoliopsida > Caryophyllales > Amaranthaceae > Beta > Beta corolliflora. Next base: position 385,669 of record CANSZD010004085.1, on the reverse strand, counting down.
GCAATACTGTAAAGTGTCCTCTAAATAAGGATCACTAATTATAATCACTCTGATATCCATCATGACGCATTTTAGCATAGCCAAAAGTAATAAATGTGGAAAGCTTTTTTTCACGCTTCACTAAGAAGATTAATTCTTGATTTATGAATTGCCAATCAAAACATACATTTGTTAAATTAAAAATATTTTTGTTAAAAAAGATATACAAATAATTTAAGAGTATAGTTCTTTTTTTTTCTATCTTTTAAAAGTCAGATTAAAAAGTATATTGGCGCTTTGTTAATGATGGTAGCTGTTCACCTTTTACTCCTTTACTTGATTTTGACCAGAGTGTAAAGCTTTTTAGTTTGATTCGATCTGGATTAAGTAAACGTTTCAATTCTTTGGACCCTATAATTACAATGGAGTAGTACTATGCTAATACTTTATTTAGGTGTATAATAAAATGGATAACGTAAGAAAAAGTAGGATTAGTTGAGGCAAAAGCTGTTTTGTTAGGTCTTTTTCACTTTTCTGCATGGAAAATTAAATATACTTAGTTCAAACTGAATAATTAAAAAACAAAATCATTAACGTAATGTGCATGATGATGTTGATTGTCTGACATCAGTGGTCTGGTCTTTGGCAAACGCTTCTGTCACTTATTACTATTGGATTCATTAAGCATGATAATACATTTCACTTTGATTCCAACTGTTTCATGTTAGTAGATTAGCTAGTACTACTATAAAAGAGTGGTCCATCACTTTATATTATATTAATGATCTCTTAGGTTACTATTTTCAATCTACATTCAATGTATACACTATATAGATGTATTATGTATAGAACTTTGATATACTATTGCAACAATAAGTTTGGAACTTAAATCCAATAAAATGGAGTCCGCGAAATGAATCAAGATTTCATCTCTGATGATCGTTGCATTGAATCAGATCCTAATATGAAATAGATTAATTAAGTACATTTGATCTTTAATATTAGGTATCACCTTTTAAAACTTTTTCGAATAAACTATAGCTAGCAAGCAATTGGCCGGCATCCACTTAACACGCATTTCTTTATGCTATTGGTTTTTTTTAGGATGAGGGTGTTTGGTAAGTGACTTTTAACAAAAATAAGCAAAAATAAGTTTGGTCAATCTCTTAATTTTTAAGTGGCTAAAGAATTGGTTTTACTAGCTTTGGCATAGCTTCCTAGCTAAATGGGCTCTTGACTTTAACTTTCATTTTACGCTAAACAATAAACACTAATTATAGAAACAACCATCTGAGTAAAACAAACAACAACCAATTACCGATCACCCCCAGTGTATTGGTGGCAGTTCTGGCTTAGGAGGAGTAGGGTCACTTGCTCCCACTTGATTTTGGAATTTTTGCATATTTTCTAACAAAAGATCTGAAGCCAAAAAAAACAGAGCATATGAGGTTTTTTTTCACTAATTAATTCACTCTAAGAAAATTCAATTTTTTTTTGCAAAATTATCTCGAATTATAATATTTCACTACCTAAGATCATTGAAAATTATTTTGTCATTTTTACCGTTTATCCTTATGATTAAAAATATGTTGGAAATGAAAGAAAAACAAATAAGTAGAGGTATAACTTATATGCGCCACCTATTCTGTAAGTACTAAATATTTTTTTTTATTTTGCAGATGTAATTATAAATGTAAATAAATATCTCCAAAATTCAATTTATATAGTGATAAATTATTAAATCCGCCTATGTAGTATATATCAATATATGTCCTCACCTGCCTTCATATAGAATTGATAGAAGATAGAACCCATCTACTATATATAAGTAATATAACATACTTTTGGAATATAACGGGTCCCATGTGGCTAGCTAAGTAAGTCGGCCCATTTAAAGAAGAAAGGGATGCGCATAAAATAAAGCTAAGGTCTTTGTGGTATTCGTTGATGTTCAGTAATCATCTTAAAAATAGGGTCTTGAGATTTCATTTTCTAAGAGATGTGTAATATTATGGATGTTAGACGTAGGTACATGGTGATTAAGACCTATTGTAGTTAATGGAGCACTGTGTTTTCTTCCACAATGGGAACAACTTGGCAATTGTCATTGCGCATAATGTCATAAAATGCCCTACCCTTTTGTGATTCTTGATCCATATACGTATGCAACCATTATAACTAAAGACAAATGAGTGAAGAATCTGTTCCAAATACTTTACAACAATATCTTGTTTTTAATATGGCTTAGAATTTTTTTTGAGATATTGTATGAGAATACTTTACAAATTACAACAATAACTCCACAATATCTTGTTCCAAATAGTATGAGAATGAGAAAACTCTAAATATAGGTTAGCATTTTTTTTATTGTTCTTCATTTGTTTGATTCATTCAAAACATGAATTTATAACTCATTACTAAAACGGAAAAGTATGAGATCTCGATCTATGAAGAAGCTCGCATTGGCAACTGGCAAGGAATAATGAGATTTATTAGGGATTAAGGGAGAATGAGAAACTTGTGAATGTAAAGTTCTATATTTAAATTCGCTCAACTAAACAATTTTTATAATTCAACATATAGGCCCTGTTTGGCAATTAACGGATAGCTGTTAGCTTATTTTATTAGTTGATAGGCGATAGGCGGATTTATTTGGGTGTATTAGTTGTTTGCGTAAAGGTGTTTGGTAAGAATGATAGGCGATTGCTACATAATTGCGTAAAATGACCAATAAGGACACGTGCATAATCTATTGTTGTACCTTTTATTATTTATTAATGTAATTTTCAACAACTTTAGGACATAAATGTAATTGATCCACTCAAACCCAAACCTCTAATGTCAAAAAGCTCCTCCCTCCAGCTTTTTCAAAGAGCTTTTTGGGCTCAATAAGCTAATTGAAACCTCTCTTTACCAAACACTCAAATTAGAGGATTGACTAGTCAAATCCTTATGGCCTGTTTGGATATGATCATTTGATTTGAAATGCTGTAATTGGGCCAATTCATATGTTTGGCAATTCATAGTAATTGGAATTGGATTTGGGCCAATTCCGTCCCTACCCATATTAAACATACCCCAGCCCATGTGATTTCAAATCCAAAGTAAAACACACTCATTTCAAATCCAAACTTCATCTCTTCTCCCCTAAAATACCACGACATATCACGTCACGCCTCCTATTTCTCTCTCTGCTCGTCTTCTCTCTCCACCATTGGAGCTTTTTTGAGCTCGATTTCTCTCTTTGAAGGACGATCGGTTCCTGCCTATCTTCTTCAAAGGTCAGATTATTTAAAACAATTCTTCTTGTGAAGTTTAATTAACTGAATATCCAACTTTATTGTAATTTATTTGCTCTAATTTACTGATTCATCTTGTTCAGTATGCTTATTTGCATGTTTCTTCACTTCAATTTTTCAATAATTGATGATTTCGAAGAATATTGGCTGACGATTGAGAAATTGCTGGTTAAAATCGAGTTACTTTTGTAAATTAGAGTTTTTAAATTTTCGTTGTTGATGCGAAAATCGCAAATTAGGTTATTTACGTTATGCAGCACCATTCACATGTCTTATAGATTATCTTGAGGACCTGAAATTCAATTCTGGTGTGATTTTGTCTGTAATTTGAAGAAAATCGAAATATATTTTGTTTTGTTATCTGGTTTTGGTTATGCACATGTTTTTAATTTGGAATTTTGTTTTCCTTCGAAGTAGGCTCACAGATCCTTCAATTGCATGTGAAATTTGATAGTTTTTTTCTTCTGGATTCAACTTAACGCACAAATTTTTGTGCTAGGATTCATAAATTTTATGATAATTTGATGTCATACATGCTCATTCAGGCTATCTTAGGGTAATTATAATGGTTAGACCTTTCTAATAACTATTTTTCTAGGCCAGTTCCCACTGATTTTGGTAAATTACGTGAGCTATAGTATCTTGATTTATCTGCAAACAAATTTGGAGGTTTAGAGCATTGAATATTTCTTACAATTTTCTTGTTCGTGGGATACCTCGTTGGGGATCTGTCAAGATGGTTATATAAAGTGTACTGTCGATTGAGGTTGATAAGCATCGATTCACTCTCACTTGGAGTTTGTTTTGTTCGAGGGTCGTACTTGAATTGGATTTTGAAATCTGTATGTAGGGGTGAAAGAATGATACAGACTGTATGAATCATTCTTCATGGCAGTGTGGTTGTACCATTCCAGAATTTCAATATATTAGCCATTACAGTTGAGCAAGTTTTCGATTGTGTCAAATATGTCGCTCTTATCTATCTATTATCTAGATTCATTCATGCTCTTCTAATTTTCAATTATCATTTTATTTTGGGCACTTTGTTGCGTTCTGGGAATCGATTTTTTTAGTCCAAAAAACGATCATGACACTCCGTTTGTGACAACAGTTATCCTATCTCAGATTATGCTCTTGATGGGTTGTTGGCCCCTCTCTTATGGTTGCTCGAGTTCCTTTTATTTGCAAGTTAATGATGATGGTGTGGCTGATGTGTATTTTGCTAATGGGAAACTGTAGTTTTTGGTGCTTAGTCAGAACACATTGACAGGAATATTTGTTTAAGAACATCATATAATCATTTCAGGTGGCTTTTCATTATTTTTGAGTGCTTAGTTTTGTTGCTTCAATGTGCAGGATTATCCCCATGCCTCTGCATATCTGAACAGCTGTATTGAGAATTGGGACGACATAGTTACTTTGTTCGCTTTGGATAGAGCAACCGGTGATGGGGCTGAGCAACACGAGGAGTCCGTTGCTACTATGGACACTGAAACTGAAGGGGTGAGTACATCATATACTTCTTCTGGAGCTTCAAACAAGAAGCTCAAGAGAGATCGTCTAGAGGATGCCGTTAGTAGCTTTGCGGAGTCTTTCATGGAGTGCTAAAGGCTGTGAAGAGGTTCATGATAAATGAGTTCGATATGCTAAAACATCTACTAGAGGAGCAAAAGTTAGACTGGATTTTGTTATGTATTAGTGATTAGTAGTTTTATTTCGGTGGTTGTAGAGATTGAATTACAATATGAAACTTTAACTTGGTTTGCCAAACAGTATTTGAATTTGAAATTCATGATTTGAAATTCTATGTATTCCCAAACAGCTTATTAGAATTTGAAATTCCAAATTAGAAATCCTTAAGTTTCCCAAACACTGGATTTGGAATTGAATTCCGGAAATTGAAATTCTGAATTTGAATTGAACTATTTGAAATGAAATATGGGTATCCAAACGCAACCTAATATGAGTTCAAACCTCTAATTTTACACCAAATTCTCTTTATCAAACAAGGCCATAGTAATATAGCATCATGTCCATTTTATTATATTACATATTTCAACAACATTATTAACCCAAACATATCTGAAAATGACAGACATTGCAAACATGTGGAAATACTGAAATATATCTGCCATTTCTATATTTGTACCCATTGTCATGAAGAAATAAATAGGAGCACTACAATATATTGATAGACAAATAGTCAAACTTGGTATTTTTTGAAGACTTACGTTGTACGAGTAGGATAATGTATTTAAAGTTTCAGATTCAAGTGAATAATTAGCCAATGAAAAAGGCGTGAGGGTAAGGGTAAGGACCAAGATACATTAGCATGTAGGGTTAAGATAATTGGATAAGGATATATGGTTTTCTGTGACAGTAATCTTATAATTATATTACTCCAACACTGTTTTTGCGGAACTATGCAGTCAAAGTGTCAAACTCTGGAATAATAAGCACAAGTTTTTTTGACAAATAAAAAATGAGGCAAGTAGTGCTTCTACTTCTCCACAAAAAGAGTACGTAGTAGCTTTCAAACTTGGCGACCGTGAACCAATTCACCAAAAAAGAGTAAAAATAAAACCAACCTTGCCAACTGTGGACTGCAAAAATTTCAAAACCTAATTGTAAGCACTAAGCATTACTTATCATTTAAGCAAGGATTATCTCCCTAGATGAAATATTACCCAACAATTCTAGAAATATAATCTTTGATTTATTTTTTCAAGTGAGGATGCTTCAAGAGTGGACAATTTTTTATTTTCTCCTTTACTCTTAAGTACATGGTCTAAAAATTGTGACTCGTTCTCCTTATCATTTAGAAAAAGATAGAAATCCAATTTTGAGTTCAAATTAATTGGATATATTACGTTGTTAATTTGTAGTTTGTACTAGTACTTAAGGTGGACATTGATTTAGAGAGAGTATATTCAATCCATATTAAACTAATATTTAGTTACGTTGTCAATAATACAAGACAATAAAATACTAAACCTGTCCTTTATTACATAAGAATTGCAAACCTTTAACCTTTAAGATCAAATAATATTTTGACCAAATTGACAAGACAAAAATATCTTTCCCCTGGGTTGCTATTATTATTACCCCGGGCTATTTGCTTTTTGGGGGTCAATTTTTTTTTACTGTAAATTCACATTGATATATAAGGAAAAAAACATTATCATTTGAAATCTTGTTAGAGTCCATGTAATGTGTAGTCACCAAATATCAATTTTTTTATAATTTTTAATAATAGGTAATTAGAGATAGGAATGGTCAAATGTGCATCTTAGAGACAACATTAAAGTATATAGGACTAACAATAAGGGACGGAGGGAGTATATAGTCAAATGTGATCTTACTAGATTTATATATATATATATATATATATATATATATATATATATATATATATATATATATATATATATATATATATATATATCAATGTGTGTTTTACATTTTACTAATATGTGATGAAACTATTAATTAGTGCATCAGACATTGTAATATATATTCTAGGTGTACATATTCTTGTAAATGACGAAGATAAGTTAAGGTACCTAATATTTTAGTCCTTATTTCAACTGAAAAAAAAAATTGGAGCTTGGATTTTGAGTTTCTCTTAACTTATTTTTCATTACAAGATTAATCTAGCAACCCTTGTATAGATTTATTCGGACTTACTATTGCTGAATTAACTACAATGTGATAGGCTGGTACTTTTTTATTCTATTGATGTTGCCATCTCTTCAATATACATAAATCTCAGTATAAATAAACCAAATACCAAGGAATCCAATTCCAAACTCTGAACAAGTTAGGGATCGTGAATTTTAGATCTGGAACTGAACTTGTCTAATTTAGTTCGGGTACGAAAAAGGAGAATAGGTCGAAACTATCCGTTCCTAACTTTATTCAACAAATGTTTACTTGGAACGAATGGCTTATTACTATTCGAGCTTCAACATCATTATTCTGAAATTAACCTCTAACACATTAGGTGCGATTTCAATGATTCCGGTTCCAATTGTGCAGACCCATTGGTCCTAACTCCTAACCGATTCAAATTTTTTGAAAATTTCATGGGATACTGATCTTTGCACCCTATGTCTACGTTACTTTGATTACTAGATTTAGTTGAACACATAAATAGTGCTCAGGTTTGCAGAACATTGTGGCATTGTGCTATATTGGTATGTCTTTGTCACAAAACTGTTACGTGGTTGATGGTTCACCCACTAGAAAAAAAAAAGGGATAGAAATAAACTGTTACGTGGTTTGACTTTTTGTTTTTATTTAGGATGTAAACAAACAAAAAATAGAAAAAGGCAGGGAAGCTAAATGGATAGGCATCTTTGAATCTTGATGAAATAGTGCATATAAACATTAGAAATAAAAAAGATACTGTTGGTGAACTGCTCAAGGTATTACTACAACTACAATGCATGGAGGAACAAACATCTGTTCCCTATACTTAGGAGAGAGACGTCCAGAAGTTCTAGGTTAGGTCTTACACTCTTATATTATTTCTGTTTATTAGTATTATTTATTAGAGGGGGAAAAACAACTGAGAAATTTAACCACTATATTTCAGATCTATAAATCAGTCTACTAAAGTACATGCACTAATTACTAATTTGGCCTGGTCGATATTATTGTATTCATGATTAGGTACCGCTAATAATAATACTATCTAGAAGCTTTTTTTATAGTGTTGCTAGCCTTTTTTTTTAGAGATGTACTAATTCAGCTAACGAGGAGGTTCCAAAGTGTTAAATGACACAAGTCATTAAGACAATAAGACATCAACTCTAGTCTCAGGTACAGTCTATGAACAATTAAGGATTTAAGGTTGTTTTGTCTAGCTAGTGGTAGGATTTCAACTTTCTAATTAAGAAATTATAAGTTTGAATTCTGCCACTACGGTTTTTCGAGGTGAATTATCTCCTATTTTTTCCCACCACTTTTATGAGCCACCTATGTTATAAAGTTGAATTGAATTTAACTTGTGTAGTGTTTCGATGTGGTAGAATCCTTCTCAGTTTCAATAAAGAAGAAAAGGGCATTTTATATAAGTTCATCTAGCTTTTCATTTGGAAGCATATTTAAGTTAATTGATATACTCACTTGGTGAAAGTACGAGTTTAGATGCATTCTTTCTACCTAGACTTGTTTGTTTTGAACTTATTGGTTTTGATTAGACATGATCAAATCATAATTTTACCTTTTATTTATACATGATTGACATTAATTGTATTCATATATTATGAGCTTTCTTTTTAGGTGAAGAGAGCACTACTATTCAAAAGAAAGCATAGATAGGTTCTCAATGCACTCCTTGACAAAACTTTTAGAACAGTTATTCAAGTTAATGGACTAATGGACTAGTGGAGTAACCAAAATTTATGTTCAACGTACAGAAAAAGACTTACACTTTAAACCAGGAAATAAATAAATAACTAGTGTGTTGGCCAGGGCGTTGCCCCGGGTGTTACCTTTTTTCTTCTTCACAATTGATATGTATTTTTTCCATAATTGTAAAAATTAATTTTAAAAAGATCTAACATTTAATTTACTTTATGTTTGCAATTAATATATAACATTATGTGGATTTATGAAGCACTAAAAAAAGTTGGTTGAGATGGTAAGAACAAACTTCTCTTTGCAAGAGGTCGCATGTTCAAATCTAGTGGCAAACAATATTTATTTTGTAAGATGACGTGGCGAAGCTACATGGCGCATATATAGTGAATAGTGCCACGTGGCACCGTTCCTTTGATAGGAACATCTTTTAATATATTAGTATAGACTAGTGAGTACCCCGGGCGATGCCTCGGGTTAAAACTTTTCGTAAATTTTTGTCTAGTCAAGAAAAATTGACGTCATGGCATGATAAATAATTGCATGATATTTTGAAAAGTAAACCCTTAAAAGTTTGGAGATGAAAGTAATAGCTTAACTTTCTATAAGAAATTGACTAGACTAAGAGTTTATGTCTATAACAATCTCTTGTTATTACCATTAAGGCTCTGTTTGGGGAAGCATTTCAGGTGACTTAAATGATAAGGTGCTACAATTTTAAGTCACCTTATATGATTAGTGGTGTTTGGTGGAGGAACTTAAATGAAATTTAAGTCCAAAATTTGACTGAAATTGGGTTGGAGAAAAATATAGCGTCTGAGATCAGGTGCTGAATTTTTTTTATTTTTTTTATTTTCTTTTTATCTTTTTAAGCCTAAAAATATATTTTCTTAAATGTTTAATAACCCTAATACATGCTTAAAAATTATCTTTTCCTTTTCTCCTCAATTCTGCCGTCATTCTTATAATATTGGAGATCTCAAAAAATTCAAACTTCAAGTTTTGCAGGTATGTATCATTGATTTGTTATTATGGATAGAGTTGTAATTTTTGATCTAGTGTACTGTACTTAACATGTCAATGCTTGTGATTTTGATGCTTCTCATTAGTTGAATGACTTGAATCAGTGTTGCTGCTGCATATATATCACATACATGCTTTGGTTTTTATTTATGCAAAATGTAATGATATATTGATTTAAAATTTCAGCTACAGTCATAAATAATTTTACCAAACAGGTTATGCAATCAGCTAGCTTATCAGTTTCGAACCTTAACGATTAGTATTCTACCTAATCGGTTTGACCACCTTATCGGTTTACTCCATTTCAGCTAGTGTTGCCAAACATAGCCTAAGTGTTACGGATCTAACTACTTGTAAAAGTCTTTTAATGAGACATACATATAAGACCTTATTATATTTTATTTTGAAATAGTAAACAATGATGTAATGTTGTATTCATGGTTAAACTCTCACTTTTCATTGTAAAGGTCATGTGTTCGATACCTTGTAACTACATAATGTTCTTTTTTTAATTGAGAGATTTGACATGGAAATGGAGCACTTCCATTAGCAACTTATAGAGGAGGTGCCACGTGGTACATAGATTTTTTTAGTAACGTCTTTTAATATATTAGTATAGATATTCCATTTTTACTAAAGTAAACTCGTGAATAATAACATGAAGGGTATCGATTATAATATAACTTTAATTTAATATGGAAAATCTTCATATAGTAGCATTTATGCTCGTGACTGCATGTCTGCATCTCCATAATAAAATTAGCAGGTACATATAACATATTGATTGTATCGTAAATAAGTAGTCCCCTTACTTTGAATCAAATAATGCAATTAAAAGATAACATTATCCTCCATCTAAAGAATAGATGCTTATTCTCCATAGAAATCCAAGATTTCTTTAGTGGAGTTGTCACATAAGCTCAATTTTATATTTTGGCCATCTTAAGAGTTAAGACAACATTAGATTAAAACAACACAAATACGGTGACTGACGGATCGGAATATGCCACTATATAATAGAACGAGGATTAAGAATATTTTGTTGGGACATTAAAGAGTGACCAAAGAAGAATTTATTTTCCTGCAAAAGAAGAGGGGGGGGGAGGGTGTTACTAGTTGTAGAATGTAGACCTTGGAGTGAGATCTTTATTTCTTATGATTTATGAACGTGAATAATTTTTGTTTATTAGGGAAAATAGGTTTTTTCTTATTACTTGCCAAACCCAACGCCTAATTATTAGAATTCTCTCTATCAACCAACAATTCATGGAATCATGATTGAACATTGTTCACAACATTCGTCTTGATGTCATCTAATTTAGTTGATAAAGACTTGTAAATATATTCAGACTTGAAATTAAATCCAATCTACATTCTCTTCTTTGTGGCTTTTTTTTTGGCAGCTATCTTTTCAATAGCTAATTACCAACCAACAAACAAAAAAGAGGTTACTGTAATTATCACTACAAGATTCTATTATTAAATTAATAATAAGCATAAGATAAGCATTTTATGAGTAAGTGATACATTGATCTAGGAGCTGACTAGAGATGGCCACTGGTGCGGGCTGGGCGGGCCAATCCGTGGGCCCTAGCGGGCTGGGCTGAGGTTTCATGGCCCAGGACCATACCGTGAAATTCACGGTTTGGGCGGGCTAGTCCACGGGCTGAAAAATCTTGGCCCACACCGGTCTATTACCGGTTTTCATGGTTCGGGGAGCGGTTCTGGCGGTTCGTGGGCCTAGCGGGCTGGACCAGGCTGGCGGTCCGGCATGACAATTTTTTTTTTTCAAAATTATTGAATCATTGAAATTATTCATGATTGTTACATAAAACCTTTAAAACTAATTAAAATATATATAATTATTAATATTAATGAATAATTTCATTATTTATGAATTTAATTGAATTATAATATATGCAATTTGATTAAAATATATACAATTTGATTAAAATATACATAATTTGGTTGAATAATTACTTGGGTTGGGCTGGTCCGGTTCATGAGCCAGCCGGACCGGTTTCGTGGGCCGGGCAAGCGGTTTTAGTAGCGGGCTTTCGTGGGTTGGGCTCGAAAAAATCGGCCCACGATCCACCAGCCAATTTCACGGTTCGAGGCGGGCTGGACCGGGCTTTTCGCGGGGGTGAACCACACGACCCACGAGGTGGGCTGGGCTGGATGGGCTGGATTGGCCCGCACTGTTGGCCATCTCTAGAGCTGACCAAGTTTAATGAAATCAAGGCGTCTTGAGCCATGCGCAAATAGATTTTAAAACTTTTCAATCACTTTGAATTTTGAAAGCATGTCAATGCCTTCAAATATAACTTTAATAATGTATATATAAATTCCCAAATGAGATAGTCTCACTGTGAGATCATATCATTGTATTATTGTAGTTAACTAAGATAATTTTTTTATAAATCAACTAATAAGATTATTATATATATATATATATATATATATATATATATATATATATGTTTTTCTTTTTGCAATGAGTTTCTAAACTCGTGCATTTAAGGGGCTATAAATACAAAAGAAAAGGTACGTATATAAAGTTATGGTTTCCTAAAAAATAAATAGAAACTTATTATATTGTATCTTTGACTAGAGGTGGCATATGAGTCACTCGTGTTGAGTCACTAAGAGTCGGATTTGTTCCGGATATGCTAATCTTCGGGTCATGTCAAATCTACTTTTAGGTCTATGCGATTGGGTCATGTCTAAGTCGATCAGGTTGAATAGACCAGGTCTGTTTCTGATTAAATCAATGTTTGAAATATATATAAGTGGCTTCATATTGAGAATGCATACTTACATGAGAAATGAGAATGAATTTTACGCACTATAACTCTAACGAACAAGTGATGTAACTCTAATGAAAAAGTGATGTTTTTTAGGGCTTTAAAGTTTTTCGGGGATAACTCTAATGAACAAGTGTTGTAACTCCAATTCAATCGTGTGGTTGAGATTCATTCAATCTCAACCACACGATCAATTGAGACTTACAACACTGTTCTCATTGTAGCTTATACCCCGAAAAACTTTGAGCCAAAATTTTTTTTTTTTTTTTTGAATTTTTTTTTTCTAATATTCTTTTTTTGGAGTTACATCATTTTTTCATTAGAGTTACATCACTTGTTCATTAGAGTTATAGCGCGTAAAATCCATTCTCATTTCTCATGTAAGTATGCATTCTCATATGAACACACTTTATATATATATATATATATATATATATATATATATATATATATATATATATATATATATATATGAAAAATAAAATTTCAACAAAAATAAAATATAATAAAAAATTAAAATTTGGTATTATAAGACCTTGTTTTGTTCAATTTATTTTAAGTACTCATAAGAAAAAAAAATATGTTTAGATATGTTCAAATAAAGTCAAGAACTAATAAGTTCAAATAAGTTTTGATAAATTCAGTTCAACAAAAATAAGGTTTGACACATCACAAAATAATAACTAATAAGTTTAGATAAGTTAAGTTAAGTTCAGATAAGTAAAAATAAGTTGATAAAAAAAGGCCAAAGATAATACTCCAAGTAAATAATAAAAAAAGTATAGAAATGATGAAAAATTAAAAACACAAATTCTTGGGTGTAACTGTTACACTATAATTTATGGTGTAACAACCTACAAATTACCACATCTTTTATATAAAAAATTTATTATCTAACTCAAAATTTATTTAATAACATGACATACATTCTTATATTTTTTTTTTATCTGAATGAGGTACAAAACCAAGAAATAGAAAAGCACAAAATAAAACACAACTAAACACACCACAAACTAACTAAACTAGTGAGGTACAAGACGAGGGATGGGAACACCCCTAGCATCCTCACTTACAATACCCTTAAGACCTCCTGGTGCAACAGAATAAAATAAATAAGAGGAGAGTTGAGACACTCCATGATTGGCAAGTCAATCAGCCGCTCGATTGCCCTCGCGAAAGACATGGATGACTCGAACTTCCCATCCATCATCATGTATTAGATCAATGCAGTGCTGAATTAAATGAGTGCACTCGTTCCTTCCACTATCATTGTTTTGCAACATCTGGACACAGGCTAAATTATCAAGTTGGATCAATAGGTGTTTGATTTGGATGTCTCTCGCTAGCTCAAGCCCCTTGACAAGAGCCATGACTTCAGCTCGAAACGCAGTACAGTTGCCCAGATTAAGCGAAATAGCAGAGATGAGAACTCCATATTGATCTCTCAAAATAGCTCCCCCTCCTGCGGGGTCAGGTGAACCTTTGGCAGCCCCATCCGTGTTCAAGGCATACCATCCCTCTGGTGGTTGCTTCCAAATGACACCCACTTCCTCCTTATTAACTCTGCACACTTCAGCTGGGCGTAGCATATTAGCTCGTTCAAAACTTCTTCTAGTCTCATTATAACGAACATGTAGGAAGCCACCAATATCCAACGGTACCTCTTGATTTCTTCCAAAAACCAAGCTATTACGCCACCTTCAAATCCACCAAATTGCAATGCAAAAAAGAGTTGACCATATAGGGAAGCCATCTTCATCACCGTGGCTTAAATTAGTGGTGATCCAGTGCTTGAGAGGTTGGATATAGAAGTTATTTTTATCAGCAGGACCTCCAAGCTTATTCCATACCATCTTAGCAGTTGGACAATCACGTATTATGTGGAGTGTAGATTCTTCGTCAGCTCCACAAACATAACACTTGGGATCGTCAGTCATGTGCCTTTTGTAACGAGCGGAATTGCCCAAGATTCTGTCACGTATTACGGAACATGTATAATACTGTCACTGCGCATAATACAAAGGGTGGATTTTATAGAAAATTTACCTTTGTTTCCATTTCTCCAGTACACAAGATCACCTAGCTCAGGGTCATCTTTAAGTGCGTAAGACTAAATTCTTTTGAGAATGTCCTGTTCAAGGTAGGGGGCGAAGGTCTCCCACTTCCACCCTTGAATGTGATCCTACATCTCTTCAACAGTGGCGCCTCGAATATCGTCAGGAATGGGCTGGAGGACCAGGTCTGAAAGTGGAGTTTTTGTGACCCAACGATGATCCCAGAAAAGAGTTTTCTTTCCATTACCTATAGCAACCTGCATTCCTTCACAAAGAAAACGAGCGTTTTCTGTTATACCCTTCCACACATTTGAGCTTCCTGCTTTATCCACGAACATATCCACGTCGCATCTACCATGACAGTATTTTGCTCGTAAAACCCGAGCCCAAAGTGCATTGGGCTCACTCAAAACTCTCCATCCCAGTTTCGTTAAGAATGCGGCATTGGATTGGCGTGCTGATGGAATGCCTATGGCTCCTTGCTGCTGTGATTTCTGGAGATTATCCCATGAAATAAGATGAATCCCCCTCTTCTCATCTGAGCCTGCAAATAAATTTCCGAACTTTCTTGTCAACCTCATCACAAACGAGCTTAGGCAATTTAGCCGTTTGCATTGAGTAATTGCTCATGGTGGTCAAAGTGGACTTGGCTAAGGTGATTCTCCCCGCCATTGACAGATATTTGGTCTTCCAACCCGCTAATTTACGGTCAATTTTCTCACAAATATGACTAAACGTAGCGGCTGTGACTCTGCTAGTGATGGTTGGCATGCCAAGATACATCCCAAGATCCTTTGTTGCCTCTATATTCAACGCCTCACTAATATGTTGTTGTTGGTTTAGTGAGACATTTTTCGAAAAGAAGACCCGAGATTTTATCAAGCTAACTTTTTGCCCAGAAGCCAGACAGAATTTGCACAAACAATTGTTCACCACTTGAGCTTGATGGATATCCGCTTCCGCGAACAATACAATGTCATCTGCAAAAAACAAATTAGA
This sequence comes from Beta corolliflora, assembly GCA_947648045.1. NCBI lineage: Eukaryota > Viridiplantae > Streptophyta > Magnoliopsida > Caryophyllales > Amaranthaceae > Beta > Beta corolliflora. The sequence continues at coordinate 370,147 of CANSZD010004085.1, read as the reverse complement.
AAGTTTTGGCCCATTTCGGCTAGCATAAATTGGCTTCCATTGATCATTAATAATAGCTTCCTCTATGGTTTGGTAGAGACGTTCCATACACATAACAAACAAATAGGGAGAGAGGGGGTCTCCCTGTCTAATGCCCCTGCTTGGTTTGAATTTTGCCGTAGGTTCACCATTCCATAGAACTTGCAGGGAAGCAGTCGTAATACAATCCATGATGACTTGAATGAGGAGAATGGGAATGTTCATTTGATGAAGAGTATCTCGAATAAATTCCCACCGTAAACGGTCATATGCTTTCTCAAAATCGATTTTGATGGCCATGTAACCTTTAGCACCTTGTTTCTTTCCCATAGTATGTAGCACTTCCTGCATAATCACTATATTATCCGTGATTTGCCGCCCAAGAACAAAGCTAGATTGAGTATTAGATATGAGCCCCGGCAAAATAGGCTTAAGACGATTAACAATCACCTTAGTGATGGTCTTATTAGATATGACATTCTTATATGATAGTACTGTTTATACTCTTCAAAGCTCATCTATTATAAAAATAATTTGATTATATAGCACCATGATTATCTTATACATGGGACTCATGATCCAAAAAAACTTTAAATCATTATTATCGTATTCATAATCGAATAAAGGAGCCCCAAACTCAAATACTACGGACCTCAGGAGTCAGGTGGAGAGTTTCTCATGTTGAGATATTGCATGGCCCATAGCTATAGCCCATAGGTTGTTAAGCAATGCGATAAGTAATCACCAAAAGAAATTAAGGGAATGTCAGCTCAGATGCCCAACTCAAATAATGCTCCAGTTGAGCTTGAAGCCCAACCCAGAATCAGCTCAGAAGCAATGCGATTGTGGGCAAATTTTATTGCTCGGATAAGGGCATAAGGCGCGGCACTAACCAACTCAGCGAACTACCTAGAAGTATATATCTATAGGCCCAAGTACGGCCTACTCAGTTAAGGCTTTTTACCATTCAGGTGAAGAGAATGAACCCGTGATACTATAAAGTACTCCCTCCGGTCTTTATTAGTTTACCCGTATTCCTTTATGGGATGCCCCTTATTAGTTTACCCATTTCTTTTGTTTTTAGTTTTGGAATGGGACCACTAACTTTCCATAATACATACATTCAACTTTGGAAAAATTGATAGGAACAGTCCCAACTATGGGCGTTCCGCCATTTTTAGTCCCAACTAAGGATTATTTCTGAGCGGTCCCAACTATGCATCATTTTTGCCAAAATTGGTCCCAGCAGGTCAATGACCTGCTACAACAGGTAAAACGCGTTTTTTTCCTTTTTTTTCGCCACAACCTTTTTCTTCTTCCTCCTCCACCTCTTTCTCACTCCTCCCTCCACCATGTCCTTCTCTCTCCTGCACCCACCCTCCTTACTGGTTTTGGGTTTCCTTCCTCTTCTCCCTCCTTGCTGGTGCCGAAGTCTGCGGTGCTGCTTCTGCCCCAATTTCTCTCTCATCGCAGCTTCACATGTTGCTCCTCCGCTACCCCCTTAAGCTCGTCGGAGCAATCCCCTTTCTCTCTTCATTCGTTGCTTCAACTATTCGTTGCTGCTCTACACCACTACTCTTCGTGTTTCCGTCACCATAGTTGTTGGTGGTGGTTCTTTCGCTCGCCGTTGCCGCTGTTCTCATCTCTCCTCTTCTTGGTGGTTGTTGTTGTTGATGTTGGGGTACTGCTCCCCTGCCCATCCCGCTTTTCTCTCTCCCCTATTCGCGTGTGTCTGTCGTTGCTACTCGTAGGTGCTGCTGCCGCCATTGGGTTGTTTCGCCTGCTGGCATTCCCCGCTGTGTGTTGGTGGTTCGCATAAAGCCAAAGGGGGTGGTCGGGGAGGGGTGTGAGAGGGGGGAGGGGTGGCACGGGAAGGGGGAGGGGATTTCGGGGTGGGCGGGGGAAGGGGGAGGGGAAGGGTGGCGGGGAGGGGGAATAGGATTTTGGGGGTGGCTGGGCCTGGGGAGGAGTGGCTGGGGAAGAAGGTGATTGGAGAGAGAAAAAGGAAGAAGGAAACTGACTTAAAAAATTTAAAAAAAAATTAACCTGTTAAACAGGTAACCAGTCAACTGGGACCAATTTTGGCAAAAATGATGCATAGTTGGGACCGCTCAGAAATAATCCTTAGTTGGGGCTGAAAATAGCGGAACGCCCATAGTTGGGACTGTTCCTATCAATTTTTCCTTCAACTTTAATATAAAATAATAGTTTCTCTTTCTTTCTATGTCCCACAACATTATTTCTTCTAAAACTCTGTGCAAAAGAAACGGGTAAACTAATAAAGACCGGAGGGAGTATAAATTACCAATGATATGTGATCCCATGACACATATTTTCATTACATTTATTGGAAAGGAGGGGAGGAATGAGGATTATAAGGATTAAGGAAATGGAAAGATCTAATAGACAACTTCAAGAGTTCAAGACCGTTAATAAGTAAAGGGAGAAGTTACAGGAAATAACTATCACCCTAACAGCCCAACAAGAGATGCAATAGCCTGTAGCCCTGTACAACATTTACTAAATTAACTAAGACCAGCCCTACAACTTGAATCATTCTACTTCTTGGAGCATCATAACCTCAAACAGCCTAAAAACCAAGAAATGTGACCTAAAATTTGAATAAATTGACTAAAAAGTTAATTTGGTTCTTCATCCCCTCACTTGCCCCCCCAAAAAAAAAAAAGAAAAGAAAATATATGCAAACACTTGGTACTATGCCTAGCACTCATACCGGATCACAAACAGGCAAGAGAAATGATCCCAAATATCCACCAGATGGGAAGCAACTGCCTTGAATAACCAACACTCGCAATAGGTGCTACCATAGGTGGGTTGGGGTCAGCTTGAGGAATATTGCAGGATCCGAATGTCATGTTTGCCTGATAACAAAATAGCTCTAATTAGCGACAGCCCTAACACCCCCAAAAAAAAAGAAAAACAAATGGAAAGAGACTTTTAACACATTGTACTCGTCATGGTGTAACAGCTTGAAGCATTTCACATGACAATGTAATTGATCATATTTTGGTACTCCCTCTATTCCATAATTCTTGGTTCTTTTACTCTTTTACAATCTTGGGGATGTCCCATACTGATTTTAAAAATAAAAAAATTTACTTACTCAATTATGTCAATTGAGTTATTGACAAGGTAAGTTATATTTGAGTAAAATGCGTCCATATCAAAGGTGATTTCAGTTAATAATAGAAATTCAATCTCAAGATAATGCACTTGACACTGTTTCAGATGGAAAACCAAGTTCATTTCATTTTATATATATAGAAATAAGACAAAAAAAAATTCCATATTAAAGGACAGTATCATGCACATGATTATAAAGCATAACAAGCCACTAAGCACATACATTTTCAAGCAATTTGGAATCTCAAAACCCATTATGCCTAGTGAATTTCTAATGCCAGCAATTGCACATAAAATAGATTTGGGAAGAGTTTACTTACCCTGCACTCAGCAATACTGGCACATCCACATACTAGATGACCATTCATCTCATCTACAGCAGCTGGAGCTCCACCTCCGTCACTTCTCTATAGCATCGAAGTACAGAAAAGGAATCAAACAACTTCGTACAAAGTAGAAGAGATTTGGTAGTAATCACAATTCTCATAAGGTTGTAGCAATTCATCACAATTAGTACCTTGTAAAAATCAACAGTTACGTAATTGGCCCATCTTTTCCCTGACTCGTTATAACAGGTGCTCAGCATACTTTCTAGTGGAGCAGAATTGTGCTTGCACGCAGAGGCTAGGTTTGGCGCACTAGGAAAATAATTCACCAAAACTAGGGATATAGTACTAGTGTTCATAGGACGTGATTCTGCGCGATTTGGACATGAGCCAGCTTGCATTCCCCCATCACCATCTGAATATGTAAATTTCATTTTTGAACTCAGACCTAGCTTATTTCATATAAACTGCACAAAAAGTATAAGTTTATTTACTCACATTGATTTTCCAATACATATCTCCAGTTGTAGGCAATTCCTTCAGCAGCCTCTTTATAAGACTTTGAAGTGAACACTAATAACCGCTGATTTTTCTGAATCATATCGTCAACTGTGGGCCAATTTCCCCCATTTTTGGGCATTCTGGAAACTGGAAACCAAAACTTCCTGAGGCCAGCGGAGTCAAATAACTTTGTCAAACCCTTAGGTGACGTAACGTAGTCTTCAATAAAGATGGTGATGATCTCAGATGGGTTTGCCTCGAGGAATGTCTGCATCTCACTCAGAACTTCTTTTGCAGGTTTCTAATTAATAAAAATCAGTCACATAAATCTAATACATCACTGGAGGGTGAAATCAGAGAATTGAAGTACCAGACTTGTTTAAACATGCAACAGAAACTTCGTGTGGACATACACATACACATACACATACTTACAAAAGCTGTATAGTTGTAACATTTCCCACCAAAGGAGTGGCATAGCCAGACATCGTTTTCAAAGTCATACATGTCAAGCATAAATCCTCTAACACCATTCTGCAACCGGAGAAAATGCCAACCTTCTCAGAATTAGTCATCAAATTAGATCATTGTATGGTACATTTTTTTTTATGTTTGAATCAGGCAGTGGAGGGGGGAGCATTATCATGGTATGCTATGAGTTTACAAGCGTAAAGGAATGATTTGAAAGAATATAACAATTAGTTTCCCTTAAGAAGCCTGTGAATATAATAATCAGTATTCAATTACAGAATTAAAAATATAAGGAATATTTAATGGCATAACTAGTGAAAATTTAGTACAGCCTGATATCAACGATTCAACTGTGACATCAACAATAAATTCTACTATTACGTAAAAAATATTACTATTTCTTATCAAATAGAGACCATACCACTATGACTCAATATGAATCCTGTTGAGGGCAGGGAAAGAGAAGTGTAGAACGTAGTCATGTAGATGTACCAGCCTTACCCCCCAATACAGTCGAAAACAACATTCCATAATCCATACTATAGTTACATATGTACTTTCTTATTTTTCAGTTTTATCATCACATTGTCCATCAAGGTGTAATTCTAATAAAAATGAAAGATCTTTGTTCCTTAATCACTTTTCTTAAGATGCATATTTTATTAATTTGGAGTGACACATTGTACCAGTTAAAGCGGGAAAAAGATTAAGAGTCAAAGTATGCTCAGTAGGTTGTCACGCGACTCACGCCTGATTATCCAGTATCCACTAAACTATCTTCAAAAGTTCCAGCATTGGATAAGAACTGAAGTATAGAATTTATCAAAAAAAGGTACGCTTATTTAATCAATAAAGTTAGACCAGGCAAAGTAGCAGACATGTTGGTGGCCAACAATTTCTATTGTTTTTCTAGACAAAGTGATGCTTACATTATAATACCAGCATGTTGTTCGTAAATTAGAAGTCAAGATTAATCATCTACTAACTAACTTCTCCTTTTTTTTTTGATGGCCATCTACTACCAACTTCACATGAAAAACAATTTCCTTAAAAGGCAGAAGAAGCTGAATATTCCACAAATAAAGAGACTTTGTACCGTCCATCACCGTGCCGAGTCTTTCTTTTTGCAGTTTATTAGCATGTTCACATATGAGCAGTTGTAGCATATTTAGTAGAAAAAATCCACATATGAGCAGTTGTAGCATATATACTTTTTGCAGATTAATTAATCATTAACTGACCAACTTCACATAGAAAAATTGCACATCAATCAACATGGTCAAAATAACTAGGAGACCATAACTAACACAATTAAGAATCTAAACGTACTAAGACTAGTCAGAAAAGGTGCATAATACCTTCTTTTTCTTCCTTTAATCCTCCTCTATGCCATAGAAGTATAACACCTAATCCCTCAACTAAAACTTGATAACAGGGTAACACCAGTGTAATGAATCAGCAAAACAGACTGTAAATATGGACAATTCTCCGTCGTAGAACGGGCAATTTCCATATAGTAAATGAGAAGGTTTCTATAACTAGTTAGAATTCACAAGTTCAGTTTTCGTCCGCAGTTTCTTGGGAGGGTCAGTGCTAATGGCATCCCATATTTGACATTTCTAGCACAGGCACAGCTAAAGCCCGAAAAATACAACGGCAAAGAAAATGCACATTTTTGTTGTTAAAACAGAGACTACTCTAGTCTACAAAATCAATAATCAGACTTATTGTCACTATCAATTCTCACTTCTAGTACAGATTCTTAAAATTCAAAATATCCTAGACTTATTGTGCAAGATTAAGTACAACATTTCCACTCTCACATTACGCAATCAAATTTTAGCTAAAACGAGTAAACGCAAATCAATAACCGATCACAGAGCACAATATAACTCACTCCAATCAAGTCACACTGAAGCACAATAATTAAGAGTATCATGCACTTAAAAAAACTTAACAACTTCAGAACCCTAAAATTAGCAACATTAGAGTAATTATAGTGATTATAACATGTAAAAAAGCTCACATTAAGCTGAGATGTGACGGAATCCTGCTGATTTGAAGGAGCAACAATCACCGAACCAGTGGCCGATTTCTGGCCGAATCTCGCGAACGAGTTGTGAGTCGTTAACCACGAATACTTGTTGAACGGAAGTCCTCTCACCTTCAATTTCCACACACACAAAAAAAAATTCAAAAAAAATCATCATCGCATTTTTTTTTTTTTTGAAAAATTCAAAAATCACAAACGAAAGTAAGAGAGAGAAAACCTTAGAAAAAGGATTGATAGGTTGAATTCGAGTACAACGAAGACGAAGATTACGATTCGCTAAACAAGTTTCGCAGTGAAGTCCTTTGTCGCAATTTCGATCAGCAATGCATGTTTCACCGAGATTCTGTAGCAGAAGAAAGTAAAAATGAGTTCAAAAAAATGAGATATGACTGAAAAATTTGAAGAAAAAGTGGTGAGAAACCTGGAGAGCAGAGGTGAAGTTGAAGAGAATAGCGAGAATGATGAACAGAGTTGAAAGTGAAACTTCGGTTTTTAGCTGCAAAATTGAGCGGGAGTTAGAAGAAGATGAATTTAGGAGAGAGAAAGAGGAGAGAGAATACCTTGAGCACCATTGTTGAATTGAGTAAAAGGAAATGAGGAAAATGCGGGGAAATGAATTATGAATGGAATGTTGGTTGGTTGGTTATGTACAGTAAAATAATTGAGTAGAGAGAAAAGGGGTTTATGAGGGGATTTAGGGAAAGCAGTTGAGATGGAAGATATGGAGGTTAGAGAAATTGACGTCATGTTGTGAAGTCGATTTTTGGTACGCTTCAGCCGTCCGTTTCTCCAATGGAATTTATTCAAGTAACGGCTACCTCTTTAGAAAATACATTTTTTCATATAAGATGGTACCATAATGGGTTCAGCAAAAGTACGCTTTTAGTTGTGAAATTAACTGTCAAAAGTGGTTGAAGTGTCCGGTATTAATAGTTGTTGATAAAATTTAAATATATGTAAATAATATGTAAAAATGGTAGCTACTCAAGATATAATAATCTTATCTTTTGGCAAAAGCTACTCATGAAGCTAAAAGTTACGTGAAAGCTACCTTCAAAAGCTATTTTGGTGGATACTAAAATAATTTTGCAAAAGTTAAAACAAAGCTATTCAAAAATTTCGCCTTACATGCCCTATAAGGTATAATTAGGGATAATTTATTGTGTTAAAAGGGTCACTTTTATAGTATATGTAACCCGTGATTTTAAAGTGACATTTTTTTACTTACAAATTGACTTTTTCCCAGCACAAACTGAGGTGGTCTTAACATAATTTTTTGTAAGGCAATCTTAAACAAGACTTACTACTTGGAAAATGATTAAAAAAATTGTGTATGATGTTTCAAACTCATGGACTAATACTTTACATTGTTATGATCTTAACTGATGTGTGTTTGTCACCAAATGTCAACCCTAAGTCCCTAAAGTATACATCTTTTTTATCTTGTTAAATTACCCGAGGTATCCCCCGGACCCAACAACTAGATTGAAATTATGAACATGTGTACATAATAATGTTACTACTGTTGATGTCATCTAATTTAGTTAGTAAAGTCTTGGGTGGTTGTACCCAAGACTTGGGATCGAAGCTGGTCTCATCACTCAAATTCTACTATTTGATATAAAAAAATGATAAAATTTTACTTAATTTTTAACAGCTAAGTTAGGATAATGCAACTCCCGGATTTGGTATTATTTGATATCCTTGGCCAAATATTAAATTTCCTTAGTTTGTTTATACTCCCTCTATCCCTCAATATATTATCATTTCTCCAATGCACGTTTTTTTATCGTTAATATCTTTGATTACATATTAGTAAAAATTATAAAACTTTGTTTTTCCTAATAATGCACACAATGAGACGAATCAAAACAAGACCCGACATGACTATATTTTCTTTTATATTAAAAATATTTTTTGAGGATTTTCTTTACCTATGAATAATGACCAAATTAAAAATGGAAAATCTATTAAGGAACGTAGGGAGTATATCATTCGTTCCTTTACGATTAGGAGTTAAATAAACCCAAATATTGTAACATATATGTCTTTAGATTAGTTTTTTATAAGGATTTCACCTCCTAAAGTCTTTTATTTATAATGTGCACGTTGTATCTAATAAAGAGAATAGTATAATGTACATTGCCCGATTTAAATAAGACCTCTTGCATACTTCCATTATTAGTTTTCTTCCAACATTAACGACTTTGTTTGGTTGGGCGTAAAACATTTTCAGTGTAAAATGATTTTCATGGAAAACAATTTACAATGGAAAATACAATTCCAAAATTAGTTTTCCGTTGTTTGGTTCCATGTAAAAAAATGATGAAATGAGAGGAAAATGAAAGGGAAAGTAAGGAGATAGTGAGAGGAGTGTACAAGAGAGAGAAGGAGAACAGTTTTCCCTTCATTTTGAAGGGAATATGATTTTACATCATTGAGAGAGCAATTTTACTCCAAGGGAAAATGATTTTACATTCCTTTGCAAACCAAACAATGTAAAATTGAAAATAGAGGAAAACAGTTTTCCAGGAAAATATTTTACGCCCTACCAAACGGAGCCCAAAGGCTCCGTTTGGTTGGGTGTAAAACATTTTCAGTGTAAAATGATTTTCATGGAAAACAATTTACAATGGAAAACACAATTTCAAAATTAGTTTTCCGTTGTTTGGTTCCATGTAAAAAAAATGATAAAACAAAAGGGAAATGAAAGGGAAAGTAAGGAGGTAGTGAGGAGAAGTGTTCAAAAGTGATAAGAAAAAGGAAATAAAACAGTTTTCCCGTCATTTTGAAGGGAAAATAGTTTTCCATCATTGGGAGAGCAATTTTACTCCTTGGAAAAATTGTTTTACACTCCTTTGCAAATTAAACAATGTAAAACTGAAAATAGAGGAAAACAGTTTTCCAGAAAAATATTTTACGCCCTATCAAACGGAGCCTAATTTGGCTGCGGTAGTTTTGCAGAGGTAGTTAGCTCCACTTACGCAATAATAGTATGAATTATGATGCGTGACGGTCTTAATTTCAAAACTGCAACCTCCTTGTTGTATCGGAATGAAATTGTGCTTTGCAAGGAAAGAAATGTTAGATTCATTGACTTTATGGCCATTGTAAGCAGTACATTAGCTTGTAATTCCGTGCATAGGACTCATTGCTTCTGCGGCTTCAATTAATTTGACGGCAATGTATTTTCATGCACGCAGCAATAACTAGTGAAGCAACAACCAGGTCTAAATTTTGCTTGCGGTTATAAACAGTATTGAATGCAGATATTGTTTTTGCTTTTGCATATTTATATATTGTACAAAAAAATTATTGGGCTTAGACGCTTAATTAGTTCACATAAAAGCTAATCTAACTTTTTTTTTTTTGACAACGAGAAATCGTACATTAATTAAAAGAGGATGTACAACCTAATGCTAATACATCCAGAACTAAAACGATCAAACAAACCTAAAGGAGCTGTATGAGCTCGTACATTCCATCTAAAACAAAAATAAATAAAAGTGATACAAAACCGCTTAGGAAGGGAGGCGTAGCTGGTCAGTGCTTGTGATGGTGGATTTGAACCTCGGAATGCTGATGGAAGTGGTAGAAGAAGCGAATGACGTTCATGATCCAGACAACGAACAACTAACGACGAGCGTCGCTTCTCGCCGCATGAGCAATTCCAGCAATCTGCTATCGCTTGGGATTCTGGGCTCATGATCTTTTGAGGAGTCACATTCCATTGTGACTCATTACTCTCGCTCGAGAGTATTTCAGGTTTCTCCATGAGGTAGGAGAAACGCATATAAGTGGGCATGCTGAAAACCCCCAGATACAACTGGGGTGTCACCTTCATATTTGAAGTTTTCAAGGCAAGGATCATTAAGATCAATGCCTAGCTAAAAAGAGAGCCAAAAAAGTTGAGCTCTCGAACACACCTCCGGTTTTGCAAACCGGAAAACAAACGTCCCAACCATGAAAAACTATCATCGCTTCGTCCTTGTTCACGAAATTCTTGAGTCGTCTTGTCCCTCAGCACATATTCCCAAAAACCGACATATAGCACTGTAACAACCTTCAACCACCAAACTTGACCTAACTGACAAACACTTGTCGATTGCCACAAACAACCACAGACATCTTTAACAACTCGGAAACAACGCACTCCTATTATTCGGAGATTTAACATGCGTTTTAATAAAAAACCTGACATAACTAATTTGAAAGTCCAACAACCAAGGGGGAGGGGAAGGGGAAGCCCGACACTAACAGGGGGAAAGGGGAAGGGGAAGCCCGACACTAACAGGGGGGAAAGGGGAAGGGGAAGCCCGACACTAACCGGGGAAGGGAATAGGGGAGCCCGAGACAAAACCGGGGGAGGGGAAAGGGAAGCCCAAAACAACCATAAAACGAAATAAGGGATGGTGCTTACCAGACACGAGGACGATGGCAGGGATGGGGACCATTCACGCATACAAACCGACAGCGACGGGGAGGGGGTAAGACTGACCCGCGCAAAAGCCGAGAATTAGAAGGTAACGGGGAGGGGGAAACACTAGGGAACCACCCTGAAGAAAAAGGAAACCGGGGAAGGGGAAAACGCAACCTATCCTACGGGAATAACAAGACGCGGAGGACGACGGAGGGACAGGGGTTGGGACGGGGGATACGCGGGGGATGAACGACGCAGGGGAGGGATAACTACAAGACGACGCGACGGAAAACACGAACTAAAAAGGGTGGGGGAAGGGACACCGACGAAAGACGAAGAAGAAGACCGGAGGCTGGCTCGCCGGCACCGCTGCCGCCACCAGCGAGCCTGCTAGGCGGCGGGTGACTGTTGGTGCTTTAGGGTTTGTGTCTTGGGGGCTGACTTTGAGAGAGAAAACTTTAGGGTTCACCTAACTGAAAGTTTAGTTGGTAAGCTAATCTAACTTTGATCTTATTATCTTTGCAACTTGCAAATCTTTGTTGGAGTTGGAATATGTTTTGACATGAAAGGTCAAAAATTACATCTCGTGTTGTAGTAAATCAATTTTTGCATATTAATTATGAGACACCTTGGTAGCGCCTTTTAATATATATATATATATATATATATATATATATATATATATATATATATATATATATATATATATATATATATATATATATATATATATATACTTCCTCCGTTTTTTTTTACATGTTACACTTTCCTCAAACGGAATGGTGCAAAATACATGTTGCACTTTTTTTTGTTTCCCAAATTGGTAAGTTTTCCCCTATAAAATGACCAACTTACCCTTACTTACTACAATTAAGAAAAATAAAACCCACTTAATCTATCCTATTAAAACAAAACCTAATCTAATCAGATGTTAACTATTCCCACCAAATTATAAACCCCCAACTAATTTTCATCCTCCACCACATCAGTAAATGAAACCCCCCAACTACATTTCATTCAATCAACCCCCCATTAATATTCTTCAATTCCCAGAACCCTAAATCTACGAAATTCATACCCCCTCCCTTCAAACCTTCATCTTCTCTCTCCCCACCTTCATTTTCTCTCTACTGACCTCCAATTTCTCTCTCCTGACTTCCATTTTCTCTATCTTAATTTCTTGTGCTTCTCCTAAAATCACATCTACAATTTTCGATTTCTGCAATAATCGGAAGAATTCGTCACTCCCTGCCTTCGAAAGCATCTTAAAGATATCAAAAAACCCTAGATCTGGATTGAGTATTCCCCCAAAAAACCCTAATTTCGCCTGAGAATGTATGTCCCAAATCTTCAACCCCTAGTTGATGCTTTGTTTCAAACCAACGATGCTGATGAGTCTGATTGCATCAGAGAGTTAATGAAGGCATTTGAAGCAGATTCCCCTAAGCCCAGAAGGCTTTATGACAGCGGAGACGCGAAAAATTTGATTCGCCCTTATGCCTTGAAGGCTTTGGGTGTTGGTGTTGCTGATTTTTACCAAAAAACTGGTATTCGAAGGGAGTTCCTTCCCTGCCCTTCCATTCCACAACCTCGGAGTCCCCGCAAACAGTTGATCTTGGGCCATCTACCAATTGCAAAGAGGTTGCTCCCTAGATCTAGTAAGGTTGAGGTTGTGATTGATGTGGAGGAAGGTGGGGAAATGGGTGATGGTAAAAAAGGTAAGGGTGTTTTGAGGTCTACCGATGAGATAGTATGCGCACTTAGGGCTCCTGAATTTTATTGTTTCTCGAAGAAAGGTAAGGTTACAGAGGTGAAAGGGAATGAGAAAGAAGTCAGGGGGCCTAAGACAGAGGTTAGGGTGGGTCAGAATGATGTGCAGGGGAAGGGGAAAGAGGTTAAGGGGAGTTGTGATTGTTTGGGATGCACTGCTACTGCCTTCAATGTCTATGATGATGAGGGGAACACATATGCTATGTATGTTGAGAGTGATGGGGGTTTCAAAGTGTTTGATGTGGTTGAAGACATTGTGGGTTCATCTGAGGCTGAAGAGGATGAGCTTGATGTCCCAATGAGCCCCTGTACTAGCTCAGAACTGGACCCAGATTCGCATTGCTTCCTACTAAGGCGTAAAGCCAAAAACTTAAGTCCCTGAGGTTCTATCATCCTAACTCAGTTTAATTTACTTTTACTTTCAATGTGTATGTTTGTGCCTTTGCATATTAGTCCCCTTAAATGCTGTTGTTGCCTACTCTGTTGGTTTTTGTTGCCTATTGGAATTGGTTGCCTATTGGTTTTGGTTGCCTGTTGGTTTTGATTGCTTGTTAGATTTGGTTGCCTATTGGTTTTTGTTGCCTATTGGTTTTTGTTGCCAATTGGAATTGGTTGCCTATTGGTTTTGGTTGCCTGTTGGTTTTGATTGCTTGTTGGATTTGGTTGCCTATTGGTTATTGTTGCCTACTGGTTTTGGTTGCCTATTGGTTTTGGTTGCCTGTTGGTTTTGATTGGTTGTTGGATTTGGTTGCCTATTTGTTATTGTTGCCTACTTGGTTTTGGTTGCCTATTGGTTTTGGTTGCCTGTTGGTTTTGGTTGCCTATTGGTTTTGGTTGCCTACTGGTTTTGGTTGCCTATTCTAGTTTTGGATTGGAGGTTGGATTTGGATTGGAGGTTGGATGTTGATTTAGGTTTGGAGGTTGGGTGATGATTTTGAGTGGTTTGTTTGGTGAGATAAATGGCTAATGATGTCACTATGGCTTAATCTAACAAAAAATGTGTGGCCTGGTTTGTTGAGTTATTTGAGTCCATCTCAGTCCTTTGTATGAGTTACTTGAGTCCCTTTTTATGATGTTCACATATAATCCAGATGATGAAGGGACTCATGCTTGTGGCTTGAGGAGCAATAGATGATTTGCTCCTTATTGGTGTAAAACCAATAAGTTGAGGATTTAAATCATCCATTACTTCCTCAATGAGCTATGCAATTATCCTTGATGGATTTAAATAAACACAACTCCATTAAACCTGTTGACATGCAAAAATTGAACATAAAGATAAATTCCTTTTCATCATTAATTGTTGCATCACTGCTTATACAAACCAGTACTTGACCATCTAGATTACTCATCACAAACAAACACCTAAATCCTAGGCCCAAAAACATTCTGGTTTGATTAGAAGTGTTGCTGCATCTTCTCCATAAACTACTAAAGCTGTGTATATGTCTTCTTATATACTTGTTATATACCAAAAAGTTGCCTCTGCTTCTTGTCCTTCATACACAGCAAGAAACTTGTGCAAAAAAGTACCTTCATCTTCTCCCCTTTCTAGGCTTGTGCTGCATCTAGGTAGTCAAAAGCTTCACCAACATTAATGAACCTTTTATTTAGATAAGCAACAGCCTCATCTACAAGTGATTGGTCAACTTCCACATTGTCAGGTAGTAATCCCTGTCTCTCTAGCTTTCTTTTGTCATGGTGTGGGTTCTTGTAATTATTCCCTCCTTTGCATTTAAGTATCTCTACCATGACATATTGCAATTGCAACCAAGTGTACTTCAATACTTCTGGATCAAAGAAATCATAACAGTCCTGCACTCTTAAAATCAAATAATCTAGATTCTTAGGAAAAGACTGATATTGTAGTGCTTGAATAGCTCTAAAAAATCCCAAGTCTAGCACATTTAAGTCATGAGACTGAGGTGGTTGATTGATTAGTTGAATATTGAACCCATTCTGAGTTGCTGCTGCCATAAATGCTGGGTCATCTACATGAATGTGAGGTCTAGCATTGTCTTGCTGTCTGTAGATATCTTTTGACACACCCTCTGGCCAATTCTTCATGATGGCAGGGATGATAGTGTTTATTATCATGTCCCTCATAACTGTTAGGTTCACACTTTCAATTGCCTTTGTCACCAAAGTTCCTGCCTTTCTGTTCTTAGTTGAATACTTGGCTCTCCCATACTCAACAAAAGGATAGATGCTAAATTTTTCATCATGTATCAACTTCCCTTCACTGTCCTTAATAGGTCTAGATGTTGCACACATGATCATAGTTTTAATCTTATACCTCTTAGATTGACAACAACTATAAGGGTCATCTTCAGCAGAGAGCAAGTAGAATCTCCTCATGTCTGGACTCAAATGAAACCACTTTTCATCTATGTGAACAACATTTTGCATGTCAATAAATTTTGGTGGTTGTGTCCTTGTTGCTGGTAATATGTGCTGCAACACCCACTTCAATCTTTTGAAGCTTGTGAGCATCTGTTAGTTTTGGGTGAGTACTGCTTGTGTGACTTCTGAGCTTCCCGTGTTTCAGCAGTCTATACACAGTAGATGAGGGGAGTTTAAGATAACCAGCAAATGCCCTAATACTTGTCCTTAGATATAATGGGACTGACTGAAGTCATTTTTCATCATAAACTCTAAGCTTTCTACCACATCTGCCTATTTTTTTGCTTCTAACATCTATGGGCTGCCCACTTTGTCTTTGTTTTTTTGCATCTTTCCATATTCTATCTAATGTCATCCTACTTATGCCATACTTTCTTGCTAGTTGTCTTTTTAAACCCCATGCAAGTTTACCTTCTGTTTCTAAGGTAAGAAGTTCATCAACCATCATTCTCCTTTTTTGTAAACTTAACATTGGTTTTCGTGATGAACTTACATTGTTTTCTGTTTGTGTGTGTGGTTGGTGTGGGTGAACTTGTTGTTGCTGTGCTTCCTCCTCTGTTTCTGTGCCTCTATCATCATCATCCGTGTACTGATCATCATCACTTTCATAATACTGTCCCATTTCATGCAGCAGCAAGTCATCCTCCATGCCTTCAATTTGCAGCAACTCGTGAAGGCCAAACATGTCTGCATCTCCCTGCTCTGCTGACCCCATTTTGAGTGATTGAAAGAGAATAAGATGACTGAAGTTTGAAGTTTTTTGTGGATCCTAACTTCAGTTGTAATTTTTTGAATGATTAATTTTAACATTAATGTGCAGTGTGTGCAGTGAACTACTAGCTTAACTTAATTAACTTGTAATGATACTAAACCATGGTAGTTTATGACATTTTCTCTCTCTTCATTTTGTGAAATAAACCCTCATTTAATGTTGGGGGTTTATATAGAAGAGAGAGTTTAACTGGTTTGAAGAAGGAAAAAAGTTGATTTTAATGAAAATTTGAACATTATGAAAATTTTGGAGGGAAATGAAATTGGTGCCAAAAAAATTGCCTTTATCTGATTTTTCCCCCACTTGGGCGTGTAAAATAAGGAGGGAAGTTGGGTGTGGTCCCTCCTTTTCTCTCTCCTCCCTTCCCTTAAACCCCATGTGCAATGGTCCCCACTACTTTAATCCCCCTCCATTACTTTTATTTAATCCCCTATTGAAATTTTACCTAGGTTCCCGCAATTTTCAAAAGTGTAACATGTAAAAAAAACGGAGGAAGTATATATGTATATGTATATATATGTATATATATGTATATGTATATATATGTATATATATATATATATATGTATATATATATATATATATATATATATATATATATATATATATATATATATATATATATATATATATACATATATATATATATATATATATATATATATATATATATATATATATATATATATATATATATATATATATATATATATATATATATAAGCCTAAAATGAGAACATAGAACCAATCTAGATTCTTAAATCATCATAAATGGATGCGTAAGATGTTTCTTGTGTCATTAATGACATTTTTGTAATTAATTCAAAATTTACATAACTCGTTCCTATCTTCTGTAAAAGTAAAGGAAAAAATAGTAAAAGTAGATGAAATCGATCGAAAAGTAAATGAAATCGCCTAAAAGTAAAAAAACCGGGAACCAACTTGTGAAGTTGCAAAATTATGAAAAATACTATTAATGACATGGGAAGCATCCAGACCATTCAATTAGGATCATCTAAGGGCCTAGATTGGTTCTACGTTCTCATTTTAGACTTGGTTTCCATTGGAAATTGGTTATATAAAGATGGAACTTGGTTCTCGTTGGGTTCAGTTGATTGAAATCAAATGATATGAAAATGAGAATTTATAAGTATGGATTGGAAATCCTTTCTTTTTGTTGTTACTTGTTTGGCTTACTAAGGGGTTTATATATGGGATGAGATAAGAGGTTGTAAATTATCTAAGCTACAGTTTCTTAATTTATCTGCAAACATATATTGAGGAATCTTAGAGCATTGAATCTTTCTTACAATTTTCTTGTTGGTGGGATACCTGATGAACTTGCAGAGTTAGCAAAATTGCAGGATTTTCAGATATCTGGTAACAAATTGAATGGATCAATTCCCAAATGGGTTGGGAATTTAACGAGTCTTAAAGATTTTTCTGCTTATGAGAATAATCTAGGTGGTGAAATTCCTAGTAATTTGGGTTCTTTATCTGAACTTGAGCTTTTAAATCTTCACTCTAATTTACTTGATGGGTTTATACCAGAGAGCCTTTTTGCTAATGGGAAACTAGAGTTTTTGGTGCTTACTCAGAACAGATTGACATAAATATTTGTTTAAGAAAATAATACATCATTTCAAGTGGCTTTTCATTATTTGAGTGCTTAGTTTTGTTGCTTCAACGGGCAGGAAAATCCCCATGCGTCTGCATATCTGAACAAGTGTATCGAGAATTGGGACGACAGGGTTACTTTGTTCGCTTTGGATAGAGCAACCGGTGATAGGGTTGAGCAACACGAGGAGTTCGTTGCTGCTATGGACACTGAAACTGAAGGGGCAAGTACATTAGAGACTTCTCTTGGAGGTTCAAACAAGAAGCTCAAGAGAGATCGTCTAGCGGATGCCGTTAGTAGCTTTGCGGAGTCTTTCAAGGAGTATGTGAGTAAAGCGCAAGGCCCTTCGAAACCAAGTTCCCAAGAGATCTACGATGTAGTCTCTAGTGTTCTTGGGATTACCAATCAACAAGTGTTGAAGGCTGTGAAGAGGTTCATGAATGGAACGGTAGATGAGTTCGATATGCTAAAACATATACCAGAGGAGCAAAAGTTAGACTAAATTTTGTTATATATAAGTTAATAGTTTTATTTCGGTGATTGTAGAGATTGAATTACAATCTTAAACTTTAACTTGGTTTGCCAAACAATATTTGAATTTGAAATTCAAGATTAGAAATTCTATGTATTCTCAAACAGCTTATTAGAATTTGAAATTCCAAATTTGAAATTCTTAAGTTTTCCAAACACTAGACTTGGAATTGAATTCCCGAAATTGAAATTTTGAATTTGAATTGAACTATTTGAAATGAAATATGGGTATCCAAACGCAACCTTAATGTCTTATTGGTAATTGGTGTAATGTTTGTTTGAGACATAATAAGTAGCTGCAAGGAAAACAGTAGGCTTACCATTATTTCGGGTTTGTTCCTTTGCAATTTGCGGGGCTAGGAATTGCATGGGCTCTTTGTTCTTTGTCTGTTCAGTTGTTTTTTATGCGCTTGGCTTTTGCTTGGTTCCTAGTTTTTGCTGGACTACGACTTTGTGGGTTTGTTAGATATTGATCTTGACATCACGTTATCAAACACGTGGTACATAAATGCTGCTCCCTTGAATTATTATTGGCAAAAAATTACTTGTAAATCATGGATGACTTTACTAGAGATGACTTAAAATATGAAAGTATAAGGGCCAATGGAAAATATCTAGGCAGATAGGTTCAAATATATACTTCCCCTCTATTTTTACAAGTATTGCAATATAGGATGAGCCATAAGGGGTTGGGTAGATGAGGGTGTGTAAAGAGCCCAACAGCACAGTGCCCTAAAATTATAATTGGCCTAAAATATGTTATTTAAAAGAATTTACTTCATATTTGAGGATTTCACCCTCGTTTTCCACCCTTAATAAATTTCTCAATAATCAATCCTTAAATTTTCAACTTTCCATCTTTAATACCCCAACTTTCCGTCATTAATTTTTTATAAATTTGGGGGCCTAATTTCATATTAGAACAGGGGCCCTAAAATCTGCAAGATGGCCCTTACAACACTTAAGGAGAGGAGATACATAGAAGGATAAAAAAATGGATATATATGATGATCAGGAAGGAGATTGAGGGAAACCATTGTCAAATAATTCTTCCGTTTAGAAATAAGTGAAACACTTCTGTCATTTATGTGATAGTTTTTTTAGAGAAGTGTTTCACTTATTTTAAAATGGAGTAAGTATATGAAAATATTGCAATCATTTTTAAATTTTGTGAAAAAAGCGTGGGGCTTATTTAGAACAAAAGAAGTATAAAATTCGAAAATGAAGCTATTATATTGGGGTCTTACGAGTAATTTACTAATTCCACAATCAAAGGAGGAGTTCGTTGTTAAAGTAAAGTATAAGAATGTAAGATGTTAAGAGGGAAGAACAATAATAGTATGAGCCTTGCACATGGCCCCATTGTTGAAACGTGTGAAAGAGGTAATACAACTTGAAGTTCGTACTTGATCTATGGAGGATAGTGTTCAGTTCTCTAAAATTGAGCTTAAAGTAAGATAAATGTTTTTCCTTGTGGTGAAAGTAATCAAACAAAATTTAAGATGAAAGAGATTGATACATCTTTGATCTACTTTTCAATGATCCAAACTTTTGGCACACCTACAACTCCAGAAGAAGGAGAGTTTGAGGATAGTGAAAGGGATGATATGACTCATATTTCCACGTCTCCAGGAAGTATGATTAGATGGGAGATGAGCACACCGGGAGCATATTAATCAATTAAACATGTCAACTTCAATGTTTAAACACCATGTTCACTCACTTACAATTTTATCAATCATTATGTATTATACTTCAATGGGTAGGTTTGGCAACACTAGCTGAAATGAAGCTGCACTAATAAGGTAGCGAAAATAGATAAGGTAGTAGCTCAAACTGATAAGGTCTTGAAACTGATAAGGTAGTTGATTATATACTTGTGTTTGGTAAAACTAATTGTTTAAGTTGTTGATTTTTTAAAGTGACTTTAGTTGGGTTATAGCTTATAGTTTATAACTAGTTGTTAGCTCGGGCGATGCCCCTAATCATTTATCAATGTGAATTTGATGTGTTAAATCAAACACTTGAGAAAAGTGGAAAAAAAGAGTTATATGCATTGGATTGTGCTTAGGATATTAGATGATCTTCGAGTTTTTTTTTAAATTTTCCACATAATAAATTATAACATGAATTATTCATCAGTATAACCTCGGTGTCAAGAGAGTACATATATATAAATATATAATTACTTATAAAAAATATAATACAATATTTTTTTTAACGTAGGTTGATGTGTAAGAATACAACCGATGCAATGAAACGGTGTAGTAGTGTTAATTACGGAGGTTATAAAAAATTGAAAAGCTTTTTTTTTTTAAAGTTTGAAAAGTGTAATTGTGGGGCTTTTAATTGTGCAACAGTTACAATTGAATGAAAAGTGGAGGTGGTGTCTTAGCTTGGTATCATGGCCTGAGCTGCTTTTGCGATGACATATGTTGCTGCCAAAAATGCATGTTATTTCTTGCCTCTGGTCTATTAATCCAATTCATAGGGGGTGATGGAAGTCGGCCAACATTTTGGACATGGTCGTTTTGTTGATTGGACATGGGTGTCGGCCCGTATTTTGGTTCCTTGGTCTCATCGTTCTTTGGTGGTCTACTCCTAATCTTTGATGTATATAGATTTATTTTTCCCATAGAAACCAAAAAAGCTATTGTAGAATAGTTGGTTAGTTTCTTCGTATCTCAAATGAGAGGTTGCGTGTTCGAGTCTTTTTACACATACATTTTTGTTGATTACAATTTGTATCATTTGTTTGGGAGGGAGGGGTACATGTGGCGGCATTTACATTTAGTTGCTTTGGGTTTTAGATATATATATAGATTACATGATTTATAAATTTATAATGTGATTAATAAATTAAATTATAACAAATGCGTGGCAATTAATCAATATATATATATATATATATATATATATATATATATATATATATATATATATATATATATATATATATATATATATATCATATAACTAATATATAAAGCATACCCGCCCCCCTCTTCCCCTCCCTCTTTTTCTCTCTCTCAAACCCTAGCCTCCCCTACCCCCTTTTTCATTAATTTGGGGCCGCCATGGATGATTTCATCCATGGTAAGCCCCTTTTCCCCTTTTATTTTCAGTTTTTAGTTCTTTTTCTTGTTTTGTTCAATAAATTAGTCTCTCCTTATGAGATTTTTTCAAACCCTGTTATGGGGTTTTTAGTCTTTGTTTTGGAGATCTCCTTCTTCCCTATGGGAGTTGTGAGTATGTTTTTTTTTTTTTGTTTTTAGGTATGAGAAATTGTTCTCATTGGTTGAAGTTCGAGACTCAACATGAAGGTATTGGAATCTCGGATGCGGTCAACATGACTCGATCAAGAATGCTCTTCCCAAACTATGTCAGAATGATAGACTTCCCCATCAATAGCTGTTTGATTCAAAGAAATACAAGGGGGTCACTATTGTATTGCTCGATCCGGTTCATTGTAGTTTCTTCGAAGACGAATTTGCTTTAGCCTTGTTTAATTGTATCTTGTTTTTCTTTAATATTTATTGTAGATGCCGTTTGGCCTTCAATTAATGAAATTTCTCTTTAAAAAAAAACTAATATATAAAGCAGAGTACAAAAGCCAGATCGCGAGGCCGCGACATTTGGCAAAAGCCATATCACGAGGCTGCGACATTTGGCAAAACCCAGATCACGAGGCCGCGACATTTGGCGTCCTCATTGGTGGACGCCATTTGGCGCGCTCATTAAGTGCTATGTCATATTTTTTTTAAAATATAAATAGAGTTCTTAATTGATTAAAATACAAATAGAGTTTAGGATAAGAATAAATAGAGATGGGTTCACAATGAAAAACTAAAATATAGTAAATTGATTATAACTTTTAATATATAGTTCGTAAAATTATAATTTTTGTACCATTAGAAA
Source organism: Beta corolliflora (assembly GCA_947648045.1). NCBI lineage: Eukaryota > Viridiplantae > Streptophyta > Magnoliopsida > Caryophyllales > Amaranthaceae > Beta > Beta corolliflora. The sequence goes on along the minus strand of CANSZD010004085.1, from coordinate 348,202 downwards.
GTGTTTAAAAAGTACTTTAAAATAATATCCATTTATACTATATTTAAAATTTTATGTTAAAGTAACCTATAAAAGGAAACATTGACTATATACTAATGTATTAAAGTAACCTACTGCGATTAGAATTAGCGATTCAATTAACCTACTGCAATTGGAATTAGCGATTCAATTAGAATTAGGATTGTTATAAGATATTCAATTAGAATGTGGTCGCCATTTATATAAAGCAGAGTACAAAAGTCAGCTCACGAGGTCGTGACATTTGGCGTTCTCATTGGACGCCATTTGTCGCGCTCATTAATTGCCATGTCATATATTTTTTAATATAAATAGAGTTCTAAATTGATTACGAGACAAATAGAATTTAGGATAAAAATAAATAGAGTTGCGTTCACAATGAAAAACTTAAATATACTAAATTGATTATAACTTTTAATATATAGTTCGTAAAATTATAATTTTGTACCATTGGAAAGTGTTTAAAAATTACTTTAAAATAAGATCAATTTATACTATATCTAAAATTTTATATTAAAGTAACATATAAAAGGAAATATTGACTATAATAACGTATTAAAGTGACCTAATGCAATTGGAATTAGCGATTCAATTAGAATTAGGGTTAAAGTATAAGAGTAACCTACTACAATTGGAATTAAGGATTCAATTAGAATTAGGGTTGGTCGCGACATTTGGCGTCCTCATTGGACGCCATTTGTCGCACTCATTAAGTGCCATGTCACCTTATTTTTTAAATATAAATAGAGTTTTAAATTGATTAAAATACAAATAGAATTTAGGATAAGAATAAATAGAGTTGGGTGCACAATGAAAAACTTAAATATAGTAAATTGATTACAACTTCTAATATATAGTTCGTAAAATTATAATTTTTGTACCATTGGAAAGTGTTTAAAAAGTATTTTAGAATAAGATTCATTTATAATATATTTAAAATTTTATATTAAAGTAACATATAATTTATGCATGATAGAGTGAATGTCTAAATCATATATTGAGAATCTGCATGATATAGTGAGTGTCGAAATGATATAGTGAGTTTCTTCATGACATATAAATTAGAAACCAACGTCAAAGATAATGACAAAATCATATTATAACTTTTAGTTGTTCTATATCAGACAAAAATAATGACCAAAAATAAGGGTGTAAATATTTAAAAACTCTACCTCTTCTTCTTCACGAAAAAGCCGGGCATTTGCCCTGGTCCTAATACTAGTATATATATAAAGGAGGAACTTTTCGGGAGCATAGGGAGCTCCTCAAAATTTCGAGGCCATAGAGCGCGCCACGTAGGATTGTCACGTCATCAATTTTCATTTTTATCTTTTACAAAAATAGAGTTCTACATAGATTTAAATACATATAAGGAGTTTTGGATAAGCGAAAATTAGAGTTTGATTTTGAATGAACAACCTAAATTATTATATTATGTAAATTGTGTATAACTTTTGCTACCTAATTCAGAATATTATAATTTGTGTACCATTGGATAGTGCTCGAAATATGCTTCGAAATAAGATCCATTTATAATATAGTTCTACAATTTGTGAAATAGAGAGCGCCACTTACGATTGCCATGTCAAATAGTTTTTATTTTAAATATTTGAAAAAAATAGAATTCCACATATATTTAAATACATAAAAGAGTTTTGGATATGGGGAAATTAGAGTTTCGTTTTGCATAAACAACCTAAATTATTATATTATGTAAATTAAATTTAACTTTTGATACCTAATTCAAAACATTATAGTTTTTTTTTATCATTGGAGAGTGCTTGAAATATGCTTCAAAATAAGATCCATTTACAATATAGTTTTACAACTCATAAAAATATATTAAATTAGATGAATTGTAAGACATTATTTAGTCTTCCTTTTAGATAAATATAATAATAGCTATAAGTATTAAGTATAGTGCATTATATGTGATTATAACATTTGATTATAGGTCCAATTTACAGGATTAAACATATTATCTTTCAAAACCTCAACCTTACTCAATTAAACCAACACTATATAGTATTGCAATAAATTTTATTAAGGAAACTTTATTGTTAGAACAAAAACTAAAATCTATAACAATAAAGTTACATATATATATATATATTAGAGTTTTGGATTATGTGAAAATTAAAGTTTGATCTAAATAAAACAACCTTAGAATATTATAAAGAGGTTCATCTAAGGATGCCATGTCATTCTTTTTTTAATTTTTTTTTAGAAAATAGTGTTCAACATAGATATAAATACATATAAGGTGTTTTGGATAAGTGAAGATTACAATCTGATTTTAAATAGATAACCTAAATTATTATACTATGTAAATTGAATATAACTTTTGCTACATACTTCGCAATAGTGTAATTCTTTTTACCATCGGAGAGTGCTTGAAATATGATTCGAAATCAGATCCATATACAATATAGTTTTACAACTTACGAAAATATATTTATTTAGATGAACAATAACGTATTATATATTCTTTATTTTAAATACATAAAAAATAACTATAAAAATAGCGTATTATATGTGACAATAGTAATTATGTCTTTCAAAATCATATTTTAAAAATTGAGTTATATAAAGATAAAAAATTCATATCTATAGTTTTGAACCTATAGCATTCCATGATGGCATTACATGAAAAATCAAATATAAGTTTGTCATCCAGATTGCAGAGGTATTATGCAATTGACTAATTATTTTATTCCTAGAATATTTATTGTATACATAATTATTTATGTTTTTTTCCGTATATCTATATGTCAGATCTTATTCTTTTCTCCATGAACTTAATTCTACTAAAACTATTTGGAAATCAAGGTTCGCGTTTCTAGAATATTTGAGGTCACGGATCATAAAAATGGGGGAAGTTTGATTAGTCTTGATATGGTCATGATTGATGGAGAGGTATTTTTTTTCTCTTAAATAATATTTTTTATTATTAGTAGAGGTTAGTTTTATATTTAATTAATTACATTCATGATACCATCATTATGATCTTCTTTTTGGCTTTCGCATCTTCCATTCTATATGCGTTAGTATTTATGTGTTATATTAAAAGTTGATGTTGTGGCTGACACTCATGTTTTTCACTATTCTTTTTGGTCCTGCATCTATTATTAAATTATTACCCTCTACTTTCTTAAAGTATCATTCGGGTATTATTCATGTTAAAAACCGTGTTAGCTATTGTTAGTCATACCTATTACTTGGGATACCATTTAATAATAGACTTAGCTACAATATTCAATTGAATATTAAAAATTATAAAATTTATATATCGCAATAACAAATCTAGAAATTACAAGTATAATGATAAATACTTTCTCCGTTCTTTTTCTACTGCAACAATTGGTTTGGGCATGGTTTTTAATGAAATAAAAAATGGGTAGTTTAGCATACCTCTCCCTTTAGTTAACTAGAGTATGGGATAAATAAATCCTTAATAAAGTAAACGCAACTTTATGAGGCAATTTGGGTAATTAATGATGGTTTTAACATAAAGTAAAGGTAATATTGTCAAATGTAGTTGCTTCTTTACCAAAAGTAGAATGGTTCCAAAAGATGAAACTACGCAAAGCTGCTAATTATCTGTAATAGATTAAGAAAGGAAGTATGTAAATACAATGGTGTTGAATAATCTCATTTCACAAAACAAAAATCAACAATAATATTAATAAAAAAAAAACAAAATAAATAAATAAACAACAACCCGTGCAACGCACGGGCTTCAAAACTAGTAATATTATAAATAAACATACTAAAAGGGGGCAATAAATAATCCGAAAGAAAAAAAGCTTCAATAATGTGCTCTCGATCAATTACCATTTGCATAATTGCATTGGTAATAATATATACGAAAACATGTCTCAAATGAAATGGGAGGCCTCATTGCCTTGTTGCTTTTCATATGCATTACTATCATAGATTGAATCTCATTCAATTGGACTTTGGATATTGAAACCCATTTGTGACCTTTTAATACTTCAAAATGATATTTTTACGATTTCCCTATTTTGTATTGCTGCAACTCCTACACGCTTGCAATTATGCAAAATGCTATGCTGCAACATCAACTATTCAGCTCAAAATTTCAGTAGTTGTTTTTCAGACACTTCTTTGACTAGCGTTTGGAACTCAGTCACTAATAGCACCTGAAATACAATTTCAGCTTCTTCCCAAACAGAACTATTCATTTTAGTCTACTAAAAATTTCAGCATCTAATGATTTTAAGTCACCTAAAATGGTTTCCCAAACAGAGTCAATTTGTTCTATTGTGTGCGTTTTCAAGTTGATATTGTCGAAATCTTACTAGATTCAAGAATAATTTTTTTTAAGAGTGGGAGTAATGTAGATCCTCGTCGTACATTATGGACGTCCAAAAAAATAGCTAAGAACAGTCACAACGGTGCATCTAGATTGATATATTAGTAGATTTAAAATAAATTTAAAACATTTAGTGGGGTTAAATAGTCAATCTTAAATTTAAAAACTACAAATTTTCCTTTAAAAAATAAAATCAGAAAACCTCAAATGACTCCACAACTTACCATGTAGATCCACCCATGGCTAGGATATATACCTTATTAGACTTGCTACTACTTTTATTGCTTGATTAAATTCAACTAAAAGCGATTGGCTCTTTACGTACCTGACTAATAACTAAATTAGAGAGCACTTGAAGTAGTATATAGGACTTATTATAGGGGTTTGGGGATATAGAGTTCCAAGTTTTAAGGCGGATTAACTAGTTATTAGGCCCGGGCTATTCCTCGGGTAAGGAAATTTTTTATTTATTAATATTATAATTTAAGATGATAACACTAAATATCACTTGGTGGTTAAAACTTTAGTATATATAAACTTGAAGTAGTGGGATCAAACCCTATACTATGCAATTTCTAATATTTTTTTACTGTATGTGGATTACATGGATTAAAACGCCCAGTGGAGAGACCACGTGGCACCGTTCCTTTTTAGGAACACCTTTTAATATATTAGTATAGATTTTGGTCAAAATTTAGGTCATTCATCATTCTTTAAGCTAGGTTTATGGCGCTTTTTATTAATTCCTAGATTTTTTTTTGGTTTCGTATTTCCTTAATAGAATAGGGAGCAATTAAATTCTAGTTGTAAATAATTAAAAACTTCTTAGGGTTATATGTTCAAGAAGGAGGAGATTTTCAATTATTTTGAGTTAAGCTTTGATTAGTTCGTGAATTTAGAGTGAGTTGTATTATTTCTCTCCTAAAAAAAATAAGTTGTACTTTTTGTTATTCTGAAATTTAGAGTTGTTACTTTTATCCCTGAACACTTTTAATCCTTCATCCATCAGAAGGATCACTCAAATGCATATCATACTTAATATTGAAGTTCAATAATTACTTTCACTAATAATACAATAGTAGTAAAATTGTGAGATTGTTTTATTAATGAATAAATGTTTGAAAAGAAAACTGTAGATTGATTCTCCTTTACAATTTATTGATAATATAGCTAGTTTGATCCATATATAATATAAGTTGTTTTACCAATTATAGAATGTTCAATTAATTGAGCTAAAACTGCATTAGTATAGCGTAGAATGACATTTGATAGCGTACATGATATTATCAGATAACTTTAAACATTGCATGTATACAAATTGACATTAAATATATATATCTTAATCAAATTTGAATCATAAGCAATAACTTAAACAATTTATATCTTAATCAAATTAGGAGATACTAGTTTTAGAAAATATGGTCAAATTAAACGGACAAAATAGTGTAAAAATTCAAGTGAACACAAGTACAAAAACATAGATAAATTATTTTTTAAATACATTTATTACTAAAAATGTTGAGCTTTTATCACATAAAGTAAAAGAACTGAACTTTGAGATATAAGGAATAAGTAAACTTTAATGTCCTCCCTATAAAGGGCGAAAAAAGTTGAAAAAGAAAAAAAGAGGTCAGCAAAGTTACTAACTCACGCAATGGTTCAAGCACTAAAAACATATTGAATGATGTCCTTAACATGAGAGGATACGATTGGTATCCCCAACAAACCAAGGCAAGGTTTGCTTGCTAGGTATGGGAATCTGATACTTATGTTCAGAAGTGATTTAAAACTTATCTGTTCTAATTTCTATGGTGAATTGATTCGATAAATGTAGTTTGTATACCACATTGAAATAAAGTCAATTCCGGTTTAAAAAGTCTAGAGATTGAAAGAATAAGAACTAAAATAGAACAGGAATAGAAACACATTTTCATACAAAAATATATGTGCACACGTAAAGTTGTTAATCATAAACCATTTTTGTTTACATTGGTTTTATACTTGTTAAAATAGTCAAAATAGGTTGCCAAACATAACCTTAACTTTTGGCCTGGCCCTCAAAAAAAAAAAAAAACTTATCGGCCCGACTTGAGACAAAGGGAGTTTTAATTCTCCCTCTGTCTCTAGATAAGTTCAACTATTTAACTTTTACGCTTGTTAATGCACAATTTTAATGAATGGAGTATCTCTTTAAAAAATTGGTTTTTATGAAAATATTCATCAAGACAAATTCATTAGCATTTAATATTATAACTTTTGTTTTTATACTATCTCTGTTCCACATTAATTGCAACAGTTTGATCAACGCACATGCTAATGCACAAGTTTGACTATTAACAACGACTCTTTTTTCTATAATTAACAACGACTCTAATTATCTATTGATAACAATCATGAAATGTTGAAAATATACATTGAAATAAATCTTTATATATTAACATTTTTTCATATACTAGTTAAAAAATTTGGTAAAAATGAGACATGTGAATAATGCAAAAGTCAAACTGTTTCAATAAATATAAGACGAGGTACGAGATATTATAATAGTAAAAAAAGTACGATTAACTAATAAATAAGCATTAACTATATCAATTGACACGTGATTATTGTGTCATAAACTCATCAAATAATACTATTTTAGAAAAAGTATTTAATGCTTATTTGCAACCCTAAGGGTTGTAAATATTAAAACCTAATAAATAAAATATGTAGATAATACAAAAGTTAAAGAATTGCATTTAATAAACATTCATCTATTGTAATTTGTACATTCTCTTTTCATCAAGGGGTAATTTGTTAATCCATGCATTGAGCACAAGAAGAACTGTGCTCCCACAATACAAAATAGAACATTTGCGAAAACGAACATTTTACTGTTGAAGTGGAACATTACAAGAATTCACTTATGAAAACGAACATTTTACTGTTGAAATGGAACATTACAAGAATTCACTTACGAGAATGAACATTTTATTGTTGAAGTGAAACATTACAAGAATTCACTTACAAAAACGAATATTTTATTATTGAAGTGGAATATTTTTACAAGGGAATAAACCTAGTACTATATAAACATAAATAAAGGTACAAGGAACAAGTAAAAAAACATTTTTAAATTTAAAGATTAAACTTATACTCCACATTTTTATTTCTTCAATTCAAACAAGTATGATTCATATATATTTGTTTCATTATATCCAATTAAATGTTCAAACATATAAATGTAACATGTACTAAATTAGGACTAAAAAGTTCTAAATATAAGACTTAAATAGACCATTTGTTCATTGAGAATATAACCCATTTTCATTGAAAATTAGGCTTAAAAACAAACATTTACTTGAATACAACATTTTCCCGTCAAATATAGAACATATTTTCACGAAAAATAGAACATATTTTCACGAAAAATAGAACATATTTTTCTCTGACATATAAGCTTTAAACGAACATTTACTGAAAAAAAAACATTTGCTAATTGAAAATAGAACAAATTTCACAAAGTATAGAACATATATTTGGCTGAATAATAAGGAAAAATGAACATTGCTTATTGAAAAGGTAAAAATAAAATTGGCCTCAACACCCTGAACTATAGCGCGGGTGCACCAAACAGCCCCAACTACGACTTATAGCAAGAACACCCCAAAGTACGGGCCTGAGTGCAGTCCGTACCATAAATGAGGTCAGTGACTGGAATTCTTACCGGCGACGGGAGAATTTTAATTTTATTATTATTATTTTCCATCCCCACCTTTCTTTTTTTCTTCTTTTTAACCCTAATTTTTTACTTAAATAAAAAAAAAGGCATGTGCCTTTCATTTTCTCCTTCCTCAACTGAAGACATTCTTCCCCAAATTCCACGTCTTTCTTCCCCAAATTCTCTCTTTCTTCCGAAATGAACCCTAAATTTTGAAGATTACCCAAATTGAGAGTGAAAGAGTGAAATCCGCATAACAACAATGAGCTCAGCTTTAACTTCAAGTTTAAAAAAGAATTCATATACCAATTTTAGGTGATGGAAGGGTTTATTAGGGTTAAAAAAGAAGAAAATAAGAAAACTAAAGGTGGGAAAATGGAACATAATTATAATAAATTAAGATTCTCCCGTCGTCGGTGAGAATTCTAGTTACGAACTCATTTATGGTACGGGCTGCACCCAGGTCAGTACTTTGGGGTGTTCTGGCTATAAAGGTCTGTTCTCCCCAACTTATGTTCAATTCAGTTCAGTTCGGTTCGGTTCAGTTCAGTTCAGTTCAGTTCAGTTCAGTTCGGTTTAGTTCAATTCCTAAATTTATTCATTACTATTAGTTATATTTAATTCAGTTCAATTCAGTTCAGTTCAGTTTGGTTATGTTCAGTTGTTTTATGCCGAAGAGAACAGGCCCTAAGTCTTAGTTGGGGATGTTTGGTGGCCCCGCGCTATAGTTGAGCGTGTTGAGTCCAATTTTGCCTATTGAAAATAGACCAATTTTTACATAAAATAGAACAATTTTTTTGCTAAAAATGAACATTTATTAAAATAAAACATTTGCTCATCGAAAATGAAACAAATTTACTGAGGAAGCACGGTAAAATTTTCAGTAATTTGTACATTCACTTTGGTTCACATGAATTTGTACATATAGTTGCCCGTTAGTCCGTTAGCCTTAGCACAAATCTCAATATTATCCGTGAAAGTGTGAAGCCATTTAAATTTTACTCCCTCCGTCCCGTAATATAAGTCATGATTCTGTTTTTACACGCGAATTAAGGTTAGTGGAATCTTGTTTTATTTGGATAAATAGATTCATTTTTATTAGAAAACACTTACATTTTTTTTTTCTTTTTTCGGAAGAAAAAAGAATAATTGCAACCCTGTCCGTGACCTGTAGAAATAAGAGAGTGAGAAAAAAATGTTGATATTTTTCAGTTACACTCCACACAACACAAGTGGAGTCAAAGGAGAGATATAGACAAACAAACCTCTCACTAACAACTAGCAGCCTCCAAGGTTCCACTGTGTGTCTGTGTCACATTTTCTCTCTCCTAGGCTTACCAGTAACACAGGTTGCGCATCAATATGAATAGTGCACTCACCATTTCTTCTTTTTTCTTTGCAATCTCCATTTTTATTCTACTTCAACTTTACCCAGTTAAGCCAGCATTTACAGGTTTGTAACTTTGTATTGTCCTGCTTTTTTCATTTTTATTTATTGTGTTTTTTCCTTTATATGCATTTATTTGACTTTGGATATTTAGATTTTACTCTTTTTTGGGAGGGTGGAAATAATGTGGGTACCTTTTTTTATGTCTAAATTTGATGAACTCTAATCTCTTGACTGAATTTGACCCACTTTTTAGAATTTTGACTTTAAGGATAAGTTGATTTCTTGTGTTTTAAAATATTGGGTTGCTTTTTTGTTGATGGGTATTTTTTAGGAAACATCTGTGTTGAATGAAATTGAAGTCGATTGTTTGTGCAGCTTCATAAATGCTGTTCTTATCATGTTCTTAGATTGCATTTTGTTGTTTATTTCAGAAATAAAAAAGATTGCATTTTGTTGTTGATATGATATCATGCCATTTTTTTTATACTTTCTTCAGATTTTATCATTTTATCCATGAAATATCACAATGCAGTGAAATTTGAGCATTAAGAACTTCTTCTTCCATTAATAGTTTTTTTTTTTAGAAAAAGTGGGTATTATGCCTCATACAAGGTTCAGGATTATGCATGCTATAGAATTATTCAAGTTAAAATTAGATAAGGTGACTTGAGGAGTTTTTGGTGCTTCTTTTAAATTCCAAGATTTTATTTTTGGCAAATAAAATGATTTTAGTACCCAAGTGAAGGAATAACCTAAATTTCAAGATAAAATTGCTTGTCAATTGTCATGCCACCCTTTGGAAAAAAATAAGGCTTATCTTGCCATAATAGGAGAACAGGACTTCCTTATCTGTGTTCAATCTTTCACCATTCCTAAGAGAGCGTTTTCATTGCAGTTTTTGTGTCAGAATTTTACTTTAAGTGGTTAGATTGAAATATTGCTATAAAATTATTCATACTTGTACTAAAATCATTTTATCGTGAAAACTGAAAATACAAAACTAGAAATTATTTTTAAAGGTTTCCATATTTTTGGAAACAAAAACGATTATGAACGGGCCTTAAGCTTTTGTGCTGAAAATTTTCGGGGTTTGCCCAAGCCCTTCTCAAAATGCAACTCAGGGATACAATTGTGGTGCTTTAGGATTTTGAGCTTCTGCTGACTGCTATAAGAGTAATAACTCGTATAACATTTTCCACCATTTGTTCGTATAAGGTGTTACAGTTATGTTACATTCCGCTTACTGCATTCTTCTGTTTTACAAAATCAGTGAAACGGAAGAAATGTGTTTAGCTTCCGGTCCATTAGGCTAACTCCTTTCTCTTCTCACAGGATGTCCCTTAAACTTAAGTGGAACCAATTTTACTCTTGTGGCTTCCATCTGTTCAAATCCAGATGCCCGTGGAAAATGCTGCCGTCACATTAATGCATATGTGGCACTTTCTATTGCTCGTTATGCAAATGCAACCAGTAATCTCGGGGTCAGTTCAGATCTATCGGAAGTTTGTCTCCAAACCATGTCACAGACTTTAGCACTCTATGGAGTACCTGCAAATGCAACAACTTTTTGCAGATTTGGGACCAAAATTCCGATAAATTATGAATGCAGGGGGTAGAACCAGTGTTGCACAGATGCTGCAGTCTCCTGGTTTCACTGATGTAGCTGATAGTTGTCAACTTGCACTATCAGGAGAAACTGGGTGCCGGAGATGTATAAATGCTAGCCTCGTATATCTTCGTCAGAGAATTGTAGCTGAAGATAACATTACACTCATCACTTGTCGAGATGCTACTTTTGTCACTCTTGCCAGTCAATCTGACAATGTTTCTGCTGTTGGATTTGCTAGCTGCTTCTTTGGGGTTCCAAGACTTAGATCAACAGGTATTTATCAGTACCAATTATCGATTGCCTTTAATCTATTTATTGAAAATCTTGTTATTATGAACTCATTACTAAAGATCTCTTATTGTGTGTGTTTGAATGAGAGAAGTTGGAGGGAAAGGGAGGGTGCCATCTGTTGCTGCTAGATTTGTGACCTTAGTGCCCTTACCTTTACCTCTCCTAGAGTACGTGTAAATTATAGGAGGGTGAGAAGAGGTCTTAGCAGAGGGGTGGAAGAGTGAGAGATCCATTTTCTCCTATTTAGATATGGGATAAACAAAAGTAAGGGAAGAGAAGAAAATTGTAGGGATCTACTTTTCATCATCTTTCCAGTGTTGGGAAGATTAGGAAAGAAAATGCTAGCCTACTCCTTCCCCTTCCATGTCCTTCCCTGCTCTCATCTTCCCTCTATGATTGATATTCAAACACACTATTAGTTGACTACGAGTTCTATTAAATCGAAATCGCACATTATGCTGCACGGCTTCAGGATGCATTTAATTGTCAGGAATGAGGATGCATTTAATTGTCTGGAATGCGATTATGCTGCACGACATCTTGAGAAAAGAAAGAATAGTTTGCAGATTCTTACAACGAAATAAGTATTGTATTGACATCAATATTGAAGAGGAAGGTCCCTAACAGCTTTCTTTTCTTTATAGGAGTGGAAATATTTGCCACAAACAGGATGTTCTGCAGTGTAAGCTGCTAGCTGAAGTCTTGCCTCTATCTGAATATGAAAGTGGTACCAATTTTGAGCAACTTCTTCTGGTGCCACTGGGTGTATTTGGTCATTATTTGGGGATCTGGTTAACTTTCCTGTTGCTGTTAGGTATAAAGGAGAATCAGGGCTTCTTATTTGACATGAACTTAAGTAATAGTGTAAAACTGCGCAGCTTGCTACTTCACAGTTGGTAGAATAACTGCAGTTTCTTGCTCTTAAACTTGTAGGAGATATTGTCATAAAAGAGCTTTTAGAACTAAAACTTGTTGGAAGTTGTAGTAATATTTTATCGAGTCTTGGTTGTCACGGCAACATATTTTCTTACAAGCTGGCACTATTTTATATTTATTATTGAATTTTGCGACTCTTGATTCTTTGATAGCGTCCTTGGTTGCAACTTGTCTCTAAAACTGAATATGCCATTTATACTTTTTGCTTTTGCGCTTGGATGCTCTGAAGTCATACTAGGAGGTGGTTGTTTAAGCAGCTAATTAGTTAATCATTCATTCAACCTGGATAGAGCACTATTACTTCTACATAGCTGCCTGAGTTTTGAAATGTTTGATGTGATTATAGTCTTTCATATGCCGACAGGACCAACAGAGGATTCCTGTGGTCTGTCACTCGCTCTCCTGGGCAATGGATCATATTGTGTGGTATTTTCTTTCTTGATGCATCTCATGATTTCACCTTCTTAGAGATATTGTCACACTGCTTTAAGAGTGTGTTTGGATAGGGGAATATGAAGGGAAGGGAAAGGAAGGGATTCATCTTCCTTTGTTTGGATATAACATGGGAGAAGGAAAGAAAAGGTTTGGAAAGTTCCCTCCCCTTCCTTTTCTTTCCTTCCCCTACCTTTCCTTCCATGATTGCTATCCAAACAAAGCGTAAGTCCTATCTACTAAAATCTGAAGTTGTGCACTTGTGCTCTTTCTATAATCTAGTCAAGTCTAGAGCGGTACTTTAATTGCTGCTTTTTAATGTTATTTAGTGATAAACTTTGACAGAAAATTCTATATGTAATCACCCAACTTCTAGAGATGGACAGCATCATTGTCGTCAGGATTTCTAAATCAAGCTGCCTTTTCTCCCTCTTCCTTCTATCTCCTTATAGCTCATTTTCTGTGAAGATTCTTTTTTGTTGCATATATGGCTAGAATGTTTTTGACTGGACTGTTTCGATTCTTATCAACTTCTCTACATTCCAGTCCCGGAGGCATCCTCACCTCCATTATCTCCCAAGGAATCTCCAAGTCCAGTGCTTGCTGCGACCCCAAGTCAGCCGTCATTGGGCATATCAGGCATATCTCCTCATGAGAATCACCATTCCTATCATCAGCTTACAGCTATAACAAGTGTTGGGATTGGCATCACTGTCATTTCATTCTTGCTACTTCTAGTCTTAGTATTTCTGATCCGCAGGAAGAGTAGAGAGCTTGGTGATTCGGAGAATGGCTTCAAGACATATAGGGCACCTTCTGGTCGGTCTGGACGTAAGACTCAGGATGGTATGATATAATCCCAACTAATTACTACTCATTATCACCATCTTTATTCAATTATATGTCCTCTAATTGTGCACGAACTCTTGACTACTTGTGGTTAGACATCCTTTGATATAATTGGCTGGGATTTCTTGCAGGGCCAGGGCCTTCTTCCATGTTTCGGGAGTTTAATTACAAGGAGACAAGGAAAGCAACTAACAACTTCAGTACAATCATTGGACAAGGTGGATTTGGAACAGTGTATAAAGCCGAATTTAGTGATGGTGTTATAGTTGCAGTGAAGCGGATGAACAAAGTATCAGAGCAAGCAGAGGATGAGTTTTGTAGAGAGATTGAACTTTTGGCTAGACTTCATCATCGTCATCTCGTAGCTCTTAGAGGCTTTTGCATTCAGAAGGAAGAAAGGTGGGTACAAATGGATATGGATAGCTTCTGTAATCTGCATGCATCCTTCAGTGGAATATATTGATTACATAATTTACATTTATCTTTATTTTTGCAGGTTTCTTATGTATGAATATATGAAAAACGGAAGCTTGAAGGATCATCTCCATAGTGAGTTTGACTATGTTTACCTCTCTCATACTAGTAAAGCTGTAGAGACTGAGAGTGTTTGTTTGGGAGGAGAAGATTTTCCTCTGTTTGGTTTGTTAAGTGGAAAGTAACTTTTCCAAGTGAAAAACGTTTTACTTTCTTAAGGAATGCCATATTTTCCTCCCTATTCCGTGTATGTTTTTTATATTCTTTAGATCACTTATCCCATCCTTTATTTCCCCTTCATTTTCATTATACGTTCTCACCAACAATTTACATTTTTGTTTTTCTTACGAATTTTTTTTTCATGGAAGATCATTTTCATTGAAAATGTGTTCCATTCAACCACACGGAATTTATGCAAAATTGTTGGATACATGATTTCCCTTTTAGAATAGACTTGGTAACTTATAAAAAAAACTTTGTTTTACCAGCTCCAAACAAAGCACCACTTTGCTGGCAGACAAGAATCCAAATCGCGATTGATGTGGCAAATGCTTTGGTAACCTCAATCAATTATCACTATTTCCATAGTTCTATTTTTCCATGGTCCTTCTTTGTTTTGGCCTTGTTGCTTACACTTTGAGATTTTACGTGCAGGAATACCTTCATTTCTATTGTGACCCTCCTCTTTGCCATAGAGACATCAAGTCCAGCAACATTTTGTTAGACGAGAATTTTGTAGCAAAGGTACCTTTTGGCTTCTTTGCCTGAGCATATTTTTTTATGTGTGAACTTGCATTTGTACATTTTATGTGAACTGAACATTTTAGTCTTTTTAATGCTTTTTGTGTTAGTCAGAGGCAGTTCATTTGAAACCATTTTATTGCTATTATTTTTTCTCAGATTCTAATTTAACAATCTTTCTCCCTTGTTAGTTGGAAACAACTATGCTTATTGAGATTTGCATTCCTCATTGCTCGCTGTAGAAACCCCTGTTGTGTTCTAAATTACTGTGATTATGTCATAGATTCATCTTCATGCCCTTAAACCAGTCTGAAGCCGTCAGAAAAGGAAAATGGGGGAGAGATTTTAGGTTCAAAATTGGTCTCTGAATCATTTATTGCAGTTTACAGGAAGAATGCCTTTTGTTTTAATCCAAAATCTGTCTTTTTTTCGTTTACCCTCAAACATATACTATGATCTTGGAATGTATAGCTGATGACTGTTTTGATTCCGAAACTTCATGTTAATTCTTCTCTTTCTTTGACATCTTCTCCAGCTTGCAGATTTTGGTCTTGCATATGCTGCAAAAGATGGTTCTATTTGCTTTGAACCAATAAATACTGAAGTTCGAGGAACTCCAGGTTGGCAAAAAGAACAAAATAATTGTTTTTTACTTCAAATCCAGCATCTAATTACTCTTGAGGAAGAGCTTTTAAATTTTGAAAACTATTTCAGGTTACATGGATCCAGAGTATGTTGTCACTCGGGAACTTACGGAGAAGAGTGATGTTTACAGTTATGGTGTGGTCCTGCTAGAACTAGTGACAGGAAGACGAGCGATACAAGACAACAGAAATCTAGTAGAGTGGGCCCAAGTGTTTCTATCTTCAGAGACGAAACTTTCACAGCTAGTGGACCCCACAATTGGAGAGTTTTTCGATTACGATCAGCTTCAGACAGTTGTTACAGTTATAAAATGGTGCACTCACCCAGAAGCTCGAGGTAGACCTTCTATTAAGCAAGTTCTAAGGCTTCTTTATGAGAGTTCTGACCCGTTGCATAGCGATTTTATCCAAACTATGCAAGATGAGGAATATGAAGAAACCCAAGCAAAAAGACCAAGCAAAGGGAAGATGCAAAAGACTGATGTTCTTTTTCATAGTGGGGAAGGAAGGTATCTTGCATCTTCATCGAGTACAACTAGGTCATACTGTAGTAGAAACTTTCTGCTTGAAAATGGATCTCCCCAGTCTCCTCCCAATATACAGTCACCTTGAACCAAGAAACTAGTCTTCCACGTTAAGGAAATCCCAAAGTGTAGCTTCTTGAAGAACCTAAGAGAAAGCGTAAGCTCACGAAACGACATAACATCTTAATAGGTGTGCGCGGTGTTGGCCATGCGCCATACCTGAGATTTTTTTGTAAAGATATGCAGGATTTTGTGATTATTATTTTGTTGCTATTTATTTGTTTTCATGCTATTCTGGAGATACCTCTCCTGCTAGAATCTCCTAGATTTGTATTTGTATAATTGTATTATATCAGCTTGATTGTCCAAATTAGATATACTGGTTGTAATTCTTGGAAGCAATAAGCAAAAAAAAATTTGATTGGCTTGTAATATCATGATATCAGTTATGATTATGCAAGTGTGATTACAGTTGTTGGCTATGGAGCCAAGTTTTCCTTCTCTATTTTGATTTTAATAGTTAAACATAATTCTATTAGAAGATCAAGCTTTTGGGACCGATATTCATCTAAGCATGGTCATGCATGGCCGGCTACCTGCATGAGGTAATACTTATATGCTTGTCAAATAATACAAGACTTTTGTTGGCTTCTGACCTGGGAAATTCTGAGTAAATCTGTATCAGTAGTACCAACTACCAACTACCAAGTCACTCATGATTGAGAGGAAGGGATAGCTTAGTGGTAAGAGTATTTCTCCCGGTCCCAAGAGGTCTTGGGATCAATTTTCACCCTTAACAAGTTAAAAAACAAAAAAAGTAGGTTTCTCCATAAAAAAAAATCACTCCTAATTCATACGCTCAAACTAGTCACTATAGTATATGATGTAGATGTGAGTAGGACTTGAATCAGACTATATAGAAGTAATCATATAGTTTATATACCTCTATAAAATGAGCAAATTGGATATTTTTGTCACATGATATCTCCACCTATTCTCTATTCTACTCATTTTTTTCCTTCAGGTAGAATTCGATTCCCAAAGCCCAATTCAGAAATCGGAATTAAGAAGCAACTAATAGAGTTTCACCCATATATCAAATATGTACTCATTTAATACTGCATTGGGTATTTAAAATTACATAATACAAATTGGAAATCTTAATTGGGAAAATAATACTATGTAATGGAGGAAATTTTTTCTTTTTGTTGTTTAATAGGTCGGAAAAAGGATAATGATGTAGATGAAAACTGATCTCAATGCAAGCAATGCTAAGCATATCCTACCTTCGTTTCTTTTCTTTCTTTTTTTTATAGGAAAGACCAAAGGCCATAATTGTTATTAATTAGCTAAACAAAAATCCGCAACTATTATATCATCAATAAAATCTGAACACCCTCCAACCTAGACCCTTGTAGATAGAACCTAAAGGACTAAAGATGTGTCATTTCATGAGCTACTTCATTCTAGTTAGAGGTCGTTTTTTTTTTAAACAAGAGAGAAAAACTAGGCTAGTCCCTTATATAGGACCAACCTAAAACATCCTTCCGGATGATAGAGAGAAAGTTAAGGTCAGGAAGTTCAACCCAGCAATGGAGTGAACTACACGAGTGACCTTTGTGAGCCAGGATGTCCGCCGCTTGATTCGCCTCCCTGAAATAATGAGAAAAAGAAACATTCCCAAGGTGAACCAAATCAAGGTGAGCATCACCAACCTGGGCATTGATTTCCCAAAGAACTTTCCAAGTTCTTCAGAGAGAATTAATCATAGCAAGATTGTCCCCTTCTACAATCTGATTCTTAATACCAGAAGCCAAAGCCGTGTGAATCTCTTCCCTCATGCCCCAAGCTTCCACAACAAGAATAGAATGGTTGCTATTTAACGACATCGCACTCATAATAACAATGCCACCAGAATCATTCATAACAATAAAACCACAAGAGGCACTGCCATCTTGAAGTTTGGACCCATCAAAATTCAATTTGTAAGAAGCAATGGGGGGCTTAACCCACCAAACTTCCCTGGGACTAGATAAAGAACTAGAGGAAGAAGCTCGAGAAACTGTAGAACCAGAGAGAACCTCATCCGCTTCCTGAATATAAGACCATTCACGAATAAATTTTTTAACTAACGTAGACGACTTGAAGCAGGACATCCCCTCATTTTGTAAAAATAATCTTATTACGAGAAAACCACACATGCCACCAGAGGCAGGCCAATTGGCAAATCGAGGAAAGAGAAAGAGTATCATGCAAGAAAGCAAAAATAGTTAATTGTGATTATGTTAAGTGAATTTTTTTTAAAATAATTAATTATGATTATGTTAAATAAAGGGATATTATCTCAAATCACCCTGACTTATAAGCCTTTTTCCAATATAACCCTGACTTTGGCAGCCCTGTCTCCGATAACCCTGAACTTGGTTTTTGTCATTCAATTGGACGGAATTTGTAACGCCGTTAACTAGGTTTGACTTTTGCTAAATTCATCTCTTTCTCTCTCTTGTTCTTCATCTCTTCTCTCTCTTGTTCTTCATCTCTTCATCAATTTTTCCAAAACTCATAACAAAATCCAGATTTTTCCCAAATCCATTTACCCAAAATCATAACAAAATTCAGATTTCCTCCAATGGGTGTTCTTAGAAAAAAAAATTGTGTTATTGAACACCCCTGTCCTGTTCTTCATCTTCTGTCACATATCTTCATCTATCAAACCCAGAAATTTCTTCATCTATCACATATTTTCAGGATCAATTTCACTAAGTCAAGAAAACACCATGAACCATCTAAAGTTAGCATGTTTCATGAACATGTGTAAACAATAGAAGGCAATAAGTATACAAAAATTTAAATACTGTTTAATAAAAGTCGAGGCAGCTAATCTCACCAGGTGAACAAAGGCTCATATGTCCAAATCCATGACGGGGGTGGGCAAAAGACACTGGACAAGCACGAATATATTTCCGCAGGCTTACATTTACCACCCTCAAAGTGAAAAACTGCAATATCCAAAGTTTGGAATCTGTCGAAGCCGGAAAGAAGTATATGGAATCTGGCGAATCCTGAAAGAAGTATTGATGTGGTGGTGGTGCAGCAGGTGTACGACAGTGTTAGGAGGAGTGGTGGTTGGTGATGAATCCATCTCTTTCCCCATTTTTGCCTTTTCTCTTCTCTAATTTTGTCATTTATTGAATTTGATTTTGTGGCTTTTTGTTTTGTGATTTCTTGGATTTCTTGAATTTGTGGCGTATTTCTTGAATTTGATTTTGTGGCTTTTTATTTTGTTTTGTTATGTTTTGGATTAAAGTTTTGATTTGGAGAATTGATTGAGAAAAAAAAAGAGAATGATGGGCTTGAGAAGAGATTAAGAACAAGAGAGAGAAAAGATGAAGAATAAGAGAGAGAAAGAGATGAATTTAGCAAAAGTCAAACAAAATTAGAGAGTACTTAACGCCGTCTCTAATTCCGTCCACTTTAATGACAAAAACCAAGTTTAGGGTTATCGGAGACAGGGCTGTCAAAGTCGGGGTTATATTGGAAAAAGGCCTATATGTCAGGGTTACCTGAGATAATATCCCTTAAATAAACTATGACTTTACTTAAATATTGTAGATGAAGCCGGTGTAACCGAGGTGGACAACGACGACGACGAAGCTGGTGGCTCACAACCTCAAGGAACCAAAAAAGTGTCATGGGTGTGGCCATTCTTTGAAAAGGTTGCTACGAATGAACCCAGACACTGGAAGTGCATTTGTAAGCTTTGCAAGAACGCAGGCGTCAACCCACCTCCGACTTACAATTGGAGGAACGGTGGTGGAACTGGAACCTTAGGCCTTCATTTGACGAACAAACATGGCCTCACGGCAGAGAATGTTAGTACTGGCGGGGACCGAAACACCCAGACACAACTCCACGGGTATGCTGGTGAGATGCCCGGCGCAGGTATGCCTTTCTCCTACAATAGAGATCGTATGATTGATGAATTTGCTAAATATGTTATCTCTGATGAATTGCCTTTCAACCATGGGGAAAGTGATGCATATGAATATTTCAATAGAACTGCTTTGCAACCAACATTTAGGAAAGTCCTTAGGAACACACTTAAGCGTCGCACACAAACTGCATTTCATCTCTATAGAAGTCATATGATGGAGATGTTAATTATGTACCTTCAACGGTCGCATTAGCCTGACAACGGACACATGAACCTCATGTTTTGGTGAACCCTTTATGTGTGTTACTGCCCATTGGATCGATGATGAATGGTTTTTGCAGAAACGTGTTATTGCTTTTGAGCTTATGGAAGAGAGTCATAGTGGGTACAACATAAAAGCCCGTTTAATGGAGTGTTGTAGAAATACCATTTGCTTGATTAAGTATTTTCATTATCTATGGATAATGCAACGGCAAACACTATGGCCATTGATTTCTTGAAGCAGGAAAGGGCATTTAAGCTTATATTAGATGGTCAATTCTTACGTGTTATATGTTGTGCTCATATACTCAACCTATCTGTTCAAGAAGGTATAAATTGTTTACAACCTTTATTAGAGCCCATTAGAAATATTGTTAGGGTCTTAAGAAAAAACCAGGTTAAGAGGAGGTACATGGCATTGTGCAAGGAATTCGGCTTGCCTAAGAAGGTGTGGTCTCTTGATACTCCAACACGATGGAACTCTACTTATAAACTGCTGAATGATGCAATCAGGTATCGTGATGTTATGACTCCTTTATATAATGAAGTTGTTCGAAAGAAGATATGTTGATCACTGATTGGACAGTTGCCATGCTTGTTCGGGATGTTCTTAAATCTTTTCACAATGCGACTAACACATTTTCTTTGGTTTATGAACCCAACATTCATTTGGTAATCGTAGAATGCATTAAGGTGGTACATGCCATCAATGAGATATTGGGTGTGAATGAAATCAAAGTGGTGCTTGATAGCATGAAGGTAAAGTGGTTTGCATATTTTAGTGAATTTCCGTACATTTATGGTGTTGCTGGTATACTTGATCCGACGCTTAAACTTGATGGCCTATCAAACTTGCTAAATTTCTATTATCAATGTTTAGGTGTTTCTTATGATGTTGGCAGTTATGTTTTGAAGTGTAGACACCTTTTGGAGGAACTTCATGATCATTATGTCTCGATTTATGACCCCAAATTCGTTCCGACTTCCGAACATGCAAATACTGTTCGTTTCGATTCTTTAATTATAACATATTAAAGAAACAAAAAACTAGTGTCTTCGGATCCGCTTGCGCGGGGGTAGACGATTATTTGTCCTATCAATTTGAAACAGGTGCAGATTTCCACATTCTTAAATGGTGGAAACTTAAGGAAAATCAATTCCACATTTTGGCTAGAATTGCAAGCAACATACTTGCAATTCCAGCATCAACTATTGCTTCGGAGTCTGCTTTTTGTGCAGGTAGAAGAGTGTTGGATGAAAAAATATATCGTCTTTCTCCACAAAGCATCGAGATTTGCGTTTGCAAGAAAGATTGGGATCAAGCCGAAAATAGAACGCAAGGATTAAGGGAAGATGAAGCAGAAGAAGATGATCCTTGGATGCTAATGGACACCGAATCATCTACTTCATCCAATGCAGGGGGAACATACGAATGTTGGACAATAGTCAACTGTCAACCACGACTTCAAATAAATAAGGTACGTAGAGAACTACGTGGGCTTTGATTCCTTCGGGATACGTAGGCAACTTACTCCTTGAAAATTCCAATATAATTGCCAAATTATATTGTAATTTTCAAATGTAAGTCCAAGCCCCCCTCCCATCAAAAGGGGGGTGTTTTCCAATAATTTATTAATTTAATTATATGAATTACATACAAATTTTTATTATTCTTGTAAATCATATAATATATTGTAAATTCTTATTTGTGTAAGCATTTAAATTTGTATTGTTAATTCTTATTTGTGTAAGCATTTAAATTAGATACTATAAGTTCTTATTGTACTGAAATTATCATATTTATAAATTCTTATTTATTGCATATCATATTTGGATATTGTAAATTCTTATTATAAAGATAATATTTATTAGAAAATCTTATTTATCATAAATTATTACTTCGATATTGTAAATTCTTATTGTAATGAAATATTTGTTATATATTCTTATTTATTCTCAATAGTTGGTTTTTCCCGTTCTTTTTTATATCAATGTGCTCAAAACAAAAAAAAATAGTATTACTTCTTTCGGAACCTCTGTGTCTCCCCGTGCTTTAAACTATTCAAAAACAATAAAATAAAAAATAAGTTCATTATATAAGTTTTTTCTGTTTATTGCTCTAAATGACACGCATAAAATTATTTGCTTTGTTAAAAAGTTGAATACTTGAAGCACTAATAAATAAGAAGAGATTTCTATTTAATCAGTTTTCTAAAATATCAAACTTTCAACTACTTATAATTAGATTGGGCCTTGGTTTTAATATCTTTTCAATGTGTATTTTGAATTGAGATGTACTTTTTGGTTTTAAATTCGGATGTTGGGCTCATGCTCTACTTGTTTTCTCTTTGTGATGTTTGTAACAACTAACACGGACATTGCTACACCCATCCACCGGGTAGACAACCCACTACTACTAAATAATTAATGGCCCTGCGCCACTCCTCCACTTCTCCTGTTCTCCACTTCGAGTCTTCTTCTTGCTGGGGTTTTCTCGATTCTTGTTCACCGCACCACCAAATACCAAATTCTCGTCATCACTCATCAGGTTAGTTTCAATTTTTCAAATTTCCAATTTCCTTCTTCAATTATTATAGCTTTAATTTAATTGGAGATTTGTGGGTTTTGGTTCAATTGGAAACTGTTTGTGGCTTCAATTGTTTGGAGATTTGTTGGTTTTGGTTCAATTGAGAAATTGTCTGTGGGTTCAATTGTTTTGAGATTTGTTAGTTTCAATTTGCTTGAATTTTTTTTAAGGAAATGGTGAAATTTACTTGATTTGGTGAATATTGGGAATTTGGGATGTCTTGCATAGTTACTTATAATTACATCTGTTTTAGTTTCACATATTAGATGAGAGTGAAGGATGTAATATATGGTTTTGAATCATTTGATGTATATCAGATATTAAGTTTGTTAGGAGAGTTTGAATAATTATATTGTGTAAATGCATCTCTATTGAGTTAAGGTTAGTCTGCCCAAATTTTCAATACCATGGATCATAGAAGTGGTTCAACCTACTTAAGGAAACTCGCATAGCCCGAACTTTAGCATTTACTCGTGCTTCTGTCAAGACAAACCTTCCCTGTTACAACCTATATATACTAAATACTTTGAATTAGAGAACAGGTATCTTCTCTGATGATTTGAAGAAGTTATCATCTTTCTTAGCGGTAAAGCCTAGGTAGAGAATAAGAAAGGAAATTTCACTATTAGGATTTACCGGAAAATAGGAGCATTGCAAGAATAGTTTGGGTTTTAAATCCAGACAACAAGGTATGCATGAGTACGCGTGGGAAAAAAATCCACTCTAAATGATACAAAAGCCATTTCGGTGGAATGAGGACACATGCACAGCATAAGAAGGAAGTTGACAAAATGGCTACTTTCACTTACAAATCGTAGTACCCAACCTCTTACACTTAAGGCCATCATATTCAATCTCGATCCGTCAACCCCTTCCAAATGTCTGCAAATTTGGAGCTCTTGGGAACCCCTCAAGACTATGTGCTCCCAATCATTATTTTTTTGGCTTACTTGATCATTACTTACACTATTCACTATTCCTCAAATGAGCAAAATATGATGTGTCCAAATTTTTTGAGAGGGAGTATGAGCACCTAGGTGCTCTTGGGAGTTAGATTTTCCTGTTCTGTTCTGGTGCAAATCCTGATGTACGCATTATCCAAAGCAAAGTTTATGTTTGTTTTGACCATATGCATTATCCAAATGAGCAAATAATTGCTTTTGAGTTACCTTTTGTAAATGGCAAGTTATATATATAGCTGTATCTAGGTTAACCAAATGTTGATAACAATTGAATTCACATTATTGACATAAATCACTTTACAAAATCTCATAGCTAGTAGATATATATAAGACCTTAGACCTTTTTTTTCCTTAAGTTTCATATAGAATAGGTCCAATGAAGAAGAAAACAATCGTGAACTTACTTTATAGAAGCATTTATATTATTTTTTTTGTTACTATTCTCAGGCTGAAGTGTTACTTGCATCTGATAAACTAACCTGGTCTCTGGTTTGATATGTATGCTGGAGATACTCCTGCAGCATGAGGCGTTGTGCCATTCCACCATCTCTACTTGGCAAAGGAAGGATTTAGGAATATATCCTGAATATAGTTTTTACTTCAAGTAGTGTTGTTGTATTAGAGTTGAACAGAGGGCCTGATCATGCATACAGTTACTTTACTGCTGTCACTGCCTTGCATTTCTAGCAGGTATCTCCTCTTTCCTCTCCAGTCCCTGAACCTCCAAAACCTCCTTTGATTCTTTTTCTATTAGTTTGAGATAGTTCATGTACTGCGTATGCCGTTTCTTGCACCTAATGTTTTATTGTTTTTGTTTTCATTATGAATGTTAGTTTTAAATCGCAGAATTGCTGGACCAACAGCAGGAGAGATATTCCCCAACATGATAAATGGTCGGAAATCAGAACTCATAATTCCTGTCGATGCAATGAAAAATCACACATTGCTGGAAGATGTAATAGGTTACTAAAACCTATCCAATCTTCAGCATTGTCGGCCATTCCCAATTCAAATGACGGTTCCCCTGCAGTTGTACCAACCGATGAAAGCTCAAGCATAAATCATTCTCCCACTCTTGAAATGGGGACTTTATTCACCAACTGGTCACCTCCCAGGTACTTATGGAGAGGATTATCAGTTTTTATCTTAGCAGGGCAAGTCATTTACCGGGCTCTCAAGGGTAAAATCCACTGGAAAAACACACTCCAACAGCTGGAAAGAGTTGGTCCAAAATCTGTTGGGGTCTGTCTTCTGACATCAGCTTTTGTGGGCATGGCTTTCACTATCCAGTTCGTTCGAGAATTCACCCGGTTAGGGCTCAACCGATCCATTGGTGGGGTCTTAGCTCTTGCCTTCTCTCGGGAACTAAGCCCTGTAGTCACATCGATTGTGGTGGCAGGTCGTATTGGGAGCTCGTTCGCTGCAGAACTCGCGACCATGCAGGTTTCTGAGCAAACCGACACACTGAGGGTTCTCGGGACAAATCCTGTTGATTACCTTATCACACCGAGGGTAATTGCTTCTTGTGCAGCTTTACCTTTTTTGACCCTGATGTGCTTTACGGTGGGGATGGCATCTAGTGCCTTCTTGGCCGATAGTGTATACGGTGTTAGCTATAGAATGATTTTGGATTCTGCTCAGAGAGCTCTTAGGCCATGGGATATAATTAGTGCCATGATCAAGTCCCAGGTTTTTGGTGCTATAATTGCAATCGTTAGCTGTTCTTGGGGAGTAACAACCATGGGTGGTGCGAAGGGTGTTGGAGAATCTACTACTTCAGCTGTTGTTTTATCTCTGGTTGGTATCTTCATTGCGGATTTTGTTCTTTCTTACTTTTTCTTCCAAGGGGCAGGGGATTCGCTCAGAAATTGTGTATGAACTCCTGCTCTCCTTTTGAGTTTTCAGCTTGCAATACCATTTCTCGCCAAATTAAATTTGTTGTTCAGAATAGGAAAGGAAAGGAGTTGTAAACTTGTAACTTGACTTTTGAGTACAGTATAACTCTATTCGTGAGTTTATATTACTAGTCATTTTTTCAGTATTATGTTGGTAACGACATGATTGGTGTGAGATGGAAAATAAATATCTAGAAAATGAATTTTTTTAATAGGAGGAATGCAATGTTTAAATGTAGTTTAGTAGTATTTTTTGCTCATCAACAACTCATAAATTGGTTTGATGATAATCATAACCAAAGTTGGGGTTTGAAGAATAGTAGGATCTCATTATTTCACTGTTTCATATGAATATCTATGCCTTAGATGATGTAAGAACTTTTTTTTTTTTTTTATAACAAATCGTCAAACTGTCCCTATTTTTATACTAATATGTAGTTTTATAGGAAACCCTAGCCGCTCTCTAACTTCTCTCTCCCCCCCCCAAAAAAACACAGCGCTAAACAAGACTCCCTAGGGGTTCGACGACCGCCTTGGCAAGGTGGCCGTCGAGCCCCTCCCCCCTTTCCCTTTTCCTCTTCGTGTTTCCCTTTTCGGTTTCGTTTTTTCTTTTTGCTGGTTGTTCGTCGTTGTTCGGCGTCGCTGGTAGTTCGTCGTTGTTCGGCGTCGCTGGTAGTTCGTCGTTGTTAGTCGCCGGGTTTACTCCCCTAGTAGTCGCTGGTTTTACCCCCTAGTAGTCGCCGGTGGTTAGTCGTTCGGTTTCCGGTGATTGTAGTTCGTCGCGCAGTCCCACCAGTAGTGTTTGGGCTTCCCCGTCCCTTTGTTCCCTGGTTTTTCAGTCGAGTCCGGGCCTCCCTGTCCCTTCCCCCTGTTTTACGTCGGGCCTCCCCTCCCCTTATCCCCCTGTTCTCGTCGGGCCTCCCCGCCCTTCTTTCCCCGTTTAGTGTTGGGCCTCCCTATCCCCTTCCCCCCTTTGTTTTGTCGGGCCTCCCTATCCCTTCCCCCCTGGTTTAAGTCAGGCCTCCCTTTCCCTTCCCCCTGGTTGTTAGTCTCCCTAAGTGGGTTAATTTTAAGTATGTTTATCAGTATTTTCGGTATGTTAATCAGTTTTTTTAGTATGTCTCTTCAAAGTTTAAGAGTCACTTGGTTGGATAAGGCATGGGGATTCATAACAGTAAATTTTGTGGTTTTTTTGGAGTCTGTGATGTGGATACAGGTGAATCAAGCGGCCTATGCGCGTGGTCGAGGCGATGCACGTTTTTCATGGTTGTGATTTTTGTTTTCCGGTTTCGCAAACCGGCGAAGTGTTTGAGAGCTCACTTTATTTAGCTCTCTCCCTAGCTCGGCATTGATCTTTATGATCCTTGCCTTGATAAAATCAAATCTGAAGGCGGCACACCAATTGCATCTGGTGGTTTTCAGCACGCCCACTCAAAAGCGTTTCTCCCTTCTATTAGAGAAACCTGAAATACTCTCGAGCGAGAGTACTGAGTCACAAAGGAACATGACTCTTCACAAGATCATGAGCCCAGAATCCCAAGCAATAACAGTTTGTTGGGATTGCTCATGCGGCGAAATACGACGCTCGCCGTTGGTTGTTCGTTGTCCAAATTGTGAACGACACTCGCTTCTCTTCCCACTGTCAGCAGCCATCAAAGTTTTGACTCCACCATCACTAGCATTGACCAGCGATGCCCTCCGTCACATGCGACTCTTTATCGTTTTTTGTTGGTTTTGTTTTCTATGGATTGTCAGAGCTCTTAAAGCTTATTTAGGTTCGTTTGTTTGTTTTAGCTTTGGTTGTATTAGCATTAGGCTGTACTTCCTCTTTTAATTAATGTACGATTTCTCGTTGTCAAAAAAAAATATATGTAGTTTTATGCTTTATTTCTATGTCAATTTGTCAAGTAATTTGTTTTATCCCAATCTTATAATTCACCCATTTCTTTCTTTTACTTTCAAAAAATTTCTTATTGAGTTACTAGCCTTGCGAAAGCATATAAAGTTTTTGCATAAAAATGCAATAGCTATCAATTATTGGAAGGGAAGAGGGAAGAAGTTTACGGAAGAGATCAAAAGAGGAAAAATTAAATAACATATCTAGGGTGTTTTGTATTTTTTTTGTTTAAGAAAAAATAAAGTTTGTAAAGTTGTGTTAACTGTTAATCATAGAGAGGGAGATGTGTCACTAATTTAGGGAATTTTTTAAAAATACTTCATCTGTTTTTCTTTTGTTACAACAATTTCCATATATATGTGTTTTTATTTAGATGTAACATTTCCTTTCTTGGTAAAGGTTTTGGGGCAATTTGACAATTTTATCCTCACTTTAACTACCCCACATGTATAAAGTATGAGCAATTGGGTCAAATTTTACTCTATCTCCTCTTTCTTTAATATTTGTGAAAAAAGGCATTTGTTGCAACTAATAACATAGGTAGTATTTAATGTTGATAATGTTGATTTTTTTTTTATTTTTTGGTGCTTAAGAAAGAAAGACAAAAACAACTAGTTAACAATTAGCCTAGGAAATCTGGACATTGTTACACCTACCCACCGAGTAGACAACCCACTACTAATAGAGCATTAGAAAAATAATAATTATGTTGAGTTGGATTCTATTACCACAACCCTCAACAAGTATTTATTAATGGTGGGTAGACAAAGTTTTTTCCTTGAAATCTTCATCTAAAATGCATCCCGCCGGGACCGAGATAGTGTCAATAAATTGATCTTTGTTTATGGTTTTGTCACTTTTGTGTTTTTATTATATTTCCTCCGTTCTATTATTATTGCAATATTAGCTCTTGGCACATTTTTTAAGAAAGTCATATGAATAGGAGAGAGATAGAGATAGATAAAGGTAGAACCCATGTGATAAGAGAGAGATATAGAGAGAAATTATTATCAAACAAAAACATGTTGCAATTAATATGAAATTTCCAAATAAAAGAAACGTTGCAATTAAAAAAAGACGGAGGAAGTATTAGTATAGTTGAGACATAAGATAGTGTTCTTTTTATGAAGGTTTGGTGTCCCCTCCTATTCTCTTCTAGAATAGAGATTGTTACCTTCTTTGATATGATATTATCCAAAAATATAACAATTTGTTAGCATAGCAGTATACGACTCTTTTGATCTCATCTCTACTTAAATAAAGAAAGTTTCCCATCTTTAGGCAACGAATCTCCAGAATGTGAATGGAATAATCTAAAAGCAATGTTCATTATAAAGTAAACTATTAAGACCAAAAAAAGTGGGAAGCTAACAGTATAAAGATGAGCTTTATCCCTTTCATTTCCCGTCAAATTCTATAACTTAGGCTTGAGCTATTGTCACTATTGACACACAACTAAACCAATTAATAATTCTTGGGAAAAGGTCAAAAAGATATAGAAGAAATAACCAGTGACACAAATTTGTTTTGGAGTGACAAAACAAACATTACAAAAACCAAATTCCAAGAAAAATACAGGGTTTTTAAAATCAGTTTCAGGGTATTTCTGTTTTATAACTGTGTTTTTGAGTTTCATTGCCAAGTTTTCCTACTTCCTCATGTTTCTCTCTCCTTCCAACTTCTCTCATTTTTGCTCCCAACAACTCAGCTGCCGTCTTTCACCAGGTTTTCTCTCTTTCTTTTTCTACTTGACATGAAAAAAATGATATGCAGGGATAGTACATGGTGAATTTCGAGCACGCATTTTTGTTGGGTTTTGTTAGATGTCGCCCTAAATTTACCTACTATCGCCCTAAGTACGTGTAAAAATACAACCCTTAGTATTATTACGCCCTTCCCACATTCCCTTGTTTACTTTGTGTTGTTTCTGATATAAACAAGTAACACATGAGAATATGATATGCAATATGCTCTCAGTTAGCGTTTTGTTCATACGTGTTCTTTTACTGTATGTTCTTTTGTTATAACTTATAAATTGTATGTTCTTTTACGAATGAATATAGATATATACATTTTTTAATTTTCTAAAGTGTATATTCTTTTACTTGGATTTGTTCAGTTACTTTATGGTTTATTAGTGTAACCAGCAAATTTTCTTGGCACTTCTTTTCTCACTTGCTTATTTTCTATTACTTTGTCTTCAGCGTTCAACTTCTGTTCACAGACAACTTCCTATGGGATTTCATGTTCTTTAGATAGCACAACAAATTATGATATCAAGGTAAATGTTCTACCACTTCATTCTCATTACATTCTTACAGAAATTTAACCAATAAGATATGCTAAATTTGATGATCAGAGGTTCGAGGATGCCAAAGAAAAGATCAGAAAGATGTTTCAGAAAGTTGAGCTTTCAGTATCAGCTTATGATACAGCCTGGGTAGCAATGGTGCCTTCTCCTGCTGCTCCAACTACGCCTTGTTTTCCAGGGACCATTAATTGGATATTGGAAAACCAGCTCCGTGATGGTTCCTGGGGAGGCCTTGTTCATCAGCACGACACTTGCCTACTCAAAGACTCGCTTTCCACCACCTTAGCCTGTGTCCTCGCGCTTAATACATGGTCTGTGGGTGAAGAACAGATGACAAAGGGTAAAACTCTCAAGATGCTTATAGTGTGGATTTCTTCTTGAAAAAGGAAACTGATGGCTTTTCTTCTTTCGGGCAGGCCTTGACTTCATCATGTCAAATTTTGCTTCTGCACTGGATGAGGAACAGCATTCTCCGATTGGCTTTGATGTCATATTTGCTAGTATGATTGAAAAAGCTCTTAAATTGGATGTAAATTTCCATTTAGCACCCTCAGATGTAGATGCTGTGCTTCAAAAGAAGGATTTAGAGCTCAAGAGGTATATATACCTAAGTTCATTTCAGTTTTAATTTTCATGGCTGCATTGTTTTGGAGTTGTCAGATTGTATGTAAAAAGTTCGAATAATATAGGGCAGAATTCATGCTCTACCATGAAAGATCTAAATCTGTTATGCAAGTGCAGATAATGTTGGATAAGAAGGTCCCTTCATTTCAGAAGACATATGTTAGGAGACTATGATTCCTACTCATAGTAGGATAGCTTAGTATATTATTTATTCTCCGAGTTAGATTCAGATAATTAGGAGTTATGTCCTTTAGCTTGTATAAATATATTTTCATGATGAATGAGAAAGAGAACACAATTTGACCAAATCTTAACAACATAAAGTAACATAAAACCAAAACAGCTTACTTCCGTTTCTTTTTTCTTGTTAGAATCCATGGAAAGAACTCGAAGGCAAGGAATTTCTATCTGGCATATATTTCAGAAGCAATGGGAAAATCACAAGACTGGAAAATGGTAATGGAATATCAAAGGAAGAATGGCTCTCTGTTTAATTCACCTTCCACAACAGCAGCTGCTTTTTCTGAGCTCCAAGATACAAATTGTTACAGCTACCTGTCTTCAGTCTTGAAGAAATTCGGAAATGCAGGTTAATTAGCTGCTTGTTTCTGCAATGACCATTAAACTTTATGCATTAGGCTCTGAATTTACCCTCTTTTGGTCTTCCAGTCCCCAATATACACCCATTTGATGCATATTTCCGGCTTTATATGGCTGACGTCCTTCAGATATTGGGAATCGATAGGCATTTTAAGGAAGAAATTACATCTGTCTTGAATGATACTTTCAGGTAAGTGCTTACCATGTAATTAATAACATTGGATGAGAATATTTTTCTTATGATGATTCTAGTTGGCATTTTCTGCCCAACTTCTCATCATCTTTAAACTTAATGTCAAAGAGCAGACTGTGGGAGCAAGGTGATGATGAGATATTTTCTGATGTCGTTACCACTACGATGGCATTTCGGCTGTTACGTGACCATGGATATGATGTCTCTTCAGGTATGCTTTTCCACTTAACATCATCATCTTTATGTTGAAAATTGGAGTTCTTAAGCAAACGTATCTTCTTTACAGAAATGTTGGCCGTATATCATGATGAAAACTGCTGCTTTCATCAATTTGGAGGACACTCGGAAGACATTAGATCTGCTTTAGAACTTTTTAGGGCATCACAGCTTAAAATATATGATCATGAATCTTATCTAGAGAAACAAACATCAAATTCAAGGATCTTTCTTGATAGATTCATCTCTGAACATTCCACACAAGCAGACAGGTTCAGCAGAAGTCTCATCAAAGAGGTACCATGTTCATAAATATTTGTCTTTACTTTTTTGCAACATTTTAGACTTCCACCTTTATGTATCAGGTAGCTGATACCTTGAAAAGTCCCTACCATGCGAGTTTAGAGCGCTTAGAAAGCAGAAAATTTATCGAACGTGATAACTTGAATGAAGGACGGGTTTTAAAGTCTTCTATATGGTACTTCTCTGATACTTTTCTCTTTTGGTTTGTTTTAGATGATTTCCTGACTCATTCTTTTCGTTACTAAATATCCATATTACTTCTTATCTCAGCTGCACTAACTTCGGTGAGGAAGTTCTCTTACAACTAGCAAAGGATGATTTCAGCTATTGCCAATCCATACATCTCCAGGAATTTAAACAGCTTCAGAGGTATAAACTATCCTGACTGCTGCAGAGATCAGGCTGGAGAAATTTCTGAGAATAATCTCAAATGTAATTTAGCTTTATGATTGATTCCATTTCGAACTGACTGAACTTTTGCTCCACGTGAAAACCAGATGGCTTGCAGAGAGTAAATTGGATCAGCTAACCTTTTCTAGACAGAAGCTTAGCTACTGCTACTTCTCTGCTGCTGCAAGCCTTTCCCATCCTGAACTAGCTGATGCACGCATTTCCTGGGCCAAGAACAGTGTTCTGACTACTGTGGTTGATGACTTCTTTGATGTCGGAAGCTCCGAAGAGGAGCAACTAAATCTTATTCAGTTGGTTGAAGGGTATGTGTTGCTACCCCACTCCCCTACACACAAGGAATGAAAACCCCGGGAAAACATCTTGCTCTGTTGTTAAAAAATCAGCTGAAATTGGCAGGTGGGATGCAGATAAAAGGACCCAAACTTGTTCTGAGAAAGTTCAAATCATATTCTCAGCTCTCAGGGACACAATATGTGAAATCGGAGCTAGAGCAATCACATGGCAAGGTCATAGCATCACGAAGCACTTGGTTGAGATTGTAAGATTTCCTTACTAAGTTCAAAACATATTTTTCGGGTCATCTTTAGTTATTCTGCAATTTTGAATTTTTGCTCTTTCCTATACACAAGCCATGAGTTGGACGGATGATATTTAACTGTTTTTTGGGACTGGTTGTGAGACAGTGGCTTAATCTCGTAATGTCAATGTGGAAAGAAGCAGAGATGGTGAGGAACAAATCAGTACCTACAATGGAAGAATACATGGAAAATGGATACGTATCTTTTGCCTTGGGACCCATTGTTCTTCCAACACTGTATTTTATCGGTCCTAAGCTATCTGAGGAGATTATAACAAGTGACGAGTACCATAGTCTATTCAAGTTGATGAGCACTTGCGGGCGTCTCCTCAATGATTTCCAAGGTTTTCAGGCAAGTAAATCCAGTCATATGTTTTTTGTAGCTCTACATTTGGTAGGGGAAGAATTATGTTCCCTCGCAAATCGCAATGAGTCTTGTTTTCTACTGCTTTCACAGAGAAAGTTCTGCCTTGATCATACAGTTTTTCTTATATAAGATATGTATCCTTTGAAGACGTTGATTTTTTTTTTTAAGAAGATTAACATCGTGGATGTTGCCTCAGAGAGAAGCAGAGGAAGGAAAGCTGAACGCTGTGTCTTTGCTCGTCCTACACGGGAATGGAACCATCAGCAAAGAAGACGCAGTCAGAAAAATAAGACATGCAATCGATGACAAAAGAAGAGAGTTACTTAGAATGGCATTGCAAGGCAATGGAGAAGGTGTAGTTCCAAAAGATTGCAGAAAGGTTTTCTGGAAAATGAGCAAGGTGTTGCACCTATTCTACATGAAAGCTGATGGGTTTACATCTGAGGACATGGCAGGTGCTGTAAAGGCGGTTCTCTATGATCCCATCGATGAAATATAACAAGGATTAAATAAATCAGGACTCCAATATTCTTACATTAGCAATAAAGTGGTAAAATAAACTCCAAGACCTATTTTTGTTCAAGCCAGTTTGACTCCAATATTCTTCTATAAGTCAAAGCTCAGCTGTAATTTGATACAAATGTTAACATGCATTCAAAATGACTTCTTCTCAAAAGACAACAACCCATGAATACCTCCTTCGGCTTGTGCAGCACCAGATCGAGCCTATAAAGAGGATCATTCACACGCTGTAGATCTCATGAGCAAAGAAAACTTCTACTGAACACATGAGATAAAACTTGAGCAATTTGTTTCTGTTATGGGATAACAATATATAACCAATAATCTGTACCTATTGTTATTCAAGCCAATTTGACTCCAATATTCTTATACAAGTCCTTAAACCCCTTTCATTTCCGGGAAGGGAAAACAAAGAGCAAAGTGAAGCACACAATTTGATCAATATGTCAAAGCTCAGCTGTAATCCGATACAAATATGTTAGCATGCATTTAAAATGGCTTCTTCTCATAAGAAAACAACCCATAAACCCCTCCTTCAGCTTGTGCAGCAGCAGTTTGAGCCTATACAGAAGATCATTCACACTTTAGATCTCATGAGATAAAACTAGAGCATAGTGTCTTTGTTATGGAATAACAATATAAAAGTATAAACAATAATCTGTATAAATTTATATTGTCTCCCTCCTGGAGCAGTGGAGCTGCTTCAGAAAAAATATAGTCTCAGCACAATCAACAAACATCTCTTATTAGTAAAAGCAATAAAACCATACCTCAAGTCTTAATACTTCTGATCTCAATAGATCATGGACAGACTGAAGTGACGAGGCACCAAGAACTTGGAACCCTTGTTTAACTTTCTGCATTGTGTGAGGTATCGACTTTAGAATAGAACCCTTGTCAATAAAATATCGTTGATCACATCCTTTCGCCATGGCTTCCAGAGAGCCCATGCCTCGGTACTTGTTGACACGATGACCATCCTACCACAAGATATAATCTTGAATAAGTCAAATACTAAATTTCTTGGGTATACTAGAGGGAAAGGTGTTGTCTGGATACAATCATGGTAAAGGAAATCACAAACAGAACATGAAGTGCCTGATGTAAGCAAGAGATCAATTGATGAACTAGATCCAGATCATGCGAATTAATCATGTATGGAGCAGAATAATATACCTGAACTACATAAGCACCAGGAGTCTCAGTACTACCAGCCAGAAAGCTACCCATCATCACAGTAGATGCTCCAAGAGCTAGGGCCCTAACAATGTGTCCCGAGTTTGATATGCCCCCATCAGCAATGACAGGGACACCACTTTGTGAAGCAATAGATGAAACTTTGTACACAGCAGTAGCCTAAGCATGCAATAGGAAATTTGTTGGTGACACAATTTGCTAAGACCAAAAGTACAAAATTAAGAGCAAGAAAACTGAGTGGTGCAACCTTTAGAGCCTGTCATGTAAGCATTTCAAGGCTTCAAGCTCGGATAGCAAAAAAAATTACACGCAAAGAAACCATGTAGCTTAAACAATTTGACAGCAGGGTGATGATTACATAATGACTACGCACAATGAAGCAAGATTTAGATAAAACTTGTCACATGTTCATCAAATGATAACGACCATTAAAGACAGGTTCCAAATCCCTTTCATTAAAACATACGAATGAAAGTGCTAATTGTTTTTGGTGCAACACGTGAAAGTAGAACGTCGTTTATTAAACAAATTGTGTTTCAAAAGATGTCTAGAGTTATTCATGCACTATAATCGTATTGACAACCACAAGAACGTACATATTGAAAGGTGAAATAGTTCGATGACTTCTTTTTCGCAAACATTGCAGTTTGCACAATCATTAAAATGACATATAGCTATTTCTAATGCAAACAGATAGAGCAAGTTCAATGAGAGCTCTCTTAATGCAGCTAACATTGTAAGGAGAAAAAAATAATACAATTATATGCAGCAGCATAGAATACACGAATTATTAGTATTAACTACTTCATATTATATTCCATCCTAAGTTTCACTAGTAAATGCAGCTCCATCAAAAACTAAGAAGTAATAACATCATGGAAAGTATCTTAAACAGCAAAAATATACCCAGGTACACATCATACATTTTGTAAAATAAAGCCATGATTAACTAGCCTTTATAATAAACTTAGTCTTCACCCAACAAAAGATCATAACAAAAAGCAGTACACAAAGGAGTGAAGGGTTGGTTACCTGTCCTCTGCCCACAGCACAGACCTCAGTGCGGGTCGGAAGCGGGTCGGGTCATAAGAGGGTCGCCTCATACAAGAAAAAACAAGGAACAAAAAGAACCAAAAGTGAGTATAAATGAATGTGAATCCGAATATGTAATTGTTTTACAAAACCTATTTTATTTTTCAAAATTATTGGGTTTTTTTGTTGGCCCTATAATGGCCCTATCCAATAAAAGCCCTGTAAATTTGACCCTAACCCTTTAGCTATTGGGCTACCCTGTCCAATAACCAGGTCTACTCCTGAGTAGTACAAATTGAGCCAGATCCCGTGCCAACTCTCAGTCCATCAACTCCTGCTTGAATCAAGTTTTGAGCTTGATATTTTCGGGTACGTCTTCTTTATATACTTAACATATCCAACTGATAAATAGAATTCCCTTGAGAACTATCCAACACCACCACATCAGCCCCACCCTTGACCAAATATTCCAACCTCTCCTTATCTGATTCTCTAGTTCCTATTGAAGCTCCCACCAAGAAATCTCCATTAGCAGCAAACGACGCAAACATATCTTTGAATATTCCTGAATCCTCTCAATATCCTCCAATGTCACCAAATCCACAACTTCCCGATCACTCTCTCACACAGTTGACACCAAATTAACCTATTTCTCTCCCAAAAACCCAGCAACTTGGTCCAAATCATAGCTATTCGGCACCGAATAATCCAATTTCAACATGTGATCACAAACCCTATCCTCCTTATTCTTCAACTTCACCCAATCAGACTTCAACACATACCCTAACACCCTTGATTTTCTGCTCCCCATCTCGGTAACCAAAATCACATTCGACAAACCAGAAATCACCCTGACTCAATCACATCCGAGGGCGATTTAATCTCAAAATCTGAAACAAACGGAACACGGCGAGACTTGGCAGACTGGAGCAGAGATAATTGCTCGGATGCAGTGTTATTACAATGCAGGATTCCAATACCACCAAGAGCAGCCATGGCTACCGCCATATATGACTCGGTGACGGTATCCATAGGGGAGGACACACATGGGATAGAGAGAGCAATGTTCTTTGTAAGCTTGGTCTTAAGCTGAATTGAATCTGTAGAAACACCAACGTAACCAGGAAGAATGATAATATCATCATATGTAAATGAATACCCTTTATTAAAAAGCTTCTCAGCTGGGAAACCATCTTCAATTGGTGCTTGTGATATGGTTACAATTTAGGGGTTTAGCTATTAGGGTTTAGGGTTTAAGGGGAATTGAGAAACCGGGAAACAACTAAGAATTGAAACAAATTTGTCACTGAAACCAATTTAGGGGTTTTGCTATTAGGGTTTAGGGTTTAAGGGGAATTGAGAAGCCGGAAAACAACTAAGAATTGAAACAAATTTGTCACTGAAACCCTAAAACAACAAAAGAACCAAGCATAAACTTAAAAACCCAGTTTTTTTTAAGAGTAAAGAAAAAACCCAATTAGCACTGAGCTTTTTTTTTTTTTGAGGAAAGCCCAACAAGCATTAGCACTGAGCAATATCGGATATTCATCTCGATTTAGTTCTTTTTAGAAACAAAAAAAGTTACCTTATTTAGGGAAAAAAATTATTGGTTGAGCACCCAGTTTTGTGTCTGCTTCGCAGAGGTGGTGTTGATGTTGGGCAAGAACCTGATAATCTGATATGAATGTGTTGAAGGTAAATGTAGACATTGTTATGGTAAATTGGTAATGTGAAGCATGTAACTTGTGATTTGTGAACAAGTGAAGCAAAGGTTGGAGTGCTGAAACTGCAGAGACCAAGCAATTGGTTTGGGTTTTGGAAATTGCAATGTTAAAGTCTTAAAGAGGTCATACTGAAAGTGAGAGACTAAACTGAAGGAAAACCAAGTTGATGGCTTAACTTGGGCATGAAAGTGAAAGAGGTTTTAAGTATGTTATCTGTTTATGGTAGTTTTAGTTTTTTCTTTATGTGTTTAGGAAAGTCAATGAAGTGGTTTATATAATGGTTCATCCTAGACTATTAGATTACTCTACTAGAGTATGGCTGTATGGGTGAGAGTTTGTCCTTATTGAAGATATAATTGTCACTCATTGATACTTTGGCGTTAATAATAGGATTTTTTGTCCCAAATTATCTTTTAACTTTTAAAATTTTGCGAGAAACTATCTTATAAAAAATTTATTGTCCCAAACTACCTTATTTTTACCATTTTGTTATTGACAGCTACCTAATGCCGGCTTTCGACGTTGACTTTTTTTTCAGTTCAAAATTGTGGTAGAAAACAAATTACCCTTGTTTAAATTGCTTGAGATTCGAGGTTGATTGAAAGGGTGATTGTTTCAATTTTAGTTTAAGTAGAA
The DNA here is from genome assembly GCA_947648045.1 of Beta corolliflora. Lineage (NCBI taxonomy): Eukaryota > Viridiplantae > Streptophyta > Magnoliopsida > Caryophyllales > Amaranthaceae > Beta > Beta corolliflora. The sequence continues at coordinate 310,009 of CANSZD010004085.1, read as the reverse complement.
GAGGAATTTGATGGTGGATTGGTGGTATAAAGTGTTGACATAGATATGAGAGAGAGAGTGCGCACATAGGGAAATGGAGAAAATAGGGTGGGGAAAATGAAAAAGGGTTTGAAGAGGTCAAGTGATATTAAGTGACATTAAAAAAAAACTGGAAAAAAAAGAGTCAACGTCGGAAACCAACATATAAGGTAGTTGTTACTAACAAAATGGTAAAAGTAAGGTAGTTTGGGACAACAAATTTTTTACAAGGTAGTATTTCGCAAAAACTTGAAAGTTAAAGTTAGTTTGGGACAAAAGATCCTTATAATAATTAAGGGGGCGTTTGGTTGCTACGGGGTAAAGGGAATGGAATCAAGAAAGGGGGAGAAGGGGAAAGGAAAAGAAAAACCTTAGATTTAGAGTGGTGTTTGGTTAAGACAATGCCAATTCCCTTTCTTCCTCCTCTTACCCTTCTTCCACCCTAGCACCACCACTCCTCCCTCTGTTGCAATTCCGCACGCCGCATCTCCCTACCCCATTAACGCCACCTCGTCGGCCCCCTGTTCTTCCCCTTCCAGCGGCGGTTCTCCCCTCCCCTGCGCCGTCACGTTGTCCCCACTCCCCTCCCTGCACCGTCGCGTTCTCCCCCTCCCCTCCCCTGTGCCGTCACGTTGTTCCCTCTCCCCTCCCCGCACCGTCGTGTTCTCCCCCTCCCTCCCCTACACCGTCGCGTTCTCCCCCCCTCCCCTCAACCGCCCGTTGCGTTCTCCCCCCCCCCGCACTGTCGTGGTCTCTCCCTCCCCCCCCTCCCCTGCGTCGGCGTTATCTCCCTCCCCCCCCGCTGCCAGTCGCGGCCTCCCCCTCCCCTCCCCGCACCACCGCGTTCTCTCCCTCCCCTCCCCTGCGTCGTTTAGGTGGTGGATGGTTGGGGTGTTTCTCGGCGGCTGGTTGCGGTGGTATGGTGTGTTGTGGTGGAGGGGTCGGGTTGCGGTGGTAGGGTGCGCAGGTGGTGATGGTTGGGTGGTCAGGTGTGGTTGAATGGTTGGGTCAAGGGGTGGTTGGGTGGTCAAAGAGAAGTCAATAATAAGTCAAAGAAAGGGTAAGTGGAAACCCTTGGGGGGTCGAGGAATGAAAGTAGAGGACTTTGGGGGTAAGGAGAGGGTAAAGGGTTTCGTTGATTTAAGCAAACAAACAACAAGTAAGAGAATCAAGTCTCTTGATTTCCTTACCCTTTCCACAATACCTCCAACCAAACGCCCCCTAAATGTCTTTGATTTCATACAAAAAAAATAAGTTTGTCTCAAAGGTCTACTTCGGAGATAATTTAATCATCTTGAATCCAAGGAAATTAATAAGTAAATTATATTACGTATTTGTAAATGTCTTATGACTTCAAATCAATAAATTAATTTTAATTTTAAAATTTTTTCGACATGTTTTGTTTTATTATTACTACACGGTAGGGAAAATGAAGTGAGCTTGGGCCGAGGACCAATTATCAGGTGAAACTAAGCCAATCCTCACTCGCCAAGGCCCAACCTTAATTGCTTCGAAGGATCATAGTTGTGTTATCCCTTAGAAGACAACAAGGGATGTAAACATGGATGAGTTTTGTTGATATCCGCCTCATATCCACCCAAATTAGAGGTTTCGAGGGCTATAAAACGGGGATGTGGATGAAAATCTTACTCGTCGTAGGTGATAAAACGGGTGTGGATTTCAGGTTGTACTCACCCACCCCATCTCCACCCACTATGTTCCATCCCCATCCAATCCACTTATCTCCATCGATTACTAACCTATTTAATAAAAAACAACCATATTAATTACTATTTATAAAAGGTTCCATTAATAACACTTATAATGATGTTGTGGTGTATAATGTATATGAATGTGGTTGGCAAATTAACATTCTCAACGTTAAATTTTATAGATATTGTTATCAACATACACTTGTAAATTGTTTTTTTTTCAAATTATATTAAACTTGGTATATAGTACGGTGAGAATGGATTCAAGTATTTTCTTCGTCATAAGTGGTGAGTGGGGAGTGGGGAGTGGGGAGTGGGGAGGGATCATCCTCTACCACCTGCTCCCCTATTGACATCTCTTAGTAAGATCACATTTCAATCAAAATTGATTTACTTTAATTTATGAACTTTTTTATACATGGGAAGAAATTTCAAAGTTTCGACCGTTCCAAATCAATCACACATCCACTATAGTAATATAGTTGGAACAATGGGTATTAGTTTATCAAAAAAAAAAAAAAGTATAAGTGGCAAACGGGTCGGGTACGGATCGGGCCATGTTCGGTTTACGTTCAGGCCAGTTCAGGTATATTCAGGTTCAAGTCCATCTAATGTCCGTGAAATTTCGGGACAGATACAAGTTTGACTAATCAAGTCAATACCGAATCAGGTTAAAACATGTGGGGTTGATTCGAGTCGGGTCGATTGGGGTAAGACCGACTTTCTTTCACTAGCAAATAAATTAAACACATAGTAACAAATATAAAGTAAGTCAAATAGCTGAAATAGTTCCAGTTTCTAAAAAAAAAAAAATGTGGCTAAAGTAATCAAGTAACTTGAATATTTCCAATAGCAAATATGAAATAAGTCAAGAATTTCAAGCCAAAATATTCTCATTTATACTCTCATAGGTTTTAGTTAAGATTCATGATCAAGAATTGTATTTTATTTTTGTTTTCCGTTTTATATTTTTAGTGCTTGTATTAGTTACATAGTGTTGGAGTAACATTTGTTCTATTAACTTATTCAATATTTTGGATTAATGGTGTCACTCTGTCATGTGATATTTAGACTTTGCTCTGAATTAGAAATTTTATCTTTCTTTACATATTTTTATTTTGTTGTTGAATTTAATTGCAAATAAAGTTGAAGTTCAGCTTTTTTAATGTTCGTGAAAAATATAGCATTATTACTTTTAGGTCGGGTTCGGGTCATAATTTTCAAGACGTTCATGTTCGTTTGGGTTGTTTCGTGTACCAGCCATATTCGGGTCCTATTGCTTGCGGGTCATGACCTGGGTGAGGTCATATTATTTCTTTTTCCAGTTCTATTTCGAGTTGGGTGAAAATCGGGTCTCGTGTCATTATCGGGCGTGGGTCCATTTTGCCACCTCTAAAAAAAGTATCTCAAACTAATAGCTTTGTTCAGTAAACATAGTATTAGGCTCAAATTAGAGGTTTTTACATCTGGTAGGATTCAATCATCTAATATTGGTGTTTGGTAATAGAAGACTGAATAAGCATTTTTAAAAAAGGTTGTGGAATGACTTTTTGGTGAAAAAAAATTGGGAATATTAAGGTGAAAATACAGCTAAATTACAATGTGATTAACTCTCGGCTATTTACCAAAGATTATTAATCTCTTTTGCATTAGGTGTTTGCATAAGGCCTCCTAATGTTCTTTTTCTTACCATAGCAAAAAAAATTACCAAACACTATTAGTCTATTAACAAACTACTAATACAATAAGTTGGTCAAACTCTCCTAGATTAACTAATTAAATTCGCTAATACAATTAGCTATTCAAACCCTTTATTATATATACTCCCTCCGTCTTCTTCTAATTGTTACACTTACACTTTTCACGCATGTCAATGTAAAACTTTGAGGAGTAATATCTCTATTTTTGTATTTGTAAAAATTATAAAAAGTACATATTAATAAGGAAAAATTTCAAAAAATACCTTTTATGACCAACTTTTTTCAAAAAGTACCTTTTAAAAATTTTCTTTCAAAAACTACCTTATATAACAAATTCCTTTCAATATACTACCATTTTACGTTTATATTTGATACTAATCAATAAATGACAACCGTTGTAGGTGTTGCTGCCGGTGGGGTAGCGAGAAAAAAGGAGAGAAACGAGAGGGGAAGAAAGAAATGCAATTTACGGTGACTCAATTATTAGTGATTAAACCCCATTAACGGTAAAATGGTAGTATATTGAAAGAAATTTGTTATATAAGGTCTTTTTTGAATGAAAAGTTTTAAAAGGTAGTTTTTTGAAAAAAATTGATTATAAAAGGTAGTTTTATGAAAATTTTCCTATTAATAAAATACATATCGGTTTTTTCACCATATACCCCCGACAAATTAAAAAATTCACCATATACCCTCAATGTTCCAAAAATTCACCATATACCCTTGAGTTTTTGAAAACGTTCACCAAATGCCCTTTTTCTAACTTCCGTTAACTCACCGTTAGCTTTATTTACGATTTTGCCATCATTAAGCCCTAACCCTAATTCTAATCTAACCCTAACCCTAATCTAACCCTAACCCTTACCCTAACCCTATGCCGCCCCCCACCCCTCCTCCCCCTCCCTCCTCTTTCTCCACCTAGGTCTTTGCCCCCCTCCCCCTCCCCCTCTACTCCACCGTGTGCCGCCCCCCCCCCCCCCTCTACTCCACGGGTGCCCCCCCCCCCCCCCCCTCCCCGTCGATTTCCCTCCCCCTCACCCTCCCCGTCGATTTCCCGACCCCCTCCCCCACCCCCTCCCCGCAGCCCTCTCTCCCCCTCCCCTTCCCCGCTAAATCGCCCCTCCCCTTCCCCCACCCCCCTCACCACCCCAAATCCCCCCTCCCCTTCCCCTACCGGCCCCCTCTCGTCGACCCCCCCACCGATCCCCTTCCCCCGTGACCCCCTCCCCTTCCCCGCTGTCGTCGCTATTCTTTGCTGCTTCCTCCATCTTCTTCTTTCGGCCTTGTTATCGACATTTCTCACTTCTCGCTCTCAATCCTCGTTTTCGATCTTTGAACGAAGTTTCGGGTACTCCATTTTCCGCGAAACTTCCGAATCTTTACGGGTTGATGCTTAGGAATCTTCAAATTATCCGGGAATCAAGAATTGGTGGGTCGGGTTCCGTTCAAATTGATTGGTATTGCTAAGAATGCGACGGCGGGGGAAGGGGGAGGGAGTTCGACGGCAGCAGGGGGAAGGGGAGGGGGGGTCGGCGAGGAAGAGGAGGGGGATCGACGGGGATTAGCGGGGAAGGGGAGGGGGGCTTTGGGGGGGTGGTGGTGAGGGATGGTGGGGCAAGGGGGTAAGGGGGGTGGTGGGGGGGGGGGGGGGGGGGGGCTGGGTTGGGGTGGAGGAGGGGAGGGGATGGGTGGGTTAGGGTTAGGGGTTAGATTAGGGATTAGGGTTTAGATTAGGGTTTAGATTTGGTTTAGATTTTAGGATTAGGTATTAATAATGGCAAACTCGTAAATAAAGCTAACGGCAACTTAACTTCCGTTAGAAAAAGGGTAGATGGTGCACAGTTTTGAAATCTCAGGGGTATATGGTGAAAATCTGGAACATTGAGGGTATATGGTGAATTTTTTAATTTGTCGGGGGTATATGGTGAAAAAACCGAATACATATTTAGATGAATCTAACAAGATCCCACATAACTATGTTTTTATGTAAAAAACTTATATGGACTTGTGGACTTGGTCCACACTAAATTAGTGTGGACCTAATGCTAATTCATGTGATTTATGGAAAAAAAGGGTCAATATATAAAAAAAATAGATATAAAAGATGAGTAGAGATATAGATTGTAAAGTTTGACTATGTGAAAAAAAAGTTACTATGTCACAAAGTGGAAATTTTATTATGATAAACTAATGTGAGAAAGAGTGACTGTATTAAAAAAAAAGGGTCACTATGGTAGATAGTGACGGTATAGTGTAACTTAAAATTTTAAAAGGTTCTTATATAGAAAAAAGTGCCACTATGTTAAATAAGTGGGCAGTGCTTATGAATAATATTATTGTGGACCAGGTGTCCAGGTCCACGCAAGACTAACTCTGTTTTTATTCACGTACAAATCACAAACGATGGTCAAAGTGAAATTTGCTAATAGTGTAAAATGTCAAAGTGTAACAATAAAAAAAGAGAGGTGGTAATCACAAATCTACTAATACAACTAGGCACTAGCTAACAAAGTAACAACTCACCCTTATTTGCTAATTGCCAAACGCACTAAGATACCAAAATTGCCCTTACTTTCTCCCCTTATCCATTTTCAATTTTCATTTTTGCGTTCTTTCTCCAACAGTCCAACTCCAACCCCACCCAAGCTGCGTAGTTTCTCCGGCCACCCTCGCCAACTCACTTAACACTGCGTCGGCCGTCGTGCCCATTCATCGGCGGAACGACGCCACTTCGTTCCGCCGAAATCGCCTCTATCACCCACCAGAACCTCATTCTCTTTGGTACTCGTATACTCGTTGCAATATGCTGTGTCTGAAGCTGTCTCATCTATATTAAGGTTATCTTCTCTTCAATTTCTTCAGATACATTTTTTACAGTTTTGGAAAAACTGGTCTACTTAGGGTTTCAATTTGTCAAATTTAGGTTTACAATTTGTGTACTTCCTCCGTTTCAATTTACATGTTACACTTTCACTTTTCACGCATGCCAATGCAAAACTTTGAGAACATATATCTCTAATTTTGTATTTGTAAAGATTATAAAAAGTACATATCAATAAAATACATATTAAGACGAATTTAACAAGATCCCACATGACTATATTTTTATTCACGTATAAATCACAAACGATGGTCAAAGAGAAATTTGTGAATAGTGTAAAATGTCAAAGTGTAACATCTAATATGAAACGGAGGAAGTATAAGTAATGTTAGATTTAGGTGTTTTCGAGTTGTTACAATACTAGTATATCGTTTCTGATACATGCAACATTGAAAATTTTGCACTATTTAAAATTTTAAATACTAATTTTGACAAATCAAATCTAATACTATATGAATGCAAATGCTATCAGGTAAATATGTAATATATTGTTAAATTAGTCTCGAAATGTATTTTCAAAATATTAATTTTTTTCTCAGTGTTACTAGTCGATAGATAAAGATATTAACAATCAAAGTCGTGCGTTGCAGCGTCGGCATGTATGAAAGGTAGTAAGTATTTAGCATGTGTAATTACATCTTATGGAATAAAATTTTGGACTAGAATTTGTGCCAGATTTTACATATGCTTCATAAATTATGAACCACTGCTAAATGCTAGTGCTTAGTTTTCATGCTATAATCTAGTGCTTAGTTTTCATGCTATAATCTATGGACAGAATTGAACGTTGGACGCTGTTCAGAGTTTTAGACACTACTTTATTCTTGTATTTTTATTAATAGTAGTATATCATTGGCATTTTGGGACAGGGAACCTTAAGGTATGTTCTTATATGGCTTTTATGACGAACCGTGGATTTGTAGAACCTGTGTAGGCAAGTTTCTTCTCTGTATGGTTGAACTTATGTACTTTAACTCAATTCAGCTTAATTATATTGGCCACACTGAGTCAGTGAGATTGCAAGCTCGCTCATGTTCGTGTGATGCAAATGGATATTCTACTATTACGTGACTGTTTTTATGCTATGTGATTAAGCACTTGTTTGATTTTTCTCCTGTGTTTCTAGCTGCTCTATCTTAGCTTGTTTAGTTTGAGCAAATGTGTTCATCTAAAAGGTTTGTTAAAGATGATACTCTTTTGATGCAAATTGGACTTTACTTTTACAGGGTATGCTTACATTGCTTCCTTATTAAAGTAATGTTAAGTCCAGCTTTGAAGTGAAATTCGGCATAGATATTCGGTCAAGAGTGACTTCTTTATGGAAGCATCCAAGATGAAAGGAAATTTGCATGAAGCAAAGAGCTTCTCACATGAACTTTGCATGAACGGTGTTCAGTAACCAAACTCCACAATCCATTCATTTCTTGCTTAGTATTCTTTTTGGAAACTAAGGACTACTTGTCACGACCATATCATGTTTCACCATCCCTTTAATCTAACCCATACCTAAGTGGAAAACTAGGATGAAGATAACTCATGAGCCCATGATATATAAACATGGGTCAATACGTATGGGTTGATTAGATAGCATAGTATTTGTCAAAAAAGATGGACCAGAAAAAGGATGAAATCAAAGGAAAGGTTTGTGTAACAGGGGCCTCAGGGTTTCTAGCTTCTTGGCTGGTCAAGCGTCTTCTTTCATCTGGCTATTTTGTCATTGGAACAGTCAGGGACCCAGGTTCTTCCCTTTTCCTTTATTCCTCTGACTTTCTATCTTCCCTTCCCTCTCCCCCCACTCCACAGTCCACTGTCTACACATACACGTAAATGAACTTAATTTATGAATTAATTAGGAGATGTAAAAAAATTGGAGCACCTGTGGAGGCTTGAAGGGGCAAAAGAGAGGCTGAAATTACTAAAGGCCGATTTAATGGAAGAAGGAAGCTTTGATGAAGCAGTATGGGGATGTGAGGGTGTATTTCACACTGCTTCTCCTGTTGCAGGAACCAAGAAAGATCCAAAGGTGAGCACTTCTCTATCCCAAAATATTATTGCATTGTTACTTCATAATGAAATTATATTGTTAGTTGTTGCATTAGTGTTTCTAGATTGATAATCATACTACATTGCATTAGTACTTTAGCTGACACATAATTGTCCAATAGATATAAGTGATAAATAATGTAACTAAAAAGTTACTTGAACGTGGACACTTATTTCAAAATAGAGAGAGTATGTTTTTGAGCGCGCTAAAATTTCAAGTTTAGGATTGTTTTTATATTGCAATATTTGGACTAAATACTTGCTGTAAATAAAATCTTCTAAAATTTTCAGGCAGAAATACTGGAACCTGCAATAAGGGGAACATTAAATGTACTTCAATCATGCAAGAAGAACCCGTCTCTAAGACGTGTGGTTCTTACCTCATCTTCTTCAACTGTCAGAATAAGAGAGGATATTGACCCTTCTGTTCCTCTTGATGAATCAGTTTGGAGCTCCACTGAACTTTGTGAAAGATTCCAGGTAATTGTAATTTCTTGGAAGTATCTTACACAGTAAAGTCATTAACTTTATCATCTTGAAATATGGAACTTTTGGTATGTGAAGTGGTAAACAACACGTTTTTTCTAAATTATTTGTCAGTTTTACATGTAAAAACTTTTACTATTAAATTGTAAAAACAAAAGAAAAAAATTGACAGTGTAATTGCTATATTTGTTTTAAATACAAACTTTAACATTGTTTTTTTTTAAAAGACCTTCTGATGCTATAGTTTGAGAAAATATTTGTGGCGGAAGTTCGATCTTGATATAAGTCTTGACAGATATTTTGCAAGGGCAAGGAGTTTACATGATACATGTCATAACTAAGTTTTTGTTCCATTAGTTTGCTAATACATAACCTTGCATTGTTGCATTAATATAGGTATGGTATGCACTGTCGAAAATCCAGGCAGAAAAAGCAGCATGGGACTTCTGCAAGGAGAATAACATCAATTTAGTGACTATCCTTCCTGCTTTTGTAATTGGGCCTAGTCTCCCTCCTAATCTTTGTTCTACTGCCTCTGACGTTCTTGGCTTGTTCCAAGGTATTTACTCAAAACTTCTCTATATTTGTAAGTTATCTATCATGTATTTTTTTTTTTTCAGTTACAAGCATTCTTGCTCTCACTTGATTCTCATCTATCATGTATACTCGTTCTATTATGTGAGAATGTTTTAAATAGCTTTGGTTTCACAAGAAACAATCCCTTTTTTTAACAGTTGTAAATGGTAGGATTTATGCATTTGAATATAAGACCTTATACTTTTGTATTTCCTCTTTTTCAACAATGTCAAAATTTAATCAGTAAGCAAGTTGCACTTTCCCTGCCTGCTTCATTGTGCCCTAGCAGCTATAATTGACAATTACCTTCATCAGTGATCAATTACTTCTAGTACAACTTAACAATCCCGTGAGCTAAGAAGATAATCTAGCTTATAGATACCAGCTTCCATTCTATCTTAAATCTGTCTTCTGGTATCAATAGATCACAATCTATAGTTTACTATGTAATTGACACCTATTTATTCAAATTACAGGAGAAACTAACAAATTCGAGTTTCATGGAAGGATGGGATACATTCACATTGACGACATAGCTCTGTGCCACATCTTGGTCTATGAACATGAAGAAGTGCATGGTCGATACCTTTGTAGTTCAACGGTGATGGAACATTACGAATTAGCATCTTTTTTAGCATCTCGATATCCATCTTACCCTATTCCTAGAGGGTAAGTTCATCTTTAACTATTTGAAGACTAGTAAAGTAGGTAGACAAATTTTATCTAATATTGAATGCTAATGCCTAACATATTGGTATATTTTCGTCACCTTACTTGTACCTAGACCAGGAAATATTTTACATCAAACCTGGCCTGGATTTTAGGGTCTTGAACATATATTTGAGCCCAAAAATAGATAGGTCTTTTCCATAATTTTCACAGCCTGTTGTTCCTAGGATTGTTGTATTCTGATTCCCTTCAACAATAAACACAATAATGTCAGTCTTAATTCTGATTCCAATTCCCTAAAAGGTTGTATTTTTACTGTTGGGTACCAGGGGTAAAGCCACTCCCCCCGGTAGCTTCGCCTCTGGTTGGGTTCATAAATGACATGGTGCATGAGATACATGTAGTAAACTATTGATAATGAAGTTTGTATTACTACTCTAAATTTGGTTCATCTCATGCAAAACATGTGTTCTGTTTGTGACATTTTTCCAGGTTTACAAAGCTAGACCGACCTTACTACACTTACAACACTTCCAAGATTGAGAATTTAGGGTTCAAGTTCAAGCCAGTTGAAGAGATGTTTGATGATTGTGTAAATTCACTTATAATGCAGGGCCATCTCTAGTTTCCTCAAATATTTGCAGGACTTTTATCTCGCTCTTTCCGTTGCTGAACTATGTTTAGGATTTGAGATCATGGTGCTTCGTACCCTTGATTATATATTACCTTTTAAGAACTTTTATTACTTGTGCTACATCAGAATACAACAAATGTTTTAGCTAAGTGGTGCATTATGTGATAACTTAAGCATTTCTCTTAAATTTATCTAGGTTGGAAAGCCACTCAGATCCTTTCCATTCCACCATTTATTTATTTTACCATTCTCAAATCTCAAAACTCAAAGAATGCTTTAACAGTTTAACTGATACTTTGATTAGATTCTCGTCCATATGTAATGAGTCATATATGGTATGATCATCTAAGAGTTTTCACTTTGGACATTTAACTTTCCCGAAAAGCCTGTCAGACCGCTAGGTCTCAAACTCTCAACCCAAATTGTTTTTTCTTTCTAATTATAATTAGTGATAATTGTTAAGCATGGTCAGGCCCTAAATTTTTCTAATGAATCCAAACATGGACGAGGGCCCTACTGTTTGGATACCTTCAGGCTTCAGTCCATATTGGGCCAAACACCTTAAAGGTGGGGAAAAAATAAGAGAATTTCACCTCTTAAAATGTCCGTTATAGTGGGCCTTTTAACAGAGCCATGATAAACCAATAACATTTAGTGGTCCTTTTGCCCACTAATAATAAATAATTGTTATAAAGTAATTTTATAATAGGAAAAAAGGAAAAAGCTGCATTTGGTAATTTTATCACAACGAAGACACATATCCTATATAATATTCGTTATCAAAAAACAATATGACTTAAGTTTGGTTTTAAAGGACACTACCAGAGAACCTAAGGACACTATCTTACAAACTTATGATGCATTATTATCACTCTAATATCATTAATTAGTAATTATTCATTGCATGATACTGGGTTGCATGTCACGCGAACACTAACTCATTCATCTGAGACACAAGCACCAAAACTGTGACAATATTCTGGAAAACAAAGACAATGTTATATGAAATGAAGAAAAATTGGACTTACGACACCAATACTAGTACTAGATACGCGGACACTATTTCATTCATCTGAGACACAAACACCTAAAACTATGACACATTGACATTATTCTAGAACACAGAGACAATGTTATCTAGAATAAAGACAGATTGGACTTAGGACACCAGTACTAGTACTAGATAACTTTTTCTCCTCTACGGATCTTTATACATTCAGTAACAAAAGTTACTTTTTCAGTTAGTTTTTGCCCCAAAAAAATTATTTGTAATTACCTTTTTGCCACAACTAGTGGTCAATCTGTCATCGCCTCTAACATGACTAGCTTTATATGTAGCACAGTAGCAATGTGAAAACAGCACAAATCAATCCTGTCAAAAAAAAAACATAGGAATGTTAACTAACTCTACACTTTCTATAGTAAGGCCCTGTTCTTTTGGACTTATTTTCAGCAAAAATAAGTAAAAATAAGTTCAGTTCAGCAAAAATAAGTTCAGTTCAGCAAAAATAAGTAAAAATAAGTTCAGTTCAGCAAAAAAAAGTAAAAATAAGTTCAGTTCAGCAAAAATAAGTTCAGTTCAGCAAAAATAAGTTCAATTCAGCAAAAATAAGTTCAGTATTACTATTAATGTTGTAATTATTATTTTTGTTTTCAATAATACTATTAATATTGTTATTATTATTAATATTATAATTATAATAACGATGAATTGATAATTTTTTTTATTTTTTTATTTTATTATATTTATTTTAATATTCTTATTATTTATTATTTAGTAATTATTATTTATTTATTTATTATTATTATTATTATTATTATTATTATTATTAATTATTAATTATTATTTATTATTTATTATTTATTATTTATTATTTATTATTTATTATTTATTATTTATTATTTATTATTTATTATTTATTATTTATTATTTATTATTTATTATTTATTATTTATTATTTATTATTTATTATTTATTATTTATTATTTATTATTTATTATTTATTATTATTATTTATTATTATTTATTATTTATTATAATAATAATTATTATTATTATTTATTATTGATTATTTATAATTATAATTATTTATTATTTATTATTTTAATTATTATTATTTAATATTTATCATTTATTGTTATAATTATTTATTATAATTATCTATTATTTCTATTTATTATTTATTATAATTATAATTAATTATTTATTATTGTTGATTATATATTATTATTTATTTAAATAATTATTTATTATTTAATATTTATTATTATTATTATTATTATTATTTATTATTATTATTATTTATTATTTATTATTACTATTATTACTTATTATTTATTATTATTATATTATTATTATTATTATTATTATTATTATTTATTATTATTATTTTTTATTATTATTTTTTATTTTTGATTATTAATTTTTATTATTTTTTATTATTTTTTATTTATTATTTATTAATTTAATTATTATTATTTATTATTTAATATTTATTATTTATTGTTATAATTATTTATTATAATTATTTATTATTTATTATAATTATAATTAATTATTTATTATTATTTATTATTTATTATTTATTTTAATTATTATTTATTATTTAATATTTATTATTTATTATTATTATTATTATTTATTAATTTTAATTATTATTTATTATTTATTATTTATTATTTATTATTATAATTATTATTTATTATTATTATTAAAATTATTATTATTTATTATTTATTATTATTATTATATTATTATTATTATTTATTATTTATTATTATTAATTATTATTATCTTTTATTTTTTATTGTTTTTTATCTATTATTATCTTTTATTTTTTATTATTTTTTATTATTTTTTATTTTTTATTTTTTATTATTTTTTATTTTTTATTTTTTATTTTTTATTTTTTATTTATTATTTATTATTTATTATTTATTATATATTATTTATTATATTTTATTTATTATTTATTATTAATTATTTATTATTTATTATTTATTATTTATTATTTATTATTTATTATTTATTATTTATTATTTATTATTTATTATTTATTATTTATTATTTATTATTTATTATTTATTATTTATTATTTATTATTTATTATTTATTATTTATTATTTATTATTTATTATTTATTATTTATTATTCGGTTTTTTCACCATATACCCCCGACAAATTAAAAAATTCACCATATACCCTCAATGTTCAAAAAATTCACCATAAACCCTTGAGTTTTCGAAAACGTTCACGAAATGCCCTTTTTCTAGCTTCCGTTAACTCTCCGTTAACTTTATTTACGATTTTGCCATTACTAACCCTAAATCCTAATTCTAATCTAACCCTAACCCTAATTTAACCCTTACCCTTACCCTAATCCTAAACCTAAACCCTTACCCTTACACTAAACCCTAACCCACCCAGCCCCACCACCCTCCACCCCACCCCCCAACCCCCACCCCCCCCCCTCCCCTCCACCGCCGCATCCCCTCTCCCTTTCCACCGCCGCATCCCCCCTCCCCTCCCTCTCCCCACCACCACAGCGGCCCATACCCCCTCGCGGCCGAAGCCCCCACCATCGCGGCGCGGCCCCCTACAGCCCATAACCCCCACCCTCGCAGCCCGCAGCCCCTACCCTCGTCGGCTCTGTAATTTCTCCCTCTTCTATTTGTGATGTTACTTGTTGCTATTCACGGGTTCTTATCTATGACCCGCGGTCTTTGCCACCGTTCGATGCCGCCGATTTGTTCTCTCACCAACTCGTTGTCACTGCAGGTCTCGCAACCCCAATTATCTCGTCATTTGTTCGCGAAAATTCATTGACGGGGGAGGGGACGCTCTTCGCGGAAATTCATCGACGGGGGAGGGGGGTGTTTCGCGGAAATTCATCGACGGGGGGAGGGGGTCGTCATGCGAAACGGGGAGCGAGCAGTGGTAGGAGGGGAGGGGTAGGGGTGTCCATTATTGTCTGGGGAGATGCGCGGGGAGGCGGGGCGGCGGGGGGGGGTGGGGGGGCTGCGGCGGTGCCGCTGGGGTGGGGTGGAGGGATGGGGGATGGGGTGGGAGGGTGGGCTGGAGGGGAGGTTGGGTTAGGGGTTACGATTAGGTTAGGATTCAGGGGGTTAATTAGGGGTTAGGGGATTAGGAGTTAGGGTTAGGGCTTAATGATGGCAATATCGTAAATAAAGCTAACGGTGAGTTAACTACCGTTAGAAAAAGGGCGTTTGGTAAACATTTTCGGAAACTTAGGGGTATATGGTGAATATCTGAAACATTGAGGGTATATGGTGAATTTTTTGATTTGTCAGGGGTATATGGTGAAAAAACCGTTTATTATTTATTATTTATTATTTATTATTTATTATTTATTATTTATTATTTATAATTTATTATTTATTATTTATTATTTATTATTTATAATTTATTATTTATTATTTATTATTTATTATTTATAATTTATTATTTATTATTTATTATTTATTATTTATTATTTATTATTTATTGTTATTATTTATTATTATTATTATTTATTTATTATTTATTATTATTATTTAGCAAAAATAAGTTCAGTTCAGCAAAAATAAGTTCAGTTCAGCAAAATAAGTTCAGTTCAGCAAAAATAAAATAAGTTCAGTTCAGTTCAGCCAAAATAAGTTAAAAAAAACAGGGCCTAACTACTAACTAGATAAAAAAAAAAAGTCTAGGCACGACAAGAATATTCTACAAGTACCTGAGTGAAGCTGGCAAAAAAAAGAACCTCATATAAGACGGATGGACGATGCATCTGCATTAATGGATATTGCAATTAACTTGTGGTTGTGGCTTCCCAGCAAGAAAATACTCCATGTGATATGTGGTACAAATCACACCTGGCCCTGTTTGGTAAATGGCTTTTCCATTGGCTTTTGGCTTTTCAATTTGGTCAAACAGCCAAAAAAAGTGTTTGGTTATTGGCTTTTTAGTTGGCTGAAAAGCTGACTTTTAAGCCAAAATGAAAAAGCTGCCTGGAGCAGCTTTTTGGATTGGCTTTTAGGCCACAAACTCTCTAATAAAAAAATGGCAATGCGATTAATTTTGCTTAAACACTTTTGCAAACAAATTGCTTAAAATGACCCAACTTAAAAAGTCAATACATACACCAATCTGTCTTCAATGTAAAACAAATGCCCAACTAACCCAAAACCAAAAAGTCAACAACCAATGACCGATTGCCAAACAACCCCAAGTTGTTTTTTTGGTGCAAATGTATAAATCATTTTTAACAGTGTTATGTAACAATCAATCAACCAAACAAATTTTATGCAATGTACCAAAGTTGATATTATTTGAGGCATAAGACAAAATATATAAACGTACAATATTTGTGAGGTTACCCTACCTCAAAAATAATTATTCAAAACAAGGATAACAACGTTTCTAAAAATGTCCATATACTCCAGAGTCCAGAGGTGATAGTACATAAGTTACATAACATACATAGAGATGCCACATATGGGGAAATTTATCATTCATCTCTATTATAAATGACAACACACAGGGGATACTAAAATATAGAGGTGACAAATAGGTCATACGGGTCGGGTCATAATCAGGTCAACTTTGTGCTCATATTACGGTCGGGTCGGTCGGGTACATGTCAATCTCGGGCCCATTAAATTTCGGGTCCCATCGGGTCAGGTTAGATCGGGTTGATTTAGGTCGGGTCGGGTTAAATCGGATTTTTAATCTAGCAAATAAATAAAACACATATAAGACTAATAAAACTAAGTGAAATAATTAATCAGAAGTGGCTAAGTCATATATAGTATTTCATGACAATTTTTTTTCCTTAAATTTGTTTAAAAAATAACTAATATGACAACTTTTCGGGTCGGGTCCAGGTCATCATTATCGTTCACTTCCGGGTCGGGTAGATTCGGGTTCGGTTTATATTCGGGTCTATTTACTTTCGGGCCGGGCTCGGGTTATTTCGGGTTTCTGTTCCATTTCGGGTTCAAACGTGTCTCGGGTCGAGTCAACGGGTATGAGTCTATTTTGCCAGCTATACTAAAATATAGAAAAAGAAAAACAAGGAAGACTAACTACCTGCTTTAATTCAAAAAAAAAATTAAGATCACCATATCTCTATTTTTGTTATAGTATGAAGAATTTTATATGCTTTCACATATATCACGTGCATATAAAACTAGTCTCTAATAACACCAAGTGTTTTTCAACTAAGAGCATCTACAATGGTCTAGTTTAAATTGGTCTAGCAAATAGTAAAACTAGTTTTACTTTGTTTAACCATTGGGGCACTTGATCCTTGGAGCTGGTTGGTCTAGAATTCCAGACCAACAGTACCTCGGATGGCGTGCATGGGATAAGTAAAATCTCGCCGCGTGGCGGATTAAGCTGGGCAATTATTTTTTTTAAATTCTAAACGCTGAGTTTAAGCAAAGGGAGAAGGAGAGATAGAGTGAGAAACTCAGCGTTTCACGTGAAAGAAGGAAGCATTTGACAGATTTGCTGCCAGTGGGTCTGACGCGCGTCAGAGCCCACTGAGCATCAAATGAGCTGCTGCCACGTATACATTGGTGAAGCATGTTTCCTTCCTCCATCTTTTGCTGTAATTCAAACGGATATATTTGTAATGTAACAATTTTGTAACGTTAAAAAAAAATCAGTTTATAATTTAAAAAAAAAAATTACAATAACGGCTATAAAATATTTTTATCTATAAATTGATCCCAAATTTCATATATTTTACCACACTTCTTCCCAACCTATTTTTTTAATTACTCTCTCCTATCTAATATTACTTATACGAAGCCAATAGTATAGATTCAAATAATCCTAATTATTTTTATTTGTCAAGTTAACGTATTTTAATTTAACATAAGTTAATTAGCACATAGTTACTATAATGTCAAGTTAACGCTAATTTAATTTAACGTAAGCTAATTAGCTTTTAAGTTCTATTTTAATTTAACGTAATTTAATTTAACGTAATCTAATTAGCTTTTATTAATTTAAATCATATATTTCATATAAAAATAAACATTGAGTAGGAGAGAGAGTATATGATGGGGTATGGTAAAAGTAGGAGAGAGAAATAGAAAAACCAAGTAAGACCAACCAAACCATTGTGAGAAAAAAAAGATGAGTTGGTGGGAGTTTTAGTGGGATGTGAGGTGTAAGGAGGAGGAAAGGAGAAAGAAAGAAAAAACTCAAAGACCAACCAAGACCAACCAACCCATTGTACATGCTCTAACGGGTATTTTGGAGCCTCATATTTCTCTTTATCTTAGTTGTCCATGTTCCCCATAAATAAGCCACGTGTATATTCTAGGAAAAATTGATGTCAGAGGTCCCAACTATGGGCGAAAATTTTTAAAAGGTACGAACTATCAATTAACCTATGGAGGTCCCAACTTTAATGGGTTGTGACTTTAATTGGGCCCGAATGACCTATGACCGATTCACCAAGTTAAAACCTTATGGGACCCATTTGCCTTGCCATGTTCTTCAAAATTGCAACGCAAAATCCACCATTGTCGATCCTCCAAAATCACCTTACCATGATTAATAATGAAAAAAAAAACTCTCTTCCCGGATCAATTATAAAACTAAATAATCTACAGACAATAAATCTAAGTTGCAAAATAGACTGAGAACAAAAGGATTCTTAAATCTAAGCTGGTGCAACCTACTAAAATTCCAACAACTTTTCACCACAATGACGTTGTAAACAGCAATATTCACCAAGTCTGTGATGCTTCATCACTTTCTCCATCTTCTGCCAAGAGATACTAGAGCAAAATATTGGAAGTAGTTTAGATCCTACTTACTTTATATCCTATCAAGCCAACCCTATTCATCAACACTCGAATTCAACACAGAACAAAAAACCCACCTTGAATTCTACCCATCAAGACCCAGAATTCAACCCATAACCCAACTCGAAATTCCGAGATGGCGGTGGTTGAAGATGCGAAAAACAAACTTTAGATGCGAGAATCCAAATTGAAACTCCATATGTGAATTTTAACTTCAGACTCGAATTTTGGAAGAAAGTGAAAGGGAATTAAGCCATTAAGGTTGAATGAAGATGCGTTTGTGGTGGTCGAATGTGATGGCGGTGGAAAGGGTGGCGGTTGGTGAGTTCGGCGGTGAAAGGGTGGTGCACAGTGCTTACAGTTTCAGGCGAGTAAGCATTAATTGGAGCCAAAATTCCATCAATCTTATGCAAAAATGCCTAAAGCACCCACATCACAAAAATCATAAATACCATCACAAATTCTGCCAAATTCTGAAATTTAGATGAAAAATTCTAGTTAAAGATGAACTTAGGGCCTGTTCTCCCCAACTTATTTTCAGTTCAGTTCAGTTCAGTTCAGTTCAGTTCCTAAATGATAATCATTACTATTAATTAGTTATAATTTATTTCAGTTCAGTTCAGTTCAATTCAGTTCAGTTCAGTTCATTTCAGTTCAGTTCAGTTCAGTTCAATTCAGTTCAGTTCAATTCAGTTCAGTTCAGTTGTTTTATGCCGAAGAGAACAGGCCCTTAAAAAGGATTAAACAGTTAGAACAAGGTGGGCACTACTGGGCAGAGGGGGGTTTTCAAATAGAAAAAGAAAATGGGGGGTTGGAGATGTCACATGACTTTTTAATGAACTCACGTGATTTATTACCTGCTATAATAGGTTAAACAACCTGCAGGGTCCAACAAAAGTCACAACCCATTAAAATTGGGACCTCTACAGGTTAATTGATAGTTCGTACCTTTTAAAAATTTTCGTCCATAGTTGGAACCTCTGACATCAATTTTTCCTATATTCTATTGCTGTCTTTCTCTCTCTTCCTTGATCCATATTATGGGATAGGAAAACGAAATTACATACAAAGAAAGTTCTCTTTTTCATACTTTTAACTATATAATATACTTTAATTAATTTATTTTTGCTCATATTATTATTGAAATTATTTCATAGTATTAACTTTCAGGCTTGGGTACTAAACGGTCCCAAATTTTAATGTCTTAGAAAGATCTAATATTGTACACATATGTAGGAGTACCTTTCAAATATGCACCATTTCTAAATTAGATTAAATTTATTCTAAGTTTTGAAACTGTTTTTTTTTTTTTTTTTGACAACAAGAACGAACAACAAGATAAAAGAAGCCTTATACAAGATTACCGTTCCTAGCCGCTATAGCCAAGTCATGGCTAGCCTGAACTACATCCCTAGCTACTTTCCTAATTTCACAATAACTAAACTTATTACAGATATCTAGTATATCATAACCTATAGTACATAGATGAAAAGGAAATTGATGTCTACTTATCATACATACCACCGAGCTGGAATCAGTAAGTACACTAATGGCTGAGATACCATGCTTCAATCCTTCCCTTAGCCCTCTTAACACAGCCAACGCTTCACATTGGAGTACTGAAACTGCTTTAACTTGATCATTTCCCCTAAATTCACAATTATTTGCCAGCATCCCTAGCCATCCAATACCCGCAGACGGACAATCCTTTCTAACATTCTTCTTCCACGCCCCATCCACTTTTACATTACATATGTTATCTTACTGCCTACCAAAACTAGCCACTTGAAACTGTTATTATTTGTGATAATAAGTCAAATTTCGAAATATCTAAATCCTATTTTCTTCCTTTAATTATTGTCAGACTTTCAGATTTGGGTGGGAATACACTCTCGCCACCTTACAACTTACAACCTTGAGAGTTGAGATGTGATGTTGCTAAGTTGAAAACTCACTTGGAGGCTTGGAGCATATGTGGCGGTTTTTCCAACCTTAATTAATGGATGCCGCATCTTATTCTAGAAAAACAAGAAAAATGGCTAAGACCTTTCATTCTGTAGAAAGTAAATAAATAATTAGTATAATATCAACTATCAACTATACTATATTATCTATATACATTTAAAAGGTTATTACGATGGAACAACCACCTTGACAATGACATGTTATTACGATGACGTATATAAAGATTTGACAATCTCTTTAACATGTTTATTTACTATTGGAAGAAACTATTGGAGTAATCAGTTCACAAACCCTAAGACTAGACCTCTAAATTCTCATATAGTGCTTGAGCCATCAAACCGATAGGGAACCAGTATAACTAGCGTTCTACCTATTCTACATTACTAGCTATTATTGTCTTTGTAATATTGACCAACTCATAATATTTCATTAACATTTCATGCTTAAGCTATGTAAACAAAGCCTCTTTTTCCCCTTTTATATATTTCTCACTCTTTGACATAACTAACATTTCGTGCATTGCACGAGATCAAACACTAATTCATTTTTATTTTTAGATCAAACACTAGTTTAGTTTTTAATAGGAAAAGAGAAGTCGGTTAATCATAATACCTTTTAATAGGAAAGGGATAAAAACTTGTTGAATTAAGTAGCTAAATGGAAAATGACATTTTCATTCTATAGAATTAGTACATTTGTCATTTTGCATGAGAGAAAATGTCTAATTTTCAAAAGCACATTCACATAGATTACATACTAGAGAAATTCGAAAGATTATAATTATACACACATATATATATATGTTTTACTCAAAAATAAATCGGTCATATAAGTTATGAGTAGACGAGATAAAAGAATCTCAATATATAAGAAAACCTCATTTATACAAGCCGACAACTAAATTTTTTATCTAAAAACAAATCAGCGTAATAACTCAATTGTCTTCCACTTAGATTGATAAGAATTTATCAATGTGAGAGCTTTAGTATTGACTATTGATGTTTCGCTTTATTCTCAAGTATATATATACTGATTGATATTTGCGTTTCATACATAAACCTCTAATCAAATGTTTTTTCCTATTATCTATACTAATATATTAAAAAGCGTTCTTAAACAAGTTTATGCGCCACGTTGCACTCTCCCTTTAGTTGTTTCATTCCATGTCATCATTATGCACATTAAAAAAATAGCAACAGGCATGTTCTATATAAGATTCGACCACATGTGATGTGACCTCAAGTTAATATACTAAGGCCCTGTTCTTTTGAACATATTTTGGCTGAAATTAACTGAAATTAAAATGAACTGAACTGAAATTTACTGAACTGAAATTAATTGAACTGAACTGAAACTAACTGATAATAATAATAATTATAATAATAAATAAATAAATAAATAATACTAGTAATAACAAAAAAAAATACTTCCTCCGTTCTGTTTTAAATGAAACACTGGGTGAAATGACACTATTCATTGATCAATTTTGACTCCAATTTATCGCCATTATATAAGAAAAAACATAGTCAAGTGGGATCTTGTTAGATTCGTCTCGATGCATACTATCAAATTATAACTTTTTTATATTTTTTATGTGTGCACAACTAAAGATATTAATGATTAAAGAAGTGCGTTGGATTGCGTGAAAAAGCAAACGTTTCATTTAAAATAGAACGAGGAAGTATAATAATAATAATAAATAAATAAATAATAATAATCATAATAAATAATAATAATAAATAATAAATAATAAATATATAAATAATAAATAATAAATAATATAAATAATAAATAATAAATAATAAATAATAAATAATAAATAATAAATAATAAATAATATAAATAATAAATAATAAATAATAAATAATAAATAATAAATAATAAATAATAAATAATAAATAATAAATAATAAATAATAATAATAAATAATAAATAATAAATAATAAATAATAAATAATAAATAATATATAATAAATAATAAATAATAAATAATAAATAATAAATAATAAATAATAAATAATAAATAATAAATAATAATAATAATAAATAGTAAATAATAATAATGATAATTATAATAAATAAATAATAATAATAAAAAAAATAAATAATAATAGTAATAATAATAATAATAAATAATAATAATAATAATAAATAAATAAATAAATATTAATAATAATAATAATAATAATAATAATAATAATAATAATAATAATAATAATAATAATAATAATAAATTAACTGAACTGAACTGAACTGAAATTAACTGATCTGAACTGAAAAACCTGAAAATAAGTCAAAAGAATACGTGGCGTAAAAGTTTCTAACCAATAAATATCTGACAACATTAGATGGTATTTTGTAACGTAGAAAATGTTAATAACTCACGGACGCCCAGTACTAAAAACTAGTTTTTATATATAGACTTGCAGATTCTTCTTAGGTAGAAAAATGATTTGTCAAATAATTACCGTCATAGAAGTATAACATTGGCATTAATTATGATGAAAGAAGATAACAAAAAGAAATAAAAGAGGGAGGAAAAAAGGCAGAAATGATATGGACGGCCTCCACATAAATCCGTGCAAAATATAAGAGGAACTGATGGCTATGATTTGGCAACATGGCAATGTTAGGTTCGTATTTATTTTCGAAGAGGGTCCAACCAACATTATCATTATCTTCCTACTTCTTGTTTACTTTCTCAATTTCTTTCTCCTGTACTATGTGAAACACCAACTCACACATTTGCTATCCTCTTTGCTTCCCATTTATCAGGTACTCATTTCTGAGCTCTCTGATTATTTTAAATGCTTCAATGGATTATTGCCAAGTATTAACTTTAGTAATCCCCTTTCCTCCTAATATTTTTGCCACGTGCTAACTTTTGATTTGAATGATTTTAACTTTTGGTGCAAAAAGTTATTGTTTGAGTGTACGTGTTCTCGAGAATATATAAGAAATTTAACCTTTTTTGGTATTCGATTTAGAATAATATTTACATTTGCAAAGTCAAGGACAATGAATAACGTCTAATCTTCTTCCGGCCATATACACTCACTTATTAAGTCTAAACATATGCTTAAACAACTAACAAGTACTCCCTTTGTACTTAAATTCATTTAATGTGAATTTTTTTGTCAACTTTGTATTGGTTTATAAATTTATGACAAAATCACGCGACGATTAGTGTATATTTTGTTCAATTTTCAATTAATGTTTGTTCTATTAACTTCGTATGATTTGTATATATCAAATTCTTTATTTCTTCTAGTCGAACTTTGACTGTAAATTTATTGAGTGAAACCTTACGCAAACTTCTCAAATTTTATGGCAGGGGATTAAGACAAATCATTGAGTAACAATTAGCAAGGTATAGTATATGGACCTTTGAAGCATCAAGTAAGCTATCTACTATGGGTACTAATAATAAGTGGGTGGCATTTGAAGCAAGCAATAGCAGCAATAATGTTACAACTAGTACAATCATGTCAAATAATGAGATTATTAAAGATGAAGCTAGTATGGCTAAGAGGGTAGCAGAATGGGGGTTAGCAGTGGTGCCAGCAGATGGTGGAGAAGCAACCTCTTCGACCTCGAATGTGGTGGTTCGGGTGTCAGGGGACGGCAGTCGGAGCAAGAACTCGTACGACCGGACCATGACCGAGGTGATGAGGATGTCGGATGATTCAACATATTCTAGGACATCTGAAAATTTACTTAGGGTGTCCCAAGAGTTGAAAGATGCATTAGGCAGTTTGCAACAAACTTTTGTGGTGTCTGATGCTACAAAACCTGATTGTCCTATTATGTATGCTAGTAGTGGGTTTTTCACTATGACTGGCTACTCTTCTAAGGAGGTTGTTGGCCGCAATTGGTAAGCTTGTTTATACTTCACCAATGAGAGACTTGATGAGTTTCCTCTCTTCATTTATTGTTCTTTCTCTTCTTTCTTTTATCCTACCTAATTAATCTTGGTGTTAGAAGGTATATGTAGATGTAGATTTATTTGCTAGTCAAATCTAATTTTCACTCTTAAATCTACTACTTAAAATTTGAAATTCCAATCTCAACTCTAGCAAACATCCTATATTGTAGCAAATACAAAATCTTGTATAGACCCAACCCATTAAAGTTATCATGGACCATACATAAGTTACCCTTTTATATATTTAAGTAACTAGTTTCACGTGAGTATGAGTTGACAAGTATATCAGCAATATGTTTCACTGATAAGATATATAGCTAAACCAAATCTGAATCGTACTTGAACGAAGTGCTTTAATTGTTACTTGCACTTGAAACAAAATTGAGCAACAAATGAGTATGAATAGTATGGATTAATTTTCATGATAAATTACTTTTTTTTTGAAGACCCGATGCACTAGTGTGCACCAGTTATGAATAAATATAATAAGTTTTTATTTGATATAGTCAGGTTTTGTACGATATAATTACCTTTTGCATTAGTTTAGACAATTCTTAATACTTCCTCCGTTCCAAATTAAATGCAACAATTTCTATAAACAGTGCAATTTCAAATTAAATGCAACATTTTACTTCTTTCTATTCTTGGTAAAGTTTTTGAGTGGGAAATTACGAATATACCCTTACTAAAACTAATTAACCCTTATTTAACTACACTAATTGTTGTGGTCCCACTTTCTCTTTCCATATTAAGTTAGTCACATGCCCTTACTTTTTCTTAATCTCACCTTAAGAAATTTTGCCTAAGAGAATGTGACATCCATATTGTTGCATTTAATTTGGAACGGAGGAAGTAATTACTTTTTGTATGAAATAGTTAGTTTTCTATGTGATATAGTTACTTTGGATTTAAAATAAATTATCGTGAACCAGGTCTATCTAAGAATTGCTATATTACAGAAGAGAGATATAATTTGACTTGAACTTGACCTAAACCAATCAATTAGTAAATTAGATAAGGCATCACCCAAATAAAATACATAAAGGCTAAATACAGCAAAAAAGAGTATCAGACTAATTTACCCTTCATGGGAGGATCATGATCATACTAAACATGATAGGGGGGTCATCCATGACAAATGACCGCCCTATAGAGGGCCATCTATGATAAATGACCCCTCATAGGGGGGGTTAGGGGATTATTTATGATAAATGACCCCCTCGTAGGGGAATCATGTAGGACAAATGACCCCTTAATTCGTAAAAGGAAAAAAATGACCTCATACCATACTTTGAATAGTCTGACAATAAATTTAAAATTACACAATTAAGTACTCACCAAACTGCTGTTATTATTTTTATTGTAATTCGTAAAAGAAAAAAAAGATGGCTGCCTAATATTGTAATACGCTATGATCTGTTGATGAGCTTAAGTACTACTGTTATACTATAATGGGTAGTTAAGTACAACAAATAAATAAGAAGTTATAAAAGAATCTCATGTTTTTTTTAACTAAGGATAGGAGTTAGGCTCAGTGGGTAGAAGATCCCTAGCCCCGAGGTCGGGGGTTTGATCCTTACCCCCAAAGATTATCTTTGGGGTATTTCACAAGCGGCATGCATGCCTTACCAACGATGTGTTGGTGTTTCTTAAATTGCTCAATGACTTAATTCTGTCCAAAAAAAAAAAAAAAAAAAAATGTTTTTTTTAACTATAAAAAAGGTAAAATTAACCATGATTAAATTTGATAAAATATTAGGTTCTGTATTTAGCTTTTTTGTGCTGTATTTAGCACACCGCATAAAATAAGTACGAGTATCAACGAAAACACGAACCATGAACAAATTTCACCACTCCTTCACAACTTCCACAGAACACAGTAATAATCTCATTTACCGCTCGGAAACTGCAGTCCGCCATGGAAACACCAGTTTGTTTCCTTCCATTTTTTACCCATGCATTTTGCTTCATCTCCCCTTCCTTTTTTTAAAGGTTAAAAATCGAGTAATTTGAAGAATGGGTGCTTGTGTTGTGTTGCAGCCGATTTTTGCAGGGGGCAGAAACGGACCAGAAAGAGGTGGAGAAGATAAGGCAGGCAGTTAAAAATGGAGGGAGTTACTGCGGTAGATTGTTGAATTACAAGAAGGATGGTACTCCTTTCTGGAACCTTCTTACTGTTACCCCTATTAGAGATGATCAGGATCGTGTCATCAAATTTATTGGGTACTTCTCTCTCTTCTTCTCTTTCCTCTGTTTTATTTTAAATGAAATAAAGGGGATTGACACGGGTATTTACTATTTACGAGAGGGGATAGATAAAGAGAAAGAAAAAGTCACATTTTACTTATTTGAGACGGCCTAAAATGGTAGATGTTTTATTTATTTTCGAATGGAGAAAATATGTTTTTTAATCTTAATTGGTGGCCCATGGGTGGTTAGCAAATTTTACCTGTGGCGTGTCGCATGATCAAATGATGGTGTCGCTAGTTTCTCATATAGAATTATGCATTAACAGTCACACCCCTCTCTACCAACTTCGTAATTCATATTAGTAACCCCATATTTTATGCTGATCAGTAACTGACGTCGCACCATTAACCATTACTAATGGTGTGGCGCGTTGCATATAGAGTTTGTAAATGAATATTCAAATTGGGTTTGCTTTTGCATGAGGGTTCCCATTTTAAGGTGTTGTGACAGAAGCAATTCACGAACAAAGAATTGAAGTAGAACAACACAGAGATTTAACGTGGTTCATTGACAATGTGTTAGCTGCGTTCACACGGCAGGGAGAACTGATTTTATTAGGTTTAGGAGAAAGTTAGATTACAGAATAAAATTGGGGGTAGGAGTTAATTAGAAGGTTTATATAATACCCTTCTAATTAACCTAAACGGGATGGACCTAAAACCAAAACCAAAACCAAAACAAAAACGGTATACTAAACTACATACAACAAAAAAAAACTTCAGGAGCGTTGCCTCCCATGCCTTCACCAGGGCGTTAGACCCCGTGCTTGGTTGATCGTAGCGCTTGATAATTCAAGGCATATTTCAACACAAGGCCATTTAGTTCAAGAATTGTTTGTGTGCTTAATTAGTTTGGTTAGAACGAGGAGGTCAAGGTTCTGAATGCCCGTGGCAAAATAGAACAAGTTGATTTGCTATGTGTTGGTCTTTTTAGTATTCTATCTCTGATTTTGGCTTGTTGAACTCGTAGACTCTAAATTGACGTAAACTTAGGAGCATAGGGTTGCATGTGTGTGCAATCTAGGTTGCACAGAGACGGATACGGGTTCGGATTCGTGGATGGAAAACGAAGATTTTGAAATTTTAGGAATGGGTACGCGTACCCATACAGGATACATATCGTATCGGGTACGGGTACAGGTACGAGTACATGACCTAGAAGAAGTACCCGTGCTGGAAGTCTTTGAGAAAAAGAAAAAGAGGCCCCATATAACTTGGAATGTTTAGCTGGAAGTCTTTGAGAAATGTCTGTTATAGCTTTGTGGGAACTTTAACACATGGGTTGTGGGTTAGCCACAATTTTATCCATGCCTTCGTGGTGTGGAGTACGAACTATGAAGTATAGACATTAGACACTAAGAACGGAGGAAGGGCACACAAAAATTCTGTGTATTAATTTTAAGGGTTTTGCTATATGCACCCCTTGGCTCAATAAACTTTAAATACATTTCTTAAAATGGTATTCGTTTAGGAATTTATGACAAAATCACACGTCAATCGGTGTTATTGATGTTTAGTTATGGGCTTATGGCTTAAGTATGTGTTTTGGTGTGTTTAAGTATGTGTTTTGGTGTGTTTAAGTATGTGTTTTGGTGTGTTTCTTGGATTCACTTTCAAAATTTCTCAATGTTCTTGTCACTGAAAATGACAATTTCTAAGTTAGTGGCAATTTCGAGAGGTGCATCTACTGACGTGGGAAAATATCAAATACAACCTGGGATTTTATCTGAAGTCGACTTTGTAATTGCAGAATGCAGGTTGAGGTCAGTAAATTCACTGAAGGAATCAATGACAAGGCAGTACGTCCTAATGGCTTGCCCAAGTCATTGATCCGTTATGATGGTAAAATATTGTAGAACACTGTTGTTTTCTTTGTCTGTCTTTGATATTATCCATGTCTGTTTCTTTATAATAATATTTGCATTCATTCGTCTAATGCACCAGCTCGTCAGAGGGAAGCGGCATTGGGTTCCATGGTAGAGGTTGTTCAGACTGTGAAGAACCCACGATCTAGCATTCAATCTGTGAACAATGATGCTGACAAACGGGAGGCTCTAGGGAAGTTCAATCTCGATACTCTTCAGCCAAAAAATGCAGAAACTGACAGTGTGGGAACTCCTGGTAGGCAGACTCCTAAACTTGACGCATCTAGTAGAGATTCGGTGGGCTCTAGGAAATCAGCGCGTATTTCTTTATTGGGGTGAGTCTTTCAACTTGAAATTCTTTTTCTTGCACTCCTCTGGCTCACTTTATTCCATAGGCTGTAATAGCTATGTGGCAAGGATTTCTTGCTTTTTTTTATAGCATTTTAGTTTCATAGCAATATTTTATGTGTCCGTCATGTAAATCCAATCTTGTTAATGTTCAGAAGATTGTGTACTATCAAACATATTTCCACAAAATACTAATTTCTTTTATGCAGGTTCAAAGGGAGGTCTTCTGCGAAGCATGAACGACAACCAAGTCTTGAGCCGGAGTTTCTGATGCCAAAAGATGTAGATCCTGCTGACAACTGGGAGCTTTCTGAAAGAGAAAGGGATATACGACAAGGAATTGATCTAGCAACAACATTGGAGCGTATCGAGAAGAATTTTGTAATAAGTGATCCCAGGCTTCCAGATAATCCAATTGTATGTTTAGAGTTACAGAAGGAAACTTCAGTTCTTGATTTGTTGTCCAATAAATTAGAGATACAAGAGTGCCTATTTTCTATGAGAACCCAACATTTTAAATTTTTGCCCCGGAGCAATCATGGCATTTTAAATATTCTATAAAGCATGCTTTTCTATATATCTCTATTCTTGGAGCTCCGTAGGCTTTAGCTTTAAAGCTATTTGACTGAAAAGCAACACTTAGAGGCTTCTTAACTTTTCAATAGACTGACGAAAGACCACTTGATTCGTATTGCAGATTTTTGCATCTGATAGCTTTCTCGAATTGACTGAGTATACACGAGAAGAAATTTTGGGAAGAAACTGTAGGTATGAACTACTTGTATCCTCTTTATGCTTTTTCTTTGTATATGAGAAGGATAATGTTGGGGAATGCATGTATGTCGCACTCTATGTTTAAAGACCTCTTTGTATGGCCACTTTCATTTCTTAAATTGCTAATGGTTGCTTTCTTGTGGTATTCATTTGTGTGGTATGAACCTGAAACATGCCACTGTAACAATTATATTCTCTCCAAGAGGAATGACATATTAATGTAAATGAAGAACCCCTTCAAAAAACTATGATTCAACCAACTTGAGCATTATTGATCATAAATAGGCTAGGCACATTTTTGCATATGTTTATGCATGAAGGCTTATACATTAATGCATTGTCAATATTGTTGGCTTTGTGCATTGATGCACGTGGAACTATATATATATATATATATTGAATGTGAACTTTCGTGCTGTACATTCTGAATTTTTGATTTCAGCAATCTATTAGAGCTTGAACTTGGTGTTGATTTTAGTTACTCTAAATTACTGCTGCAGTGCATTAAAAGCCTTTTACACTTGCTTTGAATCTGAATTTGGTTGCCATTAGTAGGCTCAAACCTCGCAGCATAGATTTAACAACTATTCGTTGTTGTATATTGAATGCATGCCAGCGTACTTTTGTGAAGTTTCTTGTGTCTAACTTTTGTACGTTTGTCTTTCCAGTGCTACACAAGTTTTTCAGTGATCATTTGGCTTATATTATGTGTCCAGTCTTAAGTGTTATGTAACTTAGAGCTCAGATTCACATCTGATTCTCTATAGCTTATTCTTTGTCTCATCATTGATGACTGATTGTACTCTGGCTTATGTCTTCACAAACTTTGTAGATTTCTCCAGGGACCAGAGACAGATCAGGCCACTGTCCAAAAAATAAGAGATGCTATCAGGGAGCAGCGGGATGTCACTGTTCAGTTAATAAATTACACGAAAAGTGGTAAGCATATAGCATTGGCACGTTTCACGTGCAAACATATCATGTAAGAGAACGTTATACTGTTGTTTGGACTGTGGTTGAATTTTTTTCGTTCTTCTTCAGCTAGATAACTGTCTCCATAACTTGTGGTTTTCAGGTAAGAAGTTTTGGAACTTGTTTCATTTGCAACCCATGCGAGATCAGAAGGTATCATACTAGTGTGATCTTTTAAGTTTAGTTATGGATGACAAGAAACCCAAGTTGTCTTTCCAGACTTCAGACTCATTGAGACTACTCTTGCGACATAAATTCATTTTTCTACTTCATTGTTGTGCTCTCTTGTACTGCTGTCCAGGGGGAATTGCAATACTTTATAGGAGTGCAATTAGATGGAAGTGATCATGTTGAACCATTGCGTAACCGGCTGTCAGAGAGAGCAGAACAACAAAGTGCTAAAGTGGTATGTCACTCATTCTACCATTTTCTATATCATGTAACATCAGCATGACATTTACTGATTACTCAACTTAGGCATGGTATGAAATTTGTACTCAACACTTTGTATACTTAATCTAACTGAACAACAGATCGTTGGAAAAAAGATGACTCCCTTAATTTCATAGTATGTGTCCACTTAATTAACTTTACTTATTCCATAATTTTTTTGAATATCAAGTTCAACACTATTACATGTCAATTGAAATTTTAAAATACCAGTGCTATATCATTATCGAGAATTGTGTATTTTTTTTCTGTTTTACTATGACTCATTCTAGGACAAGTTGTCACTTGTCAGTTCATTGTCATGTTAGAGATCCGAATGAAGTCTTGGGGCTCTATCTTTTTGTTGTATGTGTTCTGTTCTTAAGATTTCGGCAAATATGACGTGTGGTTTGGCTGGTTTATTGTCAGTCACTGACAATTTTCATGATACTATGTACTTTTAACTGAAACCTGCTTTCCTTTTTTTTTCCCCCTTTCTATTTCAAAATTTGCGAGCCTCAGTTTTTTCTTTTCCACCCAAATTTCAGGTCAAAGCTACTGCAGGAAATGTTGATGAAGCTGTTCGAGAACTGCCTGATGCCAACTTGGTAAGGTATCTTTCTTGTTCTGCATTTTTAGATTGTTGGTTCTTTGATCTTTTAATCGTAGTCCTATTTCCAGCATCCAGCATTATTATCTGGAACTGTGTAATTTTATCATATATCTAAAGAATCTGAATTTTTTGGTTGCATTTAAAAGATGTTTTGGAGCTATGGAGACATTTGAAGTGTGGGTTAATATGTCCATGTCAATCCCAATTGTGAAGTTAGTAATGGGACAGAGGAAGTATTTTTAACAAATTCTGGCTAGATGCCTGTGTGTCCACCAATACTTGGGTAGATAATATTTCAGAAATTATGTTGATTTGTTGCTGAAGCAACTTTGTGACGTTATTTATTTTTCCAGAGGCCAGAAGACCTGTGGGCAATTCATTCTAAACCTGTTTACCCAATGCCTCATAAGAGGGGCTCCTCCAGTTGGGCTGCAATCCAAAAGGTTCAATAAGGGTTACACATTGCTCTCATATATGTTCATATTTTCATTTTTCAATTTTAATTTTGCCATCATTATGATATTCAAAAATATTTTATTTGCTGACACTTTGCTAAATTTCTTTGGAATTTTAGATTACTGCTTCCGGTGGAAAAATTGGTTTGGATCATTTTAAGCCCATAAAACCATTGGGTTGTGGTGATACTGGCAGGTACTGCTGCTTTAATAGAATGCTTCCTCCCACCCATCTTATACTTACAACAGTTAGCTCCTCACCTGTAGAAGTTGTTCTTTGTTCAAATTGATGTGATTACTGGTATTGGTATTGTTATTTTTTATTTTTTGAACATAAACAAGCGATTAACAAAGCATTTTGTCACTTGTAGACGCTATTGCATTTTGCATGTAGGAAATTCCTCGGCTCATATTTTAGCCTTCATAATGTTTTTTAAATACGAGTCTCCAATAGGATAACTTTCAACTGTCAAGTGTGAGAAGTTATGACTTATAACAAAATATTCGGTAAAGTTGTGTTCTAATCAGTAAAAATCAGTTTTAATCAGTATAAATCAGAAAATATCCGTGTCAATCAGTTCTAATTAGCACTTCAGTTACAGTAAGGTGAAGTAAGCATGGCCTTAGAATATTTTGTAGTTACATCCTTATATGACTTTTTATTATATACATCAGCACTTTTAAGCTAAATATGACCTGATTTGACCCTTAATCGACCACTAGTTGGCACTAGATCGACCACTGAGGGTGTAACCATTACCTTATGGCTCTTAAATGTCACAGTGAAGATTGATTTAGGTCAAATAAGTAGAATTTAGTAAGAATGTGCTTGATAGGTACTCTCTCCTACCCATGGAATTAAAACTCTCCCGTTGGCAGTTCTGTAACGGATTTTGGATTTGCCGTTCCGCGAAATCCCGTTACGGAACGCCATAATAAAAATCACATACTTCTCGCCGCGTTGTCCGTTCCGTAACGCAAACTCGCCGCGTTAGAAAGCTTCTATCCCCGTTACATCCGTTCTTTTCAAACATTGGCCAAAAATATTTTATGATTATGATATTCTGATAGATTTGATTATATTATGTTGTAATAATGCTTCATAAACTAAAACAATGCAAATAAGGTTAGAACGTATTAATGTGAATTTTTTAAAAAAATTCACGCCGCGTCGGCCGCGAAACGTTCTATTCCCCCGTTACAAGCCGTTCCTGCGACAACGCGACCGTTCCCGCGAACGCGACCGTGACCGCCTTTTTTCCCCCTGCTCCTACCTTCTTTAATAGGTCACATCTCGTTAGAGGTCATATCTATGGCTTGATTTACCATAATTATCCTTGATAAATTAAACAATTATTAGAACAAGGGTCGATCATCAATTTCTATTTATAGTAAGGGTAAAACGGAAAAGTTAATTTAAGTTACTACATATGAAGAATTGCCTATTATTCTTGTATGTACCGCAAGGAAGGTACTTACTTGCAAAAAAGTTGCACATATGGTAGTTGTCGACGAATGGTTCTTTTTGATGAAGTAATGTAACAAGTGTTAAGAGGATAAAAATTGAGTAGAACTTTTGAAACATAGAATTCACACATTGATTGTCTCAGCTCTCAATGTAGTGCCAGTGTCGTCAACTTGACGCTGCAATCCATAGATACAATCACTATTGTGCAAAAAAGTTTGATCACAATTTTTTTTGCAATAAACGCATTTTGTTCCATCCATTTGTAAAACTAATATAGAAAACCATATAGTTTAATTCCTGGAAGAGAGAAACTGACCTCTTGCCATTCTGCTGTTATTTGGTCATACTCTTGAAAAGTTTGGTTATAATGGCCTGTAATCATATTTGCTTCACCACAACTTGACTGAGTGGCCGTCCAATTTAATTAAAATTTTATTGCTCTGCTGTGTATATATCATGTTTCTTGTTCTTGTTCTCAGGTTCTTATCTTGCTAGGATGCTAATTGAATTGTATGCTGCTACTCTTAACTGGCTTCTTTTTCTTGCTGCAGTGTTCATTTGGTAGAGCTGAAAGGTACAGGAGAATTATTTGCAATGAAAGCAATGGATAAAGCTGTGATGTTGAATCGTAATAAGGTTTATTTTAAGAAACATGACTGTTTTAGTTACTCCCTTTTCTCCTGTTTCTTCTCTCTTTTTTCATTTTGTATTAAAAAAATTCCAATATCTTGTGTTCAGATTACTTGGCTGCATGTTATCTATTTCATTTTACTCTGATGTCGTTGTTAACCTATTGAAATTTCCATTGAATATTTGGTTTCTATTGCTTGATAGGTTTTATCTTGTTCTTGCCTTTCGTATTGCAGTTTTTGCTCTATTATGACTCTGACTGATGTATCATCCGTCCATTCTCCCTCTCTGTGTTTTTCTATCTTTTGTCTAAAATCTGTACATACTTGAATTTGAAGTCTCAAATATGTGATAAGTATCACAAGGCGAGTTAATTCATCTCCCAAAATATTGCTTGTGTTTTAAGACTTTAAAAGATGATGTTTGATTTTTCCCAATTTTTTTGGGCATTCAGCATTGCATGTGAATCATTTTGGACTCTTTCTTGGAACTAGAGACAGGAGTTTTTAAATTTTTTATGTTGCTTAAGTGTACTCCACTCTGGATTCCGGTAAGTTTCACCTTATGAAACTTAATGAGATACCTCGTCCCTTTCATTAAGTTAGGAAGCCTTCACAATAGCTTGTAGGAAAACAGGTCAGATGATGCTCTGGGCAAACACATGGTTATGTGGAGTGGTGGAAGCATTAAGAAACCTACATCCTTAAGAGTCTGCTTCTTTGTGCACTGTGCAGGCTGCATACTGGAGTTGGTAGTATGGTTTACACATGGTCCGCATCTTCTAGGTTTAGTATGTTTCCTTAGTGTGTGTGCGTGCATGTGGGCGGGTGTGCCTGCATGCGTGCGGGCTGGCCTGCGTGCTTGAGTGTGTGTTTGTCTGTCTGTCTTTACAATGCCTACAAGTCGAACAGGTGTTTGTGCTCTTATATTTACTTGACCATATATGGTGCCTACACTAGCATGGGAGATTTTCCCTTTTTCTTCTCTATGAGTTGTGAGAGATATTGGACATATTCCTTTTATTATCTGTGAAGAAGGATCTGAAATACTTGTTAATTGTTCGCAGGTGCACCGTGCTTGCATTGAAAGGGAAATTATCTCTTTGCTGGATCATCCTTTCCTTCCTACTCTATATGCTTCTTTCCAGGTCCGCACATACTTGCCACCGTAATACTCAATTTTTATTCTTTTCCCACCTGCTCTGTGTACAGATTTATATTCTATTCTCCAGACTTGCATTTCGTACAGTGATGACGATGATAAAACTAATTCATATGTGGAAAGACAGGATCCTATTGCTCCATAGATATGGATGAATTATTTGCTTCATAAACATCTGTTGCCTCCTGGAGCACCTTGTTTTCAGTGCCTTGTAAAATTCTCTACTAATAGTATGTTTATGCAGCTCAACTTATTTATAGGTTGTCAGTAAACATTTTGGACCTTTGTAATTACATGACTATTCAGACCTTTAATATTGTTGGCTTGTTGCCCATACCCTAGGGCCTAGACCATACCCTAGACCACAGAAACTGTAAAACTTAGTTTGGAACTTTACAGTCTATCAATGACGTCCTTAGATTTCCTACTGCTTGTTGTGTTGTCGCTCTTAATACTGCAAGTAAGTCTGTAACAGTTTGCTACATTTAATGAAAGTTGGGCTTCTTTAGTTTATCATTTTAGACTACTCGATATCTTGAAAGTTATTTTATATCCATTTTGTTTCGCTTTATAGTTTATACTATCAAGTACCAACCATTATATCTTTTGCATTTAATATAAGCAGCCTGCATTCAACTGCATATACTGTAGTAATATTAGCTTCAAACTAGATGTACTCATGTAAGTTGACAATCATATTTGATGCATTGTATCATTGCAAATAGATTTATATCATTGAGAACATAATAGCCACATGGTACTTCACTGAAATCATGCTGGCTTGTGTGCCGGAAAGCGTTCCTTGAATGAAAAAATTATGTTCGTTCTCTATCAAATATATAATTTTACACTGTACCAAACTCCTGAACGTTGATCTTATCAGTCTTCTATGGATTTCGATATACTAACATTTTTTCAATCTCAGACTTCTACACACGTTTGTCTGATAACAGACTTCTGCCCTGGAGGAGAGTTGTTTGCTTTGCTTGACAAGCAGCCATTGAAAATATTTAAAGAGGAATCAGCCAGGTGTGTCACTAACTCAAGCACTTCATCATGCTTGATACACCCTTCTGATCAACGACTCGCATTGTTTTTTGCAAGGGAAACCAACATGTGGTTCTGCTGTTACTTAACATTTGTGAACATCATGGCTTTTGTAAATTGGTGTTTTTGCGATTTTAACTCGCAGCTTTGTCATTAGTTTCACTTGGCCAAAATTCTTTCTTTGTGAAATTAGTTGACAATATGCTGGATTGATCTCCTGGTGCCTATTGCTTTATCTTTCTAAGAACCTAATCAACAATCTGTTGAATTTGACTGTGACCTCATCCTCAGGTTCTACGCAGCTGAAGTTGTGATTGGACTGGAGTACCTTCATTGTTTAGGTACTGTTGACAATCTGGATCTTGTGTTATTGCTTTGTTTCATTGGTTAGTGTTTCTTGAATAAATCTATCTGTTTAGCAAGAGAAGAAGATTTGAGAACAAATTCGAAGATCTACTAATTTTACTCCCTCCATCCCTTTTTGTTTGCCATGATTTCCTTTTCGGGATGTCCCTAAAAGATTGCCCTATACTTACAATGGCAATAAGGGTCCACCACTTTACTCTCACATTCACTATATTTGGTTCCACACCCAAGCAGATGTTGAAAAAAAGAGTAACTTACCCTCAATGAGCAAACAAAAGGGCATGGAGGGACTAGTTGCTTTGTTGACAGAAACAGCCTCTCTAATATTTATAGGGATGAGGTTCTGTACAATGTACATAACTACATATAGATCTACCAGAGGACGCTGGCTTTACAAATGGCAAGCTCTATAAAGGGGTGTGGTTTGCTGGATGTCTCGTCCTTTATCCTTGTATCTAGTGAAGTCTGGGAACACCAAAATGTTTGTATTTCTTCTTTGTGATCACATTCCGTGTTTATCATCCTTGTTAGAAAAATATTCCGTGGTTTGACCAATCACACTGTGAAGATTAATTAGCCCTCAGACAAATGCTGCCTGTTGGTCCATAGTTCTGAATTTTTCTTGGTACATTAACTGTTGAATAAACTATTTATGATGAATGAGCAATATTTACTTTTTTTCGCACAATTTTTTTTATCACATGGTCAGAGCTTCTCTTAGTTACTCAAAAGACATTAAATTTTAAGCACAATACATAGAAATTACCAGGCATTAAAAGACAGGGTAACTGTCTCTATTTTGCTCAACTTTTGAGGTTTTGTGTGTAACTTAAATGCCTGGTCTGACCAAATACTTATGTCAGACGGTCTGACAGGAGATTGGTTGTTTAGAAACAAGATATACAACTGTATAATTGAAGTTAATCTTGCCAAGAGCCTATCATGAGTATAGGTTATATTTGATCATTGTCTATAGATGGACTTACCAAACATGAGACTATGATACTCATAAGTCATAAATTTCTGTATTTGGACTTACCTTGACTATGCTATATATTACCTGAGAATATACCCGAACATGAGTACTACAAAAGTTCTCAAAATACAAGAAGATTTTCTAATTTTCTAAAACTAACGCTGGTCTTCCTTTCTTGGTTTCTGTTGTTTGATGCATACACACGTTAATACGTTAACATTATTGCACAAGGCTTTACATTTCCCTTTTGCTTATAACTGTATAATTAATTAACAATGCAGTGGTTATGATTTCCTTTTTAGATTTTATATTTTTATTATCCAGTTGCATTTGCATTTAAAAATGGATTCATGAGATTTTCATGAATCTCTCTCTCTTTAGTATCTATAGAAGTAATGAAACCTACAAGTCCTTTACCCATCTGGGATCAAGTCATATACATTTGATCCTCCTGGACAAGTAGACTGGGAAACCCTGCTAATGGATGGACTCTTAGCAATTTGGTATTGTTGTTGTTTTATGTTGGTATTCTGACTGATTTTGATCTAGAATGCTTGGATAAAATCCTTCTAACCTGAATTTTATGTAGTGGTTCTCTTCCTTTGTTGCACAACATTCTGACTGATGTATGAGAAATGAGAATCTTTTGTGATCTGTTTGTAATTGAATTAAATGCCAAACTAATAACAGAACTTATTTTGTCCGATTCTTATATATCTCCATTTGTTCCCTGAGAGTCCTATTAGTTAACAAGAAACGACTGACCTATTGAATGGAGTCTCGTCTTTTTTGCTGCTCTACATGGCTGCATCTCTCATGTCATATTATCCTTTTCGTGTTTATTGTGTTAACAAGTTTCTATAATAATGTTGAGCAGGTATCATATACCGCGACCTGAAGCCTGAAAATATACTTTTGCAGAAGGATGGGCATCTTGTTTTGACTGACTTCGACCTCTCATTCTTGACAGCCTGCAAACCTCATGTATGTCTGGAGTTCTGGACTCAGATTTCTGTTTATGATCAGTGTGTATTATCAACAAATTACTTTGATTATTCCCAACTGCTTAACTAAGGTGTCTATCATATGTTGTTAACTTTCATTACGTGGTTGGCAGATAATAAATCATCCACCGCCAAAAAAAAGAAGATCTCGGAGTCTACCACCGCCAACATTTGTTGCAGAACCAGCTACCCAATCTAATTCATTTGTTGGAACTGAGGAGTATATTGCGCCTGTAAGTTTTAACTTTTCCCCTTAAATTCTTGAAGGTATGTTTATATTTCAACGTGTACCACTTTGGCATAATTGCATCTGATGGCCTTTTCAACTGCTTGACTTTGTTAAGGAAACCTGTTAAGCTGCTGGCAGTGTACTCCCTTTCTCTACAGAAATTTTTATTGCAATCTAAATGTCTTTTTATTTTCTGTTTAAGATTTAGAAGTGCTCAGATGTGTGGTTTTCCCTGAATTATTAACTAGTAATGTTGCCTACAGTTTAATGTTTTGTGCTGTTTCAGCATAATGCTTAGGTGTCCTAACTGGTTTCATATTGGAGCTCTGACATGTTTTCTGTATTTTAGGAAGTCATTACTGGAGCAAGCCATACTAGCGCTCTTGACTGGTGGGCTCTAGGTGAGTTCATCCAACTCTAAGATTATATTCTTCAAAAGTATATGAATGAAATTCTATTACTCTTACAAGAGATTTACATCTGAAAATGAGTCTCAAAGTAGCATCGTAGTGGGCTCAAGTCCCATCTTCTCTGAAGGCTTGGAAGTAATCCCCCACATTCATTTGCTTATGACTAGTACACTTACACTGATATTCCCAATTCTTAAGAATATATTACTCCTATACATGAACAACTATAATTTGTCCAAAATAAAACACAACTCCCACCATATAGTAAGTATCCTACCTATTCTCCATTAACACGCACTAAGACCATAAACTCTCATAATCTCATAATGAAAATCTCCTTTCTAGTTTTTGAAATCGATTGGATTAGCTCACTGCAACAGTAGTGTGCATGCATGGAAGCCAATATAATGTGAGAACTGAGAAGCATTGGTTGTCCTCTATTCCACTTTGTTCTTAGAATTAGAAGATCAAGCACATCATATTCTTCCCTTTTCTCAATGCATACCCAACTAGATAGTTCAGTGAGTGAACACTAACTTATTTTCATAACATTTGTGTGACTTATTGGATGAGTCCATTCAGCATTTATTGTCACAGGACCATTAAAAAGCCATTAGATCTTGGGTTAATGCATAGTTAAGAGATATGGAGACAAAAGATATAGAATCTCGAGTGTTTAGATTAAATCGGAGTAAAACTGAATACAAGCCAATTTAATAATGAGAGGGAGCCAAACGAGGATGTTGTGACATTAGATGGTCAAGAGGTACCCCTAAGGCATTGTTTTAAGTACCTTGTCCCTTTTCTCTTATTTTGAGGGGGTGGGAGTTAAGGGGACTGGAAATGGTACAGTTCCAATAACAATGTGATTTTTATTTTTGCTAGACGATTAATATTTATTATTGAATATTGGGTTTATACACTATTAATGATACAACAGAAAGGGAAATTTTCTCGAATTTATTTTAACTCAATTCTTTATATGGGATATGTGCTTGCTTTTGGTAGTAAATAGAACACATGT
This sequence comes from Beta corolliflora, assembly GCA_947648045.1. NCBI lineage: Eukaryota > Viridiplantae > Streptophyta > Magnoliopsida > Caryophyllales > Amaranthaceae > Beta > Beta corolliflora. The sequence continues at coordinate 269,559 of CANSZD010004085.1, read as the reverse complement.
TCCGAGTAAGTGTTTCCATCTGGACTTGGGTGAGGGGGCGTGAATAGCTTTTGTTGTATTAGGGTGACATCTGGTATTGTTTCCTCTAACTTGAGATTTATTTTGGTGAGGCGGATTGCAAAAAGAGAATTTATAAGTGGCTGCATGATGAGTCCTGAATTGAGAGGATAACTCTTGAAAGTGAAAAAAAATGAATGTATGGTTGCTGTCTTGCTGAAATATCATAATAGCAAGCAAAGTAGTAGGTGAGTGAGATGTTGTGGCCAGTGTGCCTAGATATATTTTGGTAATTTTGATGGTTTTTCGATTTGCTTATTAGCATTTGGATGTATGGGTCAATAAGGAGACACAAGTTCTTGTGGCTATATTAGTGGTGGGACTGTCTGCGGGGCCTTGGCCATGTTGTCAAGATTTGAGGTTGGCGTCTTGTGTTGTAGAGATCTCTGAAGCTATAGACCAAAAAGGTTACAAGAATTCTTGTGACCAAACAGTGCGACTCTTATCAGGCCTCAGTTTATCTTAAGGTTGAATCTTGTATGGTAGAGATCCCTAGTTCACACACCTTTATTTGCTTACCACTTCATTTATTTCTTATCTGATGTACCACTAAAAAATAGCAGGAGCCTTATCATTTCGTGTTAACTTCTTTTTTCATTTGTCGCTGCTTAATATCAGAGATGGAGCTAAAGATTTATTTTCTCTTTCCTCAGGCATTTTGTTGTATGAAATGCTTTATGGACGTACACCTTTCCGAGGGAAGAACAGACAAAAGACATTCGCAAACATTTTGCACAAAGACCTCACATTTCCAAGTAGCATTCCGGTAAGAATTTCTGTTTCGTAGTAGTTAGTGGTAATTTATGATGGCTTCATCTTTTTCTATATGTCGAATTTATTCCTTATATTGTCACACTCCTTTGCTGCTTCTCATGTTTAAGATCGTGGGCCTGTGGTACAGTGGCAATGCATTTGAGTTCTTTACGGACACATATATTTGTATACACGCCCACGTACATCTATGCATATTTGCATATGTAATACTCTCTCTGTCTCAAAGTACATTACCTATTCTGCCAATTTGGGATGTCTCAAATTACTTTACTCATTTATTTTGGGTTGTGACCACATATCGACAACTACTATATAATACTTCCTCCATTCCGAAATAAGTGAAACACTTCTCTCTTTTATGTGGGAGCTTTTTGAGAGAAGTGTTTCACTTATTTCAGAACGGAGGAGTATAAAGTTACCCATTATCCTTTATCACATCTACTTTTCCCCTCTTTTCTTAATTAAGTTTTACTCACTATCTTCAATCATATCCACTTTTTCTCTTTCCTCAATGTTATATCTTCGAGATGGTCTATCTTATACTCCCTCCCAAAACTTTGTGCCTAAAAGTAAATGAGCATTGTATTTTGAGACAGATGGAGTAGAATGGAACAAATGATACAAGCAAAGAAAGAGGCACAATGGATCTCTGTTCCTTATAAGGACATAAGAAATACGGCTAAATTAATATTGAGAGTAACTTATAAGTATGTTTCTTGCTTCTATGTCTCTGAACATCATTACGCTTGGTATGTCAGTTGACAATGAAGGTATAGGCTAGCGCAGACCATAGTGGGAAGTTGTGCTTAGAGCCTTAGATTTGCTTACTGATTATCTTATATACCAGGCTGTAGCTGCTGCTTGCTAATGCTCAGTGCTGAGAAGCTTCAAGTTAATTATTTTTTGTAATTGATGCCTGTGATTCTGTCCTAATCCGTCGACCAAGAGGTTTTAAATTTAGAATTAGAGCTTTGGATAGAGTTGCTTAGGCAAGTGAGCATGAAAGTGAAGTAATGATGACTTCACTTCTATCAGTTTTGAAACATGACAGGAAGATAGAATGGCATTAATATGTACATATTCAACTACAACATTGTTTAAAGTCAAGAATTATTAATATAGCCCTGTGAGCTAAGGAAAATGCATGGCTTCTTCTCCGGCCTCGCACTACATTACATCCACGCTTATTGATTCGTGCAACGCATACAATGTTAGATAGGGATGGTGCTATTAATGTTTCTCTGGACTTCCATTTTTCTTACCAATCCCGTTCTTTCTCTCTCTAGTACCCTCCATTTTTCCTTCATCATTATTCACACTACGTAACTTCTTTTCTGGGACAATTTGTTTTTCTTATATTTTATCTTTTCTTTCTTTTTCTAATTTTCCTAATTTCAGATTATTCTAGAGCAAAAGATGGATATGCTCACTCAATGAATGAAAAATGTAGTAAAATATCTTTTTAATAGAAGTATTTCGTCTAAATGTAGTGCAACTTAGTATCTGACTTCGCATTTTGTCTCCATAGGAACGGAGGTGATGGATTTCACATAAACTTGCTTTTAGTTTCTAATTAGACTGTGCAGATGTGCAGGCCAAGAAATTTTTGGCAACTTAGTATCTTTTAGTTATGGATGTGTTTTTTAAGGGAAGTCCCCGTGCTCTTAAGTTAAAATCTTTGATTTTCCATAGTTTCGGTGTTAATTGGCCGTTATTTCATAGAATTGCCTTGAAACTCTTGATGTTAAGGAAGCCCTGTGCGCTGACATAAAAGATGATATGGATGGCCTTTTTGATACTCTCGTCCCCAATATAGGTTCAACTATGCCCTTTCTCATCGTCCCGGAATAGTTTGAAGTTTGAACACTGCCTCTTTCGGGCATGCTCCCACCTACTTTTCTCCTTTTGGACCTAGTATCTCATGTTCATATCTGCTTTTCCAAATTAACAATATTACTTCTCTACTATCTCCTATCAAATCTACTTTTTCATTAAAAAAAATAGATAATCCAACAACTTATATCCTGAAATTTTGTGCATTGATAAGTGTTCAAATTTGCAATAGAGAGTATTTTGTAGAATTTCCGTGGTATTAAGAAGAGAGTTGACTTTGTGAACTAAAGCAAAATGATAGAAGAAATTATTTTCTGATCAACAATCAAGAATCAATTGTTACACTACGAGTCTCTATCTTTTGCCGATATTCTTTCATTTATGTCCTCTATGGTTTAAGAATGGATGTTAACAATCAGATCTTTGCTTCATAAGGTATGCTTCTCTTAATGAAACAATGTTTCATATGAATCAGAAATTCTAGAATAATTGCATAAGTTGCTTATTGCATTTGCATCAGCTTTGTATCAGTTAATTCTGCGAGCATTTCTTACATTGAGGAGTTGTGTATCTAAATATTTCAGGTAAGTCTTGCAGCAAGACAGTTAATTTACGCACTATTAAGCAGAGATCCTGCTACCAGATTGGGATCCCAAGGAGGGACAAATGAAATAAAAGAGCATCCTTTTTTCCGTGGAATAAACTGGCCTCTCATTCGTTGCATGGTATTGGTTCTCCACTGCTTTCTATATCTTTCAGAAACTGTGCAATCTGTCTCTCTTTAATATTAAGAACTGAAGATTTCGTGCTGATATTTCTTCATATCTTTGCTTACAGGACCCACCAATCCTGGATGTGCCGCTTGAGCTGACTAAAAGAGACTCAAATGCGAAGGAAGTTTCATGGGATGAAGATGGAGTCCTTGCTACTCCTATGGACTTATTCTAAAAGGTCTGTGACATTGGAGCTGTGAAGTCATGATTCATTTATCATAATACTGTTAGAATGTCCATATATTGCTTAATCTGAAATCCTAAGAAGAGTAAATACAAATTTAAATATTTGAAATATGTCCTAGCCTTAATTCCACCTCCTTGCAATGGGTAAGGTGTTTAACAGAGTTTTTTTTGTACAAGTGTACGCAATTCTTTCGCTGGAGGCTGGAATCTCGAGAAAAGGACATAACCCTTATCGAACTCTATTTGAACTTTTTCCAAAAAAATACTCTAAGTAGCCCTTAACTGAATTTATCTGCAACTTAGCTATCCGATTATTTTCTTCCTTTTGCTTGTGAAAGGTTCAAAGGCAAGTGATTGAAAATGAACTTGTAGCCCTAATTCCGACTCGTTAAAAATTATGCAATTTCAATAACTAACATGCTTAACAGTGTTTTGTGACACAATCTGATATGTGCATGCAGAGTATCAATGGGACAAACGAAATTATAGTCTTCAAAGCACAACCGAGGCGCTCATCACTAGGAGAAGAAACATGTCATTCAATATATTTTTTAAAGATATGTACATAGAGGAAGAGGTACATAATGGAGCGAGTAGGATATTTTTGGTGTCACTTCTATTTCTAGTGAACGACTGAATGATAATAGTTTTGTATATTCTAAAATCTAACATTGTAACTTCAGAGAGCTCCTCTTCCATGTATGTAAGTGATGTTGTAGAGTCTGGTCAGTTTAATAAGCTTGGGTTAATACGAATGACTTAAGCTTGCTATGCGTACACAATTATCATTTGACATTCATCCATCATCCTTGCTGCTTGATGGAGAAAGTTCAGATGATCACAGATGTATGTAACTCTGAACTCGAGTCAAGAGAGTAGAGTTCATCAGTGTTTTCAAGATAAACAAGAACATTGATATTCACACCTAGGTCATGGAGCAGAAATTCATGAAGTTGGACTAAAGAAAATCTCAACGGAAAAATTGTCCAATTTCCGAAAGGATAAAAAACAGAAAAGGAAAAGGAAAAATGTCTTGAGCTCCTAGCAAGTAGCCTAGGATCAATCAGATCCATTAAGGCCATATTGACCAATCATAAGTCATAACAACTGTTTTTAAGCCTTAACTCATACAAAATCACCTTTTCAGTGGCGGTAGAAAAATCATAGGGAAGCCTAAAATATAGACTTTCATTGTGATTTTGGTACTTCAAATAACTTTTTAAAAATAACCCTATACATAATGATGTTTTTTAGAGCATGCTTGGATAGAGAGTAATACAATAAAGTGGAGCATCAGAGTGAAGATAGTATAAGTGGCACTAGAAGAAATGATGCAGAATACAAGGAGACAGAAGGGGAAACAAGGTTGTACTACTCTAAATAACTAATATTACGTCACCCAATAATGTTACCAACTCATCATTGATGTGATGCGTCCCGTGCTCAAATGATGGTATGTTATCATGAGTAACCCATAAAGTATCATAATTTTTCTATTAATGCATTAACAGTAACCTCAATGTATAATCATTATAGTGAACTCTATTTTTACATTTGGTGTAGCAAATGTAAGAACTTGTGTTGCCTTAATAAGTGATACAAGAAGCCACAACGAGTAACGTCAAAAAAGGACCGTGCTTGGGAGACTCATTTGGGATGTGTTGGAACTTGGAAGGTCCAAATTCGTTTTTGAGTTCGCGAAACTTACAGTTTATGCTAGAAGGAAAATTGCATAACAAATTCAAAATCGCATATATGTTTTTAATGGCAAAATGTACGAATAAGACAGTAACATACTCACATTGCCTCAAAATGGAAGAAGAACAGGCATTACAAAAATAGTAAAATATATGAAAGTACAAATTTTGATCACAAGAATGAAACATCTATGTAACAGCAGTAACTTCCGGCAACAATGATACATTATAAAAAGAGATTTTCACACAATGATCACAAATTCACTAGATTTTGTGATATCTATCTGGTGGTTTAATATGAGACTCACAGTTGACAGCAGCCTACTTTGTGGCCTGTGCAATTATATTACTGATTGAGCTTTCTTGTTCTTTAGCGGCCTCGACCAGTGAATCCTACAAACCATATTATCAATGTTAGCAAACACATGACATTCAGTACATACAACATTCAGGTTAGATATAGCACCTGTGCAGCAATCAGCCGGGCAACTGTTTTCTTGCTCGATTCTTGCAGCTCACCAGCAATTAAAATCTCATCAAGTATATAATATGCCTTTCAAAAACAAATCAGACAAGATATCATAACGCAGAATGAAAACACAAAAAATTACAGCAAAACTTCATGTTGCAGGGCAAACTCTTACCTTGTGAAAGTTGAAGATCAAATCCAACTCACAGACCTGAAGAAGAGTTTAATTACCTTTTAGATATAGAGGGTAATAACAAAGAAAAAACATGCCAGTGTATTAATCAACAAATGAGGAAAATAACTCACACTGCCAAAATAGCGGTCTAGAATCTCAACAAAGTGATGGATCATTTCGAGAACCTCCAGTTCATTGTCATCCTGATCAATGCACATGCAAAAATACAAACTAGCATACCTGCAAGAGTTACCAATGCTGGGAAACATGAGTCTCAGCACAGCAGAAGAAGAAGCTAAAAATTTGATCTAGAACAGGACCAAACAAGAGAAGAATCAACACAAGAAGAAAACATTAAAAACAAGCATTCAGAAGGATATCCCAAAATGCCAGGGGCAGATAGATAGTGGGTGGCTCATGAAATCCAAAAATCAAAGTTTCAATGTTGAAATAACAAGAAAACTCTATGGTACATGACATTTTGTATGATACGAGAAAACAACTTGAGAGGATGAACTCTGCAGTTTATTTATGTAATGCTGCGGAAAGTCGGTATATATAAAACACAAACAATGGACTAGAGGATACCACAAGTTGTATAAAAGAAGATATTTTACAGAGCATCAACCATCAATTTTTGAGAAAGAGGCCATAGAAGATAAAAGGTCACTGGCAGTAGTACATTCATTGTTCCTTAAGAATTTGAGTGGAAAAGGTCATTGCTGCCAATAATAAATCAGTCCCTTAAGCAGGCCCTCAAACCCGGGCCACATCCTAATGCAGTTCCAATTTAAGTGGAGCAAGAAAGAAAGAAGTGGACCTGTTTGTTTACGTACCGCTTACATGGCTTTCAAAAGGCATGCCCTTTACTTACATACTTACCGCTTACGCGACTTCCAAAAGGCATGCCCTTGACTGACCACTTACGCAGCTTTCAAAAGGCATATCCTCTGCCCTCTACTTATTGCGTACGCGACTTTCAAAAGGCAACTAGTCTCGGTGATATTAGACGTCCCTTGAGTTCAAGGCCTCGGGTCATTAAGGGGTTCATTGGTTCATTAAATTATGTCAGCCCCGATGAGCGAGGCCAGGTCACATGCCCATGCACCGTCGAGTGGCCCCACAAGTCGCACTAGGTAGCCAGCGAGGCAATGCGACATCCGGGATAGTACTAATCGGCGGCCTTCAGGCCTTGGTGGATCTGCATGCATCAACCTCAATGCACCCCTCCCGAGGATGAGGAGGGCCTAGGAAAGCCGGCCTTAGTGGGACTGGTCAGAGTGCCATCATCAAACACCTCCCCATAAGAGGTCTATCTGTGAGATAAAATATTTCCAAATGAACACGGTAATTGTAGTAACGTAATGATTGGCCATAACTTTTGAAAATGATACAATAGTTCCTAGTTTTTTTTTTTTGCATAAATCTAATGTATATGACATACTCATTTTTTCTTGGTATATTTTTTTGAAAATAAATATTTAAAATTATAGAAAATTGGGAAAAATAGGGGAAAGATAGGGGGAAATAGGAGGAATATAGGAGCATGATGGAAAAATATTTGATGGGGAAAAGCACATTTGGGGAGTTTCCTGATGCAATATAGGGCATTTCAGATAATTTCATGTGCCAAAAGTTGAGAAAGTGCTTTCTCTCCTTTTTTTAGTGGGGTTGAGATTCAAACTATTGGTTTATAAAGTTTCCCACCAGCAACGACTCATCTCATCCAACCAACTACTATTAGACACGTTACAATATTTTTAGTTATAGACAAGGATATAACACTATGCATCAGACACTAGACATAGCTTAATCCAACCCGGAATAGATCCAAAGGCTGCCATTTACCACCTATGAGCCTAGGATATATTCATAAATAATATTCAATGACCCTTGGATCCGTCTCTTCAGGTAGTTTTATTGGGCCTCAAAAAGGTCCCAAAAGTATAGATTATAGCCTTTAAAAGAGGTGAATACGAGACTTCTCCAGGCTTGACAATATTTTTTTATCAAGGAACTTCCCGAGGGTTCCGGGATACCTTAAGATGGCTCACGAGTTCTTGTGACCCTTCACATTGCCTCAAAATACTTCTCAAGACTTGTTTTATACATTTCCAATTCCACCTCAAATTGGCTTTAGAGGCCACCGTATGTTCATCCTACGGCATAAAACTGCTTTCAAATGTCCTCTCATGATCCCTGGATGAATCCCATGGGATCCATTGCCTGGGTCTAGATAATCTCCGAAATCATGTATTACATAACCTTCAATTTTTGGGTTGTTTTGGGTCATTTTTGTACTTCATCGAACCCCACAACGTTTTTATCCATGACCCTCCCGGATGCCTAGGGATGGATCCGGGGTGCTTGAGACTCACTACGCTACCACACAATGTCTTCCCAACTTTTACTGTTCACAACTTGTCATTTTGACATTTCATAGCCGATCAAGAACATTCATAACTTTGGCCCTATGCATACGTGTCTTGCCTAATGAGACTATTTTCTCATACTTGTAGCCTTTTCCTTTTCAAAAGGCCTCCACAGTGGGTCTTAAAAGCATTTTGGGTTTCTTCTGAGCCTCTATGAGTCTCATATAGGTGATTTTAAGGGGTATGGGGGGAGGGGAAGGGACGAATCGAAGCGACATAGGGTGATTTTACATTCATGTGCATGGTGAAAATTAAAAACTCCAGTTGGCAAAAACCTGATCGTGGAAGTAGCTGCTCAAATGAAAGCATAAAGTAGTATGACTCTACAATATCAGATCTTTGAACCTGACCTCCTAGCCATAAAAAATGGTAGAACAAATCCCTGTTGTGGATATAAAATGTTACAAAAAATGAAGAGAATTAATCTCCCTTTGGCTTGAGTTTCTTCATCTGAACCCTCACACGCTATAAATCCTAAGTAAGAACACAACCTACTAGTGGAGGAAGACCCCCTAGGGATAAGAGGCATAGGGCTAAAGAGAGAGCCAAAAAAGGATCTTTCGTGTATAATCCTGCATAATCTCGAATGTTATCAGTTCCGGTACGTAGACCAAATAATATAATGCAAGCAAAAGTTCCTAGATTCATGGAGATATAGAACAAATTCACTGAATAACCAAAATCCATAGGCTTGATAGTTTCCCTTTGTTCCTAGGCTAGGCAAAGTCATTCCTTACAAGTTCCCACACCTTTATAACTCTCCACCAAAGAGGACTCACAGACTTCCACACTAGCTTTCAGTACGAAGATTTGGAGGGAAGGGAAAGTGAGGGACTTCTTTACCCTGTTTTGGGTATAACATAGGGGAAGGGAAGGGATGGAAAGGAAAGGGAATTGGAAGGATGCACTTTCCTTCCCCTTTCAATAAATCACATCCTCCCAAAATTTGAAAGATCTGGAAGAACGGAAGCTCACTCTTTCCCTCCTCTCACCTCCCTTTCTCTTCCCTCTTCTGCATTCCCCTCCCTTTCCCATTACATATACTAAGACACTGATAGGCAATCTTATAGAGTATGAACAAGTAGGATTTATAGAAAAAAAATTGATATCTACATCCCATTAGCGCCATGATTAATTAGTTAGTCTCAGAAGAAGTTTGCAAGTAACTTTTAAAAGGATGAATGGAAATCATTAATTTCACCGGATGAAATTACAATGATAACAAGTATCGGGCATCAACATTTTCCACATAGAAGACATCATAACTAGGGCTCAAAGAGAGCAAAACCAAAACAAGAATACCAGCAATTAGCAATTGCAAAATATACAGCATAAGCCATTTTATTGCCAGCAAGGGGAACTAAATCAGTAAGCATTACCTTCTGTAAACAACCTTCAATCCTCTCCAATCCACAAAGTTACAGAGCTTTGGACCACGAGCGAGAACCAACCCACTCAGCTCACGGAGAATCTTCATAAATCAGCAGCTTCTCATTAGAAATCAAATGAAAGAGACTAGATTTTCGCACCAAGACTAGTTCACCAGCAATATTATTCAATATAAACCAAATAAAACTATTTATGACGAACAATCAGAAAACACTAGATGAACTTTTAAAGCTTGTACCTTTGATCTTTCCTTCTGTGCATAAGGTGAATACCATTTTGTCAATCTCACTTTCCCTTGTCGATTAATAAGAACCACGAACTGAATCTGGAAATCACATTCCAATTACTACATTGATTAACCATTTTCACACAGCTTATAAATCAATCACATCTCATTTCGATAATGTTCAGACAATCGATCAATTTCAAGTCAAAAATCAATGCTTCATCACAACAACTGGAGAATGCAATGTAATCACACTAATTCTGTAACAAATTGAGGAAAACACCTACGACCAATATTTTGTCGTGAAATTAGGGCAAAACAATATAATTGATGAATCTCCTGGCAAATCAACTAAAATTACTCACTACAGGATGAAGAAACAACAAAGTTGAGCAATTTTCCATGACAAAACAGCAAGATGCAGAAAATCACAAAGTTATCCAGAAGATCAAATTGGTTTGAATTCCATAAACAAAGGTAATTCAACTAGCCAAAAGAGGTAAATTTCTAACAGAACGCAGAGAAAATCACATCGCATAGATCGATTTGAAAACAAATGAAACGTTCGACAAATAAAAAAGATGATGAGAAAGAGAGAGAGAAACAAGTACCATTTTTGGACCGGCTGACAGCAGCGGAGGTAGGAGAAAAAGAAAGAGAATGCACCAAATTCACAGTCGAATTAAAATTCTGGAAGAGATCTATCGCAATTCTCAATTCAATTGAATCGGGGTTATCAAGTTCTTGGCTTTTCACTCCTCGTTCACCTTGTTAAGACACACCGTTTTTTACTATTCACATATGAATTATGATGGTCATAAAGTGTTCATAATATCCGATTCTGATCCGGTTGATCCGATCCGATCCGGTAAAACAGATATTCGAACCTTTTTTCTCGTGTTCAGATATTTTGGATCGGATATCCGAAATTTTTCGGATCAGACACAGATCGAAAATTTTCATTTTTGGATATCCGAAAATATCCAAAACATGCGGATAATTTTTGATATTTTCGGATATCCAATTTGAAAATACCCGGTTTCGTAACTGGATATCCGAAAAAATCTGATTTCATGACCGGTTATACAAAAATATCCAGTGATCTGATTCGATCCAAAACTTTTTTTAGCCTTTCATAAAAAAATTTAAAATTTTCAATTATCTAATATTCAATCCGATCCGAAATTTTGGATTGGGTAATCCGAAATGAACACCCCTAGACTCATAATATTGGACAAGCTTCAGTTTCTCGGCTTTTAATAAGAATCATAGTACACCTTGGGAAAAAGAAAATACTTCATTAGAAGTGATTTCAGCATAATTAGCTTGATCATTTATATTGATAGTTATAATACATAGCATTACTAATAGTGATAAGGAAATTTTGTCATTAACTATCTTTTAAGATTTTCAACTATTCTTTAAGTACCAGTTCTTAAGTGTGAAAGTCACAACTATCCAAAAAGGAGATAAACCTAGTTTTCTCTCTAGCCACTCCCTTTTTCTCCCTACATTCTTCATTAATTAGGGGCTACCATAGATGATGTCATCCACGGTAAGCCCCTTTTCTCTCTTATTTTCTGTTTTTAGTTTATTTTCTGTTTTGTTGAATAAATTAGTCTATCTCGAGCCTTGCTATGGGGATTTTAGTCTCTATTATGGAGATCTCCTTCTTCCCTGTAGGAGTTGTGAGTTCGATTTGTTTATATTTAGATATGGGATATTGTTCTTATTGGTTGAAGTTCAAGACTATCACCATGAAGGTACTGGAAACTCCGATGCAATCAACATACCTCGATCAAGAATGCTCTTCCCAAAAACTATGTCAGAATGATAGACTTCCTCATCAATAACTGCTTGATTCAGCAAATACAGGGGGGTTGCGTTGTATTGCTCGATCTGGTTCATTTTAGTTTCTCCGAAGAAGAATTTGATTTGATATATTTATATTGTATCTTGTTTTTCTTTAATACCTGTTGTAGATGCCGTTTGGTCTTCAATTAATGAAATTTCTCTTTCAAAAAAAAGTATCAGTGCCTAACAAATTGCATCACGTACGTATCGGTAAGACGCACAAAAAGAATTTGTTCGTCAAAAATAGAGGCTTGTTCATGTGTTGAAATCATCAGAATATACACCAACTATTAATTCTTGCCAATTCTCCACAAATAATTAAGGTCTAAGGATGGAGAAATATATGTTTATTGTTGTTCGTTAATGGCTGGATGGATGGTCACTTTGAGCTAATGGGTTTGCAAGAGCGTTTCAAACTCATGGTTTTGGGTTGGGCCATATGGGGGCTTGAAAACATTTTGGCGTTGATGTGTGCGATGTGCCTCTCCTAAAATCATGGCCTGTGTTAATAAACTCCTTGCAGAGTCGCAACATGAGATGGTTCCTATAGGCGGCGGTATCGTTAGCTTCATTCAATACTTTCACAGGGATTGTGAAGATCAATGTGAACACCGATTAGCTTGGTGAGCGGCGGAGCGCGGGTATTTTTTTTTTTTTTTTAAATTTGGTAAGATAAATTACATTAACGCCCTCTCACAGGGCACATAGATACAACCTACCCCAAAGCCCCCCAAACCCCCTGATGAGAATCGAACCCACAACCTGCGGGTGGAAGATGAAAGGGCTGAGCGCGGGTATGGTCCATGCAATCATGCTAGTTGCCAGAGATAGTGAAGGTGGCTGCTTTTACCCTTTGGCATGTGATACTTACGACCCGTTTGGTAGTTGGTTATAAATGATGGTAATGGGAATGAATTTGTGTGTAAATTTGTGAAGAATATCATTGTCCATTCCCATGGTAATGCTAATTTATCCTAAAGTGTCTACTTTTCTTCTTGAATTTTCATTTCCATCCAATACCACCTTGTAGGTGGTAATGATTGGTAATGAAAATTGCTTCCCCTTGGAGACAAAAACACAAGTTTATGGGTGAGATTACTTGCCCATAGAGAAAAAATGCCTCCCCATAGAGATTTTAAGGGTGCTTCCCTAATAACATTACACTTAAAATTCATTCCCATTACCGCAATTTATTAACGAGTACCAAACGGGCCGTTAAGGTTTGAGAGACTTGGGATATCAAGCATGCATAGGCTAAAGTTGTAATTGAATTTTGCTGCTGAATTTAAATATACAAATTAAAAAGGTGATTGATGAACGAGATTGTCAAAGCATGGTCATTGGTGTCATTAGCAAGGAGGGGAGGGGGTAGTATTTTTAATTTAGTTCTTATGATATTTTGTCTTTCTATTAGTGTATTTATTGGTCGTTTGTTCATATATTGCTCACGAGTGGACTTAGTTGCAACTTTGAGTGACGGGTAAGCAAATTCGGTTTGAGGATTATCCTATTTTATTGTTACTTTGTTGCCTGAAGATTTTCAAGTTAATATATATAGATATCCTTCTCATTTTAGGCTTCTATAAAGAATATGAGTCAAAGTTAAAGTTCAATAATCCATATCATATCTATTCTTCAGTCTAAATTTCAAACAATCAAACGAGGTACTCAAGAAGGGTCTAAGGAGTAGCCAGTTTGGGAAGTTTAATGGTAAGACAATCCTAAGGTTTTATAGGTTGAGGCTTTTTCGGATCAAGTGTTCATACCCCTTTGTGCATGAAACTCCACTAGACATTCTAAATTAGAGATTATATAGTAAAAGTCCATCGTATACTTGTAAAAAACAAAATATAGTTGAGATCTCCATTAATCTGGTAACTGGTAAGCCTATTATTATGAGTGGGTGCAAATAAATAAACCTTTATAAAACCTAAATGACAAATTGTTCTAGGAGCAAACATAGATACCTTGCCAATCTATCAAATAAGTCAACATCTTTCAAATTTATATGCCTCGCAATCGAGTTAACGTTCATATAATTAACACGTATTTCTTTTACTTTTTTTCCCTCTAAATTGCATTCATCCACCTAACTTTTCTCTTAAACTTGTTCGTTTTTTTAAATGTCAGCTAAAAGGTAGATACCTTAAATCATAAAACTATATTACATATTTACATATGATCATGTCTATTATAACTGAGTATATACATAAAAATGTATCCATTAAAAAAAACATAAAATTGTATGTACCCAGAGCAAAATTTAGACACAATATGTATATTGAACATAACTCAGTACTAAATCAGCCTTTTAAAATTTTGCTTTGCATATACATATACCTAATTGTAGATTCCCTAACAATACACATGGCAGTTGACTTAAAAATTATTTGGCTTAATATCGAGAAGAGTGGATGGATTGCAACAAAATTTCTAAGGTCTTATAAGTTACTCTTCTCGAGTGGGGAGTATCAGCACCATGTAATTATACCATGTGGTGGCATGACACACAATTAATGTCATCATGGATTAGTGTTAGGAAGGATTCTCTTTCCCTATTATTGTGGACTTCTCTTGTATAAATACTGGTAAATTAATAAAGTTCAGTAAGCTTTTTCATCCCTAAATATTCTCAAATAGATATAAAAAATGTATTAAACTATTGCATGTGCCATCTACTTATCATGGATTAGACATACCAATGTGTCACTAATTCTTAGCATGTGGCTTCTATTCTAGTTCTCTGCTTGTGGTTTGTCTTGCTCAAATTTGCTGAAAACATGTTAATACTTTATTGTACTTTTAAAGTTGTAATATTTGACTCCTGTATAATAAAATTGCAACATTTTTACCAGTAATCTTAAAACACACAACTTTAAAATATCTCTAACTATATATTACAAAAATGTTCTAAGAAATTGATATGTTAGAATATATACTCTTGATTAAAATAGAACAGAAAATGTTTTACATATTATAATCTTTATATATTAGTGTAAAATTATTGGTCAATTAATATATATATATAAAGGAGGAACTTTTCGGGAGCTTAGGGAGTTCCTTAAGATTTCGAGCTCATAGAGCGCGCCACGTAGGATTGCCACGTCATCAATTTATATTTTTATTTTTTAACAAAAATAGAGTTCTAGATGATTTAAATACGTATAAAGAGATTTGGATAAGCGAAAATTAGAGTTTGAATTTGAATCAACAACCTAAATTATTATATCATGAAAATTGTGTATAACTTTTGCTACATAATTCGGAATATTATAATTTTTGTATCATTGGAGAGCATTCGAAATATGCTTCGAAATAAGATCCATTTACAATATAGTTGTACAACTTATGAAACATAGAGCGCCATGTAGGATTGTCATGTCATTAATTTTTATTTTTATTTTTTTTTCTAAAAATAGCTTAGGGAGCTCCTTAAGATTTCGAGCTCATAGAGCGCGCCACGTAGGATTGCCACGTCATCAATTTATATTTTTATTTTTTTACAAAAATAGAGTTCTAGATGATTTAAATACGTATAAAGAGATTTGGATAAGCGAAAATTAGAGTTTGAATTTGAATCAACAACCTAAATTATTATATCATGAAAATTGTGTATAACTTTTGCTACATAATTCGGAATATTATAATTTTTGTATCATTGAAGAGCATTCGAAATATGCTTCGAAATAAGATCCATTTACAATATAGTTGTACAACTTATGAAATATAGAGCGCCATGTAGGATTGTCATGTCATTAATTTTTTTTATTTTTTTTTTCTAAAAATAGAGTTCTACATAGATTTAAATACATATAAGGAGTCTTGGATAAGCAAAAATTAGAGTTTCGTTTTGAATGAACAACCTAAATTATTATATTATGTAAATTGTGTATAACTTTTGCTACCTAATTCAGAATATTATAATTTTTGTACCATTAAATAGTGCTCGAAATATGCATTGAAATAAGATCCATTTACAATATAGTTCTACAATTTATGAAATAGAGAGCGCCATGTAGGATTGTCATGTCATTAATTTTTCTTTTTATTTTTTTTTCGAAAAATAGAGTTCTACATAGATTTAAATACATATAAGGAGTCTTGGATAAGTAAAAATTAGAGTTTCGTTTTGAATGAACAACCTAAATTATTATATTATGTAAATTATGTATAACTTTTGCTACCTAATTCAGAATATTATAATTTTTGTACCATTAAATAGTGCTCGAAATATGCTTTGAAATAAGATCCATTTACAATATAGTTCTACAATTTATGAAATAGAGAGCGCCACTTAAGATTGCCATGTCATTAGTTTTTTTTAAATATATTTCGAGCTCATAGAGCGCGCCACGTAGGATTGCCACGTCATCAATTTATATTTATATTTTTTACAAAAATAGAGTTCTAGATGATTTAAATACATATAAAGAGATTTGGATAAGCGAAAATTAGAGTTTGAATTTGAATCAACAGCCTAAATTATTATATTATGAAAATTGTGTATAACTATTGCTACATAATTCGGAATATTATAATTTTTGTACCATTGGAGAGCATTCGAAATATGATTCGAAATAAGATCCATTTACAATATAGTTGTACAACTTATGAAATATAGAGCGCCATGTAGGATTGTCATGTCATCAATTTTTATTCTTATTTTTTTCCAAAAATAGAGTTCTACATAGATTTAAATACATATAAGGAGTCTTGGATAAGCAGAAATTAGAGTTTCGTTTTGAATGAGCAACCTAAATTATTATATTATGTAAATTGTGTATAACTTTTGCTACCTAATTCAGAATATTATAATTTTTGTACCATTAAATAGTGCTCGAAATATGCATTGAAATAAGATCCATTTACAATATAGTTATACAATTTATGAAATAGAGAGCGCCACTTAAGATTGTCATGTCATTTTAGTTTGTTTTTAAATATTTGAAAAAAAAATAGAATTCTACATATATTTAAATACATAAAAGAGTTTTGAATAGGGGGAAATTAGAGTTGCGTTTTGAATAAACAACCTAAATTATTATATTATGTAAATTGAATTTAACTTTTGCTACCGAATTTAAAACATTATAATTTTTTTACCATTGGAGAGAGCTTGAAATATGCTTCAAAATATGATCTATTTACAATATAGTTTTACAACTCATGAAAATATATTAAATTAGATGCATTGTAGGACACTATTTAGTCTTTTTTTTAGATAAATATAATAATGGCTATAAGTATTAAGTATAGTGTATTATTTGTGATTATAACATTTGATTATAGGTCTAATTTACAGGATTAAACATATTATCTTTCAAAACCTCAACCTTACTCAACCAAACTAAAACAATATAGTATTGTAACAAAATTTATTGACTAAAATCTATAGCGATAAAGTTACATATATATAATTAGAGTTTTGGATTATGTATAGAGTTTGATTTAAATAAAACAAACCTTAGAATATTATAAAGAGCTCCACCTAAGCATGCCATGTCATTCTTATTAATTTTTAAGAAAGTATTCTTTATCGTCCCGCATCTATTAAATTATTACCCGCTACTTTCTTAAAGTATCATTCGCGTATTATTCATGTTAAAACTGTATTAGATATTGTTAGTCATACCTGTTATTGGGATACCATTTAATAATAGACTTAGCTACAATATTCAATTGAATATTAAAAATTATAAAATTTATATATCAAAATAACAAATCTAGAAATTATAGTATAATGACAAATACTTTCTTTCTACTTCAACAATTGGTTTGGACATGGTTTTTAAGGAAATAAATAATGGGTAGTTTAGCATAGAGGTACCTCTTTAGTTAATTAGAATATGGGACAAATAAATCCTTATTAAAGTAAACGCAACTTTATAAGGCAATTCGGGTAATTAATGATGGTTTTATTAACATAAAGTAAAGATAATATTGTCAACTGTAGTTTCTTTTTTTACCAAAAGTGGAATGGACCCAAAAGATGAAACTATCTAAAGTGGTAATTGTTGTAATAGAAAAAGAACAGAGGAAGTATGTAAATACAATGATCTTGAAAAATCTCATTTTACAACAACACAAAATCAACAATAATATTAACAAAAAATATACAATAAAATAAAATAAACAACAACCCGTGCAAAACACGGGCTTCAAACCTAGTTTATATATATAGTGCAAAAAATTGTTGAAAAAGAAGCAGCAACATCTCAAATCTTATCTTTTAGAAAAATTCAAATTAATATAAATGCAAGGAAAAATAATAATGATGAGTGGATGATGTCTTATGCCTCTGACTTCCTAGAGTTTGGCAGTACATGGCTTTTTTATTTATTAAGGAAAGTGTTTGCTTAGAGTAGATGATTTTTGACATCTATATTTTATTTATATGTAGAGAAGAACATGTCAATATCCACTCTAAAAATATTGTCAATATCCAAAAATTCATTATTCATCCCAAAACTAAATATTTCTCTTTATTCATCTCGTTAAATATAGGTCAACATCATATAGATAATCATATTTCGAATAACAAAATAATGAATGAATGAATTACACAACTTAGTAGATCAAAATATTCAACCTAATATATCTTTGCCAACAACTTTGCAATGACAATTAGACAAAATTACCTAGCACTAAAAAACATCAGAGAAACGTATCATTCTTTTTCCTAATACTAACTAACCTTTTATTTAATCTAGCTAGAAAAGCAAGAAAACATGCTATTGCATGTTGCATGAGAATTGCTTCCATGCATATTCAAGAAAGACGACCTACAAAGAGGACAAGTAAATTGGTTCTTATCCACCCATTTCTCAATACATACCATATGAAATATATGACCACATTTAGAAAGTTGGCTAACATAATCTTCACTCTCAAACTCAACTAAACAAACTGAGCATGCTTCATCATTATCGCAAGTATTGATCTTCAATTCTCCATATTGGCTCATCGGAAGGTCAATCGAGCATGTTTCCAAAGGATCAACCATTATCGATGGTTCCGAACATTCGAACGGGTGGGGCCCGTGGGGATGTAGGCAAAGGATAAACCCTACTATGCTAAAAATAGCTTGTTTAATTTGTGAGAAAGGAATGTAAATACAAGTGTAGAAGACTAAGGTTGCCATGCATAATTTTGAGTCGTATACATTTATCATTTTTGGTTGATGTGGTATAGAAAAACTTCAAAAGGATTTTTTTTGTAGGAATTTTGGTGAGTTTTAATGTGGAAAAATGAGATAGTGATGTATGAATGAAACTATAAGAAAGGAGGGTTGCTTTATATAGGAATAGAAGGGGTAAAGCTTAGCTTGGGAGTCATTAACATTAATCTAATGAAGTAGGATTTAATTAGTATCTTAATTAGCAAGTGAGTTCTGACTTTTTTGGGGTGGTGAGAAGACTATAATAATTTATTGTATAATATATAGTTTGAAAAATGTAGACTTGTAGCTAGTAATATGGTAGCCTCATGTCAATGTCATATGGGGTTGGCATTTTTTATTAATCGGGTCATCTACAAAGTCTTTATATCCGGAGGATCCGGGGGCCGGCGCCGACCCCACATACTTCCTAGTACTTTTGTTCATAAGAAGTTCAGAAGGTAACTAAAAACGGAAGAATCTAACAGTCAACTTTGCCACTACTTTTACTTACCATAAATGGAGCCTACTATTAAGAGCATTGGTGGCTTTACACTAGCTTAAATGCTTAAGCATGAGAAAGGATGTGTTTTACACTTAAAATAACATATTTGAAAATTACTCTTACTTTTTCCCCTCACAAATCTCCAAATTCCCTTATTAAGGCTTTGTTTTTTTTGTCACCTTATCTAAAATATGTTTGGGTTTTTAATTTGAAAAATCAAATAAATTATGTAACCTCATACTTCCTCCGTTCCAAAATAAGTGAAACACTTGTCTAAAAAAGCTCTCACATAAATGAGAGAAGTGTTTCACTTATTTTGGAACGGAGGAAGTATATATTTTCAACGTGTAACATAATAAGAGCTACTTATGTTCAATATACGATTACAATGTTGCTTGATTGGGATTTCAGTGATCTATTGTCTTCCACATAGTATTAGTTTATTTGATGGCAATTAAGCTCTTCCCAACGTTGTAGTATATATGTAGTTAACCTTTATTTTGGTTTGTTCTTTTTAGAATGAAACGGTGTAAGCAGTTTTGTTTAATAACTTAATTCGACAAATTTCATACAAAGTGATTTCGAGTTAGAATCAGATGAATAACCTAACTATTATGAGATAAAGTTTAGTTATAATTTTATATAGTAAACCTTGAATATTTGAACGAGAAATTTTAAAATTTGAATTAGGTTAAATTTACAAGTCTAGCCATGTACAATTGGTCTTGTAAGAGACTGCCTATTTTTAATTTAAAATTAGGCAACGTTCCAAGTCCGATATTAAGAAGTAAACATACCATCTTTCAAAATACAGTGACTAGTTTAATCTAATAGTGACCAGTTTAATCCATTTAGTTCTCATATTTTTTTAATCTATTTAGTGACTAGTTTAATCCATTTGGTAAGACTACCGGGTTAGCTTATAAAATTGTTCGTTGTAGTTTGAGATTCAAAGAGAAACAAAGAAAGGAGAAGAGAAGGGACGACTAAGTTGGTGCAAGATGTTAAGGAATAGTGTTGGGTTAGAGTGAGATGGATAAACTTGTTAGGAGAATGTAGGCTTGAATTTCTCTAATTTTATGTTAAAATTAGACCACCTATTCTAATAATTTGTGAACCATGTAAACCTACTCCAAAGTTAGGCAAAGATCAATCATCTACACTCAACTTTGGACATGATATAGTAGGATAAGTCTATATGGGGCCCTAGCTAGGAGATTAAAGCATCATTATCCTCAAAGATAGGCTTGTGTATTGATATGATATGGCAACAACTACATCATAAATCTAATTTCTCACTTGTTAGTTCAAGGATCCGTAATGCCGTATGATTAGCTTATTTGGACCCCAAAGAAATATAATCATCACTATCCTCTAAAATAAGCTTGTATGATATATGAGTATATGCATGACAACACCTCAACACCTACATGATAGATTATTGTATACACCTTCATGGTTAAACAAATGATTTGATATAGTTGATATACACCTTCATGGTTAAACAAATGATTTGATAATTGATATAGTTGATCAATATTGATTTGTCATCTGTAACCAAAATTCACCAATATACTTAATTTCAAAGAAGATATTGCATGCTTATAATAATACCGTACATGCAAATACATTATTTTTCAGCAGAAAACTCATATTTTTCGACTAAAGAAAACGCATAAATTTATTTGAACTTATAAAACTTGAATTAGACATATCCAAAATTACTCATTCTTATTCATTACTTAAATGTAAATATAACCTATTTGTTTAACATAAAAATAACCCAACGGTAAAGGCCAAGGATTTCTGATTCAATTCCCTTTTTCAGGTTTTTGATAACCAACTAATCATCAAATAATCATTAATTTTTCATGCAACAACCACTGAAGCCTTCTTATTTGATATACAGTCAAGAAAATGCTGTGGAGCACGGTATACTAATATTGACCAGAAATCCTTGCAAGTGGGATTTGTTAATTATCACATTAATATGATTAGCATTATTGTAATAACCCCTGATTTTGTGATTACAATGATTAATGTAGGACACAACTATACACAAGTGGTGAACATGGTTTTGGATGGAGATAATGCTCATGATATTGAGCCTGATGTTACTGGTTAACTACAATAAACAAGATCAGGACAAGCCATGATCAATAGTTGGACATTTGATAAGCAATCACTCATCTAATTTATTTGCTTATTTAGATGATGGCAGATGATGTGTTATTTAGGTCTGACATCTGCCTTTTGAATCTTCAAAAAGATATAAATTAAATAAAATATTTTCGCCACCACTATAACAATGTCATGGTGTTATTCTGCTCTTCATGTTAGCTAAGAATTTTCCCTGATTAAAGATAATAATACATGAAAATATTACAAAATGTATAGTACTTAATCACTGAGGTATTATTGGATATGTTAGGCTCAAAGACCAAATATATCTTACAACTTTTATCATATACCTAGGTAGATCGTGAGATATGGTACACCAAAGACTATTTTTTTGCTCATTGCTCATTTAAAATCCTCCAAATGAGTAAATTATACACGACATGGAGAGTTCAAAATGCACATGGTATATCAGGATGTACGATGGATGTACCCAATATATCTTTATATTGTATATTTGTAGTACTAGCCTCTTGCGCCTTCAATAAACCATCAATATGTGCAATATAATACGAAGTCAACAATTCGTAGTTAATAACACCAACTTTTACACTATATGTGCCAATATATATGCCTATATGGTAGTCGTGAAAGTTATCATATTAAAAATCTGAGGTCTTTAACTCTAAAATCAAATGCCTCAAAATGAAATTCTATCATTTTAGTAGGGTTGATCGACAAAAGTAGTTGTTACTGTAATTATTATTCAATATACTAATTATAAGCTCTCACATGTTAGCTCTCAATATAGCTTTTAGTACAAGTAGTGTTGGGCAAAACTATAAGAAAAAGAGCACAAGATTGAAGAGATATGTTTTACCTTTTAAAGCTACGCCTAACATTACCTCTAGTTCAAAAGCTATCATTTTAAGCTTTTTCAAAATAGTGCCTTTTTTTTTGACAGATCGATGTGTACAAAACTCAAAACGCTACTACTCGAGAATTATTAACGGAACACTCCCTAGATTTATGAAAAATTCCGAAATTTCCCCTTATTTCGTGGTATGTTTTGGTGTGCTGGTAAGTGGTAACTATGAATCTATGATATCCTATTGCCCAAGTAGCATGAAAGTTAGTGTTGTTAGACACAAACTTAGGGTTGTTAGATACAAATTCCTAAATATTCTTTATTGTTCACTAAAATTCCTAATTCTTTATGAATAATGGCAAACAATGATTTATTGTGTATATAATGGCCTAGAATCTTGACAACCTCCAACCTCTCCCCATTTGACTCCTACCATTAGAAAGCCATCCAAGACTTGGTGGCAGGAATCTTCAAAACTTCACTCTATTTCTCTATAGAAAATAAAATCATGACCAGAATATTAGCTTCCAACAAACTAAATTTTTTTTTTTTTGGGGGAGGGTTAAAAACGGCTGCAATAATATTATGTTCTCAGCCTATTTGTGCACCTTTCTAAATATCGTTTTGGGGGTATATATACACATTTTTCGAACATTTTAACCAAAGGGGCATCTCGGGGAGATGAGAGAACTCAAATATAGGTTGTCCCTTCGGAAAAAAAACCAGCCTGAGAGTAAGGGAAATGAGTAATATCCAACCAATATATGAATTTAGAGAGATTAAGAATTTATAATTCCCATAAATTAGAAAAAATTGAAGGTAAACTAAATTCATATAATTCCTTCTTTCCTTTGAAGTTGACTTCACAAATGGGCAAAAAGTGTGAAATGCATTTATCAATTCCTGGAGCAAGAACGAGCTAGCATGTACTAATATACTGATGCATGTGCATGAACCAACAAATTTGATATAGTCTCTCTTATATCATAACTTTTGGTCCTTTCTCGTAGCCTCATAAATATATTTTTAGACATAAATTTAGTAAACAAACAGGTAACTTAACATTGATTGCTAAAATTAAAAGGTCAAAACTCAAATGAGAAGGAATATGCATGATGCACCTAAGTTTCTAGCAATATAGTATATACATAGGCCTCATCCACCTACTATGCATAGAAATAAACGTTACTGAGATGCTTCAGATGCACTTATGGGGAAAAAAGAATACCCAGAGTACTTATACAACAAAATGAACTACGAAAAACAAACGCGATAAAATTACTCTTTCTTTTTTTCATGTGATATTGAGTGTAAGTGTATAACAACTCTATTGAGATAGACCAAATATAAATCACCATATAAGTTACATGCTCAATCTTAAGCCAATGAAGCAGTTAGCACCTTCTTGGGCAATATAATAGTAAGTTAAAAAAGTTACCTACGAAAATGGGGCATACGCATGTATTAGGTTGCAGCATATAATACCATAGATTTTATTGAAGTCAGTAACTTCAGCAAAGCATCCTGCATCAATAATACCACTAAATCAAAGAAAGTAAACACAGAAATATAGTAAGTGACAAAAGGGGCACAACTGGTCTCCTGCTAGACCGTCTGACCACGATCACTGATTTCTTATGCACTTCGATCGCCTAACCTCTAAATTCTTTGGTACAACTCTTTAACCTCTGAAGTTTTCATTGTATATCTTATTTTCAGACCTAACTCTATCTATTTTTGTACCTTTCAATGTGTTCGGTTCACCTAATAGGCTATATTGCTCGGACTCGGATACCCATGTCCGACACGGGTACGTGTCAAAGCGTCCGACTCGGCTGTTTTTTGGAACTTTTTCAATTTTTGGCCCAAAAAGAAATGTCCAAGTGTCTCATCCATGTCTGAGTGTTGAGGATCTGACACGGAGACTTGAGGTGAAATAAAGAGTCCGAGTAACATAGCTAATAGGTCAAACCATTTGATACAAGACTTTATAAATGGGGCAACAGAGGCAATATATCATAATATGAGTAGGGCCTGTTAGTGTCTTCCCCTTCCTCTCTTGCTCTCTTCATCGGAAGAACCGAAGAAGGGCATTTACAGGTGAATTGTTAAAATGCATGATGAAATTAGACAAGTTGTATGGCAAAAATACGAAAGACAAAGCTAAGATAGATTGAAGTCCCAACTAACATGAAGATCATGTGTAAAAACATGAATCCCCCTTCAGATTTCTTCATCACCCTCCACATCTAACAAAGAAATAATATTTAAGTTGTGGTTGATTTTTGAAACATGAAGAAAAATAGGGGGTAAAAAATCAGCAAACAAATAGGAAATGAGAAAGGTGATTAATTATTCAGGTGTACCAAGTCATCCATAAACTTGGCGGACTAAATAATTAACGATAGGGAATCTACTTGTTAGTTGCTATCATAGATTACGGCAGTTCCACACACTAATTATGGACGTGCCTACTTCATTCAAGAAGTATGTAACTCTGCGCCAACAACAGATTACATTAAACTAATACCTTGGAGAATTATTAGGAATATACTAATACATATTCATTAAAAAGGGTAATAACTTAGGAATAATACTAATGTTCATTTATTAAAGAAGTAAGACCTGAGCAGAAAACCGCCCAGCCACCACCCCTTGGAAAAAAAAACCATATTACTTCAACTTGGGAGTAACTTATACTTCAAGGGTGTTTTAATAAAAAAAACCGACCAAATCACAAAGATCTTCTGCAGTCTTAAAAAATTCCTATACAGATGGATTGAGAGTTTAATTAATTGGATGCCTTCCCATGTCAAACATCCCTTTAAGAAGAGATGCATCTCTCCAGTAATGACACACCACGTGCACTGCACATTTCAAGAATTAACAGAGAACCCAACCCTATTCCCTGCCTTTCTAAATCCAGGATAATCACAAATTTCATTTATTAGTTGCAATCATGCAAAAAAGCAAATATTGGTACATACAGAGCTGAAAAGTCGAGTAAACAGGTCATGTCATTTTGGGTTGTTCACGAACAGGTCGTGTCAACTTTCAAGATAATTGCATAATATGACAATTGATCCCATTGGGTCAGGTTCGGGTAATCGGGTTGGATTTGGTCACTATTGCTTTGAGTTGGGTTCCTCTCAGTAATCGTGTTTGTGTTGTGTTGTTGTGTTGTGCCAAAGATTGCCAGCTCATATAAAATGAAAGTATAATAAGAAAAGACAATTACCTGAGTCATTGCATAACCATGTGGGTTGAAATCAGTTAAAAGGTAAAACTTAAACCTGTAGACAATAAGCAAACAAAAGATAATTCAGTCAGCGTCCAAATCTGTACGACAACTCACAGATAGAATCAAAAGGGGGAAAAGCATTCAGCATGTCAGCATTATATGCTACTGTGCGCTTGGCTGATCATCATGAAAGGCAGAAACAAGAACATGCATTTTCTCTTGAAAGAAGGAAGAAAATCAAAGAAATGCAGTCAATATTGATGAATGCTAGAAAAAAAAATTTGACTTTTGCAGTCAAATATCGATGTAAGCATGATAACATTGACTTCTCTCAGGCTTCCTCTAGCGAGCAGGCACTGGAAGTGGCACAGAGAGAAGTTATAGAATTTATAACTATCAATTAAGCAATCAAATCTATAGAATAGAATGATAATACAATTGGACTATGAGACCATGATTGATAGATATATTAGGAGAAGACAAAATATCCTCCTACTTCCTCAAAAAGATCTATCGTACAAATACATGCTAATTAAGAATCACTCCAGATCTCCATGCAACACTCTAAATGCTTATGAGTCATATTCCAGTGCGTCCATTTTAGGTTCAGGAGTTTTAACTTTGGAAGAGAAACAACTTCAAAAACAGCGTTAGCAGGTCAAAGCCAGCCAGCCAGGATTATACATGGTTAGCTCTTAGTTTCAAGTAAACCTACTGCCCTCACAACATTCCTACCTTATGATGACAATTCATCAGACCATGAGAGACCAAATAAACAATCATAAGGTGCCAGTTTTGTGTCAATTAATAACCCACCTCAAGCGTCCATGGGTCAAAGGTTAGATAAATTTTACATCTGAATTGTAATCAGAACTTAATGTTCTATGAACCTGATTTCTTGCAAACTGATACAAATAAAATTGAGCAACATCATCATACTGGCAGTCTGACAGAAAGGCAACTCATTCATTGCACACAAGTCAAAGTATACCATTTCCAACACGATTAATATCTTCAGGAGCCAGTGAGCTATTTGGTTTCAGCATTAAGAACTCAAAACACATTCAGAGCTCCATTTTCAGCTTCAAAGTTAAACAATTCATGATACATCGGAAGCTCAAGGGTCAGTTACTTAAATGCATAGCAACCATACTCTGCAACCTGAACCAAGAAAATTATTAGTTTCCTAGTTGGTATTTTATTCCCTTAAAAAGTCGCTAGCTCCCAGATGTTCCCTGTGATGTCCCTATTGTAATTTGCTCCCTCCAAGTATATAAACCAGGCTGTTAACTAAACTTGGTAGCTCTTAATTTTAATAGCCCGGACATACATAGACTCAGTCTTGGATGCTCCATCCTTCAAATTTAAATTTAATTTTGAGATCCCAGCACTTAATTTTATAAGACTACATAGACTCAGTTAGATGCTCATTATTCATATTCCAGAAAATGGGACAAAGAAGCTAGTACCATAAAGGGAAAGAATTGAAACAATGAAAGAAAGTGTAACCAAAACGGAGATTGAGAGTACTTTGAAGTTAGCAGCTATAAATTCAACGATAAAGCTCCAGAGCAAGCACAAGGAAGACAAGAGACATGGGAGTGACAAACTGAGTCCCTGAGATATGAACGTACTTTTTCAATTTCAAAGATTGAAATTCATGTTTAAAACCCCTTCCCTTCACTTCTTTTTGGTTCAAGGATAGTTCAAGTTTTTGAACCAATATGCAAGCGTGTCAACACCGTCCTCAGTTATAGCGCATCTCATATGCGATGTGGAATTTCATTGCCAACAATCAGATTTATATAGAAAATTCCAGTTCTCCAAATTAAAAAGAGTTAGGCATGTATACTGCCAACCTGCCACTATATATGAATGGTATCAGCTTCTAACTATTGTCAGTCTCTTTATACCATAAGACACAGAGAAACGATTTCAAGACTAGAAATGATTTCAAGACTAGGCTACGCAAAATCATCACATCGAAATATTATTAATTGAAGAGGCACCAGGCTCCTGCACATAAAGTGATGTTAAAATGATAAAATTGATCCTTCGCGAGAACTTCTTGTACACTAAACCTGTCGATTTATAGCACTACAAGAGATAATAACTACTAATTTAGCAGGAAGAAAAGGTTCCAAGTCTTCCAATATCTAGCATGATGCTTCAATGGAACATTAACAAGTTAAAGATACGCAATTCCTTACTTTGGTTGAAGCTTTTTTTGGGGAGTAGAAGGGAGGGGGGTATCAATGAAGAATAATGACCACAAAAAGATGAATTTTCACTAATAAAAGAAAGTTAGTTCATATATAAAACAAGAACACAAGATGGCTGGAGAAAATGTGGTTCTTCACTAATACAACTATTGAAAGAGCGACAATGAAAAAGCAGTTTGTCAAACCAACCAATCTCCAACAAGCTGTCAAAAGGATAGAGAATCAATTGAAAACTTCACAGGCATGCTTACAGATTAACGCTAAGCATCAGAAGCTCAAACTAGCCTCGGCGAGGTCTTCTTAGGCCCAAAGATTGCTTCCCACACCATAGGTGATGTTGGACCACTCTTATCCAAATAGGTTCTAACTGCCTTCTCATCCAAAAGAAAACCTTTTTGTTTCAATCTACCAATAATGTTTTGTGCTTCTTCAACTCCCTTCTCCTTACAAAACTCAAAAACCAGCCCAGTGAATGTTACCACATTTGGTGAATGACCATTTTCCAGCATCTCCAAACAGAACTCAACTGCATCATCTAGTTTCTTTGCCTTACAAAGACCTTTAATCAAGACAGTATAACTAAAAGCATTTGGCACAATCCCATTACTCTGCATTTTCCTGAAAATCCTCTTAGCATCATCAAAGCTTTGTGCCTGGCAAAACCCTTCAACCACAGCTGTATACACAACAACTTCCGGCATAGAACCCTTCTCGCGCATCAACCCAAAAAGCTTCATAGCTTCTTGAACCAAACCATCCTTGCAAAGCCCATCAAGCATTGCCACAGCATTAGGAATCAGACCAGTTTGTTTCATCTTTTTAAAGATCTCATCGGCATTTTCAGGCGCCTCCATCTTCTCTTCTTGAGGCGGCAATGGTGCAGAAGTGGCCTCACCGGATTTCTTTTCCTCCTCACTAACACCACCAAGCTTAAATTTGTCAAGAAATTCACCATCCTTCTTCCCACTGCTTTGCTCGCCTTTCGCGGGCTTATTCAAGAGCTCGCTAACAGAAGGCTGCGTGTTCTTCCTCCCCTCTCTATCTCCACCCAAACCAACACCTCCACTATCTTCATCCTTACCATCAAACTTAAAAAAATCATCATCCAATTTCACATAAGCTTTATTTCCATGACCACCAATGGGCTTTCTAAACCCATCATTTCTTCCTTGTCGCCCATAATTACGATCTGATGAATCACTTTTTCCATTAAATTGGGGCATTTGTCTCTCACCTCTAGAAGACCTAAAACTTTTATCAGCACTAAAATTTCCTCTATTTTTCTCAGAAAATCTACTATCATCACCATCATCAAATTCATCATTTTTACGATCACTAAAACCATGATTACCAAATTTCCTAAACTGCCCCTTACCACTACTATGACCATTAACAGAACTATAATATTGAAATCTCAATAAAATGGGAAAAATTAAGCCATTTTCGCATTTAGGTTGCGATAAATAAGAGAGAGAATTGTAAAACTTGGAAATAACAGCAAGATCCAAAGATTTACCTCTTAAAGATCTCATCTTTTTCCCCCAATTCGAAATTTTGCTGAAAACCCTTCAAAAATATGGATGTAAAAAGACTAGTGATTTGCAAAATTGTAGAGATTCGAGGGTTTTAGGGGGTTTTAGGGATTTGGAGTTGACAAGGGTATAATAGTCATTTAGGTACCCACTTGTGTAATGACAATAAAACCCCTAAATTTTCAGTGCAAAAAAGGGGAAAGATAAGATAATGGAGGATTTCATTTTCTGAATGTTGAGAGAGGAGAGAGAGTCAATAAAGAAGTAAACTTTGAAGGATTTTTTTGTTCAAGTAGAGTGCTCTGTTTTTACTCTACTCTGCAATGCGCATTCATAGTTGAAGAAAACCCATTTTAGAAAAAG
Organism: Beta corolliflora; assembly: GCA_947648045.1. NCBI lineage: Eukaryota > Viridiplantae > Streptophyta > Magnoliopsida > Caryophyllales > Amaranthaceae > Beta > Beta corolliflora. Next base: position 239,689 of record CANSZD010004085.1, on the reverse strand, counting down.
AGGTAACCAACATTTTTTTTAGATTTTGAAGCATAAAATTACATATTTTTTTGCACGGAATGTGGTAGAAATTTACAGTCTTTATTCTAAAATTGCTTGCTTTCTCTGTAAATTGAGGTTAATTTTGCTGATTGTTTGCATTTAGAAGAAAAACCCAATTTTTATATTACCAAAATTCAAGTGGGTTTTGGTGGGTGCATGTCTAGTTAAGAATTTCCTCTGTTCTAAATCTTTTGTTGGTCAATTTTTATTGATTCTGTTTGAACATATGCTAACTTACATACTAATTAGCAAATATCAAGATTGAATTGTAATTGTTGATATATAAGAAACTTAAAGCATTATCAAGTCCTTTGTTTTATATGGGGCTGTTTAACTTGTTTGATTGCCAAGTGAAATTATGCCCACTACATGTTCGACTAAATGCCTTGCTGGTTACCTTCCATAAGTTATTCTCAAATGCTTCAAATGCCCTATACATGTCTGACTTGATTGCTTAGTTATGTTCGTTTCGAGATATTACAGAAAGATGGGAGTTATAATGTTGTGTGTGCTAGCTGAAATTTTGTTATAGTATTGAGGTAATGAGGTTGCTATGAGTAAAAACATTGTTGGGTCGTTTTATGTTAAAATGTTTCAGAAATAATGTTTCTTCAAGGAACATATCAATGTTCACGTCTCCGAGTAATCGATCTCCTGTTTGAAGTGATAAACAAAAGTCACAACTATGACTTCATTGCCCAAATGCTTCTTGGAAGCTCACTTGCAAAGTGGGGGAGTCACTTGTATAGATCATTAGAACCTTAACCCCATAATAAAAGAGACCATTATTTAACCTTCAGAGAGTGCTTGGTTTTGAGGAGGAAGCATTTTCCTAGAAAAATGAATTTTCCATTTCTTTTGTTTGGTATGTAAGAGTGGAAAACATTTGATTTCCAAGGACGTAACATTTTCTTCCCTTTTGCCCAACCTTCCTCTTTTTTTGCCCTCCCTCCATCCTTTCACCTCCATTTCTATTTTCCCTTCTCTCAAACTTGTCTTGCGAGGAACCAACCAAAGGAAAGATAATTTACCATTGAAAATATTTTTCATAAAAATCCTTTCTATTGAAGTTGTTTTCAGTCCAACCTAACTCAGCCTTAGTCCAAAATACTCTTTCCACCAGAATTCACACTTTTAGTCAAATCACTCGGCAATTTTTTCCTTATTCTCGTTTAATCATCAACAATTACATACACTCCTACATGGTCTGCCTAGTATCACCCTTAACAGCATTTACGTACTTGGTACTTCATAGATTTGTCTTTCTCTAACACTGCTGGATGCTAAACTTTACTCCTTGGGCTGTCAAACAGGAGAATAAATCATTATAAGCTTCCTAGTTTTTTTTCGCTGAAAATCGATTTGAGGGAACAAGGGTGTTCTTTTTGCTAATGTTTAATAGTAAAACAACTTGGTCAAAACTCAGAAGTGTTTTTTGCTACTCGGTTACATTCTCTTTGATGCTCTGTCTATCATATGCTCATGATCAGGTATCTTGCCTCGACATACCTATACCGCTCTTTTGCTATTTATAGAAATTATGGAGGTTAGTAGCAGCCAAAACAGCGGTAGTGTGTTGTGGTTCTTTAAGGACAAAGGATTTGATGACAAAAACATCCATGACATGTTTAAAAGGTGCAAGCGGCTCGAGGGCTTGCAAAGGGAGAAAGCTTCGCAAAACTGGGCTTATTTAAGAAGCATTGGTATTCAAGAGAGGAAACTTCCATCAGTTGTACTCAAATGCCCCAAAATCCTCACATTCAGTGTGGATGAGACACTTGAACCTATGGTTCAGTGCCTCAAAACACTTGCTACAAAGCCAGAGGAGGTTGTAACAGCTATCATCAAATTTCCTTATATCTTTTCTCACAGTACAGAAGGAAAGCTGTGTCCTTTATTGGGGTTCTTTGAGGCCCTTGGGATTCCCGAAAAGCAACTTGGTAAAATGTTATTGGTGAACCCTAGAATCGTAAGCTACAGCATAGAACCGAAGCTAACTCAGTTTGTTGATTTTCTTACCAAGCTTGGGCTAGCTGAAGAGGGGATGATTGGTAAAATTTTGGTGAAGAACCCATTTATAATGGGTTACAATGTTGAGAAGAGGCTGCGACCTACAGCAGAATTTCTAAAGAAAGTTGGTCTGACGAAAACAGATCTTCAGAAGGTCGCTGTAAATTACTCCGAGGTTCTGTGTCGTGATGTTAACAAAGTTCTTAAACCAAATTTTGATTACTTGAGGAGCTATGGGTTTGGTGACTCGCAAATAGCAGCTTTGGTATCTGGTTACCCTCCTGTACTGATCAAAAGCGTCAAGAACTCCTTGGAGCCAAAACTGAAGTTTCTGGTCCAAGTAATGGGAAGAAGCATTCAGGATGTTGTGGATTATCCTGATTTCTTTCGACATGGTTTAAAGAAGAGCTTGGAGTTGAGGCAAAAAGTATTGTCTCAGAACAATATTGATTGTAGCTTGAATGAGATGTTGTACTACAATCGAAAGAAGTTTGTTTTGAAATATGGTTCAACCTAGGAAATTTGCTAACGCTGCAACCTTTTGTTCACTCCCAGTTCCTCATTTTCTGTAATCTATTTCAGTTATTTGTAGTTGTAGACTACTTTCATGAGGCATAATATAGATATTGTTTGGTATTACAATTCTGCAATTGTGCTCACTCGAAAAAAACGTGCACATATTTGCTACCATGATCAAACATTATGTATTTATGTATGTTCTTCAATCTTCTATATTGAGGAAAGTATAATGGAGCTTTGTCAATGTTACGAACAATTTTCTAATTTACGGTGAATAGGTACAGTAAATCAATTTTTTTAATAAAAAAACTAATATGAACCCGGTGCACACTAATTAGTGTGCACCCGATCCATATCACGTGAGTTGAGGGAACAATAGTAATGATTACGCTTTTCAGTTTTTGGCGCCTCGAGTTTTTCTCTCTCCTCGGATTTTCTCTCTCCTCATATTTCCTCGAATCTTCTCTCCTCATAACTTCTTCCCACTACTTCGTTCTCTTGTAAGATCCTGCATTTTGTCTCTCAAGTAATAACTTCTCATCTTCTTTGCCCTAACTTCTTCATTTCTCTCTCTTCAAGTTCAGTTCTGTGTAATCTTTTTCGTTTGAATTTAGCAATGGGAAGGAAGACGATCGGTAATCGGAATTTTCCAAAACGTCGAGGTTTGATATATTCTATAGTGTATTTTTGTTATATTCTATAGTGTATTTTTGAACCTGTACGCAATATTTTTGTTATATTCTATAGTGTATTTCTGTGTGGTATAGTGTATCTATTTATGATATAGTGTATTTATGTATGATATAGTGTATGTTTCTGTAATGCGTTTAAGTAAATATTTTCTATATCTACTAGTTTGTTCCTATATGATATAGTGTATCTATTTATGATATAGTGTATCTATTTATGATATAGTATATTTGTGAATTTTAGTCCATTTTTGTGTTTCACAAGACGCAATATTTTTGTTATATTCTATAGTGTATTTACGTGTGGTATAGTGTATTTATATATGATATAGTGTATTTATATATGATATAGTGTACGTATGTATGATATAGTGTACCCATGTATGATATAGTGAAAGTACGTGACGATTGTAACCGATATAGTTGATATAGTGTAATAATCTATAGTGTATTTACGTGTGGTATAGTGTATCTCTTATAAAAGAATGAAGATATTTTTGTCACTTTTGTTATAGTGTATGTATATATGATATAGTGTATCTATTTTTGATATAGTGTATGGGTGTGTGATATAGTGTATTTGTGAATTTTAGTCCATTTTTGTAATGCGTTTAAGTAAATATTTTCTACATCTAATATAGTGTACCTATTTATAATATAGTGTACCTATCTATGATATAGTGTATGTACGTATGATATAGTGTAACTATTTATGCTTTACTCACATACACTATATCATATAGTGTAACTATTTACCGGAATGACAATTTGAATTAGATTCATCAATTGATACTACAACATATTGCTCATCAACTTGATTTTCTAGCTCATCATGAAACAAAGACCACATTATCTACATAAAATTATAGTGTTAGTGTTTTCTTGAATCAAACAAATGAAATTAACAAATGAAATTATTGACTTCGATGCTGTTACCTTCAACACTTGGTGTATTATTGAGATCTATTACGAGTGGATCTCGATGCTCATTTTGGATTGAATTGTGATGCTGTTCGTCTATATTACATGCTACAATACTCTGATTGAGATCTGTTTGATCCATTAAAGACGAATTTTCCATGAATTTGTCGTAGTTGTTCAATTGAATAGGAAATTGTCGAAGAACAATAATTTGATTCTGAATGAGATGTACGTAAATTTAGGTTTCGTATGAAATTGAGAAATAATTTGAATGAACAGAGAAAATAATTTGCAGAAATTTTATAGCGATATAATATTTGGTTTTTGGAAATATTGAAGAGAGAGAAAATCGCGGATTTTGGAAATACTGAAGAGAGAGAAAATCGCGCATTTTTAGAAAGTGAAAGTGAGTACTGTGTACCGGGTCACGTGTCTGGGCCTGGTCCACACTATTTTTAATGTGAACCGGGTCCATGCAAGACGGATTGTTTTTTTAAAACATAAAGTTGAAGTCCCTTGCCGGGGGGATTTGTGGGTCCTTCTTACAAGAGGTGAGACTCGATTCCTCGACATCTGGGATCGGAGGTAATGCCAATACCACTAGGCTATTGCCTGCTGCTCTACACTAAAGCAATTTGGTACCTACTTTTGTTACGTTAGTCCAAATATATAACACATGCATATACGAAACTGCTTCTTTCAAATAGCGGGAGATTTACCGAATTATTAGTAACACCAAGTAGTATAAAGATAATGTGGACAAATGCTCACGATATCTTTCATAACCATATCCCATAAGGGCCTTAACTTTGTTAAAGATCTCGTAATTTCAAATTAGTGTATGATAAATTTATAAAATGGTCAAATAAATATAGGTATAGTGTCCAAAACTCAAATCCAAATGGTGCAATTATAAAAAAAAAAGCAGAGGATATATAAAATTTTGCATATATAATTAAAAATATACATTGAATCTCGTAAAAAACAACAAACTAGCCAAGGGGAAAAAACAAATGGTACTCCTACAAGACCTCTTACAATCTGAAAATCATATTATTTGCGCAACTTCGTAAACCAAAGTTAATATAATGCATCATATTATTCATCTTACAAAATGTTCGTTCTAATTATGATTCCACGCAAAGCATTGACCCTGAACCCTACAAGGTCCAGTTTCCAGGATGTTCCACATACAAAAATTTTCACAAACATCAACATCCCTTTTAAATTCATAAATATCAAAGTGATAAATCTTATCTTGCCATCGAAAACCACAAAAATATAATGTTGTACCCATTATATTGTGTTTGAAACTGAACTCATATTTCACTCCATATGGGATGACATGTAACCCTAAATCATCATCTCCGGATTTGCAATGAACTTGAAGATCCATCTTCCCGTTTAACTTGTTTATGATTCCTACATGAGTTCTCTTTCCCTCGCATATACTAATTACATTGAATAATGCAAGTAAGAGGAAGAGGATTATGACATGTTTACACATGATATGATTAATTATGAGTTTTTGGAACTTTTTTTTTTGGGTGTGTGTGTTGGTGTGTGAAATTCTTTCTTTGAAATTTATAGAATGCATAAACTTCTATTTTTGGATAAAATTCCAAGTCTTTCTTGATTTTAAAATCAAGAGATTTTTTGCCTTTAGTAATGATTTACACATATAGCTAAAGATATCAAGAGTACTTATACGGGAAGTGATAGATGTACACCACTTTTTTCCTCCATTGATCCATATCATTATTGAGATGGAAACCAAAAAATTAGGAGGGAAATTTGGGAGGCAATTTAATAGTGGTTCAACCTAAAATGAAAATACTGAAAATTGCCAAAATAGGCACTCTTACAATTACTTTGACTTATCAACCACAATTTTTTGCTAGCATCTTGCATTCTTGCCATAAAATGCAGGACAATAAGTAGTTTTTTTTTTTTTGAAAGTAAAATTAATTCATTAATAAAAGAGTCATACGACATCTACAATATATAAAAATCAGAATTAACAAATACATAATAATTTTGAACAAATAAAATTCAGAATTTGCAAAACCACGATCGTTGTGTAGTAGATCTAACAATTCTGCATACCCTCTTCCACATCGCTGTTTGATACAACCTTCAACGAGGGGGTCTTTCGATATGCTGTAGTTTTGAAATAGAATTGAAGCTGATACCATTGATTGTAATTGTAGATCTGAAATCTGCTTCGACACCGCATAATTCTTCATCAACGAACCAAAATTACGATAATCATCTAGAAACAAAGGAGTAAACTAAAGTCTCTCCCAAGGAGAAGAGAAAAAACCCTTTCTTTCAAGGGAGAAACGATCATCTCTTAAAGGAGGAAGTATTATTCAAACAAGAAAGAACATAAACAAAGTTAAACAACAAAGAAAATTAAAATTAAAGTGAGGCTATCCACCGATAAAATCGATGGAAGCCCCTTTGAGATTCACTAATGGAGGCTAGGGTTTAGGAGAGAAAGGAAAAGAAGGGAGAGTCATTTAATTTAATTAGTCTTATTAATGCATATAGGACAATAAGCAGTTAAGCACCCTCCATTGAGTGGATTATTTTCAATAGAGATAAGACAAAGGTTACTTACAAATTACGATTTCGGTTTTTATATATTTTTATTTACAATTTTACTATAATCTGAATTTTATTGTTATTACATTGTATTTGTTGCTCTATTTTTCTAGAAAAGAGATCTTTATTAATCTATATTAGGGTTGTAAATAGGATTTTGTTCACACTTAAAAAAAATTGGTTATCTTAAAGATATAGTCTTTGAACCAAAAATAGCTTGGTATGGTCAATACATCTTGATAAGGGGGAAGCCAATGATACATCTAGTTAATCTCTTGTATTGATTACAGGATTTAGTAATTTATTTTGCAATATACAATATGCTGATATCCCTGCCTCATTGGTTAATATATTTATTGATTTTGTATGTTGCTCTCTGTGCTTTATTTGTGGGAGGAATGAAAAAATTTAAATGCGCAGCTTGCTGCTTTGTTTACCAGATCACTATATATCATAATCATATTATCTGAAAGCATTTTGAGAATGTTTAAACTCTTGTATCACATGTAATCTTAAACTTGTGGCTTTCCGAAATGTTGTAGAGACTTGACCGCTTGAGGAATCTATATTTTAGTTCTGTTAAACCTCTTGTTTGTTGTACACATGTGAGTTGTCCCACATTGGAGAAAGAGGAGACAAAGTACCACATTATAAACTAAAGAGTTACTCCTATTATTACCAATTGGTTTTAGGATGAAACCTTATCTAGGCTTGTGTGTGGTCACTCTCTCCTCACCTGTACCAATACTGCAATACACGTTGTGTATTTCTACCCTCTCCCGCAGCAGCTGGCTACCTTTAATGTCAGTGCTAATGATGTGCATTTTTAAAACAATAAGGGTACCCCATGAATTTTAAAATACCACAAGGAGTACCTAGTGAAATAACCGTAAATTAATTGGATAGAGTTAATCTGCCACTTGGCCCATTTACTTAATAAAAAATTTGACACAGAATAAACAATTCGGTTATATTACATACAAACAATCAATCGAACTCGAAAACTATATAAAGCAATTCAAAGAGTGGGAAACAAAGACAAAAAGAATGTTAAGCAAAATTCAATTATTATTGGAGAAACTTTCAAAAAACATACATGACTACACGTCTACATATAATTTGATCATCTCATTAGACTACAAATTAAAAAGTTCTGATCATTAATTGTTCCAACCATAACATGGAACATCATCATTAACAGTATAAACTAAGCAAGGACCAGAATCTTTAATGATCCACCAACACATATCCCAGCAAACATCATGCTCCCTGTGTTGATTATAAATTTGAAACCAATGTGACATGTTATTGAACACAAACTCGCAATTATACTTAGTTATACCCAAAATACTAGGCGTAAATCCAAACTCGTACAGGCCTTGATATGGAACATCTTGCATCGGAACATCGCCTCCTCCGTGTTTCGATAGGCAACGAATTGAAGCATCAATGCCGTCACCTAACATGTTTGTGATTCTTACGTGAGCTCTTTCTGCATCTGTCCATGTAATTGCTAACAATAGTAGTATAATTTGCAGAATAATGGTACAATTATGTTTGTATACCTTGTTATTATGCATAATGTGGCTAGTTTGGTTATATATGCTGATGATTTTTTTTTATGTAGAGGTTTTTTTTTTTTTTAATGGGGGGTTGTTTAGGGGTGTTTGTAGTCAGGTTTTTTTGGTTCTTTGAAGTGATTTTGTAGTCAGTTTTTTACACACATATATATATATGCACATTTGTGCATGTAAGATGTAACTGAGAAACAAATGGTTTTGGGTTGGAAAATGGGAGGATCTGCAATAAATGGTAACAAAAATTATTAGCGTAAAAACAAATATGTATTTTCTTCCTAATAAGTTTATCCATAGAGAATATTCGGATATTCTCATGCATGAATTTTTTTTAAAATAATGTTTGTCTTGAACTTCTCTAATTAATTGCAATAATTGAGCTGCAGCTTTTAGCGCTAAGTATAACTTTTGAAAAGGGGAATATAATGAGGTGAATTTCGGGTCTGGATATCATTACTATATGGTAAAAATCTTGTAATTATACACCCCCTTGTCGAAAATATTCGGAAATATTTTAGGGTTTCAAATGTGATTCACAATATGCTTTCTCATTTTATAAGAAATCTTGGATATATTGGAAGGGTATTTCTAAACACTTGGTGCAGGGATTTAACTGTTTGTTTAAAAAAAAAAACTTATAAAATGATAAAATCAATTAAAGATATAATTCTCATAATTGATATCAAAGAAGATAGGGATTGGAGCAAGATGGAATTGTCATATATGATATTAGATATCAATTATGAGAGTAAATATCCTTAATAACTGTGCCATATATATATCAATTTATTTTGTTGAGCAAGTGTAAAAACAAATAGCTAAACCTATGCACTTGGTCTCTAATACACACCTTTAATAATAACAAAAATAAGTTAAAAGATAAATGGTATGACCAAAATATTTGATTCAACTGTGTGACACACTCCTTAATATACACAGAGTATTTTTTTTTGGGCCCCCACTGGGAACCCCTTGGTAAGAAGAAAGACCGTACTGGACCAGCACCTATCGCAGGTCAGCCAGTCCAGCTACACAGGTCAACGCTTCAGAGTAGGGGGATAAGGGAATCCCTACTCCCAAGTACAAGTAGGTAGTGGGGCTCGAACATGTAACCTCAAAATCACAAGGTGAGTTCCCCATCACCTCCACCAATCAAGCTTGGTAATATACAGAGAGTATGCAAGTCACTACCACAGTAGTATTTTTTTCATTAAATATATACATGTACACACAGTCACACATGAATACATAATAGGGAAAGAGAAACTATGTATGACATTATATTATTTTATGAAAAAATGAATATATTCTAGCGTTCATCAACTAGGATATATAATCTTAGGCATGACTTAAAATTTAATTAGGATCCATGAGTACGTTGAAACATACACAATTACACACATAAACATAATATTTACATTGATTTATTTTCACAAATGGCTCTGTCATCGTATAACATGCATATATCTTTTCCTTGTCTCTTTTACTTTAATTTGATATGAACCGACCAACGACTCCAGCTATGAGAGCTGTAGGATCACCCAAAATTGCAGACACAATAACATTAACAGCATTTCCAGCAATCTCACAACACTTACTCAACTTTCCACCGTTTGATTTATCACCATGATGATTTCTCAAACTTCCCTTAAGACTAGGTATCTTAGTCTCCAACTCCTTTACCATGTTGTTGTCAACATTCAAGTACTTAGCTTCCCAACTTTCCACAAGTAATTTCTTAACACAGGATACATGGAGACTAAACATTTTACACTTAGAAACATAAGCCCAGCCTTGCCCTTTCCTACCACAATAATGGCACGACCGCGATAACTTGAGATGCAAGTAAAGATCACGCTCCCCATCGTTCAACACTTGAGGTAAATTTACACAGCATGGATGAAGATCAAATCCACACTTCTTACAATGGTATACGAACCCTTGAACTTCGTTATGGCATGCATCACATAACCTTAAGATCGCGCCAGGGGGAAGGTTATGGAGTTGGAAGTGACATTTCTTGTAAAAGGGGTGTTTTAAGGTTGAACAAGCTAGGGCACATGACTTGTGTAGGTTGAAGTCACAGATTTTGTGGCATCTGTATTTGAAGCCAATGCCGGCTTCCTTGCATCCATTGCAATTGAATGGGATATCAGAATACTCTAGATTTAACTTGTGTTGTGGGTGAATTGGGTGGAAAAGCTCTTTGTTGATCTTCATTTTAGTATATCCTTGCATTTCTTGCAAGTAAGTTTAGCTTAAGGTATGTTTATGTGCATTTATATATGTGGGCTAATAATCTATACATCATACATGGATGTGTGATTGAAGATTCAAGGTTGAAATCTTATCTGTGTTGTGCGTACACTGAAAAGGAGATAAATTTGGACATCTTTGCTACTTAAATTGGATAGTTATTCCTTGCGTGAGTTTTACAAGGTAGGAATAACTTTTGACAAATATATGCAAAGCAAAATTTAGGTGGGGATAGGAACTAGAACTAAAAGATGCGAAGGGAATCGAAAAGCTTTTTCCTTATGGATGATCATTCTACATTTTTTCAAAGATATCAAAAAATGTCTAATGCAACCTTACACTATCGATCCCTAACTTTAGTGTGACTATCGTGAAGCAAATTGAATTATAGATTTAGCTTCGTACTTTGACAAAAATATGTTTTTAAAATGTTGACTGTTTATAATAAAAATAATTTTAAAAATAGTAGTTAAAATTGTGTATTTTTAAGCACACAAGTTAAAGTGTTATAATATTAAGGAAATAGTTTTATAGTGCTTAATGCATGAGCTATATATTAAGAGCTAAGTCATATTTGTCAATATAGCAATTCTCACATTAGCTGGAAAAGAATGGGCTTAAAAAAAGTGTTCTTCGGCTACTTTGACTAGCTCGAGCCAAGAAACTGTGGATTATCAATTACTCCTACGTATGCACTGATTAATGTTATCTCTGTTTTTAATCGTCATGATTTTTTTTGTTCTACTTTGGCTTTGTTCTTCTTCTTCTTTTGCTTTTTGCTTTTTCATTTATCAGTTATCTTCACTAACAAACTATAAGACTCGTATCTCGATCTTGGGGACTAATTCACTAGTACTCCCTCCGTCCCATAATATAGTGCTTACTTCTCATTTTTCACGGGAATTAAGGAAAATGGAATGACTAAAAAATATATTTAATGAAGTATTTTTTGATACTTTTGTATTGAAACTAATTATTTATTTTCTTTTTCCTTTAAACAAAATCAAAAGGCAATAAATGTTCCTTGGAATGGTGTAAAGCAATAAATGGGGTCACATGTTTTGAGAGAAAAGTAGGGGTATTTTGGAAAGTTTGTGTAGAAATTAAGGATAATTTAATCCAAACAAATTGACAAAACAGAAAATAGGCACAACATTTTGGGACACCAAAAAAGAAATGTGAGCACTATATTATGAGACGGAGAGAGTAATACAAGTAGTAGATGGTGCACATAGCCACATAGCTAGGAATAAGATTCGGATTCCGTGCGCAAATCAAAATGCATAAAACTAATAATAAAACGCGTTGCGTGAATATAATGACACAATAATAAATGAGCATTAGGTTCAATAAATTGGACATTAACTCAAAAAAAAAAGAATGTTTTTGATTTTTAATAAGGGGATCCAACTGTGAAATGTTGTTTTACGTACATGATACATAATGTTCTTTTACGTAAAGTATAATATTCAAAATTAAGATACAATGTTCAAAATTAAGATACAATGTGCATTTAGAATTTAATACTAAAATAGTCAGCACTACAACATATGTTTTTTACTTGCAATACAATGTTTAAAACTAAGACAAAATGCAACATCTGTCAACAATTTTTTTTAGATTTCGAATATTAATTTTTTGTTTGGTTTAATGTTGTGTTGTTTTATTTTTATTTTGTCTCAAATCGAGCTCGAATCGAGCCAAGACGACCCGAGCTCGAGCCTTGAGTGAATCTCACGAGCTATCGAGCCGAGCTCGAGCCGAGCCGAGCCGAGCTAAACTATCAATGAGCCGAGCCCAGTACAGTTCGGGCTCGACTCGTGCGATAAACACCCCTAGTTTTGATTTACATGATACATAATGTTCTTTTACGTAACATATAATGTTCAAATTAAAGTTAAGATACAATGTTCAAAATTAAGATACAATGTGCATTTAGAATTTAATACTAAAAAAGTCAGCACAACAACATATGTTTTTTTACTTGCAATACAATGTTTAAAACTAAGACTAAATGTTCATTTTATGAACTCGATGTGCTCTTAATTTTTGCTCACTTTCTGACGTTTGAGTTGATAGAAGGGCCTAAGTTTAATGTTCATTTTAAGTCCTCAAAATATACATTGGCTTAAGAAACAATGTCCAATATTAAACTAGATGTACATTTAGAGTTTAATAGTATAAAACTGAAATATATGTTTTTCACCTATATATAATATATAATGTTCAAAATTAAGACTAAATGTATAGATTTTAATGACTTCGGTGTTCTTTTATTTTGTCCCATTTTACAAACGTTTCATTTTTAATACTCCCTGAGTTCCTTATTGATGTTTAATTCTAATTGGAATCTTGACATTGTTTAGAATTACGGAGAATCTTCTAATTTTTTCCCAATATATAAGAAAAGATTTAGTCATGTGGGGAATTATTTGATTAGTCTCAATGAGTACATTAATAATATTAAGTTTATATGATTTTTGGCTAATACGTAATTACTTATATTGATATTCAAATATGTGCATTGACAAGTGTGTAAGTCAAACTAGGAATATCAATAAGGAAAGGATGGAGTAATGTGATTCAAATTTAATGTTCAATATCATTAGTCCTAAAAACATACATTTACAATAATGTAACATTATTATAGTCAACATTGCAATAACATATGTGCTTTTACCTAAAATACAATGTTCAAAAAGTAAGACCATATGTACATTTCAATAAACTTTTAAAAACATTTTAATTTATAAACTCCCGCTTTTATACCCAATAATTTCCAATACGCAAAAATCCTGTTCCTTTCAAGTCAAAGGCTTCATTTCCTTTACTCCCTCCATTTCGTTCTAATCGACACACTTTCCTTTTTGGTATACTTCATCCGTTTCATATTAGATGCTACACTTTGAGAATTGCGGATCCGAGGCAATTTTTCTTAGTGTACAATTAGATGGGAAGGGGTATGTGATTAGATTAACTAATAATACAACTAATACATTACACCAACACCTAGGATCCACCAGCACCACCCTACCACCGGCATCCGCCACCACCCCGCCAACATCACCATCACAACCACCCCGCCAACATCACCGCCACAACCACCCCGCCAACACCACCGCCACAACCACCCCGCCACCACCATTAGAACCACCGCCACAACCACCCCGCCACCACCATCTTCCATTTCTTTCAAATCCGTCTACCAAAATTTACGAAAACTTACCCATACCTTCTTTCAACGCCATGCATCTCTCCAATCCAAATCCTTTTATCTCCTGGGATTCAGTCAACCTCGAACTCACGATCGATTCAAATCTAGTAGTAGTCAAGCCCTCAACACCAAAATTTCCACAATCGCAGGAGAGAGTAACTCTTCTTTTGTCTTTGCTTCATCGACGTTTCTGGTACTAGCGTAGATGAAGAAGAGAAGAGAAAAACCATGTGCTGGGGCTCGATTGAACAAGTATTCGCATAAAAACCTACCCAAAAACCATATGGAGGAAGAGAGAAATGAGATCGTGGACTTGGAGGAAGGATTCTTCAGAGACGAGGAAGAAGCCAAGGCGAGAAGGGTGGGGAGGAGAGATATTGGAGGTGGGAGTTACAGAGACAGAGGAGACAACCAGGGTTGTTGGTTGGCTGGTGGTCGGCGAAGGAGAGAGGGAGGAGGAGGGTTGGCTGGTGGTCGGTGAGGGGGAGGAGGGAGGAGGGTTGGCCGGTGGTCGGCGAGGGAGAGAGGGAGGAAGGTGTGGTGGCTGGTGGTCATGGTTGTTGGTTGTGGAAGTTGGGTTGTGGTGGGTTGTGGGTTGTGGTTGTGGAAGAAGAGAAGAAGTTAGAAGGGTGGTGGCTGGAAGTTAGATGGGTGGAGGCTGAAATTAGTTTAATTGTTTTAGATTAGTATAGGTAATCAAAACTAATTTTATAAAGTAAGGGTGTTTAAGTAATTTTACAGCCCAAAACTTACCAAATAAGGAAAGAAAAAAAAAGTGTAGCATCTATTATAAAACACACCTTAATAGAAACCGTAGCATCTAATATGAAACGGAGGAAGTATTTCTTTTTAATCTACGCACTGTTGCTTGTTCTATTCTTGGTAATATGTCCCATCTACTTTCTCCTCTTTTTCCACCCATGTCATCCAGTACTTTTCAATTTTTTGACTCACTTTTTATTTTTTCTCTCACTTTTTATTATCACTCTCCACCTTTTCAGTTTCTTTCATATACTTTTGTACTTCCTCCTTGGTTCTCCTCCAAAGTGAAGTGAGTAAAACAAAAAGAAACGAAGGGAGTATTTTTCTAATCAAAACATTGTGTATGTGCAGCATGATCTAATTTCCACTAGTAGTGTGTATCAAATATTGAACTTCTTATATGAGAACATGACAACGTTACTCCCTCCGTCCCAGAAAAATCTGAACACTTGTTGGGACATGTTTTTTAAGGTGATAAGTTGTGATGTGGTTATCAAATGTTATTTTATTTAAAAAGTAGATGTGATAGGAGTTGGTGATGTATTTTTTATTAGAGGAGAGAGAAAGTTGGGTAACTTTTTATTGATAAAAGGTAGAATGTGGGTCAAAGATGTGTAAAAGATATAATATATTAATGGTGGGACCATACCAAGAATGGAAGTGTTCAAACTAATTTGGGATAAACATAAAAGGAAAGTGTTCAGAGTATTCTGGGATGGAGGTAGTAATACATTTTACTAGAAATATAATCCTTTTGAGAAATTAGCTCCGCAGGGTAAAAAAAAAGTTATAATTAGACAAAATGGATTATATATTGGTTAAAAAGGATTGTAACGAAGAGTTCTCATATCTTCATATAAGGATTGTTTTCATAGAAATTTTTCTTTTGATGTAGAAGCCATAAATTTTTTACTTTTTACTTTGTTTTGTTTGTCAATATTTTTGTATCAATAATTTTAGTCATTTTGACAATATTATTACACTATCTAAAGTCAAAAATCAAAATATAATATTAGTAGTAATAACAACCTTAGCAGCGGCCGCCTCTCTTCCATCTTTCTCTAGACTCTAGATCCATCCATGCTAAATTGCTAATACGTATTTCTTTAATTTTATTATGTATTGACAATAATCCTAGCTTAAATATCTTCTCATTAAGATTTATCCTATCAATAATCCTAGCTTAAATATCTTCTCATTAAGATTTATCCTATCTTTCCCCTCAAAAAAAAAATTATCCTATCTTGAATAGGTTTTTTTCATTAAGACTAATCTTTGAATAGGTTTCTACTTTCTAATCCAATATTAAATAGGATTATCCTAACGTTTAACTATATATATATATATAAATAGTAGAACACAGATGAATCAACCATATTCAATTCAATACCATCTTCTATAAGTTCATAGCAAAGGTAATTAGGTAACTCGCTCCCTTAACCCTACTGGTTTACTTGGTACCATGATCACCGCAACCATATATAGTCCTCCATTATTGTATTCAATGTCAAGATCCGGGGTTGTTGTATCATCTTACGCAATCGAGCCGAGGTCAAGCCCGAACACGGACCCGAACCGCCGAGCCGATGACTTCTTTACCGTTTACTTATTCTATCGTAATAGCTACATCGCCCCCAATGAAGTTAGAAGTGCGCGTTTCAAGTTAGAGAGAACAAGTCCATTTGATCATTCACAAACACAAGTAGCCGTAATAGAGGAGTTACAAAAACTTGATGTGGAAGGCAATGCTTATTTATGTATTGATGTGGTGGTTGAAAGCTGTGAGAAACTTCTAGATGAAATTTCGGAGGTAGATCGTAAGCGTCTGGCAATGTTTGTCGACATTGAAGTGGGACCGGATTATGAGCACGATGATGAGATGGATATGGATATGGATATGGCTATGGGTACGGACATGGCTATGGATATGGATCCCGAGGAAGAATCCAATGAGACTTATGAAGGGAAAGCGGCACTTACGAAGGAAGTAGAGACATATCTAAGGACCAAGAACATAATTAGGCCAAGTAAGGTTGATATTAATTGTCATTGTTCAATTTGCTTGGAGGAGTTTGATAATTCATCTCATAGTAGTGAACAAGAAGTTGCGAATCTTCGTTGTTCTCATATATTTCATGGGAACTGTTTGGTTTCTTGGATTCTCAAGGGGAAAAATAGTTGTCCACTGTGTCGACGTAAATTCATACCTTGGATTATTAGTCAATAGTCACCGATGCTTATTTTAGTTGTTGATTTTTATATTTAGTGACTTCTATAGGAGTATAGGTTGTGTATTGATAGTATTATGGCTTGCTAATATTAGTATAAGTTTACTCCAGTTTAGGTTTTTTTTAAGAAACTTAATTTAAAATTTTCTCTTGTGGAGACTGCTCGTACTTCTTTTCTCCTTAGAAATAAAAGGGTTTTGCCCGCTAAAATATATATGTCATACACTCATTTATTCAATATAAAAAAAAGATTCAAATAATATACGACTTCCTCCGTTTATGAACCTTTTTTTTTAAAAGGTAAGAAAGAAGGTTAGGATCTAAATGGTGTTTATAAGGCTAATAGGTCTAAAATGGTCTGGTGTTTCGGGGGCTTCTCTTTTAGGGATTAATGTTATGAGCATATGATTTAAAGACGGTGGGAGTTTTCCATGATAGAAGAAACTTTGGACGGCAACTATTAATTCTTTTCCTATAATCGGCCAATATGCCTGATAAAATTTTCCTCCAAAACCATCGGAGCCTGGTGCTTTAAGGGAATTGATTTGAAAAAATGCATCCTTTATTTCTAGAGGAGTGATCGGGGCCAATAAGGCTTCCGAGTCCTGTTGAGTGATGAATGGTTGTAAGAAGTCTAGTTGAAGTTCCCTTGGGGTGGTGTAGCTTGATTTGAAACGCTTTTTAAAGGACTCTGAGAGGATATTAGTTAGTTCGTCGTGGGAATCAGTCCATTAGCCCAAGTCATTTTCACTAGTGGAAAAAACGCTATATGTCACAACACAACCGCTGCGGTCCCTAAGAGAATCGAAGCGGTAAATCATCGAAATTTTGGGAGGGAAACTGAGCAACATTAACCGCTGCGGTTCTTAGAGAACCGGATCGGTTAACAAATAACCGATCCGATTTTCTGTTGTCCGTTGCGGTTCTCGCAACCGCAGCGGTTAATATTGCCCAAACCGGCAAAACCCTCACTCATCACTCCCTCACTCCCACTTCTGATCTTCTCCTTCCTCCCTCCTCACACGCCTCTCAACAAATCCTCCCTTCTCCCTCCTCCCTCCTCCCTCCCACAACCCAACAACCACGACATCCTAAATTCGCCACCACTCTCTCACTCTCATCTCCCCCCTCTCTCACTCATCCTCCCACGTAACACCCACAAAACCCTAACTAAACACCCCTTTTCCATCTCTCCTTTCTCCAGCCCCTTTCTTCAATCGCTCCTCTAACCCACCATCACTCCATCAGTTCACCGACGAATCACACCACCACCGAAAAAAAAGTTGAATTGCAAGGAAGAAGAAGAAGAAAAAATATGAGCTTTCAAGATCTCGAAGTGGGTCCTCGATTTTGGTAATATTAATGGGTAATATTCACCTTTTTTTTTTGGTAATTCCCTTCGAATTTTCTCGATTGATGCTGGAAGATTTCGTCTTCTCTCGCGTCCTTCGCCCAATCACTCCTCGTCGCCACCTCCTCACCACCAGTTGCGGAGTCTCGTCGTCCATATCAAGGGGGAGACTAAACCCTAATCTCCCCCTTCCCTCTCTCATCCTCTCTCCTCAGCGAAATCTAAAGTATTTGTACGAAATCTTAACCCTAACCCTCGTTTCTTCTTCGATTTCACTCTTCAATTTAATTTTTCGTGTTTTAATTGTTGTTGTTGCAGATTAATAGAGGCGAAAAATCCAAGCAAGGAGCCCTCGATGAGCGCATTTTGATGTATGTTAAAAACTTGTGGCTCTTACATTTTGTCTCCTAATAGATGTCGATTAATTTGCTTACTGCCTAAAATTTATCTGAATGTGTTTGTAGACTTGAAATATCTTCTCTAACTATACTTGATAGATAACCATTAAATGAACACTATACATCCCTAGATACCCTTTTGGACTCCAATTGATGCATCAATGTTCTGTATATATTATGTCCTTCAAGAAGAAATTATCCATGTTTTTTATTTTTTTTAGGCCAATAAAGGCATCAATATTAACAATCGCAATTCGGTTGAACCAAAGGCAAGTCTATGTAACAGCAATTATGATTATGAATCCAAGAATCAAATTAATGTACAAATGTCGTGAAGTGCAGGACAAAATGAGTTACCTTACAGTATCCCACTATTGCAATGCATATATATATGTACTGAATTTCTGATATCTTTTCCAATATTACTAACTCTTGCCTATTCTATCAATATATTATGATATGGTTGCACGAGTGGTTCCCTGTCCATCTAATGTTCTTTGGACATCACTTCTTTGAGATGTGATAAATCTCTGTTACTTGCTCTTTCTGACTCAGTTTTTGGCATGTGATCTCATATTATTCCAGCCTAATTCACTCATCCTTTTGTCATCTACAAATGTTATTCCTACCTATTTTACCCTTGACCTTGTGATCTACCTATGAAGTAATGGTCCCTGCCTCCCCACACGCATCTCCTAAATATTTGTGGCAAAGAGAAACATGCAAATAAAATAGAAACGGAGAGAGTTTTTATTCTAACTTTCACATTGCTTCAGCAGCTCTCAATTTTCTCCTTATTCTTTCTTTCTGTCTCTGGGTGTGTTTGCATTGAGTAACTTTGATAAGAGATACCATAACTGGATCTTTTTACTTCTGCTAGTGTTGGATTTGCTTAAGCATCATTTTGCTTCCTTTGTCCACTAAACTTAATGAAAGCCCTTGATTATAGAAACCTGTGTTTTCCAATCAGTTCCACCAACAAAACAGTTTGGAGATATTAATTGATTATAGAAACCTGTGTTTTCCAATCAGTTCCACCAATATTAATTGCTACAGCTTTAACTGCACTGAAAATGGAGTTTTGCAATGAACTAACCTACGTGCCTGGGATGGCTCCAAGATCTGCTAATCAGGCAAAATTTGAAGATGGGGGAATGCAGGTAAGACATCCTATATGACACTTATCATTCTTTATGAACAACTTAAATACTAAATAGCATGCTTTCTATCCCCACCCCCTTTCTATAGATATGTAATCACTTTCAAATCTGATTTGGGCTTCCTAAATTATTACTGTGATATGCACTAAAGTGCCATCTAGGTAATTTTGGGAAAAGTTATGGGTATTTGAGGATGCTGCAGAAAATTAGGGTTTTTTTGGTAAGTTTGACTCCGTTTTTTCCTTACTTTAGGTGTTGTCAAAAGAGGATAATGAGACGGTGGAACAATGCCGAGCTATGATCAAAAGAGGCGAATGCCCACCCCTATTGGTAG
The DNA here is from genome assembly GCA_947648045.1 of Beta corolliflora. Classification (NCBI taxonomy): domain Eukaryota; kingdom Viridiplantae; phylum Streptophyta; class Magnoliopsida; order Caryophyllales; family Amaranthaceae; genus Beta; species Beta corolliflora. The sequence continues at coordinate 219,621 of CANSZD010004085.1, read as the reverse complement.
TTTACGACTCATGTGAAGGGTACTTGATCTTGAACCCCATAATCTTTTATTGTTTCTGGTTTGAAGCTTGATTTTTGCCTTTTATTATCTGCGTCAATGCAGGTACACTGTTGAGGCTGCTAACAAACGTGGAAATATTGCTCGATTTGTTAGTGGCATCAACAACCGTACTACGTGAGCCCTTTATTTTTTGGAAATATTGTCAAAAATAGACTGAACTGTAGACCAACAAATAAATATAGACTGAAGTAAGAAAATTGACAGAGATAGACTGAACTAAAACTTTGTAAACAAAAATAGATTTAATGATGTTAAAATTGAATATTCAGGCATGTAAGTACTACTATGAATGATGGCCCATAGTTGAGTATTTTTTCTGCATTTCCTTAGTTAATGGCCATAGCTCAGTTTAAGCATGGTTAGCATGGGAACAGCAGTGGGGGTGGGTGGCGATGCAGGGGGCGTAGAGGGTGGGGGGGGTGCGGTGGGGGGGGGCGTCTTTGGGGTAAAGGGCAAAGGGGGGGGGGGGGGCGAAGTTTGAGGGTGGGGGGGCAAGCGGTGGGGGTGGGGGCGATGCGGTGGGGGTGGGGGCGGTGCGGGGGGTGGAGGCAGTGCGGGGAGGTAGAGAGTAGTGCGGTGGGGTGGGGGCGGTGCGGGGGTGGGGGCAAGGCAAAAAAATTAATTCTCTGTAGTCAATCCTCAGTAGTCATTGTCTGATGCTGCAAGCAATATTTGCCCTTTACCCCGCTCAAATAATTATATCTTGTTGCCAACAATGTAAAATTTCTATTCAAATCTGAATAGAATCAAAGCAGAGGTCAATGTGCAGTATATTGTTCTCCATCTAAAGACCCTTAATTCTCTGATCTGCTTGAGACCACATGCTTTTGCAGGTTCTACTTGCCACCAGTGGTGGGCATCTTGTTTACTTGGAAATTGGTGATGGAGTTTTGACATAAGTGAAACATGCACACTTGGAGTATGAGATATCATCTCTTGACATAAATTCCATCGGTCAAAATCCAAATTATAGTCAGCTAGCTGCTGTTGGAATGTGAACAGATATAAGTGTTAGGATATTTTCGCTTCCAGATCTTAATCTAATCACCAAGGAGAATCTCAGAGGAGAGATAATTCCTCGCTCTGTTCTTCTATGCTCTTTTGAAGGGGTAAGTAGTTCAGCATGCTTGTATGAGTCCATATTCATGCAACTCAAGTTCATTTTTTCTAACTCTGATTCAGTGAAGGGTGTTGAAATGTATATGATAATAGTGAATATGTTTGCTTCGATTTTGTTCTGGAACATGACTATGAGACATAGTATCTCTGTGTTCATTTTTACTTTATTGCAAACTGTTTAGATTCTCAGGTTTTTGGTTTCTTATTGCTGCTGTTGTATATATCTAGCATAGAACATGCAGATAATAGAACGAAAAGTTTCATCAGAACTCCTTGACGTTGGGTGCTTTTTAGTGAGGTCTGATTAATTTTAATGAGTATTGATATATGCTATTGATTTCATATCGATTAATAATGAAAAAATGGAAAAGAAAAAAAAAATTGGTTTTTGGGGTGGTCAACCGCTGCGGTTTTGGGTCAAAACCGCAGCGGTTAATGATTAACTGATCTGGTTTAGGACCGTATCAGTTAATATTTAGGGACTGCTGCGAGTCTAACCGATGCGGCCCAAAACCGGAGCGGTAAGCCCGATTTTGACCGCAGCGGTTGAACTTTTTTCCACTAGTGTTTTGAGCCTAAAAATGGTCATACTTGCCCTGGTTTGTTTCATTCTATTATGAAAGAATTTAGAGTCACGATCGCCTTGTGTGAGCCATGTTTTGCGTGCCAGCTTTCCCCATGATTTTTGATTGAATAAAAGAACTTTTCCTGTTGGATGATCAAACGTTGCATGTGTTAAATGAGAATGTCGTTGTAAGGTTAGTTCCACAATTTTTCTTGTAATTCTTTAATTTTAGCATCATTTGATGCAAGTTTATGAGAAGTATGCTTGAAAGTTTTTTTTGCCCATTCTTTGAGATCGCATTTGATGCGACTAAGATTCTGCTGTATGCGGAAGAAACGAGAGCCTGAGATTGGAGTTCTCCAATGTTTTTGGACTATATTATGTGAATGGGATTCTAAGGTCCAAAAATTTTGAAAACAGAAAGGTGGGGGACGGAAGTTATGCTCATCGTTAGTTGAGAAAATAATCGGGGCATGGTCAGAGACTGTAAAATTACCATAGCAAATTGTGCTATTTGAAAAGTCCGTGTAAAAAAAATTGCTACAAAGAGCCCTATCTAAACGCTCATAGATATTTAAAAAACCTCGCCACGAGAAGGCATGGTGTAGGCATGGGATGTCAATGGTTGTAGCATTGGTCATGAGAGAAGGTAATCGTTGTAACTGAGACGATTTAAGGGGCGCCCCCCCAATTTATCGGAAGGGGATAACATTTAATTGAAGTCCCCGAGGAGTAGCCAAGGAAAGTGCAGGGAAGTTATGTAGTTGCTAAAAAAGTGCCAGTAGACATCTTTTCTGTATTTTTTGCAGGGTAATAAGTTCCAAGAATGGAGTATATTTTTTGATTAGGTTTATAGAGGATGTCAAGGTGTACAAGGTGATCTTGCATAAAATTATTTTGCAACGAAATGTTAGTGCTATTCCAGCAAATCCACATACCTCCAACGTGATTAACCAGGTTTATAATGATTTTATTGTGAAAGTGAAGTGCTTTGAGGATGCGTTGACTATTGGCGTTGTTTGTAAGTGTCTCTATAATGAAAAAAATCATGATTGTATTTATTTTTTAAATAAATGAATTCACTCAAAGCTTGGAGTTTTTCCCCCCTTGTATATTCTAGCATAGGACTTTCATGGTGCAAATGTATGAAGTGGTAGATGGGCCTGGATGAATAGCCGACGTAAGATAATACGATAGAATTTTCGTATTAGAAGGTCAGCGAAAGGGCTACTGATATCAAGGCCCAAAAGAAAGGCCAAGGGGAGAGAGATCTGGGGGCAGTTTTGGCCCAGATTGCTGGGCATAGACATCAAGTTGTACCTGAAACAGAAAAAAAGTTCATTAGGGGATGGAAAAACATCCATGTGAGTTTGCAAGTGTCTAAGCACTCGATTCCATAAGGTTGAAACAACCCAGTTGAATGAAATCAAAGATTTCTTAGGCCATAAGCCAACACCACATAGCGGTGTAGTTAACCAGAGACAATCTCCAGGGGAGAAAAATCCCATCCACGCAAGGGAAGGTGGAGGAGGAGCCTGTAAAAAGTAAGCAGGTACATTAGAAGTGTTCAGAATATGAGATTGGCAAAAATGAGAAGGAAACAAAAAAGTAAACCGATTCATGTAGTGAATGGACAAAAGATAATTAAGTAAGGTGCAAGAGTAAAAGAGTCGATACAGTAAAGTTAAGCAGGATAGAGTGAGAGGGTTAGCGCAAAGAAAAGCACAAAAGGAAAAGGATGATGCGAAGAAAAACCCCATTAAGTAAATAAAAACAAGAGCTTCATTAATCGTAGATAAAGGTAAGTGCTTACATGAGAAATTGAAAAAAACATAACTAAATAAAACTGAAAACTAGGAGGAGATTGGCAAAAGGTGCCATGATCCAATAAGCACATAAAATAGAAGATACATATGGCACCACAGATGATAAAGATAAAAAACCGCCTCCTAGAGCAAAAAAGAACATGACTGAAGAGAGTAATTATCATGGAAGGTTAGGGGTAGGAGGAGTAGAGGGGGGGACCCTCATACTCATCCCTCTTTCTTCTCTTCTGGCCATCCTTAGCATCATTTTCTTCCACGGAATTTGAGGGGTTGTCCATGTTGGCAATGTAGTCATCCATCTCTGTGTCAAGGGAGGGAATGGGCTGATGATGAACAACACCAAGGGCATTCAAAAAAGCTGCGTCAATGTCGTCCTCAGTAGAGGTACACTGGTCTTGATCATTGACAGTTTCATCAAATAGGAGGGGAGGATTCAGGTGGACAACATTATCACAGTTGACTTGGAATTTAGTGAGGGAAGCAAAATCGTTGGAAATAGAAACATTAGCTGCAGGAGAGGGAGGGGAGTTGGAAGGTTGGCGAAATGTGGGATGTTCAGTAGAATTTCGGGTATTCTGAGGCTTTGGAATAGCCTTGGAGCCTGAAGGGTTTCTGTCTTTGAAGCCTTGACGGGGGAGGAATCGAGTGCGAGTTCTTCGTTGAGGTTTTACAAATAACCAATCAGAGGTGGTGGAAGAAGAAGATGATGAGTGAGGGTTGAGATTGCTAGTTTCGAGCTGGGCAACAACTAGGTCAATGCATGGGGTGGGTTTTTTAGGGCAGTTGGTAAGGGTGTGATATTTTTGACCGCACAAGGGGTACACTTCATGTACACCCTCGTAGGAGAGGAAGTATTTAGTGTCTTTATCGTCAGAGGTAATAGTAATGGAGCGAGGAACGGGACGGGTAATGTTAATGTTAAGGCAAACTCGTGCAAATTGCGCCTTATCATCGTTTTGGAGAGTGAAACGATCCAGCTTAATTAGATGACTAATTTTGTGAGTGAGAATAGCTAACCTGGGCCAGGACCAGAATTCATTGGGAAGGAAAGGAATCCTAACCCATTGGTCGACGTGAGTTAGATTGCAAAAGAAGGGTTTGAACCTTGGCCTCCATGGAAGGAGAACAAAGTTGAGCCCTTGAACGAACCATGGCCTTTTATCCCATATATCATCTTTGTCAAGGGGGTTGGAAAATTTGATCAAAAACCAGCCATTAGCGAGGTAACGAAGGGCAAACTCACCATGGATGAAGCTCTAATCACGACGGAGACGAGTAGTAACCGCCACAAGAGGGATGTTTTCACCCCAAATCTTGCCAAATAGGCAAGTGGAGTTGAGGAGAGCAAGCTCGGTTGCATCAAGGGGGGGGTGGGGGGCTTCGGCGCTATACTTGGGGGAGTTGGACTTGGAATGTCTGCGATAGGAGGACTTGTGTTCCTTGGTTGAGGGGGAGAGGGAGGTGCACTGTCACCGTTATCAACCAAGTGTGGGATTGCGGAGGTTGTGGAATTGGTCTCACTAAGATTGTTATCCATAAAGGTAATTGTAATGGGTAGGGTCCTATCAGAGTGAGTGGGAAGGGTATCATTAGTGCTAGAGGATTCGAGGGAGTCGACATAGCTTTTAGGCAAAAGGTTACCAGACATGAATGAAAACAAGGAGTGAGTTGGAGTTGAGGAAGATTTAACTAAGGAAAATAAAACGAGAGAGTGCGCAAGAGCAGTGTGAAGTGAAGCAGATAAGTGAGAGTGATGCGACTTTAAATAGTGGCGAAGAGTGCTAATGCAAGGGAGAGGGGGAAGGAAGAGCAAGTTGATTAAATTGAATAAAATATGATTAAGCATATTAGAGTAGCAGAGAGTGGAAGAAGGATCGAGAAGCAAGGAAAACCAAATAGGCTTACACGCAAATGACTGAGTTAAGTAAACAAAAAAAGATAAAATAAATTGCAAGTAAAACAATTAACTAAAAACAAAGAAGATGTGAATCGACACTTCCCTGGGATTTTTTTTGGCAGATTAAATCTTTCTTCGGCTCGAGCAGCAATAGAGATATCCATCTCATTGGTCAGATTAATTACCTTATTGAAGAATGAAGGGTAATTAATCTTTGGAAAAATCTCTAAAATCTCCATTTTTCGCTGAATCTCGATGTAGATGCAAAAATGGTTAATCTCCATCGGAAGATGATAATGACGACTTTCCCGGATATAAGTTAGGGTGAGAAAAGATACATAAAAATTGGGCTGGTTGTAAGAGAAATAGGGGGTATTCTTGAAAAAGTGTGAATTATAGTCATGATTAGGGTCTATTAAGGAAGGGGGGTAGGATATGGGTAATTAAGCAGATGTAAATTAGGCGTGGAGTTGTCAGATTGGTGGAACTGGGTAGAGGAGGCCATGGAAGGGAGGCGAAGAGATTTGGGTGGTTGGCTGAAGGAGCATGTTGATGGAACATAACTTTTTTTCCTTCTTATTTTTCCAAAGAAGAGCAATAGCATCATAGTGGGACTCTCTCTCTCTAGATATTCTCTCTCTCTGGGATAGTAAAATCCCCGTTTATGAATGTATACATGCAATATTATATGCCTACACACTATCCAATGTACTACGTACTTTGTTGCATAATAATTTTAATTATGTATAAGTAAAAAATTTAGAAAGTTGATATTTTGAAAGTAAGCATGCATTAAGAAGAATCAAAATAAGGTCACACTTGATTATATGTATTCTTATACATTTATAAACATTGATTACTATGAAAAATCTTGCGTACGCATGTATTAATAAACGGAGTAAATAATTGTTATTTTTATATGATCTATTGGAACTCAACTTGTGTTATGAATTAGTATCACCATGATTGTAGAATCTTGATTTTATGGATGTATCTTTTTTCGAGTGTATGAATTTTGGCAAAAATATTGCTTTTATATCATGACATAGTACAAGTCACACTTCAACAAATGAAATATGTTTTATTATGAACTCTACTACTCCATTATATATAATGACACAAGTAGTAGAATAAATATTTGTATGGATTACCCATGCTTATATGCTACTCTAAAAACTAAATATATTAGATTTATTATTGTATGTGTTAATGTTCGATTAGAGATATTATTTGTATCATAAATCATAATCTTAGTCAAGTTGGCAATATTGTTACACTTCTAATGTCAAAATATAATACTAGTAGTAAAAAAAAACCTAGTCGCGGGCGCCTCTCTTCTCTCTAGATTCCATTATCCATGCGAATAATTTTTTTTAATATTTATTAACATTAATCCTCGCTTAAATATCTTCTCGTTAAGACTAATCCTAGCTTGAAGAGGTTTTTTCATTAAGACTAATCCTTCTTTTATTCTTTATGAGGTTTCTAATCTAATATTGAATAGGTTTATCCTAATGTTAATTATATATAAATAGTAAAACGCTTATGAATCAACCATATTAATTCAATAACATCTTCTATTAGTTCATAGCAAAGTTAACTCCCTTAACCCTACTACTTTACTTGGTACCATGACCACCCTAACCATGAATCGTTCTCCATTGACATCAACGTCGATACCCGGTGTTGATGTCTCTTCTATTGGGGCAGTTTTACCGAGCAACAAGATAAAGCACAAATTGAGTATATGATCCAAACCTCCAACCATATACAGTCTATAGCTAACCAAGCTAGGCACAAATTGTGTCATGTTCTTGGCCTAGAAAGCCTCATGCCACATTGGGCTAAGCCTGAAATAAGCCCAAACAAAAAGTCGTGTCGAGCCGGACATGCCCCGAATTTTCAAAGAGGTGATCGACCATGCACCACTACCCCATATGTCGTGTGAGTGGTCCCTTCTAAAGATATGCACTTTTTTTCGATTGATTATAAGTGAGCCAATAGGCTTGTGCCCGGCCTGGCCAAACTCGTTCCAAGCCAGCTAGGGACATGCCCAACTCTAAATTAGAAAACATTGAAAATATAAAAAATAAAAATACAAAAATGAAAGAAAGCAAGTTAAACCATAAAATACTATTTATATGGAGTATCGTATTATAACTAAAACACAAACTTATCATTCAACTATAAACCTTGTTCATGTTATTAAAAAAAGTATGATCCGGGCTAAAGTGTGTTTTCTAGTTACTCGATATACATGTTGGAACTGATTCTTACCTTTAAATCATTTAATTATAGGACTTTGATTTCTCTTAACATCTGCAATAAGATAAGGTATAAATGAGACATATGTTCCTAAATTCCTAACCTTCAACAATATAAAGTCCATAGCTAGGCACAACCTATGTCATCTTGGCCTAGCAAGCCTTGTGCTACATTAGACTAGCCCTGAAATATGCTAAAGAAAAATCGTGTCTTGCTGGTCTGCTAAATATGCACCCAAATTTCAAAAGAGAGGATCATGCACCACCTACATCATGTGTCATGCAAGTGATCCCTTCTTAAAATGTTTATAGGAATTTTTCTTTTAGTTGATTATGATTGAGCCAACAGTCTTCTGTCGACCAAGCCAGCTCGAGACATTCCCAACTTTAAATTACGAATCACTAAAAATATAAAATATAATATACAAAAACGATAGAGAACAACTATTTTATGGACTTTGGACTAAAGTACAATGGCCAATGGGCTATGGATTGATCCAAAAATTGGCCACATTGTTTTGAGTTTCTTATCAAAAAAGAATCCAACCAATTAAAACAAAACCCCCAAAATTCTCTCTCTCTTCAACGTCTCTTTCTTACCTGTGCGACTATCGGATTCCGGCGACCGGCGTAATTTACCGGCGAATTCGAAGAAATCGTGCGATTCTCAGTAGCTTCTGTGGACTACTCGATTAAACTTTAGGGTTCTTTGGTTTTATCTTATTATCAGGTAAGTGAGTTGAAGTTCGAATTTTTTTTAAACATTTTCTCATTGATTATTTTTTGTGCTTTCATATTGTTTTTTTTTTGGTATTATCTCTGAGAACTCTTATCACTTCATTTAGCCAATTAGACATAGCAGATTTTGAGGCAATATGAAAATACTACTGATTTTTGTTTGAAAAATTGTAAATTTTTTATTTGTGATTGTCTATCTAATTTCGAATTATCTGCAAAAATGAAAAAAAGGTTTAGATTGTTCCACAGGGAATTTGGTGGAATGTGAAAATTAAGTGATTTTTGGCTTAGAATTTTCCCTGAGGATTATGAAAAATTTGGAATTATTAATGGTTTTTGTTGGAAAATTGTAACCTTTATCTGGGTGAGTGAATTTTTAATTTAATTTTGAGTGCCTTCATAAAAAGTTTTGATCATCCTTTGTGAAATTCTGAATTAATGTGAAAATATTTCAGTGAAATATGATTCTGATTGCCTGAGGATTTTGATGGTATTAGAGTTTAGAAAGGGCGGAAATTGAAGTGATTGATGCATTGAATTGGGTAATTACTGCAAAGAATTATTTGATTCTACCCGGAAAGTAAAGAAAGAAAAATATGTAAAGGAAGTAAGGTTGTTGGTTCACCTGTGTGAACTATTGCAGTGAAATTGATGAACACGGTCAGGCAAAGGTCCCTGGGCGGTGGGGGTCAGCATGTATTGGATTACCTGAAGCGAATGCACTCTGAGAATCCTAATTTTTATTATGCAATTCAGGGTGAACATGATCCTTCAACTGCCAATATTTTCTGGATTGATGCTGCTTCACGGATTAACTATACCTACTTTGGTGACACGGTTGTTTTTGATACGTCATATGGTAGCAATGGCTATAAAGTACCGTTTGCAACATTTACGGGACTAAATCATCATGGGCAGCCAATACTTTTTGGCTGTGCATTGCTGCTTAGTGAATCAGAGTCTACCTACAATTGGCTGTTTCAAACGTGGCTTCACGCAATGTCAGGGAAAATCCCAGTCTCGATCACAACGGAGCCTGATAGATTTGTGCAGGTGGCGGTGTCTCAAGTTTTCCCCAATATCCGGCTTCGTTTTTGCAAATGGAGCATGTTTAGAGAGACGCAAACTCATTTGGGTCATGTATACCAATCACATCCTACTTTTGAAGCAGATTTCAGGAAGTGTGTTAATGAGAGTGAGACAATTAAGGAATTTGAGACTAGGTGGGGGATGCTTTTGGGACAGTATTATTTGATGGATGATGAATGGCTGCAGTCAGTTTATGATGCTCGGCGTCAGTGGGTCCCTGTTTACATCCAAGACACTTTCTTTGGTGAGCTCTTTGGTGAAGGGAATGAGGCTGGACATTTGTACTTCGATGGGTTTATAACTGCTGATACTACCTTAGAATTGCTGATTAAACAGTATGAAAAAGCTGTTGCAAGTTGGCATGAGAAGGAACTACTGGCTGATGATGATACAAATAATACATTGCCCATGTTGAAGACTCCATCTCCAATGGAGAAACAAGCTGCAAATGTTTACACCAGAAAAATATTCATGAAGTTTCAAGAGGAGCTTGTTGAGACCCTGGCTAATCCTGCAACAAAATTCGAGGATTCAGGAGGGGTCACTACTTTTCGTGTTGCCAAGTTTGGGGAAGACCATAAAGCTCATATTGTTAGTTTTAACTCTTTAGAAACAAAAGCTAGTTGTAGCTGCCAAATGTTTGAATTTTCAGGTATCATTTGTAGGCACATACTAGCAGTTTTTAGGGCAAAGAATGTTCTTACTCTTCCTTCAGAGTACTTATTGAAAAGATGGACAAGAAATGCTAAATGTGGAGCTGCATTGGATGAATATTCTGCGGAGGAGTCGACTAATTCACGAGAATCTCTGACTATTAGATATAACAATCTAAGGCAGGAAGCCATTAGATTTGTGGAAGAAGGTGCAAAATCTGTTCATGTTTACCATGTAGCTATGAACGCTCTGCAGGAAGCTGCAAAGAAGGTTGCTGCCACAAATAACCGAGGTCTTGGAGTATCACAGGGTGGCTATCTGACAAATGGTGACAATCAAGTGACATCGGGACATCTAGCAGTAAGTTTGGCAATTTTTGGGAAACATTATTTTCCTGTTTTTTTTTATGAATAATGTCAAATGGAGTATTGATTCCTCCTATGCGCTGAACTTGAAATTAGTTCCATGGATACCGTCCACGTAGGACAACATGCCAAAATTTTGGTTTTTTAATTAAACCGCTACTCCAAGTTAATAGCAATAATGTTTCATTGAAGTTGACCGCTACTTGAAATAGCGGTTATATTGTGTCCCAAAGACCAGCTATAAGGCACGCGTATAAACCGCTACTCAAGAGTAGCAGTTCATTACAGAACAAGACCAACGCAAGACAAAAGGGGGAATGCGCGCCACGTGGGAGCTGTGCATTCCCCCTTTTGTCTTGCGTTGGAATTTACGGTATAAACCGCTACTCTGAGTAGCGGTTTTACCTCGTAAACCGCTACCGCCAGTAGCGACTTAACTTAAAGTTAACCGCTACTCAGAGTAGCGGTTTGCTTTGACGGAAAAAAAAAAAAAAAAATTCTCGCGTGCTGTCTTACGTGGACGGTACCCATGGATTTAATTTGAACTTTGGCGCATATGAAGAATTAATACTCTTTTTAACATTATTCATGGAAAAAATTCTTATTTTCCGTGCAAAATCATAAAATTACACTTCTTTGTGAATGCTGATCAGTGCTACACTTTCTTGGGGTTGGTATGTTCTTTTCCTTGTTTATGGCTGCCGACTTTTACATTACGCAAATCTTGGGTTTTAGTTCTTTTATATAGCACTGGTGGAAGCATCAATGTAGGTTATCCTGGTTTTTGCATTTATGGCAAATTGTGGAGCATTTTTAAACTCAATTTCTTCTTTCTTGATCAATTCCTATGATTGACCATGCTGTTTATGATTAAACACACTTTATATGTAATTCATCACTGGCTTACTTTTTTTTATGATTTTTTGAATGGTTATTAGACAATTAAGGTATACTGGAAATGATGCTTCCTTTTGCTAGTGTAATTAAGTGTAAACTGATGCCAGAATATGATTTTTGTTTAAAAATTTTGAGGGCTTTCTCGACCATAATAGCTATGAATAATCTTGCAGCATTATTAATGCTTAGTATAACCACTTATTTTCTTACCCATAACTCTAAGAACTATGTTTAGCATTATCCTTTTATTCATTAACTTTTTTTCTTGTGCTATAGGAGGAGAAGGTGAAGAAGATCAGAGAACTGACAGCTGAGTTGGAAAATACAAACAAGCGGTGTGAGGTGTATCGTGCAAACTTGCACGCAGTGCTGAAAGATATGGAGGACCAGAAGTTGAAGCTTTCTGTTAAAGTGCAGAATGCAAGACTTAGTTTGAGAGAGTAAGCTGCCAGAATATTTACCAAGAATTCTTAGATTGAGATGCTGTAGATATTAGTAATAGAACTAGTCTGATTTTTCGAGAGTTTCCTTGTGGATAATGGGATGCATTGAGATTATGAACCTGTAATGAATTAACATAACCTTGACACCATTGATGACAGATTATGAGGAAGATAATGAGTATTTGATTGATAAAGTGAAAATACAGCAAAACTAAATGATATTCAAGCTTTCGAGAGGCTTGGTTCTCTCCCAAAATGAACTCTTAAAAGCTCACCCAAATTCTCATCTATTTTCAACATGCCTTCTTCTTTCTCATTACCACTATATATAGACTACTTGGCCCTAACAAACTATCTAACTTATTCCTCAAGCTAACTAATGAAGAGACTCCCTAAAATACCCTTACCCCTTAAATATCGATTCATAACATTACCGGCCCCTCAAACTTCCACCTTGTCCTCAAGGTGGGTAGTAGTTGGCACTAAATTCCCTGCCTCGGTAAAGGTGGTCAGTGCCATCCTTGATGTCTGGCTTCCATTGCCTTTGAAGCTCCTCAGTGGTGAAACTTTGCATCTCCTCAAAAAGCACAGCAAAAGAATGGTCCATGAAAATGTCATGAGGGGGAGGTAAGGTTTGGCTGGGATTGCGGTGATGGAAAAAATGACTTGGATTGTTGGAGGGAAAAATCAGAACTGGTTGATTGAGGAATTGGGTGGAAAGAATGAGTTGGCAGAGCACTGTAGTGAAAAGGGTTGAAAAATAGGTTATAGTGAAAGGGTTCCGGAATAGGAAGGACTTTGTGGAGTGTTTTGATGGTTTGGTGTTGTGGGTTCGGAGAATTTGGATGTGGGAATCCAAAAAGAAATTGGGCTGAAAAATAAAAAGTTGGGTGGGTTTAAAGAAAATTGGGTTAGGTTGAGAGGTGATTATGTTAGACAAGTGTGGGCTGAAGATTTTGGTTGTAAAAGAAAGTGGGTATTTGAGTTGAAGATGTGAAAAATTGGGTATTAAATATTGAAATGAGAAAGTGGGCCTACTATTATTCAGCCCACAAATGGGACTGGTATCATGCAGTTGGGATGAAATTAAACCATTGAATTTCATAGAAAGTGAGAAGGACACGTGGGTTTCCTCAATTTTGTTTTCAACCTTTTGGCTATTTACAAAATTGCCCTCAGTAGTACAATATTCTGGAATTTTCTCAATTCTTTCACCCACAGCACGTATCTTCACCCACCTTACATCATCTTTGCTTATGTCATCTTGCTTGCAATTTACGATATTACCCTCACAAATATCTGCCATATTTGACTCCCTCTTCAAGCCAATAAAATCTTCGGCCGTTTCAAAGACCACCAACAATAACATCTTCTGGAACCGTCGCTCGCTGCAACTCCAATCCTCGTCAAAATCGAGCTGCGCTCCACCGGAAAAGCCGCCCGCACTTGCAAAAACCCCAGATCCGGACCCCACATAATCTCCTTCATTTCTCCTTCCTTCCATTCGTCTTTTATCATCGGCCGCCAATCCACAAGCACCCTCTACTGAAATTTTTCTGGTGCAGCAACCTTTACCTGTCCTCCCTTCAGCATCTCCAGCGACACTGAAACCACCAGGACCACCCCCGGATCCACAACTCACAAAGCTTCCTGTGAAACCACCACATCCGCCCCCCATATAACCACTTACTTGTTCACCGCCGATGTTACCACGAGTCGAAGAAAACGTAGCATTTACAGGTTGACATTTATCCAGAATTGACACCACCTCTTCCTCCTCCCTCTTAGAATCTACTAGGTTATCTTCATCCTCAAGTCCCTCCTGTGTCCGCTTCAGTTCCAGTTGGATTCGAGAGAAAGCTTCATCAAGTTTCTTCTCCATTTCTTCTAGAACCTTCTGAAATGTTCCATTGACGCACCTCTTTGGTAGCGCTGCACCACCAGATTTACCTCCGGCAAAGACACCTGGGCGGCCACTAGATCTCGCATCTCCAGCACCACCTTGCTCAAATATTTCTCCGGTGGTTACTTCACTTGCAAAACTACCATAACCACCACTCAATCTTCCATGTCCAAGGGAACCAGGACCTCCGCCAGACCCGGAGCCACCGGCACCGCCTCTCTCGAATACACCATCAGATACAAAACTTGAGACAATACCAATCTCATGTCCCGATCTATTCCCCTTGAATTTGTCGTGAACACCACCCTCCATACCACGAGATTCACCACCAAATCTTCCTCCAGTGGTGTATACTCCAGCAAATTTTCCGCCGGTCAAGTCTGGTGACTCTTCGCTAGTGGGATAAACTCCAACATCATTTTTAAAGGCTATGTTCTTCATATTTCGCTCTTCCGGTCGGTTGTCTTCAAGCTCCTCTTGAAAGTTAGTGGTGGTGGTTTGAATTTCTTGAGGAAAAACCACCAAGGGTTTCATCATTTCTACCCCCTCTTTCAAAGTTGATTGTTCAACTTGTACTCGCCTCAGAAACTCCGGTGTAGAAGGAAAACGCCGCACCAACATTTGCTTAAACTCCTCCCACTGCCAGAAGGGGCGTCGCAGATGCTCCCACCAAAACCACATTAGCGTGTCAACATCACAACCAATAATGGCCACCTTGAACTTCTCTTCTTCACTAAACCAGAATAGTTGGAAGTAATCTTCCATCTCCCAAATCCATTCATCCAGATTTCCTCCATCAAAGAGAGGAAGTTGAAGCTCATATCGGATGACTTCCAACCTTCTCAAATCTGGATACCGTGGATTCAAGCTCCCCATGATTTCTGTAAATCCCTCATTGATCAGATTTCGAATAAACTGCATTTTTTTTTTTTTTTGGGTGAAAAACGAAAAATCAGCAACTTAATCTCCCTGAATCGAACTGCTCTGGTACCATTTGTAATGAATTAACATAACCTTGACACCATTGATGACAGATTATGAGGAAGATAATGAGTATTTGATTGATAAAGTGAAAATACAGCAAAACTAAATGATATTCAAGCTTTCGAGAGGCTTGGTTCTCTCCCAAAATGAACTCTTAAAAGCTCACCCAAATTCTCATCTATTTTCAACATGCCTTCTTCTTTCTCATTACCACTATATATAGACTACTTGGCCCTAACAAACTATCTAACTTATTCCTCAAGCTAACTAATGAAGAGACTCCCTAAAATACCCTTACCCCTTAAATATCGATTCATAACAGAACCATGAATGAAGAATTCAGACAGAGCTACCCTGAAGAAGGTTACTGCTCGTAGTATCAGAAGGTTCACTTGATTCACAACCAAAATGACTATTGTATGATTTTCTGTCTAGAATTAGTGAAGAAGCACAAAGAATGCTTGACTTTCTATTTCAGTAAAGGAATACAATAAATACATCCCTAATGTACACTAGTGGGCCAACACTAAAATACATGAAATAAACAATTGAAATAAGCCCATATAAGAATAGAATAATAGCCCAACCAATATTAGACAAATGTACACAAAATATAATCTCAATACCCTCCCTCAAGTTGGAGCATGAAGATTACAAATGCCCAACTTGTGAAGGAGAAACTCAAACTGACGTTGACCCAGAGCCTTAGTGAAAATATCTGCCAACTGGTCAGTTGTAGGAACATAAGAAGGACTAATAGTGCCATCTTGAACAAAGATCGCGGAAAATGACAATCGACCTCAATATGTTTTGTACGTTCATGAAAGACCGGATTTTGGGCAAGATACAAAGCAGACTGACTATCGCAATATAAAAGCATGGTCCGAGGATGATGCACACCAAGACTCACAAGTAAACCCTTGAGCC
The DNA here is from genome assembly GCA_947648045.1 of Beta corolliflora. Lineage (NCBI taxonomy): Eukaryota > Viridiplantae > Streptophyta > Magnoliopsida > Caryophyllales > Amaranthaceae > Beta > Beta corolliflora. The sequence continues at coordinate 203,890 of CANSZD010004085.1, read as the reverse complement.
ATTTCAATTCGCAAGTAACATGAGCCATCGACCTATACTCGATCGGCTTCAGCTGAAGAACGAGAGACTGTAACTTGTTTCTTGGTTTTCCAAGAAATAGGAGAGCACCCAAGAAAAACAAGCCACCCAGATAAAGAACGACGAGTGAGGGGGCAACTCGCCCAATCAGAGTCACACCAACCAGACAAGTTCAAATCGCAATCAGACCGAAGGAGAATACCTTGACCTGGACAACCTTTCAAATAGCGCACCACTCGTAAAGCAGCATCCCAATGATCACGTCGCGGCTCGTGCATAAATTGGGACAGGATATGAACCGAGTAAGCTAGATCAGGACGAGTGAAAGAAAGGTAAATAAGGCGTCCCACCAACCTCCGATAGGACTCTACATTACCAAGCAAAGGACTCGTCGAGCGAGCCAAGTGATGGTTTTGCTCCATAGGAAAAGTAGCCGGCTTAGCCCCGAGAACCCCAACCTCTGAGATAATGTCAAGAGTATATTTTCGCTGACAAAGAAAAATTCCCTCTTGATTACGAGCAACTTCCACCCCCAAAAAATATTTTAAAACGCCAAGGTCTTTCATATGAAAGCAATCACTGAGATATTTCTTGAAAATAGCAAGAGCAGCGGAATCATTCCCAGAAAGTATCAAATCATCCACGTAAACAAGAACATTAATTTGGCATTTACCTTGTTGAAAGGTAAATAATGAGTAATCAGAATACGACTGTCGAAAGCCATATTGTTTCAAAGATGCCGCCAACTTGGCGAACCAGCACCTCGGCGCTTGCTTCAATCCATAAAGTGACTTTCTGAGTCGGCACACATGATTAGGTTGAGTAACCTGAAACCCGGGGGGCAACTTCATGTAAACTTCTTCTAAGAGATCACCGTGCAAGAAGGCATTATGAACGTCCATTTGATGGAGCTCCCAATTTTTAGCTGCAGCAACAGCTAAAAAAACACGCACTGTAGTCATTTTAGCAACAGGGGCAAAAGTATCAGTATAATCGATGCCAGGAACCTGATGATTACCGAACACCACTAAGCGAGCCTTTAGGCGCTCAACACTACCATCAGAATTATACTTCACCTTGTAAACCCAACGGCTACCAAGCGCACGCTTTCCGGGAGGCAAAGTCTCCATAGTCCACGTACCATTTTCTTCCAAAGCATGAATTTCATTTTGCATGGCTTTTCTCCAACCTGGGTCTTCCATAGCATCTTTAAAGGAATAAGGTTCAACGCCTTCGGTAACAGCTGCAAGAAAAGCTCGATGTCTCGTAGAAAAACGGTCACAATTCACAAAATGTGCTATAGGATATGGCATACCTGAGGAATGACATGAAGACGATGAACGAGAGGAAGGAGATGGACTTAACTTTTGCACAGAAGTAGTCAAAACAAAATCACGCAATTTTACCGAAGTCTGTTTGGCACGCTGCCCACGACCCATCTCGGAAGCTACAGACTCACCACCGGCAGCAGCTACTTCAGTAGGCATTTCCTTGGGGACAGCAGCCCTTACAGGCGATTCAGAAGACTGCACTTGCACAACCGCATTTTCCTCGCCACTGATGGTCTGCCCAGTTACTGTGTTGCTGCTTCTGGTTGCTGAAATGCTGCTGCCTGGCTGAGTAGTCCTGCTTCCTGCTTGCACAGGGCTGCTACCTGCCTGTATTGCAGTACCAACTTGCTGCCCGACAAGTTCCTGCATTCTCACTGCAATTTCCTCTTCTACAGGAGCCAACAAATAATCAGCATCCAAACTCACAGATGAAGTGTCCATGTTACCATGAGAATCCTCGGCAAAGGGAAATTCACTCTCAAAAAATTTTACATCCCGCGATACAAAATATTCCTCCTTTTCAAGATCGTAAAGCTTCCAACCTTTTTTAGTTAAGGGATATCCAACAAAGACACATCGTCGACTTCGACTAGCAAATTTGTCTCCACGTGCACATTGGTTATGAGCATAACACAAAGAACCAAAGACACGCAAATGATCAAAGGGAGGAGGAACACCATATAAAATTTCATAGGGAGACTTATAACCAAGAATGCTAGAGGGAGTTCGATTAATTAAGTAACCAGCCCCCAAGATACATTCACCCCAAAACTCAATGGGCAAGTTACCTTGAAATCGCAAAGCTCGAGCCACATTCAAGATATGACGATGTTTTCGTTCCACCCTTCCATTTTGTTGAGGGGTTCTAACACAAGAAGTTTGGAATATAATCCCATTTGAGGAGAAAAAATCCTTCATGCCATTAAATTCGGTACCGTTGTCACTTCGAACAACTTTCACCTTAGCATCAAACTGTCTCTCAAGCATAGCAAAGAAAGATAGGAAAAATTTTGGAACCTCAGTTTTATCAATCAACAAGAATACCCAAACAGCTCTAGAACGATCATCCACAAGAGTTAAGAAATAAGAAGCACCACAAGATGAACGAGTATTATACGGACCCCAAAGATCACAATGTATTAATTCAAAAATACTAGAAGCATTATGTTCACTGACAGGAAATTTATCTCTAGTTTGTTTTGCCTTTGGGCATACATCACATGCCTTACGCACTACGTTCTTACTAGATTTGACAACAAAAGGTAATGATTGCACCACCTTGTCAGAAGGATGTCCGAGACGCTTGTGCCACAACTCCAAAGACATTGGTCCACTAACGTTCAAAGCTTGTACCTTCGGAACGCCACAAAAATAGTAAAGTCCATCTCGTCGTTCACCGACTCCAATCAGGGTCCTCAAAGTTTGGTCCTGTATAACGCACAAATTATTGGTGAATTGTACAACACATTTTAAATCATCAATTAAATGGGACACAGAAATGAGATTGCATTTCAATTGTGGAGCATATAACACATTTTCCAGAACCATGGCACAATCTAGAGTTACTTGGCCACATTTCGTTGCACTCGTCTGGTTGCCATCAGGGAGTCCAACTGGACATGGTTTCATTTGCTTTACGTGAGTTAACAATTGCAAATTCCCAGTAACATGATGCGAAGCACCCGTATCAATAATCCAAAGGGAAGAACACTCACCAACCATACGATCCTCCGAAGGTTTCATATTACCAAGCATGTCCATCAACTGTTGCCATTGTGCAGAAGTCATACCAGGAAAACTTGGAGAATCAGCAACAGTTGCAGTAGAGGAGAAAGGTCCTGTGTTGTTGCTGGTAAATGTTGCACGAACCTCAGCATTGCCACGAGCTTGGCCATCGGGAGCTATGCGTTGCTGCTGCCAGGAACCCGGAGTACGCTCTCCTCCACCACGGCCTGACCCACGCCCACCACCATGGGAGCGATCACGCCATCCAGCAGGATACCCGTTCTTGGCAAAACAACTATCCACCTCATGCCCCTTACGGTTACAATAAGAGCAATGAACAATAGATTTATCTCGTCCATCAAAGCGGGGAGCATTCCGAAAATTGGTTTGGACAGCCAAGGTTGTCACAGGCTCACGTTCCGAAGCTACACGAGTTGAATTGCGTATCCGCTCCTCTTGGAGAGTAGCTTGGTAAGCACGAGCCAGAGAAGGAGGAGGTTCTTGTGACAAAAGATTAGAGCGTACCGTGCCATAAAGATCGACATTGAGACCATACAAAAATTGATGGAAACGGTCTTCGTCAAGACGCTGCTGAAGTTGTTTCCCGATGTCACACGAGCAATTGCCACACTTGCAGCCCAGAATAGGCTCATAAGAGCTCAACTCGTCCCAAAGAGCTTGTAATTGGCCAAAATAATCAACTACTGTCATGGTAATTGTTTGTTTGCAGTCCGCAAGAGCACTCTTGAGCTGTTGACGACGCGGACCATTTCCAATGCTAAAACGCTCTTTCAAAACATCCCATAGACGTTTAGCATCCTCAAAATAAGGAACTGTCTTCTTCACCGAAGGGTCGATAGTCATCAACATCCACTGAACAATCATAGAATTCACACAAAGCCAATCTTCAAGCTTAGCCGTTTCTGTTGGTTTTGTGAGAGAACCATCAACAAAACCAAATTTTCGGCGAGAAAGCAGCGAAAGACGTATAGATCGGGACCATTCCTCATAATTATCCCCACGAAACTTTACATTTGTGATGATGTTTCCTGGATTATCTTGAGAACCTAGATAATATGGGGAAGAGGGTTCCATTTTCAGAGGAGATGGAGATTTGGGGATTTCACCAGCCATGGTGGATGAGAGAGAAAAAGAACGGCTGTGATACCATGAAGAAGCACAAAGAATGCTTGACTTTCTATTTCAGTAAAGGAATACAATAAATACATCCCTAATGTACACTAGTGGGCCAACACTAAAATACATGAAATAAACAATTGAAATAAGCCCATATAAGAATAGAATAATAGCCCAACCAATATTAGACAAATGTACACACAATATAATCTCAATAATTAGTAGTCAGATTTTCCCATCTACTATGTTGTTTCACAATGTCTTAACCTTTCGTGAAATAATTATATATGATTGATTTTCTTTTTTCTGATGGATAAATGATAAAGAATTATAAATATTAATTTTCCCATCAAGAATTGTAAAATCGTGTTATTATTGACTAAATATTGGAGAAGATACTTAACTCATGGTTGCAAAGTGCATGTAGCCTAACTTCATGCTTATATATAAATATTAGTGATCAAAGGTTTTCATAGAAGATCATGAAAAGGTAAATCTTGCGCTTATTTGTGAATATACCGTTCGAACACATGACCTTTGAAATAAAATGTAAGAGTTTAACCACTAAGCCCCTACAATTTCAATGCTTAGTGTTTCAAAGTAAAACATAATAAAGTCTTAAAATTATATGTAATCATAAAGAGATTGACAATTTTTTTGATCTCTAACACTTTTATTAAGTAATAACATTTTCTTACCCTAATTCCATTGAAATTGTTATTTTTATCCCCAATTCCTTAGAAGTTTTTTTAAAAACAATTTATCATGTCATAACGTACATTTTTCAATTTTGCACTAGATAGAATAGTAAGAAAAAGCTAAAAAAATCAAGTATGAGATTTATGAGTAATAATAGATTTGATAATTGTAACTAACTCGAGGCATCGCCCGGGCCAAAATACTAGTTGTCATTTTAGAATGTTGTCTTTTAGTTGCACCACTTTTATTTTTGGTAAAGCTTTAGGGTTATTTTACCTCCTCATCCTCATTTTAATTTTTACCTACCCCTTCAACCATTTATATACTAATTAATAAATGAGCAAATAGGCCTAATTTCCTTCTCTCTCCTCTTTTCTAGATTTTTATGCAAAAATTAAATAGTGCAACTAAAAAAAACAGAGGAAGTATAGTATATGTCTTAGAGCCGCCTAATTTCATTGTATAGTTATTGTAAAAGTCATGATTTTTATATTGAATAGGTTTTATCCAAAATATATATTAGCCTTTTTTAAAATATCAATACATTATTTAATGTCAAGTTACTCCCCCCGTTCTTTTTTGTTCTTCTTACTCGGACTATTATAGTCAATCTTCAAATACTTTGTCCTTTAATATCTTGCAAAGTATAATTTTTATATGGGTCTTTCTACCCTATACTATAATAAGGCAGTTAAGAGTATCAAAAATCCTATATAATATCATTATACAAAAAATTTTGATTTTAAAATCCAATCACACTAAAAAATCTTACATGATTCTCTCTATCTTCAATATCTATCCTTATTTATTATCTCCAAATAGAATCTTATTGGATTATATTTGATGTTGATGAAATCTTGAAATTCTTAATCTCCGCCTTGTAACAATTTATATTAATATATACTAAGAGAAAATTATTAACAAATTGTGTTCTTATAAATCATGTGATGAAAAACAAAATTTAAAAAACAAAACAAAGAGTACTAGACTACCAATTAATACAATATTTAATGTAAGAGATTTTATATTATTTTATTGCTAATAGAATTGTGTCAGTGGATATTATTTTGCGTTGATTAAATTTGATTTAAATGATTTCCATATTTCCTTTCTGACAGAATCTTTCCATAATTCTAACTTCACAAAGCTTCTTAAACAAACAAAACTCTGATATCATACTTGGCCACCCCATAAACTATACCCAAAATAAGGAGTCCGAATCCTCTAGAGTTTTAATAAAGCTCTACAGGTAGAGTTGTATTCTCTGGCTGAAAGCAGTTGAACTGAATGAAATTGAATCAAGCTCAATGGAGCTGAATTGAACTGAACTAAATTGTAATTAATAAGAAATAGTATATAAACAATCATAAATTTATAATAATCAATCATAAAATAATAATAATAAAAATAATAATTACTAATTAAGTAATAATAATAATTAATGAATAATGATAATAATAAGTTAGTTATTACTAATTAGTTAAAATCAATAGATAACATAGAAAAATTAAGGCATTTAGAGGTGATGATAAAGGGCATAGAGTGGTGATGGAGAGGATAAGGTGGTGTTGCTAGGAAGGAAATGGAAGAAAGAGGGGAACTATTACCCTCATTATGGGGGATAATAATTACCCACCACCACCCCTAGGCAACTATTACCCTCATTTGAAGGGTAATAGTTCCCCTCTTTCTTCCAACCAACACCACCTTGTCCTCTCTACCACCACTCTATCCCCTTTATCATCACCTTTAAATGCCTTAGTTTTCTTATGTTTGACTTTTATTACCCCCTTAATACATTACCTTCATCCCAAGTATGCCCTTAGAGTTAAACCTTAGCCGTATTCACATAATCTGAGTGTTGCCTAACACATATATAATCCGTTTCTCTCCATAATAAAACTACTACTCTCCCTTTGTCGGGTGGAAGTAGCTAGGACCCTGCTAGTGAACCACATTAAGCTCTATGTGTTATATATTGCTTTACGTTCTCTATTCTTTATCGCCTCTATAATCCGTCATAACAAAGACTAAGGGCTTGTTCTCTCTGGCTCAAAGCAGTTGCACTGAATGAAACTGAACTAAGCTCAGTGGAGCCGAATTGAACTAAACTAAATTGTAATTAATAAGAAATAGTCTATAAACAATCATAAATTTATAATAATCAATCATTAAATAATAATAATAAATAATAATTACTAATTAAGTAATAATAATAATTAATGAATAATGATAATAGTAAGTTAGTTATTACTAATTGATAGTTAAAAATCAATAAATAACATAAATAATAATTTTAGAATAATCCCAACTACGAGTCTACGACCGTTCTGCTCAAAATAATCCCAACTATGGGTTATTCTAGAATAATCCAAACTATTGGGAGTACCTTCTCAAAATAATCCAAACTCTTAATTCTTCTATATATGGTAGTCCCAAAATGGATCATTGAAGGCAAGAAAAATAAAGTTTGAATTATTTTAGAAAGGTACGCCCAATAGTTTGGATTATTCTAGAATAACTCATAGTTGGATTATTTTGAGCGGAACGATAGTTGAGATTATTCCTGCCAATTTATTTGTAATTTTAAATCACTTTGGATAAAAGATGACTTTAATAAATTTAGATAAACTCATATAATTTGATATGGGTTTCATTAAGTTCCCATAAATTTAGATAAATTGATATAACTTAATTATATAAGCATGTACGTGAATGAACATAAAACAAATAGATAATCTATATATTTGAGCTCATCTCCTTTTTTTATATAGGTTATAGATAGACATTATTCTCTCCATATATTCCCACTTCCTCGTACTCTCTTACTTTCACTTTCTTTTTTCCTTCAACCTTGTTCATCTTCGACTTTTTCCGGTCATCATCATGGAACCGTTGTTCTTCAATTACCCTCAACCCTCATTGTACCCAGTTTCCCGACGAGATTATCAGGAAGCTAATGCTAATGATGTGCGTCATGTTGTTGACGTTACAAAACTAAAGAAGGTGAAGATGTGCGACGACGCGTGTTCGATATGCCTGGTAGATTTTGATCCGAAACGAGCCGTTGTGTTGCTTCCTTGTAACCACTGTTTTCACAAACGATGTATCTCCAAGTGGTTGAAGACGCATACCAACTGTCCATTGTGTCGAGCAGAGCTACCTATGGCGGCTCCGAAAAACGTTTTTTCTTGTTTTCAGTAAGGTTTCTTTAAGGTTTCTTTTCTTTATGTGTTGATATTAACTTGTTTTCTTTTGATTACTTTTCATATTTCAGCCATGGACGTGTTACATATTCAACTGCTATTTGGAGTCAACCCAAACTCAGATTTGCTTTCTTTCTCCTACCTTTTCTTCTTTTTCTTCAGTTTGCTTGAGTTTTTCTATTTGCGTTTCCAAGTATATTTTAAATTGAGTACTTTATGCATGTGTTCTTGTTTAATCTAATTGTAAACTTCAAAACTTGTTAGGCATACCTATAACATAATACCTGAACCCTAGATCAAACTAAAAACATAATATAATAAATTTATGTCATCAGTAATGTCTAAGCAGAGAAGACAATAACTTTTTTTTTAATAATTTCATTCTTTTTTATTTTTCTATTCCAATGATCATCATCTTTGCATTAGTGGATAAAGGGTGGGATTTATGGGGTTTACCCAGATATTACTATAATTGAATTCATCAACGTTATTATAGGATTTAATCCGCAACTAATTTTAAAAGTTTTAATCAATATATATATCCACCGTTAAAGTCTGTTGTATTCAGAATTAGTAATCAGCTATCTGTATTAACCCTTACTTTGAAATTTTATATAGTTTGCAAGTAAAACTTAAACACTTCACGTTGACTCTGATTGTTGAAGGTGCTAAGAAGGACCCTAACATATCTTAATAATACTTGCACTTCCACCGGGGACTACCGCTGCTATTGGTTACTGGAGAATTACTTGACCTTGTTTCAAAAAAACCAAGAACAAAAAAAAAAAGGCGAAACATAGTACCTAATATATACTAATAAAAATCTGTAAAGGGCTATGCTAGCGCAATAAAACAATCCGTGAAACATAGTACCTAATATATACTAATAAAAATCTATAAAGGGCTATGCTACCGGAATAAAATAAATAAAGTTCTTGCAATACCACCATATACTTGGGTCAACTGGTAAGGGAGTTGTTCCAGCTTAAGCAGATGTTCGAAAAAACGAGCCCTGGGAATGCAGCAGTATTGGTAGGGAGAGCTTACCCCCCGATTTGGGGCCTGAACAATGCTCGTTTGGATTAGTCGGAATCTAGTAGGCTCCGGATACCAAATGCTTTAAGCTTGGAAATCAAGTACTCCTTTGAGACCCGAGTGTGGAGATAGTATGAACCACGGTGATTTGGCAAAGCGCCTAAATACGCCGGAAGTGTAAGTTAACAAAGTGGAAAGAATAAAATGTCTAACTTGGTATCGCTAAGCATTGAGGAGTCAACACACTTGCACAAATGCACGAAGGTTTACTTGTGGGCTGATCACTCTCAACAAAGTAAGGAGTTAAAAACAATTTTTCTGATGTCTCTAGTTCTGGATCAACCAATCAAGTAGTGGATTTTATATTGATGAACAACCTATCTTAAATTAACTTTAACAGGTGAATCAATTAGCTGCCTTAATTAAACACCTATTTCTAGTTATTACATACTACACTTTTTATACATAATTTTTTTTTTTTGTGGTTGAAAATGACAGTTATTGGTAATCTTTGTGATCATTTAAACAATATATACAAGCAAAACATGTTTACTTGCTAATAGCTACCACTCCTGCATTATCTAGCATTGCATATTTTTAGTTTCGTTTTGAGTCTTTGAGTCTGTTGCTTCGTTTTCTAGTTGCTGGGTCTGTGGCTTTTTCTTTTAGTTTGTAATCTTTTACGCTCTTGGGCTTTTGCCCTCATTTACACCAAAAAAAAAAGAAACAGTTTATATTCTTGTTCCTCTTCCATTTATATTTATATCTATATGTAGTTACTGTTATGTATAATAACGGAATTAGAGCTCACAAGTCACAAATGTTGTTTTCTTTTGTCCCTGCAGGAAAGCCACGAGAAAGCTCGAGTATATTAATTAATGAAGCGAGTTACAAGATAAGTCTTAATATTGTCTAAAGTATAACAAGGTAGAAGTTACAGTAGGTGAGCAGTTGGTGTTGGATCTTAGGATTTTAAGTACAACACAAGTATATAGGGCTTGACTATTTATTCGGGAGTTTCGAAATACATCTTGGGTGATAAACGATTAACTGAGACTTGAGTGATACTTTTGGGTCTTGACTCTTGACACAGATTATTAATGGATTTCAGAAAACTCATCTTAGGTAAAGAATGAGTGCAGTTTATATTTGATCTTTTTGGTGTTCAACAATAATTCGGGTGTTTAGAAACAAATCAATATTGGGAGTATGTTTTGTATCTAGTAGTATACTTACTTTGGTATCTTTTTGAGTATTATGGAACGAAGGAAATGGAGTCTTTGTTAATGAATCATACTCGAGTTGTAGTTTTGTGTATTTGAGATTTTTAAGCGAGTTTATTAATTAATTGAGACTAGGTGATTGATTTATGTCTTGACGAAGGAAAATGAGATTATAAGTTTAGACCAATCTTGAACTATAAGGCTGAAGAATTAGTGATAGGGAAGTAATTGGGGAATTAATCATATAACTTTGTAAAAGATGTGGTGACTAGTAGTGATGCTCATTAACAGCTGACTAGTGATGCTCATTAACAGTTGACTAGTAGTGACTAGTGAAGGTGTCCAGTACCTTGATCCTAGGGAGGAGTAGTGTCGAATTTGGACTAGTGGTCGTCTTTCAAGATTAATGAATCTTAAACCAAGAACCTATTAGATTCCAACTAAATAATTGTTTTTTTTTTTTGAAGAAAAGACAAAGGAAAATATAGAAATAGAAGGGAATAAACCTAAATGTTTGCTGGCTTTCATGGTTTTCGAACCGCGTATCATTGATGTTCACGCTGGATCGATGTTGCAATAGGAAAAAAAAGGAGGAAGTGTAGTAGTTTAGGTGGTTATTCTGTTTCTCCGTAAGAGTTTGGGAGAAAGAAGCTTGAAGTTTGGTGAAAGTGGAGTTTGAAACTTTCTAAAAAAGTCGGCCGGTGTGCATTTGAGAATTTCACTATAGCGCCGTTTTTTTTTTTTTTTTTTTTGACAGGCACTATAGCGTCGTTGATGAGAGAAAATAAAGGACATGGAGGGTTGGGTAGCCGAATGTGTGGTGAAAAATATCAAGGTTCATATACCATGATGAGATTATGAGAAAGTTTAATTGTATTCACTAATTTGAGCAAGGTATGTTACAAGTGAAATGAGAATAAATAAAACATTTCAACGGGATACAAAAGGTAGGAAGGCTAACTAAAGGATAAGGTTACAAGAGAAGATCATTACAAGTAAAACGAAGATTATACATGAAATAATATCAAAACAATATTAACAAACTAAGGATGACTCGTCAATCTTTATCAGGAAAATGGCTGTATAAGAGCTAGGTAAAGGCCAAAGTATATACTTTATAACTAATGATGTATAAGACTAATTGGATGTTTAGGTTTTTATAAATTGGTTATTTAGGAATAAATCAAGCTTGAATTCATGAGTGTTTCATGGTGGCAGTTTGGATGACTTAATAAACATTTAGGAGATTTTTGTCGGTCTATAGGTATTTTATCGAAGCCTATCTTAATTGGACAACAAGGAAAGGTTCTAATTCAATTTTCAGCTTTCAGACGAGTTATATGGTTCAGGTAGAAACAGAAGAATTATTTATCAGAGTTCAACATCTTTCAACATTACGTAGTAAGCCGCTTTGCTTGGCTTGATGGCCTGATGGGATGTTCGATTTCAGCATCAACAGATTTCGTAGTTCACCTTATGTATGTTTGGAGATTGTTTTGCGTAGTTGGTTTTGTTACCATTAAAGATTTGTAATTGGGTTTATGTAACATTCATTTGATCATAATAATAATAAGAATAAATTCGGATGATTTCGATTCTTGTTTGCAGATGTTATATTATGATTTGCTTCCTCTTATCACGATTCAATTACTTTTGATATCCAAACTAAGAGTCACTCGTAGAACAAAATTCATCTAAAATAAAAATTTGCCAAATAGCCATATTCGATCTTGTAATACAATAGTAATACTAATTAAAAAAGCCATTCAACAACAAGCATGACATCCGATTTCAGTAGCAACATTTATCAATTAACTGAGTTTAACATGATACTTGTCTCATTTTCTTAATCACTTTCCAAAGATCCATACATTTAGCTTAAACATCACAACATACAAAGGTCATAACTATAATAGTCATCAAATTCGTCAATTTTAGGTTTGGATGCACTCAAATCAAAATCCTCATCATAACTATGGGAAACTTTAATGAAACTTTTGTCGTTATTATTTAATGAGTGATCTTTTATATTGGGGTTGAACATTTTGATATGGTAAAAAATAAACTATACCTTAAATTACATTCTATTTACTAATCAACTAATTTTGAGGTATCGGTGATGTTCCCTAATATATGTGTTATAATTTAGTTGTTCAAAACAATTAATATTATTGGTGTAGAAAGATACGATCAAAATTAGTAAATTATTTTATTCATAATACGCATTTAAAATATTGCAACTTAATTATTGATTTCCAATGAACTCCCACAATATCATTATATATAATGATTAAAGAATCAACTATAATGGAGTAATGATCAGAAATTTATCTTTCATACTTGAGGTCGTGGGTTCAAAGCTTCTCATGGACTATATTTTATCAATTTAGGAGGATAGTGTATATAAAATATTGTTGAAAGGAGGGAGCGTGACTCGTGACGGATTGCAATGCATGGTCACACTTTGTATGTGTGTGTGTGAGAGAGAGAGAGAGAAATGAGAAACCGCAATACGATTATATGAAAGGACAATAAAAATACAAAATATCAACTTTTTTATAATTAATTTTTAGTCACGTAAAATTAGAGATATTAAAGGTCAAAGAAATGTGATGCGAGCGTGAGTATTCCAATGTCCGATCCCCACTAAAAAAGAGAGGGAGGATAGTTGTTAAAATCCCGATTCAAATAGTAGAATCTTACGATTTTACGATTCAAATATAGTCATACGATTCTACACGATTCTATGCATTTTTGTGTATTACCGAAATCCTCATCCATCTATATCAAATTTAATCAAGCTACCAAAGTTATTAATAGATATATATGGTAAAATTGGCCTATTTAATGGCTAAACAACTATTTTATTCAAATATTAGTCATTTTGAACTTATAATATGAGCAATATCTCACTACTAGAAAATGACTTATTAACGACGGGAAATCCTGTCGTAAACCCGTCGCAAAAGACTTATAACGACGGGATTCCCCGTCGCGAACCCGTCCTAGAAGGGGGCCGTCGTAGTTGGTTTTTCCCGTCCTGAACCCGTCGCAAAAGCCAATTACGACGGGAACCAAATCCCGTCGCAAAAAGTCAATTATGACAGGACGAAATCCCGTTGCAAAAGACCAATTATGACGGGACTAAAGACCGTCGCGGAAGGCCAATTATGACGGTATAAAAGCCCGTCACGAAATGCAACCATGACCGGACCAAAGCCCGTCGCAAAAACAACATAAACCGTCACTATTTAATCATATACATACTTACTAATAGAATCAAATTTGGTTTCTTTGATCTATAGCAACAATAAGAGTGAAATTTAATTTATGCCAATACCAATGTCTTAAAATTGATCAAAAATTCACAATCTAACACATGTGAACCCAACTAACAAACACACTGTATAGTACAATTTATGGAGTAAAATTATATGAACAATAGCAGCTAGTCTGCTCCAAAAATCAACACAGACTCATATTCACCACAAGTCGGCATTATCCCAAATTAGTTGACGGTTGGGCACCAAGAGTTCCAAATCAGACCTGAAGGCAATTAAATGAATCAATAAGATGTGTTCAATCCCAACTTATAAGCATGTGAATCCTCACAATTCTCCAGATGGTAAACACTAGACTCTAATTTTATCACAAAAGGGTATAAAGTATAAGCTAAAAATAGAACAGCTTGCTATAGATATAAGAGTAAGGCAGCTTAATTCTTACACTTCCGCTTGCATGTACACTTCAGTACCAAGATTGACTAACGTCTTGACTCTTGAGGCTGCTTACACTATTCTTTTCCAAATTCTGTATGTCCATCTTCAAATAAGAGTTGTTGTTCAAATAAATGAAGGCCAACTAATACTTTAATTTCAGTGCATCACATGCTAACTCTCCTAAATTTGCCAGTGTGATAAGATTAATCAAAGTAACTGACATGAGTGTAAGATATACATACATATATACATATATGTATATATGTAATATATGTTTACTCTCCCATCCGGAAGCATAAAACTTTATAGATCATACAAAAAATAAATGATTTGCGTGATACTTTTGCTAGTACGAGAGAAATGTAACCAAAATAAAAAAAGGATACAATGTCTTCTGCTGTTCATAAACCTTGTCCCTGCAAGCAGACATGAATTGTTAGCTCAAGCACACAGAAAGCTTTAGCTAGCACATAACACCAAAAACACAAAAATGGTCCTACTCAAATAATTTTTAATCTCGTCATAACATAAGTTCTCATGACCATCACCAAGTTCAATATAATGAAGGAGCTTTCTTAGTGATTAATATACACAAATACACCATTAAGTCAATGCAAAGACTTTTAACCTATGCTACTCGGATTCGTGTACCCATGTCAAACACCGCCACACCGGTACGTGTCTAAGTGTCCAACTTGTCTATTGTACGGAAAAAATTCCATGATTTTGTCCCCAAAAAAAAAGTGTTGGAGTATTCATACTCATGTCGGAGTGTCGAGAATCCAAGTATTATAGCTATTACCTACTTGAACATACAGAACTTTTTCTGTACTGTAAGCGTCAAAGTGCATCCCCAAAGGCCCAAATATATCATGGATAAAAAACAAAGGTCTTACCTTTCAGCCATGGCCTTAACAAGATCAGGTTTCAAGTGACGATCGACAAATTCCTCGAATTTCTTCACCTTTTCCTCTTTGTAATTATCCATTTAGGAGCATTACACTGGCATTAAACTAATCCAAATAATGTCAACAAACATTACACTAGCAAGCTACCAGAGTACCAGTAAGTAAACGCAAAGCTCAAAGCCCATCAAATAGTACTACATGAAAAGGATGATATTCTTGTGAGTTAACAGTTAGTCTCCAGAAATAGGAAAAGGATATATAACATTCTTATGTCACACATTAACATCATGTAATTACTCCTGTATAATGTTACTATATGCATGCATCAAATCCTACATTAAGTTGACTAGCATAATAATATCATACATTAACCTCATCAGTAAGAACCTGATTTCACCATATCATAGATTATTTACATTTATGCTACTTATGACCATAGCTCACAGTCACACGTCCAAAAGTCACTGCAGCCTCTTACACAAAGTCACAAACCACAAAAAAGCATGCCACAAACTTTACAAAATGCAAACAAAAAAAAAAGGAAAAAGAAAACAGATATCACACAATATACAATAAATACTCTATTAGATAGCAAAATAAAACTAAATTAGCTTGAACTTCATCCCTTAGTAGTAAATTAGTGTTGTCCTAAACTATCATCACAAAGACAATCATCTCTTAAAGCCTGAACAAACACCAAATGCAGCAAAATTACTTTGCGAGATGAAATAGCTTCAGGCAGTTGGTACATTACTCTGCAATAACCCACAAACAGCAAAGAATTCTCAATCAAATACCATTCACTCATTCAGTGATTCAAAAGCATAACTGGTTGAACTAGGAAATGCATTGCTCTGGCGTAAAGTATACCTTGACAATGTGAGGAGGGATGCTATCACGATATTACGAAATGTACGAATGTATCTTCTCAAGATCAGTGTCCATGCACTCAAACACCAGGTACAGTAAAGTAACCCCCTCTTTGTTTTGCGCTTGTTTCACATCTGTTCACCTATATACCATTAACACAAAAACAGCAAAATCTTCAAAACCACATAATACTCCACTGTTTCTCTGCAACTAATAGTAATTACTCAAAATTGCATATAATTACGCCTAGTATTTAGCAAAAATCGCATATAGAACTATTGTGATCAAAATCAAATTGATTCATACAATCGAGCATCATTAACCATCGAATTCCAAAGAATGACAAGTCGAGCGCATAAGAGTAAATTTGAATGCCTAAATCAATCGAAAGATATGCGAAATTACATAGTCAACAAAAAATTCTCAGAATTAGGAGAAATAATTTCGAATCAGTGAGTTTTATGTAATGATATGGATGATTCGTCAACAACAACAAAAATTAGGTTTAGTAATATGAAAAATCAAGGCGAAAGCAAGGAAATGAATCCGCTCTTAGCAAGAAAGAGGAATCGCTCTTCGCAAGAAAGAGGAATATAATTGAGAATAATTTATGTGCATAACAGAAGAATTTCTCAGAGATAACTTACAGCAAAAAAAGTTCGATTGAACCTCGGCAACGAGTAAGAAGTTCAATTATTCGAAGCAGCCATCTTAATTCTGGCAATTCAAATGAATACGAGTAGTAATTCAGCCAAAGTTTAATGAAAAACGAAAAATTAGGTTATAAGTTCTCGATCGGAAACCGATTATTGCAATTACGATTACACCAATTAATGAAAGCAAATCAATAATATGTTGATTACAGAAGATAAACGAGAAGATTTGAGACGAAATTTGTAGAGGTTGCGAGACGAAGTTTGCTTGAAATGTTGGAGATTTAGATTATTAGATGTATTGGTTTCATGTAAGGTGGTTTTGAGTCGCAATGGTTATGGTGGCGTGACTCTAATCAACATGAGTTATAGAGTTTATTAATGTATTTATTACATTCATGAAGGAGCTTTCGCTCGGTTAGAGCGAGCGATCAGAATTGGCAGGGATTTTAAAGAACGCGAAAACTGACAAGAGTGCGCGAGGAGCGCCGACTCCTGCTTGGAGCGCCCGCTCCTCCTCTGCGCTGTCTTATTTTCGCGTTTCTTCGGTTGGTTTGTGACGGTTATTTGTCATATAATACCGGATGTTTTTGTATTTCAAAGGACTCTAATTTATTATCCTATACATGTTTATGAAAGCAACAAGAGAAAACTCTCTCTCTTGAAAAGCACAAGTTCATTGTTCATCACATCAAATTCTTTCACACACTTATTCTCATTTAACGATTATCATAGTGAGCGTGATCATCGTTGTTTCTTCTTTGTATCTTGAGAGTGAATTTCGTGTAACTCGTGCTCAAAGTAAGGGTCGGAATATTGCTTTTGGGAAAGCGTATCGCCCCTAGAAGATTGTTCATTGTAATTTTAGTAGTCAAACTCGTGATCCTTGTACATCTTTGTAGCATTTCTAACATGAACTCCATTAATGGAGCTTGAAGAAAGAAGGTCGTAAGGAAATAGGAGAGAGAAGAGATGAGGAAGGAAAGAGAACATTCATACTTAGTATTTGGAATGATTTATGTGTTCCACCGGAAAATTTCACGACGGCCCTCCAACACTGTCATAAATGAACTAAAACTACGACGGGCTTTTATTACTGTCACAACACCTTTGTCATAAATGCCTTAGTTTTCATATGGTTGACTTTTATTACCCCCTTAATACATTACCTTCATCCTAAGCATGCCCTTAGAGTTAAACCTTAGCCGTATTCACATAATATGAGTGTTGCCTAACACATCTGTAATCTGTTTCTCTCCATAATAAAACTACTCTCCCTTTGTCGGGTGGAAGTAACTAGCACCCTGTTAGTGAACCACGTTAAACTCTGTGTGTTATATATTGCTTTACGTTCTCCATTCTTTATCACCTCTATAATCCGTCATAATAAAAACTAAGGGCTTGTTCTAAATCAAGGGCTCATATAGGTGGGAAGGGGAAAATTAGGGGGTGGGTTTTGATGAGAAAAAAATTAGGGGGTGGGTTTTTGGAAAGATAATATATGAGCCATTGATTTTTTATGGTTGATATTGCTCAAACTCTACCTTGTAAAGTTATTTTATAACTCTAAAGGATCCAAACACTTAAATAAGACATAATACCGTCTTCCTTATCAAGTAATAAGATACTTCATCAAATAAAATAGTTTGGATATTCCTATTAATCACAACTCATGAAGTATTTGGATTAGATTAGGAAACCGATTTCTATAATGTCTAGGAAAGTAGTTAACGTTGTATATATATACATACGTTTAATGACAAAGATGAGATTGAGATGTTAGCTTTACATATTGTTTGGCCTAGCTTCTTCGTTGTAGTGCTTTGCTAATAAGGTTCTTGTTCTTCCCATCTCCCTCTCCAAAACAAAAATTTACTTAAGAGAGCCGATCTAATATCATACCTTATTAGTTATTTGATTATTGATGGAAAAAGGTTGTATTATTTCTTCTCCTGATGTACCAAATTAGTCACTTATTCGTTCGGTATCACTGTCAGTTTCCAGTTTTTGGTTTTTATGATTTTAGAACTATATGATATGAGTTGTATAATAAGGTTAAAATTAGTCATATTGATAGTAAACATGCTAATTTTGAAAACTGACAACAGAAAACAGGAAACTACTTTTTCTGGTTTCCATATTTTTGTTTTTGGTTTTCACAAAAACTTAAAACTGGAAACAAAAAACGATAACGAACGGGCCCTTAGTTGTTGGTTTTTGTATTTAGTGACTTCTCCTATATATGGAAGTATAGGTTGTATTGATAGTATTATGGCTTGATAATATGAGTTTAAGTTTACTTTGAACAAGTCAGTTTTGGGTTTCTTAGCTTTTTTCAAGGAAACTTGGAAGTAATTTAGGCTTTTTCTGCAAATCTTTAACAGAAAAATCCAGTCATTAGCAAATCTTTAACTGAATTTCTGCATTGCGTTTTTACCTAGCCTAAAGCTAAAGGCCAGAATATGACTTTTTGACACAATTGAAGAAAACGTACATATGGAGAGACTAATGTGTCAAATCATGATTCCTTTGTAATCTAATTGTCATTTTTACATGATCTTGGACTCAACTCGTGTTATGAATTAGAATCACAAGATTGTACTGTATAATCTTAATCTTATGAATGTATTTTTTTCCAGCATATACGAATTTTGACAGGACTGGTGTTGCTTTTGTATCATATCATAATACAATAAGTTACACTTCAACAAATAAAATATGTTTATTATGAACTTTTTCTACTCAGGCCTGTTCTCCCCAGCTTATTTTCAGTTCAGTTCAGTTCAGTTCCTAAATGATAATCATTACTATTAATTAGTTATAATTTATTTCGGTTCGGTTCGTTCGATTGGTTCAATTCGGCCGCGCCCGTTCGATTTCGGTTGTTTTACGCCTACAGAAACGCGCCCCTTAATGTTTTATACTATATGATAAGTAGTAACACAAACATTTGTATGGATTAACCCATGCTTATATGCTATCCTAGTATCCTAAATACTAATCATATTAGATTTATCATTTTATGTGTTAAAATATATCATTTCAAAAAGGGTAATTTTCATTGCTTATAGAATTGAATCAGTGCATATTGTTTTTTTTGATAAGTAATCAGTGCATGTTATTTTCTATTGATTATTCCATGATCCTATTCTGATGGAAATTAAACTTTCCAAAATTCCAAATCTAAAAGCTGTCTGAACAAACCACAACGCAGAATATAGCACAAGTTACTTCATCCAGAATTTTGTTTTTAAAAAAACTGCTGTATATCCCTAGGTTACAAGTTACAACTGTGATACATTAATAATTCTAAATATTTACATAGGATGTTTACATTATTATGTGTTAGGGTTGTGAGTGCGTAGCGGAAGCAGATTAAAGATGTAGAGATTGAGCAAAATAAATTGAGTTGGAAATTTGTGGCAAGAAAAGTAGTAAGAGATGGACACACAATATTTAACGTGGGAAAAATCCTCAAATAGAGGCAAAAAACCCACGGACGACGAGTACCCGAAAATCCGCTATATGAAAATAGGAGAGTACAAGAATCACCCGAAACTTATAAGGGTGAGTAGTACAAATACAACTCTCACTATAATAGAAAACTCACAAAGGAGTATTACAAAGAAGAATAGTGGATTAATTATACAAGGAGGGAATTTAGGAAGGCTAATGTAGTATGTGGCTTCTTGCGTTGGATAGTTGGTTGATCTTTTTGTGATGCCCAAAGCTAACATACAACACCATATATATAGGTGCTAAAGTCGGCCAAAATTTGTCTTGCATGATGCATCTCATGAATCTAGATTTCTCTAGTTGAATGTCAGACATTTGCCGACTTCGTGCCTTGAATTATTTTTCCCAAGTGATTTCTAGAGAAATCATGATTAGTCATGATCTTCCATAAAACATGAGATGAGAACATACCTTTATTGTGTTAGGCTTTTGGGCCTAAGAAATTTGGGCCATCTAACCCAACAATCTCCACCTTGGACCAAATTTAATATGTACTCGTCGTATGAACCCCAAATTTTATGTAGATATGTCACACTGGCTCAATAGTAAATTGGGCTTAGAATAATGTGACATGCCAGAACCCGTTTTATGAAGGTGTTGATGCCGAACCGGGGTTGTGTAAGAAGAAGCCATAATAGAAGACCCTTGTAATACATAGAGATTTCTATGTCGGATGGCCTTCAGAAGTTCATGAGCACCTCTGGAGACTTTAAGTACTCCACCTTGAGTCGAAATTTTACACCCTTTAGAATCTAGAGTGCCCAAAGAAATGATGTTCTGTTTCAGATCAGGAACATGTTGAACATTAGACAGAGTCCTGATCTTACCATCATGTGTCTTGATCCGAACAGAGCCAAATCATGATCTTTGCATCTAGAAATGAGATCACATGTATCTTAAGTTGGGGTTTTGGGCTTTATGGAATTTGGGCCATACAACCCAACAAACTCCACCTTGGAACAAATCCCATCTATAAACTCGTCGTATGAAACCCGAAAAGGGTATAATAAATGTTTGTATGCCACCTATATATTGACCCGACTATAGCTTGAGCTAAGAAAATATGTGACATACCGAAACTCGTTTGACGAGGACGTAACGCCAATCAAGGTTGAGTAGTGAATCCACCAAAAATGGCTTTTATGTACGCCATCAAGCGCCCAACCCGCTCCGGGTCAGAACGGCCTTCATAAATATCCTCCAGGTGTAAAAATTATCTTGCCGCCGAACTTCTCAATCTCGAGCTTCATTATTGAAGACATCTTTAATATGAAAACACTCTAAACAACCTTTGGCTCTGATACCACTTGTTAGGGTTGTGAGTGAGTAGCGGAAGCAGATTAAAGATGTAGAGATTGAGCAAAATAAATTAAGTTGGAAATTTGTGGCAAGAAAAGTAGTAAGAGATGGACACACAATATTTAACGTGGGAAAAATCCTCAAATAGAGGCAAAAAACCCACGGACGACAAGTACCCGAAAATCCACTATATGAAATAGGAGAGTACAAGAATCACCCGAAACTTATTAGGATGAGTAGTACAAATAAAACTCTCACTATTAGTACAAACTCACAAAGGAGTAATACAAAAGGATAGTGGATTAGTGATGTGTGTATTGATATCTCCGACCTCATAATATCTTAGAGAGCCGAATCTCCATAACGGAGCTAATAGTAACAAACCTACACATTGTAGGTAATATCTCTCTAAGCCGAAATATTGTATGGAAGGAACACTTACAGAGTGTATAAGAGGATCGGAGCATAGAATTGGAGGATTGGATAATGGTAGATTTGTGATGGACTATTGGTGGATTACTCCAAATGTTGCCCAACACCCCTATATATAAGTGTGATATGTCGGTGGGTAAATTGGCTTCTAGAAATATTGAGAATTTTTCATCTTGGGTGCTCCACATTTGCCGACATAAATCATGACATTTGCCCACATTTCCTCCAATTTTTCCAAAAGTGAATTCTAGATCAATCATGACTAATCATGATCTTTGCATCTAGAAATGAGATCACATGTATCTTAAGTTGAGGTTTTGGGCTTTATGGAATTTGGGTCATACAACCCAACATTATGTCTAACAAAAACCTACAATATGTTAATTCTCCGCCTTTCTTACCAATTGACACAAGACCAAGATCAACTGATCATGTCATTTAATCTAACCATGACCGGCCATTACAACCATGCCATCTCATGATCTTTGTTTGAGCTTAGCCATCTATGTCAACAACGAAGAAGAGGAGCACCTAGCTTGGTACTTGGATGTAGAAGAGGAAGAGCTAGCCCTTGGTCAAGTATTTTGTGGAGTGTACTTCAATGAGGTGTTGATAGAGGTGGTACTCAAGACCGAGGCACCTGAGGGGGTGATGGGCCTGGTGGCACAAAGTGGAGTAAGGTCGGTCGAGGAGGTAGATAAGGAGGAAGAAGAGGAGCCCATGTATGATGCTAATGATCAGTTAGATAAGATTATGTTTTTATCCAATGATGAGGCCAAGGAGGAGGAGGATTTGGAAAGGGTAGAGGAGACTCGTAAGGATGGAATAATAATGTTCGTTAAATTTTTTGTTTAGAGGAACTTTTGAGATCGGATGATAGAGAAGATCATATTTACAATTTACAACTCACATGTTGGTACAAGCGGGTTTCAGCACAAGTCCTTAGTGCTTGTTTGGTTGCAATGGGAATTATTTTCCAATAGGAATTTACAATTTGTGGGAATTTAATTCCCATATAGTCTGTTTGGGATAATGGATTTCATTTGAAATTCTGGAATTGGGCCAAATGTGTTGTTTGGATATTTCAAGAATTTGGATTCGTATTTGGCCCAAATCCAAGCCATTAATGACATTAGTCCATGTTTATAAATTTCAAATTCAAACTCAATTGACGTGATTCCAATTCCTCATTCATTGTTTCTCTCTCCTCTACCATTACCCCAACCCTAACCACCACAACTCTCTCTCCTCCGCCTTGTCAACGATTCTCCCTCCTCCTCTAATATCGTCGACTGCTCGCGACCATCCTCCTGCGATTGTTAAGGTCGTGATTCCTCACTCAATTTGCCGCAAAAACCTCTGTTTTTGAACAATTTCCAAAACAAATCTTTGATGTTATAAGCGATTTGAGGTAAACTTTTAGTTTTTTTTGCTTGATTTGAGGTAAATTTTAAGTTTTAAAGTTTTGATTTCATCTCAATTAAACTACTTTGTCAATTTGGAATCTAAAATTATTATTTTTCGTTCAAAAAATTAATTCGGGGCAAAAATTAGGGTTTATAATTTCAAGTAGAAACTTTTAATTGATCCACAAAACAGCAATAACATTACAATATGAATCAGTATGGAACACTATTTCAGATATAATAGCATAAAACTGAATTTTTTTTTTCTTTTTATTGAAGAATTGATGTCTTTTTTGTTCCAATATTTTCGAACAGTTCACATGACTCAAGAACTGAAATTTGGTTGTTACACATTCGAAATCTTCAATCTTTGAAAGGTTCTATCTTAGGCTAAGATTTAGTGGATTTTTACTTTTAATTTTCTTCCAATGAGTAAATTCTTAAGTTAGAGGTTTATTTTTTCCCAAATTTAATAAGAGGTTGATACCAGTTTAAGCTGATTTCTTATTTCTTTTATTTGTTTTCTATTATTGATTATGCACCATTGATGAATCAAACGATTGGCAGAGGAAGTCCTTCATTAGTGAGACTACAAACATTAAAATTCACAATCCCATCCTTACAAATTCTACTCACCTCCAAACATCATGTTGAAAATGAAATTCTGAAATTGAAATTATGTAATTTCCCAAACACATCTTTTGGAATTGAATTCTGAAACTTCAAATTCTGAAATTGAAATTTATCATTTGAAATGAATTGCTTGTTTCCAAACGCAACCTTATGAAATTTCTAGGAATTAGTCCACGTTGTTTGGTAATCATAAGGAAGTTGTAATTCATAGGAATTTATGTAGGAATTGTGAGTGACCAAGGGGATGGTAGTTAAATCAATTCCTACATTTTGTGGGAATTTCAAATTCCCATGAATTTGCATTGCCCCCATTTTTTTCCACTTCCTGTCAACCAAACAACTACCCAAATCAGAAAATCATGGAAATTTCTATTGCCTACATAAATTTCCTGTATACCAAACAACCACTTAGTTAAAGGTTGTTCACTATCGCAATTTGCTTTTTTGCTTTAAATTTTTTCTATACTGAACATCTAGATTACTAAAAAAATTTGTTTTTTATTTTAAATTTTCAAGATAATAAATTGATAAATACAAGTATGCATGATTTATTTTATTTGTTACCACTTAATTTCTAAGACTTATAAATTAAAATTCTTTAAACTAGAAATTGAAAAATTAGAATGATATCGAATGAGTCCTTATAAAAACTCCTTATAAACCTTTTTTTTTACATAAGACCAAGATAAAAATTGCAAAATTATACTAGTGTATCGCATGTATTTCCTCTGTAGTTTCAGTTAGCCTATTTTGAATGTATATGTTTACCAATGCACTTCTTTGACATTTAATATCTTTCATTACATATTACTCTTTCCGTTTCAAAATATAAGGCAAGCATGATGTTCGAGGTCGAAATTTGACCGTTAATTACTCTCAATTTATGTTGATAGAAATTTTTTTTAAAAAAAGAAATTTTGTTAATAAATACCACACTTTGGTCACTTTTTTGAAATAAATACTCCCTCTGTTTTTTTTTTATCTTTCTCACTTGGAATCTTTACACTATTCATACTTAGAGAGAATCTTCTCAATGTTTTTCAATATATAAGAAAAAACATAGTCATGTGGGGTCTTGTTTGATTCGTCTCAATTAGTACTTTATTAATATTCAATTGTTATAATTTTTACTAATGTATAATGAAAGATATTTAAATTCAAATAGGTGCATTGGGAGACGTGCACAGGAAAGTGAGAATGATAAAAAAAAAACAGAGGGAATATATAGGTTGTCTGAAATTTTGTATAATACCAATTTTCTGCCATTTCTTTTGGAATCACTACCACTTAATAGATTTTCGCAAAACCGTTAGTTTTGCTCCGTTAGTGGCATGTCAAATTACCTTCTTACCTTCCATTAATCTCCTCCACCACCACCACCACCACCACCAAAACGGCAAAAAACCACAGGAAACTAACTACCCTTGCGATCCCCTTCTCTCTCCTAACCACCATTACGAGGTCGTGATGGTTTCGTAGTTGGTTAGTATTATGGGGTGGGTGGAGGTGGTGGTGGTTTCGTTGTTGGTTAGGGTGGTGGGGTGGGATAATTTTTGAGTGGATGGAGGTGGTGGTGGTTTTGTAGTTGGTTGTGGTTGTGGGTGGGTCGACTTTTGGGTGGGTGGGGGTGGTGGTGGCGCAACGGTGGCAAGCATGGTTGTTGCATGTGGTAGGGGCGGTGGTGGGGGAAGGGCATAAACGTAACGTGCTACTATCGGAGAAAAACTAACGTTTTTTGCAAGATTCTGTTAAGTGGTAGTTAGAGCTGATCAAATGAGCCAGGCCCGAATTTTCCTCGGACTTGGCAGATTTTTTTGGCCCGATTTCAGCCCGCCCCTATTTTTTCAGCTTTGGGGCGGGTATTGGGCAAACCAAAAATGAATTTTGAGTCTAAATTTAGGTCCGGCCCGATTTTGGACCGAAAAGCCCGCTATTTTTGGCCCGTAATAGCGGACTTTGGGACAAAATTTTGGCCCGCCCCGGCCGACCATTGGGCAATTTTTTTAAACGATGGCCCGGCCCATGATCACCTATAGTTATAGTGATTCCAAAATAATTTAGTCAACCTTGATATTTATATAAAATTTCTAACAACCTTGGTATTTAATTCAAAAAAGTGTCTAAAGTATGGTATTTATTGACAAATTTCAGACAACCTAGGTATTCACTCATATCAAGCATTCAAGCTTCTTCGTCGCCTCCAGGAATCCAAAATACTCGATAGCTATAGCTTTAGCTAATCCTGTTTGCAAGAGACCTATAAGACCGATGAAAATGTAGCATGCAATAGGACGATTGAGATCTCCTATACCTATTTGTGCACGAAGGAGAGCACGAGCAAGTGCTTCAACTACTTCGACTTGGCCTATGATGTGCTTTTGATCGAAGAGATTTCTCCAAATCGATCGAGGAGTGCTTTTGACTCTTCTACGATGCATTTGCTCTGGCTAGATTGATCTGAAGATAATATACCTGGCGTATTAGTTAGCTCTTGGATGTGTAATTTTGTTACTACCATCTTTTGTTCAGAATCTGATCCTGCCATATGAAGACTCATACAAGCTCCAGCTTTGTCAATCATGTCTACTGCCTTGTCTATCATCGATCCATTGCTTAAGAAAATCAAAGATGGATCAGAAAGCAGGTACTCCATACACACACGTCAAAATGATCAATGTAGATCCTTTACAATTTCAATTATTACATCTCTATCCTACAGATGTACTCTTTTCGTAGTTATTTGAGTGCTTAATTAGTTGACATTGAAAAACATGGGACACAAAATTTCCTAGGAAGTAAAACTACGTGAAATTGAAATTTTACTTCCTACTTAAGAGCTTATTGCATACTAATGTACTAATTTCTTAGTATTGTTTAGGTCCTGAGTTAAGTAGAACTTCCTCTTATTAACCAAAAAAAAATTTTCACTTCCTAAAAATTCAAATACATGGGAAAAAAAATTCACAGAAAACATTAATGGTAAAAGGTTTTCATAGAAGATCAAGAAAAAGTAAAAGTTGCGCTTATTAATTTGTAAACAAATGTTTCTTTTTAGTTGCACCAATTGTCATTTTGAGATGTTGTCTTTTAGGTGCACCACTTTTATTTTTGACAAATTTTTTTAGGCTATTTAATTAACCTCCTAATCCTCATTATACACATATACCCCTTCAAACCTTTTATATACTAATTGGATGGGCAAATGGGCCTAATTTCCTTCTCTCTCACTTCCTAAAAATTAAAAATACATGGGAAAAAAATTCACAGAAAACATTAATGGTAAAAGGTTTTCATAGAAGATCAAGAAAAAGTAAAAGTTGCGCTTATTAATTTGTAAACAAATGTTTCTTTTTAGTTGCACCAATTGTCATTTTGAGATGTTGTCTTTTAGAAGCACCACTTTTATTTTTTGACAAAATTTTTTAGGCTATTCAATTAACCTCCTAATCCTCATTATACATATACCCTTCAAACCTTTTATATACTAATGGGATGGGCAAATGGGCCTAATCTCCTTCTCTCTCTCCACTTTTCTAATTTTTCTACAAAATCAATTGGTGCAACTGAAAAAATGGAGGAAATATAGTATATGTCTTTTCTTTGACGGGAAAAGTGAGAGATTTATTAAATCAGAGC
This sequence comes from Beta corolliflora, assembly GCA_947648045.1. NCBI lineage: Eukaryota > Viridiplantae > Streptophyta > Magnoliopsida > Caryophyllales > Amaranthaceae > Beta > Beta corolliflora. The sequence goes on along the minus strand of CANSZD010004085.1, from coordinate 176,444 downwards.
TTTGTCCAAAATGGCCAAAGGCATTACATCCTCAGGACAATCTTCCATCCAAACTAAAGTCTCTAAAAACACCAAAGAACACTAGTGGAAAAAAACGGAAGGGCTACGTTTTTGGCCGCAAAGAAGACTTTCCGTAATGTGACTCTTCACTAAAAGTGAAGGGCTGCGGTTTTAAGCCACATCCCTTCACAACGAAGGGCTGCGGTCTAGGCCCAAAACCGCAGCCCTTCGTATTCGGATTTTTTTTTTTAAATAAAATCTGTTAGCCCGATCGACCAAAGACCCCCACCCCCCTACCGCCGCCCCGCACCCCCACCCCACCCCACCCCCGCGCCAAGACCGGCACTCGCACCCGCACTCCGCAGTGCACCCCCACCCCCACCCCCCACCCCCACCCCCACCCCCACCCTAGCCCCCGCTGCGGCCTAGGCCCAAAACCGCACCCTTCGTATTCGGATTTTTTTTTATAAATAAAATCGCTAGCCCACCACCAAAGACCCCCCACCCCCGCCGCGCCCCGCACCCCCACCCCCCACCCCCACCCCAGCCCCTACACTCCCACCCCCCCCCCCCCGCACCCCCACCCCCACCCCCGCCCCACCCCATCCCAAAGACTCCTCCACCCCCCCCCGCACCCCCCGCCATCCCCCGCACCCCCACCCCAAGACACCCCCGCGACCCCTGCACCCCCACAGCCCCCCGCACCCCCCACCTGACCCCACCCTCTCGCCATCCCCAACTCCCTCCGCCGCCCTCCACCCACCGCTGCCACCACCCCAAAGACCCTCCCCGCAAGAAGACCCCACCATCCCCCCTAGCCCGGCCCAAGACCCGACCTTGCACCCCACCGTGGCGCCTCCCCCCGCCCAACACCTCCTTTCAACACAAAAAAAGCCGATCGAATTGCAATATATCACAAGTTTTTCAACGTAATTAACTTTAAATATATATATTAATAATGTAAAAAGTGTACATAGAATTGATACCAACTAGATCTAGCTAATTATATCGCGAAATCCACCAAAATGTATCATAAGCAATCATCACAAAGGTAGGTCGCCAACTTATCCTGAACTTCATGTAATTCCTCTATGGTGAAAGCCCTCAAACTTGGTGTGTTATTCATATAAACCTTGCAAAACAACCATGGAATAAACACATAATATAAGAATTCAATCATTTACTGTTCTTAATAGTTCTAAAAATTACATATATCTTTATGAAATTCAATCAAAAACAAATTCAAGCCTAAAACTCTACACACTAGTTATATTATACCTCATATTATCATGTCCAAAAAGAAATTGGCGTTAAATGACTCGAGAAATACAAATTGGACGCGAAAAGGCGAAAATAGGCCTAAAATCACATTCACGTTCCCGAAATTCAACCAATAACAAATGCAAGCCTAAAAATCTACACAATAGTTACATTATACCTCATATTATCATGTTCAAAAAGAATTTGGGGTTAAATGACTCGATAAGTACGAATTGGACGCGAAAAGGCAAAAATAGGCCTAAAATGACCTTTTCGTTCCCAAAATTCAACCAACAACAAATGCAAGCCTAAAAATCTTCACACTAGTTATATTATACCTCATATTATCATGTTCAAAAATAATTTGGAGTTAAGTGACTTAAAATCTAAGAATTGGAAGCGAAAAGGCGAAAATAGGTCAAAAATGACATTTATGTTCTCGAAATTCAACCAACAACAAATGCAAGCCTAAAAATCTACACTATAGTTACATTATATCTCATATTATCATGTTCAAAAAGAATTTGGGGTAAATGACTCGATAGGTACGAATTGGACACGAAAAGGCGAAAGTAGGCCTAAAATGACCTTTTCGTTCCCGAAATTCAACCAACAACATATGCAAGCCTAAAAATCTACACAATAGTTACATTATACCTCATATAATCATGTTCAAAAAGAATTTGGGGTTAAATGACTCGATAGGTACGAATCGGACGCGAATCGGCCAAAATAGGCCTAAAATGACCTTTTCGTTCCCGAAATTCAACCAACAATAGATGTAAGCCTAAAAATCTACACAATAGTTACATTATACCTCATATAATCATGTTCAAAAAGAATTTGGGGTTAAATGACTCGATAGGTACGAATTGGACACGAAAGGCGAAAATAGGCCTAAAATGACCCGAGAATCAGGTCACATGGCAATGGAATGCCCATCAGCTGGTAGCGGCGGAGTTGGTGGGAACTGTTACAAATGTGGAGAGAATTCCATTGCCATGTGATCTCACGCTCCACATTTACAAAAGTTCCCACCACCACTGCCACTACTGCCCCCCCACTGCACTCCCTCATTGCCATGTAGGCCTAAAATGACCTTTTCGTTCCCGAAATTCAACCAACAACAGATGCAAGCCTAAAAATCTACACAATAGTTACATTATACCTCATATAATCATGTTCAAAAAGAATTTGGGGTTAAATGACTCGATAGGTACGAATTGGACACGAAAGGCGAAAATAGGCCTAAAATGACCCGAGAATCAGGTCACATGGCAATGGAATGCCCATCAGCTGGTAGCGGCAGAGGTGGTGGGAACTGTTATAAATGTGGAGAGCATTCTATTGCCATGTGACCTCACGCTCCACATTTACAAAAGTTCCCACCACCACCGCCACTACTGCCCCCCTACTGCACTCCCTCATTGCCATGTAGGCCTAAAATGACCTTTTCGTTCTCGAAATTCAACCAACAACAAAAATAAGCCTAAAAATCATCATATTAGTTACGAATTGGAGAAATTAGACATACCTAAGTATATGTCTCATGAAATTTGACATACTTGCATCATGACATGACAATCGTGAGATTTCATACTCGATAACTTCAACTCACCATTTAAGGTAACAAATCGCTTCATATTCGATGAGTAGCCAGTTGGAACCTTAATGCCATACAACGACTCGCAAAAAATCAGTTTCTCTGCACGTGACATCGTGTAGCAAGCTGGTGGCAAATAATTCTTCTCCGAATCCTCCACCTTCTTTTTTCTTTTCTGAGTTTCCTCATCAACCCTTTCCTCCACTACTTTCTTCTTCCTTTGGTCCCTTTTCTGAGCCCACAACTCTGGTCGAAGCCCCTGTTTTTCCAAGTAAAGTCGTGACGCCTTAACATCTTTTGTCTTGCCCTGAATATTCATAAGTCCCGCAAGAATAGCTTCACAAACATTTTTCTCTATGTGCATGACATCTAAACAATGTCTGACCTTTAGATCTTTCCAGTATGGGAGTTTCCAAAAAATGAACTCCTTTTTCCATAATCTTGTAGGTCGATCAACCTCACTAGCAGGTTTACCAAAGATTGCTTCAATGCCCTTAACCTGATTATAAACTTCAGTACCAGTTAATGGTCTACGAGCAACTTCCTCTTCAACCGTCCCATCGAATGCCTTCTTCTTAAACCGATAGGGATGGTCGCGTCTGAGGAGCCTTCGTGTGCGCATATAGACATGTTTGCAGCCCTTAAGGTGTGTAGACTTCATGTCATCTACACAAATCGGGCACGGTTGTTTTCCTCTAGTCTTATACCCAAATAAGTTCCCATAAGTTGGATAATCGTTCATAGTACAAAAAAGCATGGCACGCAGAGTGAACATCTCATTAGCATACGCGTCAAATACTAACACTCTTTTGTTCCACATCTTCTGTAAATCTTCAACAAGCGGTTGGAGGTATACATCTATGTCATTTCCAGGTTGTTTGGGCCCCGATATAAGAAGAGACAACATGATGTACTTGCGTTTCATGCACAACCAAGGAGGCAAGTTATAAACCACTAAAACTACTGGCTATGTACTATGCTGAGAACTAAGATTGCCAAAAAGGTTCATGCCATCCGTACATAATCCAAGCCTCAGATTCCTATCCTCATTACCAAATGCCTTATGTACCCTGTTGATACTTTTCCACTCAGGCGAATCAGCCGGATGCTTCAGCAGACCGTCTTTCTTCCTACGATCTGCATGCCACCTCAAATTCTTCGCATCTCCTTTAATTGAGAACATGCGCTTAAATCTAGGTATTATGGGTAAATTCTTCACGCTTGTACCTCGACAATCCACAACGTAGACACTCATGTAAATGCTCATACGCATTACGATAAAGCACACAATCGTTAGGACAAGCGTGTATCCGCTCGTACTCTAAACCGAAAGGACACATCAGTTTCTTCGCATAATAGTACGCCTTTGGCAGTTCATTTCCATCAGGGAGCATATCAGCTAAAACTTCCAACAACGATGTGAAACTAAAGTCCGTCCAACCAGCTTTCGACTTAATGTTGAACAATGTTATCACGGCGGAAAGTTTGGTGTGCTTTGTACAACTTGAATACAATGGCTTTTCAGCAGCCTCAGACATAGACTCAAAAATACGAGGTCGTTTACACGACTGATCTTCAACCTCGTGTATCATCTCGTCTACCCGATCCCTATCGTCATCTGCATACTCATCATCCTAATTCTCACCCCTGACCTCATCATCCCAATTCTCTAAATCCTTCTTTTCTTCACATACATCGTTCATTACTCTAGAGCTTCCTATATACTTCCCCTGCTCACCATGCCAAACCCATACGTGGTATTGAGGCCTAAACCCACGGCGAAAGACATGCTCCCTAAGCAAATGTATACTACTAACCTTGCTCACATTTTACAATCGACACAAGGACAATAAAAGTCGACTGCTCCACAGGATGCTTGATATTGTAATGCAGATTTACAGAATTCCGAGACCCCATTCACAAACTCAATCGATTCACGACTACCATACATCCAAGTACGATCCATCTCATTCAAGAAGACCTCTAATAATTAAACACAACCAATAATTATAATGCATCAATCATTATTTAAGTACATACACTCACATATTCAAATCACACACAGACACAAGAGCAATCTAAGATAGTGACATGTTCAAATGTATGCATGCAGCCGAAGGTCCTTATCACTCCAACCTAACCCATCCTTAGACGTCTAATCTCACTAGTGAATATATGCCAACTTTTCAATTCTAAGGAAAATCCGGCAGCATTTTCCTACAGTTCTCCAAGTACACAATAATGTAGATAATTGCTTATCTACATATGTACCCAATGAACAATGTAGAGAAACGATAAGCCAAGACTTTCCTCTGAATTGAAAAGAAGACACACATTCACCACCTAAGTGAGATCAAACGTCCAAGAACAGTCCCAAACCGGGGACTATTCAAGACTTACTCCTAATGAGTAAGTCTTGAACTGGTATCTAGGCATATGATGATGATTCAAACAACTTATAGATTTCATAGTTAAATTACATTGCGTTTTCATACAATCTCATATCAAGAAATATACATACATTATCATATCTTACTCAAATTGAAACACATGACAATTTTTCCTCATCAACATCCAACAAAAAACAAGAAAATTAGGCTAATTACCTCTCAAAACCAAATAGGAGCAATTATGAGAAGAGAGATAGTTTATTTGCCTTCCTTAGCTTCTTTTTCCTACAATTAACAAATCACACACGGCACACTAATCACATAATTCAATTAAGAAAAGCAAAACTAACTAAAAACCTAGATTAATTCACCATAAACTACACAAAATTGATAATGTGCCCACCCCCTGCGAGCCCTCATTAGCCCTCCCCCACCCCCTGCCAGCCCTCCTCCACCCCCCGCCCACCATCCCCCCCTCCCCCACCTCCCGCCCAGCCTCCCCAACCCTCCCTGCCCTCCCCACCCCCGCCCGGCCTCCCCCCACCCCCACCCCCCCGCCAGCCCCTCCTCCACCCCCTACCCACCCCCTACCCACCTCCCCCATCCTTCCCCCACCCCCTACAATCACTGTTTCAGCTAATAGAAGCACATTTTACAACAAAAAATAGAAGTTGATTTCAACATGCAATGAAATTAAATAAATTAATGAGAAGAAATTAACAAATTATGCAATAAAATTAACAAATTAATTACAAAAATAAAAAAGAGGGGAGAGAGTGAGAGAGGGGATGCTCCACAAACAATGCAGTGGAGGAGAGAATATCGTGGTGGTGGTGGCGCTGCAAGGTGGTACAACTGCGTGGTGGGTGGTGTGCAAGGTGGTGCGCAAACCCACTCGAATGAATGGAGGAGATAATGTCGTGGTGGGTGGTGCGCAAACAATGCTGGTGGTGCGTCAATGTCGCACTGAGTTGGTACGTCAATGTCGTGGCTCAGGTGATGGGCCGGTGCTCCGGCGTTAGGGCTCCGGTGATGGGGCGTTAGAGTTAGCTGTGCGAGTGAGTGAGAGGGAGGGGTTTTAATTTGTTTCGCTCGTGAAATTTTTCTAAGGGAGGGAAATTTGGGATGTCTACTTTGTGTTATGCGCGCAATAACTTAGTTCTGAAATGTGGGATGGAAAGTGAAGGGCTGCGGTTAGCCCAAATACCGCAGCCCTTCATACAATATGAAGGTCTGCGTTTTTGGTATAACCGCAACCCTTCACTAAAAGGGCCGCGGTTTCCTTGAAAACCGCAGCCCTTGCAGCACAGCCCTTGCGTTTTTCTCCTCTAGTGGAAGCCTTAGCCATGGCATGAGCCACTTTATTACAATTTCTTCTAGCAAAGGAAAACACACAAGAATGAAAAGTACTAACTAAAGCAAGAATCTCATTCACTAACAGTTGAGTAGGGGATCTTTCTTTTGCTTGACCATTAAGAAGATGAACAAGGGACTGGCAGTCCACTTCAGCAGCAACCGAGGAGAACCCCGCTTCCCAGGCCAAACGAAGCCCAAATAGGAGGTCAGAGGCTTCTCCTTGGGTCACGCTCATGGGTTGTTCGACATTCTGCCCTGCACACATTTCACATCCCCAACATGGTCTCGCACCACCATACCGAAGCCAGCTGGGCCATTCTTCGAGAAAGCCACATCTGTGTTAAGTTTCACCAGGCCATCTACAGGGGCTTGCCATACAGATTCAGCAATAGGACATTCGTCCCTTGAGGGGCATTCATTCAGGTTTGTAGTCACAAACTCATCATAATACTTCAAGGCTCTCGAACACCAAAATGAAGGGTCAATTTTTTTCCTTTCAAACACCCACAAATTGCGAGCATTCCAAGCTTACCAAGCAAACATCATCAACAACTCCCAGGCTCTATCCTCCTTACATGACTGTGCAAAAGATACACACCAAGCAAACAAACTATCAGACCATTCCTTCACCTCAATGCGCAGTGGTGACAGACGCCACATAATATGATTCTCGTTGCACGTTAACACCATATGGACTATAGTTTCATCAACTTCCCCACACCTTGGGCATATTCTATCCACATGTAAGCCACGTTTTGCAAGATTTTCCATTGTAGGAAGTCCATTACGGAGGGCACGCCATAACATGTTTTTGACTTTTGGGGGAATACAAGCTTTCCAAACTTTATTCCAAAGAGCCTTTGTAGCATTGGGGTTCGAAGACCCAACACTTCCCTTGCGCCTTTGAATCTCCAGGTGGTAAGCGATGCGAAAAACTCCCCTTTCTTTGTGTAGTGCCAGGCCAAGATGTCATCCTGGTCACTCACAAAAGTCAGGGTACTTTTAATCGCTTCTAACTCATCTTGAGAGATGTAATTAGCAATCGATTGCAGCTCCCACTCATTATTGTGTTGATTTCTCAAACTAGCTACATAAGCATCATTCATCTCATCTGGTGGGGGAGAGGAGAGAATACGACCCCCAGGAAAACCTTTAATCCAAGCATCCTGCCAGACTTGGGTCTTCCTTCCATTGCCCACAATCCAGCTAACACCATCCCTAACCAACTCTCGGGCTGAAAGAATAGATCTCCATGTGTAACTGGCATTTGGAGATATTTTAGCCTCCCAAAAACTCGACCGAGGATAATACTTGTCCTTCAATACATTGGCAGCAAATGAGTCAGGGTCCGATAATAGGCGCCAGCATTGCTTTGCAAGGAGGCTGTGTTGAACGCACTTAGGTCTCGCATACCTATGCCCCCTTCCTCTTTAGAATTGCACATTTTCTCCCAACTGATGAGCGCTAGTTGTCTTGAAGTAAATAGAGTTCATGTTGTTTAGGATCCCCTCGGGGAGCTTGAAGCATTGCATAGCATAAGATGGTATGGCTTGTGCAATTGATTTGAGGTGAACCTCCTTTCCTACTCTCGAAAGGTACCTTTCCTTCCAACCATTGATTTTTTTCCATAGGCGATCTTGAATTACTTGGAAAATAACCTTCTTGGATCTCCCAATGAAAGTCGGGAGACCAAGATATTTTTCGTGCTCCATAGTAGCTGTAAAGTTCAACTTCAACTGAAGAATATTCTGCATATGAGTACTGACATTACGGCTAAAAGAAACTTCCGATTTTTCCAAGTTAATTTTTGGGTTTTTCTACGTAGTGCCCCTGTGTTTTACGAAATTTTATGTTGTACCTAATCTTTTTGAAATTTCCACGTTGTACCCCTAAGCTTTCTAAACATTACACAAAATACCCTTATATAAAATATCAAACAGTTGATTTTGGGACTTTCTTACCTCGTGGGAATATAGTAGGATTTTTAAGCCTTGTTAGTTGTCTAAGGTTTGGGATATGATCTAAGAAATTGAAGACTAAGTGAGGTTTGGAGTAGGATTTTCTATTAGTAAGAGTATTTTGTGTGACGTTTAGAAAGTTTAGGGGTACAGTGTAGAAAGTTCAAAAAGGCCTAGCATAACATAGAATATCGTAAAACTCAGGGGCACTACGTAGAAAAACCCTTAATTTTTTGCCCTATAGTTGCTTCATAGGTAGTAAGGATCTCAATAATTGCTTCTGCCTCCGTATCACTTGCTCTTGTGAATAACAAACTGTCATCTGCAAAAAATAAGTGAGAAATAGGAGGGACATTTCTACTTATTTTAACACCATGTATCAGATTGAGGTTTTCAGCATCTCAATGAAGAGCTGAGAAACCTTCTGCACACAACAAGAACAAAAATGGGGAGATGGGATCTCCTTGGCGAAGGCCACGGCTAGGTGTGAAAGCCGAAGATGGGAAGCCATTGAACAACAGGGAATATGAAACAGACGACACACACTTCATAATAATGTCAACGAATGTGCTATGAAAACCCAACTTCAACATAACACTTTCCACAAAAAGCCATTCCACCCGATCATACGCTTTGCTCATATCTAGTTTCATTGCCATGTACCCTCTTTTGCCTTTTTTTTTTCTTCCAAAGATAATGAAACAATTCAATGGCAACAAGAACGTTGTCTATAATCAGCCTTCCAGGAAGAAAGGCACTTTGGGACACACTTACAACATCAGGGAGCACAAGTTTCAGTCTATTTGAGATCACTTTCGAAATGAGCTTATATAGAACATTACACAAGCTGATCGGTCGGTAATCCTTTGTTGACAGGCACACTTTTTTTTCGGTATCAAAACCACATGAGTGTGGTTTGTTTGGCTCACATGCCCATCATTGTTCAGGATATTAAGCACATAATTAAGAAACAATAATGTCAAAATTTCTTATAAAAGAGAGTGGGCATACCGTCGGGACCGGGGACCTTGGTTGGGTGCATTTGCTTCAAAGCCTTCCATACTTCTTCACCGGTGTAGGGTGCTATTAACATTGTATTCATTTCAGGAGTCACCTTAGCAGCAATCTTGTCAGAGATGAGTATTGCCAACGCTTGGGATTCAAACAAGCTTTTAAAATAGGTAACAAAGACCAGGGGGGACCCACGTGGGGTCCTGGGTGGCCTGGGCCCCACCATTATTTTTTGAAAAAAAAATAGTGGTTTTCAGTAAAAAGTTAAAAAAAATAGTTATAGGATACCGAGTCCAAAGCGCAGAGGTAGCGTCACTGTAACAGTTTATTCCTAAAAAGTCAGTTTTATTCCTAAAAAGTTTTAGAGTAGAGAGAAGGATAGCCTTTACACCTAGGCGGCGCGGGACCTACTTCGTCCATACGACCATACTAACGCTTTAGGAGTCTAGTCCTGAATCTCTGCAAGCCTGCAAATTGCAAATTTTAAATTTGCAATTGAAAGCGAGCACACTGCACACCTGCTTCCACTGTGCGTGGTGCGTCTTTGCCAGCCATGTGAGTCTTTTTTTTTCTTTTTTTAATCTTGATTTGAAATTATTTTGATATTTGGCTTTGTTCTTGATGTTTGGCTTTGTTCGTTTTATACTGTTAGACTTTATTTGTTTTATAATCTTGATTTATTATAATCTTCATTGATTGATGTTTGACTTTGTTTTTTGCAACTTGTTTGGCTGCATTTTATAGTTTTCTATTATAATGTTCATTTATGATTTTAATTTGTAGAATGTGATGTTTGAAATATGAATTTAATGCTCAATTTTTTACTAAACTAAATAATATGGGAGATCAATTGCTCAATGATTGTTTGGTTTATTATTTAGAGAAAGATTTATTTTTGACAGTAAGCATAAATGATCTTGTAGATCAATTTCAAAATATGTGAACTCGGGTAATTTTATGGAATATTTTTTTGAATTATCGTATTAGTCATACACAATTGGCCCCCCAGGACTTAAATCCTGGATCCGCCCCTGACAAAGACAGCTTCAGTTTCTTTCTCTTCCACACGCCAGGTACCTCCATCATCATAAATACCCTTGATGGTATTTCGGCTTCGTCTTTCAGCAGCTTTTTTATGAAAAAAAGTTGTGTTTTTGTCGCCGTCACACAACCAATTTTGCCTACTACGCTGAGCCCGATAGGGTTTCTTCTCTGTATTCGAGATCATCAATCTCCTTATCAAGCCTGTGAATGTCACTAATGTTGCTGGAAGTTGGTGGTTGTGCCATAAGAGCATTGACTTGTTCCCGCCTACTCGCAATTTCTTTTCGATAATCACACGATCTTTCGCCACTCCACATTCTCAAATTATTCGCACAAGCTGTGATTTTACCACGAACATCAAGATCATCAGTATTGCCCCAAGTATCGACTACAATAGAACCACATTCATCATCTCTTAGCCACTCCTTTTCGAACTTGAAACCTCTCTTCCTTCTTTTACTTTTCTTCCCCACCTGAAGTTGTTCTTGTATGTAAACTTTTAGGGGAAGGTGATCAGATCATCGCCTAGGTAGGTGTTCCACCTTAGAGCATGGGAAGAGGTCAAACCACTCATCCGTCCCCATAACTCTATCGAGCCTCTCCTGAATATTATCAACGTCCTCTCTATTGTTCGTCCATGTGAAAGGAAAGCCCTCCCAATGAACTTCACGAAGGTTACAACTATCCACGACCTCTCTAAAACCATCAATCTCCTTCTGATTTTTTGCGTTTCCTCCCTGTTTCTCGGCATGACTAAGAATGCCATTAAAATCTCCCATGCACAGCCACGGTATTGTATTATTTTTGCCAAGATTTTTCAGCATCGCCCATGTAGCATCCTTCCTATCCTCCTCCGGCCACCCATATACCCCCGTTAGCCTCCATTTCTCACCTGTATCACAAGACACCTCAAAATCCATATGGTTCAAGCTGGAGGATTTGAGAGAGAGTTCGACATCATCACTCCACAACATCGCCAAACCTCCTCTTCTATGCCTACCATCACCATCACAGTCCACACAAAGAAAAATTTTTAGAGGAATTTTCTTTCGCACATTCTCCTACTCCTTGCCTTTTAACTTTGTCTCGGAGAGAAAGACAAAGTGGGGATGTTCAATTTGAATGACACCCTTGAGTGCATTCTCTGCCGCGGGACTCCCCAATCCCCGACAGTTCCAGCTAAAGCCTATCATTGTTGTTCACGGGGTTGCATTGCAACCTTCGCTACTTCCATGTTAAACATGATTTCATCAGCATCAATGTCACCCTTCAACTTTTTCCCTCCCCCGACCATTTCATTCACTGCATCCGTCTCTCCCGTAGCCTCCTTACGTTTTCCGCACACTTCTCCATTCGTGCCATGCTTTGTTGGCCTGCGGGGAATCTTTGTGACCTTTTTGAGTCCCTTTTCCTTAGGTGTCGCTCTCCCCAAGCCCGTATCTGGTCCAGGGCGAGCGGGGCGGCTGCCATGGGCCCCCATCTCAAAAGTCCAAATACCTATTAGTCATATAGAATATCCTGGCAAACTAAAACAACGAATGAATAGGTAGCTTAGTGGTTAATGTTTGGGTTTGGGATTTGTGTGTCATGCATTTCCATTGATCAAGGGTTCGAATCTAACGGTCAGTGTTTTGGCTTCTTAAATTTCGCTCTTGCTGCTTTTTTTTTAACTTTTATTGTTCAAAATTTTTACTTTTATAGATGAAATCATACAACATTATTTTTCTTATATTTTCTTATACAATAACATACAATATTTTACATATAATTCCCAACTTGCAATTGCTATGCACATCCTCTCTATCTACTTATAAACCCAACTAACCTTTTCACTATTTTTAATTACACCAAAAATTCTTTTCTTGATTAATCTATTAAAATGTCTCCAATATATTTCAAGGTGATCCCAAACGATATCATAAACATGCCAGATAAGTCAAAATTAGCATTTGAAATTCTCGAGTTTGTTAAAGCTGCAGATTGTTATCCAAATGTCTCAATTGCTTATCAAATTCTCTTAACCATGTCATTCAATGTTTTTGTTAAACTGTTATTAAGCACAGTAAAAAAAAGTGTCATTTACTATATAATTTTATTTATTTCTTTGCATACCCTTTAACTAAAAAAAATTAATACTTATTTATTGGGGCCCCAATTTCTTATTCCGCCCTTAGCCCCGAAATTCTCAGATACAGCTCTGGCTCTCCCAACTTGGAAGCTCAGCATAGTAGGGTGCAATTGTCATCAAAGCATTGCGTTGGTGACTGCACTAAAGGCTGGAACACTCCTGTTTTTTCCAAACCTTCCTCCACACTCTCATTAATAATGTCATTAGCATTATGATTTTCTATATCAGGGTTTAAATCAATTGATACTTCTATTAATTGTTGGGTCATTGTTAACACCTTTGCCTCTGTCTCCTTACATGTCACAGGGTTCTCCTTAGTGAAGTAAAGTCTTCTTGGGCGAACCATCTCTCCTGCTTCTTCAGCCCCCAATGCCTCCCCTCTATTGACTTTCCTTGGTGAGGCACGGATTTTGTCACTGTACACTCGTTGAGGAGTGTTAACTGTGTTTTTGATGTCACCGTCTTTCTCCCCATGCCCTAGTTTAGCACACACATAGCAGAATAGGGGCAATTTTTCATATTTGACATAGAACACCTCCAATTCTCCACCCCTCATCTTCAGTCGAATTGATTTCACCAGGGGTTGGCGAATGTCGATCATTGCACGAACGCGTAGGGACTTATTGATCCCTATGACATCCGTTTTATCATAGGTGATGAAAGCTCCAACCTTGTTCCCGATCTTCTTAGCATTAGCCTCATTATTGCGCCCTTTAATGGGGAGATCATAAACACGAACCCATAATGGGACACAATGCAAAGGGATATTAGATGGTTTTCGGTCGTCATGAGTATCATTTAAGGCCATGCCTATCAAAGTGCCAAGGTTGTGAGTCCATTGCGAACTCTTTATCTTTCCAATGGTGAAATTGGAAAAAGAAGGTATTTTTCTCTATGCAATTTACCTCCATCCCATGTCTAGGGTTCCAGATTTTTTTTCATAGTTGAGATAAGGGCATTTCACTAGAGGAAAAAAGCCCAAGGGCTGCGGTCAAAAGGGGCCCAAGGGCTGCGCTTTTTTACCGCAGCCATTAGACTAGCAGCCCTTGGCGTTTAGGAAGGGCTGCGGTCAAGGCAAAAACCGCAGCCCTTGGTGGGTTAAGGGTCATGGTTAAGGCCAAAACCGCGGCCCTTGGTGAGTTAAGGGTCTGGTTTTTCGCCCTTAACCGCAGCCCTTAACCCACCAAGGATCATGGTTTTGCCCGAACCGCAGCCCTTGTGACCCAAAAAATTTTTAAAAAAAAAAAAAATTTTTTATGCATTTTTTTGTCCTAATTGTTCCCAAACAGTTATATATATATATATATATATTAGTATCATAAATTATGTTTTTTTACACAAATATAGAGAAAATAATAACTGAATTACATTAGTTCGAGGCTGCCTCGAGTGTTCGAATTGCAATATATGAGCAGGATCACAAACACAAACTAGCATTACAACAAATCCACCAAGACTAGCATCCGGATCCCTCGAAAGCAACTTCTCTGGAGATGATAGAACCTGGCAAATAAAACCACAATTGCTATAATTTGGAGGTGAGCCTGGGGGTGTAGCGGGGGGTTAGCGGGGAGTGTGTGGCGGGGGTTGAGGTGGAGCGGGGTGCGGGGGGGTCTTGGGGTGGGGGTGTCTTCTTGGGCGGTTGGGGGGGGGGGGTGTAGCAGGGGTGCGGGGGTCTTTGGGGGTCAGGGGTGGGGGTGTAAGGGGGCAAGCAGGGGCTTTGGGCTGGGTGGGGGTGTGTAGCAGGGGGCAAAGGGGGGTGCTGGCTTGGGAGGCTTGGGCGATGGGGCCGGGGTGTAGCCGGGGGCGAGGTGCGGGCGGTAGGGGCATGCAGGGGGTGTTGGGTGGGATCGGGGTGTAGCAAGGGTTATAAACATTCAACCTATAAAGTAATAGGCAAAAGATGAAAAAAAATAATGACGATTACTGAAGAATGATGGAGAAATGTAATGTGTAAAAAATATATCAATATGCAGCTAATCTTTTTTTCTTGAAAGCTAAGTTTTTTAGCACAGATTCAAGCCATACCCAATTTTCAAGCCATACCTCTATATAAATTAGCTCTCTAACATCATCTTTTGCCGGTTTCCTACGTTAGAATTCAAATTCCGAGTTTTGAGATGCGGGTGAGCTCTCGCAAGGCTCACGATCCGTGTTAATGCCAGGTTCTATCATTGGATCAGTTAATGCCTAACACAAACAACGAACACTGTCTGTGTTGTCATACTTGTGCAAAAGTATTCAGACAAGAATCATAACTCATATGCTTGATTTATGCTACAAAAAAAACCCCTCAAGGATGCAATTCATATACCAAGAAGACAAGTAGGTATAGGATGTGTTGTGCAAACAGTTAAATGATAAATCGGCACTAGAAATATTTTATCATTGAAGAGAAAACTGTCAAAAGAATCAGCTCTAGTTCTCTCATGCCATTAACATACGTTGTTATAAGAATATCAATCAGATCTTTGTTTCTTTCCAGGTAATCACATGCGATTAAAGGAGAATGAACTTGTTGCCTTTGGAAGCTGGGGGAAGAGGAGGAGAGAGAAAGACGGAAAGACAATTCATCCATAGAAAGAGGAGTGAGACAGGGAGTCTGAGGTTAAAGGTAGCAAGGGTTACTGGGTTAGAGTAGAGAATCCAATGACTAACCAAACAGAACAGAAAGCTCAAAGTGCAACAGAAAAACCTGCATAACAAAGAAAGAGACCCTGAAAAGACCCCAAAAAAATATGCCCAAAGTGATGCTAGGAAGATAGCCCGATCCCGCAAGAGACCACAATCTTTAACCTTGTTCATCCTTTAGCCATACTACCCAGAGAATCACCAAAACCACATTACTGGAAAGGATCTTATAATCCTTAAGCAAAAAACCCACCCAGTTTCACTTCACCTGTGAGGCTTATGCAAAAGAAAGTTAGTTGCTTTGAACTGCCTAACACTTTCCAAACTAACAACCCTTTGTAGAGCAGGCAATAGTACACAAGCAGAGCTGAAAAGATAGTGCAATTCAGTTAGCAGAAATACAGCTTACCATGAGTGTCAAGCTTATACAACAGTGCCACCCTTCACCCTTGTAGGGACAATTGGTTTTCTAAAAAAGAACGGAAGGAGGTATGTGTCTAGAACTCTAGATGATGTGTTTATTTATTGACGAAGGGATTAGAGAAAAATACACTACTAGAATCGCAATTCCATGCTGTAACCTCAAGATATGGAGGAGCTAAACTGTAACATAAATAGAGAAACAGAAGAATAAGAGAAAGGAAGCAAGTAAGACACATATCAGAAAGCTTTCTGCTTTGCCTCAACAGCTATCTAAATCAGTGCACTGAATGTCGTTAAATGAAACTGACATGACCGATTAACTTGATGATGGTCTACAAGTGTTACAGATTGCTGTAGTGGTCACATTGAAGAGAAGATTAATCTTTTTTAATTTTTGAGAGGATGTTTGAAGAGAAGATTATCCACGGAAAAGGCCAGGCTCATTGAAGGGACCAATGCCAAGAACATTTACGAAGACATGCATGACAAGAATGCAAATACAAAATGCAAGCATGTCATATTCTTCAAACCTAAATCAAAAAATAAATTGAAGTTTCTACTGTATACATCAATGTTTAGTTTGATGCTAACGAACCTTAATTTTTCATAACAAAATAATTCATCGTAAAAAGCAAACAGATTATATACAAAGAGGTAAAAAAACAACAATACATATTAGGCTAAGAAATCCCACAAAATCAATTAAAGCCCTAAAAACAACAATTCCATATATTTAGCCATAGATCACTCAATTATAGCCCTAAAAACAACCACTTAATACATATTAAGATGAGAAATCCCACAAAATCAATAACTAACTAGATTCACCAATTCAATCAAACCAGCACCATGATCCCAAAGGGGCTACAATGCACATACTAATTCCTCGAACAATCATCTTCAACTAAGGGGGAAAGGGGGATAAATAAGGTTCATCCTCGAACAATCAACTTCGGGGTAGAAGGATTCTAATTTCTAAAACATAACTCGAAAAATAGAGCACAAAAAAAGAGTTAGAATAAGACATACCTTTTCTCATACCCCAGAGATACATTACAAGTCAATATGTAACAATTGTCTCCTCTTCGCTTCATATACAGGGTCCCTCCACAGATACATAAATCAATATATCAGATTTCCAACTCAAGTATATGGAGTACCATATTCCAGATAAAATTTGAAGTTTTCTTTATATATTAGTTAACAGATAAATTGATAAACACAAAAATCAAAAATCTAACATTGTTCGAGAAGGATACAATGAAACTGCCATAAGAAGATAAACCACTTTAAGCCTAACATTTAAAGATTGTTTGTATTCTTTTTGTCACAAAAGGGAGGAAGAGAGCGGAAAAGAAAGAAAGTGACTTCTGCAAAGTTCAGATTAACTGAAGGAAGGGATGGACATGGAGCAGTCTTTAAAATTTATGAAGAGTAACACATACTTAAGACGTAGTCGAAAGCTTCATTACTATGGACATTGGCATTACCAAATCACACTTTGTTACAAAATTATTCTAAAAAAATTACAATTGTGAAACATGCTATAAGGATATGAACATTCATGGAAACAAATTGATCAAATAGTACCACCCAACATATTTGGACTACTCACTACTTATATCAGTACATGACACGCATAGCAAAAACAACCATGATCGTCCTACAATACTTCAAATATTATAAGCATAATGCAGCAACATGATCCACAATAGACAAACACAATGTACTATAAGGCAACAAAATTCTAGTACTACTAAGAATTTAGCTCACCTCATTCGACCAGCTAAGTAAAGATTGCTTAACTTTTTCCATAACCATAGTCTTTCCAGTCCCAGGGCATCCACACACATACAAGCTCCCTGGTTTCCGTCTTTCGACATTCGTCTTGCAAAACTCTAGAACCTTATTTGATTCTTCTTCCCTACAAACCACGCCAGACGGTGTTGTCGAGACGTGCAAAGCCTCTTTTATAACTCTCATTTGCTCAGAATCTATCCATTAATCAATAAGGTTCAACAGAATTAGCACTTTCCATCCAACAATTCACCAAAAGCTAACATGAATCTGAACTATTGACCAAATGCAACTAAATAAATGAGCTATAAGTTGTATAAATATAACCAACATGAACTATTATAAAGTATTAGACTATTAGAAGATGATGCAAATGATGAATGCACAAACAGTGGCGTTTGAACAATGATGCATCTTCATTATGTAGCTCAGTAAATCTCCATAAGACACATCAATAGGACTTTACACAAGCAAAGAACAAGAGGCATCCAAGAAAGTTTAGAAGTGATCAAGAAGTACAAATTGATGCAAAATTCAAAAAGGCGCCCATTTGGACAGAAGGCAATGGAATTGCACAAGCAAAAGAGCAAAGAGTCGCACATATAGACCCTTTATCCCTAGATTATAGCGCACATACAGGGCAGTAAACAAAATTGAACATAATCAGAAGCAGAAAATGTCAGCAATCTACAAAACGAACGAAGAGAGAGAAACTCGAGCGATTTTGCTAAACTACAACAATTTCAAACCCTAAATCCACGAAAATCATTGAAAAAACAGCAAAATCAGGTAAAAACTCAAAATCAAAAGAGAGGAGAGAGAAAATACCTCAGCGGCGTGTTCGCGCGACAGAAACGAAAGGAGGAGGAGAGTGCGGGTGAGAGAAATAGACGGCGCTGAGCAGAGAGAAGAGTGAGGGGAAGAAAACGAAAACGAAAACGAAAACGTAGCACCGGTGGTCGGAGAACAGCAGTGACAAGGCGACGACCACGGCCCGAGGTCGAGAGAGAGGGCGGGCGTGAGTGTGTATGAGAGAGAGAGAGAGAGGGGCAGGGGTGTGTGTGAGTGAGAGAGAGAGAGAGGCGGGGATTCATGAGCAGGTGTGGTGCGAGTGCGGGAATTTCCAAGTGAGGGAAGCTTTAGGGGGGAAATGAAAAGGTGAAGGGCTGCGGTTGTTCAATAACCGCAACCCTTCGTAATGAAGGGCTGCGGTTTTTGGGCTAACCGCAGCCCTTTGTAATTAAGGGCTGCGTTTTCAGATAACCGCAGCCCTTGCGCTGCAGCCCTTGGTCTTTTTTCCTCTAGTGTTTGCATTAACATTTCTATCTATCCAGATCCGTCCAACAACTCCCAGGGCTTCCTTCGATGTTTCCTCCTCTTCTCCATCCACTTACCATTCGTCATCAGTATTTTGTTCCTCTCTTGGATTTTCTATTGAATCCAAATGAGAGGGAATAATTTTATGAGCCTCCATCACAAACACCGGTACACTAAACAAAGAGAGAAAAAGAAAAAAATCGCTTGAATAAATCAAGCAAGAACCTTCGAGAATTGAAGGATCGAAAAGCTAGCAGGGTGCTAGCAAGGATTCGCCCTCCCAAGAGTTTTTCAGAATCCCTAGAGGGAACTTAATTAATATAGTATATGTCTTAGAGCTGCCTAATTTCATCATATTGTTATTATAAGAAGTCATTGATTTTTTATTTTGTTTGAGTCAATAGGTTTTATACAAAAAATTAGTCTTTTATTAAAATATTAATACAATCGGTTTGTTCACCATATACCCCTGACAAATTTTTTTTTGCACCATATACCCTTTCGAGTTTTCAAATTCACCATATACCCTCCACTTTTCAAAAAATACATCCACTTGCCCTTAATGACTAATGGCGTTAACGTCCGTTAGTCATTAACCCCCTAATCCCTCCCTAACCCTAATTAATCCCCCCTAACCCTAATTAATCCCCTAACCCTAATTAAATCACTAACTCCCTCAATCTCTAACCCTAACCCCTAATTAACACTAACCACCCAACAACCACCTTTCCTCCACCGCCCCTGCAGCCCCTCCCCCCACCACCCCCGCACCCCCGCCCCCCTCCCCACCACCCTTTCGAATCCCGTAGGCCCCACCCCCCACCCCTAGCCCGACGTTCTCTTTATGCTCGCATCACGACGGATGACCCCGCACCCACCCGACGTTCTCTCTGCGCGCGGCTCGCCAACTCGTCTCTCACCACCCGCGATACGCCGACACCACAAGTTCCATCGACAACCGCCGCATCTCCATTAGACCGCCACCACATCTCTATCATACCACCACCACATCTCCATTTCTTTTGTAATCTACTTTTTAAAGTTGCGAATTTGTAATTTTATTCTCGGATTTTGTCAAATTGAATCTATTGATACAAATTTGTGGGAAAATTGCTTAATTAAGTGGGCAACTTTGTGGCGCTTTGCTTTGAAATTTTTTTAATTTTGAATTGGGAATATGAAAAATTGGTAGAGTAGTATAAGTCATGGAAGGATCCGGGGGGTGGGGGGGAGGGGTTGCAGGATTCGAAGGGGGGGGGGGGAGGGGCTGCGGGATTCAAAAGGGGTGGGGGGGAGGGCCGCGGATTCAAAAGGGGTGGGGGAGGGGGGGCTTGCGTAGGTGGAGGTGGTGGGGGGTTTGCGTGGAGGGGGGCTGCGGGGGAAGGGGGAGGGAGGGGGCCGGGGGGGGGGACTGTTGGGGTGGTGGTGCGGTGGGGTAAGGGGGTGGTGGGGGTGGGTCAGGGGGTAAGGGGGTGGTGGTGTAAGGGGGTGGGGGAGGGGGTGGTTGGGGTTAGGGTATTAGATTAGGGGTTAGTGTTAGGGTTAGGGTTTGACTTAGGTTTAGGTTAGTTAATTAGGAGGGTTTGGGGGGACTAGGGGTTAATGACTAACGGAAGTCTAACACCGTTAGTCAAAAGGGTACTTTGATGTATTCTTTGAAAAGTGGAGGGTATATGGTGAATTTGGAAACTTGCGAGGGTATACGGTGCAAAAAAAATTTGTCAGGGGTATATGCTGAAAAAACCGTAATACAATATCAAATGTCAAGTTACTCCCTCCATTCTTTTTTTGTTCTGCTTACTTGGACTATTATTGTCAAAAATTTATATTATAAAATTATTATTTTCTGATTTGTCAACTATCATACTCTCATAATTACTATTTTTTATAATTTATACTAATATATAATAATTTTATTGCTTTTATCGAATTGTATCAGTGGACTATTTTGCGTTCATAAAATTTGATTTAACTATTTCCATAATGCCTTTCTGACAAAATCTTTCCATAATTCTAACTCACAAAGCTTCTTAAACAAACAAAAACTTTGGAGTTAGTCTTGTGTGGACTTGGTCCACATTAATATTATTGTGGACCAAAGCCACTTGTTTAACATAGTGACCTTTTTTTCCATATAGTAACCTTTTAGAAATCTATGTAATTACACTATACAGTTACTTTCTATCATAGTGACCGTTTTTCTTAATATAGTCACTCTTTCTTACATTACTTTCTCATGATGAAATTTTCGGTTTGTAACATAGTAACCTTTTTTTTACATAGTCAAACTTTTTTTTTTTTGCTAAGCAAGTAAGAATATTGATATATGAAACCACAATTTACAACCTAAACCAATCAAAGGGGAGGCAAACGAACTAGGTTGGACCCCCTCACCCTAAAACAAGTACAAAGCATCTAGCTTACAAGCATCCCAACATAGCTACTCCCATTTACAAACTGTGAAACCAGTTAGTATCTCTCCCAGAAAGTTTTTGAGGCAATACTGCACTAACTCTTGCTTTAACAATTCTCTCTATTTGCTTACAAATTACAGTGATATTAGTCACACATTGTTCCCAATAAACCTTATTTCTACTCTGCCAGATCAGGTATACCAATGCTGCAACTCCTGTTAGAAACACTTGTTTCTGAAATTTAGTTCTTCTGCTATTCTGAGTCCATCTAATCAAGTGTTGCAAATCATCAGATTGTGCTGAGCATTTCATCCAGGTTTTAAGATGCTTCAAACATGCTGAGCTAAATGGGCATCTAAGAAATAAATGTTGATGATCTTCTCTTGATTGTGCACAAAGTAGACATAAGTCACTACTGCTTACTCCAATTGTTGCCAGCCTTGCTGTGGTCTGTAACTTCTCTTGCACATCTAACCATAGAATAAACCTATGTTTAGGGAGGTTTAATCTATTCCACACTGTTTTATCCCAAGTAATTCTCACTTGTTCACCAACCAGCTTGTCATACACCGCCTTCACAGAGTATTGAGACATGCTGTTAAATTCAGCCATAGAGTATACTTGTTTAATTTGTTCCTTGACATGACAGAGCTTCCTCTAATACCAGCTAGAACTTGCTTTAGAAACATATCCCCACCAATCATCATTCTTAATATAGACAGAATGTACCCATTTCAACCAAACACTATCCTGTTTGGTAGAAATTGCCCAGGCATACTTGGCAAGACAGGCTATGTTCCATTTGAGCACATCCCTGAATCCCAGACCTCCTGTATTCTTGGGAGTACAAATCATGTCCCATGCAACATTCCCTGATTTAAGAGTGAAATATTGCCCACTCCATAGGAAAGACCTACAGATTTGAGTAATTTTCTTCAAAACATGCAAAGGTAACACAAACACTTGAGCCCAATATTGATGAAGACTCAATAGAACTGAATTTATCAATTGCATCCTGGCTGTGTATGACAAATTTCTGGAACTCCATATTCTTATCCTGACTATCATTTTTTCTATCAAAGCTTCACATTGTGTAGCATTGATTCTTTTTGCACAGATTGGAACACCCAAATATTTGAATGGTAGAGTTTGATGTGTGAACCCAGACACATCTACAATTCTTTGTTGTTCTCAGTTACTCATTCCACAGGTATATAAAGCAGACTTATCTACATTAGCTTGCAACCCAGTGGTCTCAGAAAATAGCTTAAAAGCTCTCAAAAGTAAATAAGCAGAAGCAAACTCTCCTTTGCATCACATAATCAAGTCATCAGCAAAACACATATGTGTAAGCTTCACTTCCTTACACCTTGGATGATAATGAAATTGTTCAACTCTCCCAACTTATTCAACAATCTAGCAAGATATTCCATACAAAGAACAAAGAGAAGAGGAGAGATTGGGTCCCCTTGCCTCAGTCCTCTAGTGGAACTAAAAAAGCATTTCATAACTCCATTTATCATCAAAGAAAATTTGGTGTTGTTAGACATTCCATAATCAACACTCTAAACTGTAATGGAAA
Organism: Beta corolliflora; assembly: GCA_947648045.1. Taxonomy (NCBI): domain Eukaryota; kingdom Viridiplantae; phylum Streptophyta; class Magnoliopsida; order Caryophyllales; family Amaranthaceae; genus Beta; species Beta corolliflora. Next base: position 153,530 of record CANSZD010004085.1, on the reverse strand, counting down.
GCCTAAGGCATCTAGCATTTCCTTAAGAAAATCCCAATTAACTGTGTCATATGCCTTTTGTAAATTAATCTTTAGTAAACAACTAGGTTGAACTTGTTTCCTATCATAGTGTTTAACTAAATCCTGAATCACCATGATATTATGTATTATGTATCTCCCATGGACAAAACCACCCTGATTTTCCATGATCAAGTCAGGTAACACCTGCCTTAATCTGCTACATAAGACCTTAGTAACACATTTATATAATGTGTTACAACATGAGATTGGTCTAAATTCTGTAACATTCTTAGGGCATTTAGTCTTGGGAATTAATGTAATTACAGTGGTGTTTACCTCTTTCAAGATTTTTCCACTTTGGAGTGCATCCAAGACAGCAGCAACCACTTCATCTCCAATGACTGGCCATGCATCTCTGTAGAAATAAGAGCCAAAGCCATCTTTGCCTGGTGCTTTACATCCTGGGATAGAGAATAAAGCTTTTTTAATCTCCTCCACAGTATATGGAGCAGTTAAAATAGCCCTATGATCATCTGTGATAACAGGACCCTCCTGAATTATCTGCTGTATAACTGGCTTCCTGTTTGTAACATTACCACCAAGAAGTGATTGGTAGTAAGTTAAGAAAGCTTGGGAGACAGAATTTGGATCATCACACCATGTCCCAGTAGCATCATATATGTTATATATCTTATTCTGCATTCTCCTAGCTCTTATACTCTGATGGAACAAGGATGTGTTCTCATCACCATCCTTGATCCAACTGGCTTTGGCTTTTTGTGAATGAAATTCCATATAAGCCTGATGTTTGTCTCTGTATATCTGAGTAGCTACTAATTCCTCCTCAGCACACTGCATATCCCTTGGATTTTCATGCATCTTTTGTTGAGCACTCATCATGGTGTTATATGCTTGGATGTCTGCTGCTTAAATATCAGAATAGCCTTCCCTATTCAGCACTTTCAGCTCTGCTTTAATAGTTTTTAATTTCTTCATTACTTGATACATCTTTGTACCCTGTATTTCAGTGCTCCAAACTCTCCTAATAATATCCATGAATTTAGGAAATTTCCTCCACATGGTGAAGTACTTGAATGGCTTCTTACCAGTATTGTCAGCTGGATAAACAGAAAGTAAGGCAGGTGTATGATCAAAATCACCTTCATTCTGGAAAGAGACTTCAGCTGAAGGAAAACCATCTATCCATGCCTGATTTGCAATCATCCTATCAAGCTTGGAAAAGACTCTATGGCTGCCTTCCTGTTTGTTGTTCCAGGTATAGAAGTTACCTGAGCATTTTATATCTTGCAATCCACAAAACATCATGCATTCTGTCATATCAACCATTTCTGCTTCCCTTACAGGAGCACCTATTCTCTCCTTAGTACTGATTACACAATTAAAGTCCCCACATAGCAGCCATGGGTCAGCAGTATTAACAGACTTCAAACCATCCCATAACGCCATTCTTCTATTCCTTTCATTAAATCCATAAATGAAAGTAACATAGAAACCCAGACTTCCATTCACAGGCTTAATGTAACAATGAATAAATTGCTCAGAGCATTTACAGATGTTCAAATGAAAACTATTAGGTTTCCATGCTATCAAAATTCTACCTCTATCATTCAAGCATGAATTAGAAGTAAAACACCAGCCAGTAAATATCTTTTGATAAACTCTCCCAAGGTTTTGAGCTTTTACCTTGGTCTCTAAGAGGCCAACAACACCTGCTGCAGTCTTGTGAACATAATTCTTCACTTCCAACTGCTTCCTGGTGCTATTGAGTCCTCTTACATTCCAGCAGAGGACTCTATCCATTCAATATGGGAGGTTCTCCCCCTCCCTGGTGTGTTTCAGCCTCTTTAGCTACATTGCTTGCAATATTACCAGCTTCTAAAATTAAAGCTTGAAATGTATTCTGGATGTTAGTGGGAGCAGCCATTGAACTCCTCACTCTAATAGGCCTTAAGGCCTTTTGAAATCCATCCGGATCTATTTCAACTTGAGCAACCTTCTCTGGTACTACTGTTGTGACATTAATACTTTCCACAACTGGAGCTTCCACTTGAGCTTGCTTAGGCCTCCACACATGCTTTGCCTTCCTCAATCTACATTCAGCAGATGCATGACCAAAACCCTTGCAATGATTACATTGCATAGGTTTCAATTCAAACACTACAGGCACCTCTGTGAGCTCTCCTTTTTCATGCCAAAATTGTACACATTCAGAAAAGTTTTTTTATCCATCTTAACCTCAATTAAGATGCGTGCATATTGTAATTTGTCACGATTTCTGGTAGCTTCATCCCTCTTGATTGGATCACCAATCTGAGAAGCAATTTTATGCAAGGATTTCTCTCCCCAATATTTCAAATTCAACTTCAGTTGCACCCAAACTGGTACAGTTTTAAGATCCTCCTTCTCAAAGTCCATTTCAGAATTCCATGGTTTCATTATCAATGGTTTCCTGTCAAAGAAGTAATGGCCTGCCAAAACCTGATCTCTAGCATCCATTGCCTTAAATCTTACCAGAAACATACCTCTCTTCACCACTGCTACCTTATCCACCCCATGAGTTTTCCAAACTCTTCGCAAATAACCTTCCATAACATGAATTGGAGGATTTGCTCCTAGGACATAGCATATTAATGATGAATTCCAAAAATCTATCTCCTTTTGTATATCATCCATCTCAATAGAAATAGGTTCAGATTGAATGGGATGATTAACATTCATGATCTCATTCTCAATCTCATCATCAACCAGTTCATCATTATCCTTCTCCAATTCATTATCACACTGCTGTAAAATAGGCACAGAAAAAATACCCTTCTCAGCGGCATTTCCCCGAACAGTTTGAGTTCTATCATTTTCAGCACTCCTATGAATGGATTGAAGCCATTCATTGAAGGTGTGGCGAATTTCACATAGTCAAACTTTAGAATCTATATCTACTCATTTTTTATATCTATTTGTTTATATAGTGACCCTTTTTTTCATAAATCACATGAATTAGCATTAGGTCCACACTAATTTAGTGTGGACCAGGTCCATATAAGATTTTTACCAAACTTTGATATCATATTTGGCCACCAAATAAACTATAGATACCCTAAATAAGACATAATACCGTCTTTCTTATCCTAAGTAATAAGATATCAAATAAAATAGTCCTATCCCCTCAAAACAAAAAAAAATAGTCCTTTTAACCACAACAACTAACATATAGTAGTTAGATTAGATTAAGGAACTGGTTTTCCGAATGGCTTGAGGAAAGTTCTTGTATATACATCATTGTTTTGACACAATTTTGACATACGTTTTGTATATATTTGACATACATTTAATGACAAATATGAGATGAGATATTGTTTTGTTTTGACACAATTTTTAGTTTCTTCATTGTATTGCTTTGCTAAGGTTCTTGCCGTCTTCCTCACAAACAAAAAAAATCTAAAATTTATTTAAAGACATGACCACTGTACCCAGGATTCCGTTGACATACATGTCGACATACGGGGTTGAAGTATCTTCTTGGGCAGTCGAACTGAGTTCGAGTTCGAGTCCGAACCCAGACCCGAACCGCCAAGCTGATGACTTCTTTACAGTTCACGTATACTATCATGATACCTACACCCCTAATGCCGTAGATAGAAGTGCGAGTTTCATGTTAGAGAGAACAAGTTCATTTGATTTTAAAACACAAGTTGACGTTATAGAGTGGTTAGATGAAGAACTTGATGTGGATGAAAATGCTTATTGTTGTGCATCTGATGTGGTGGTTGAAAGCTGTGAGATCCTTCTTGATGAAATTTCAGAAGGTCGTAAGTCTCTTGCAATGATTGTTGAGATTAAAGTAGGACCGGAATATTGCGATGATATGGAAGGCATGTTTATGGATATTCATCCCGAGGAAGAATCCAACGAGACTTATGAAGAGAAATTGACACGTACGAAGGAAGTAGAGACATTCCTAAGGACCAAGAAGATAATTAGACCATGTAAGGTTGATATGGATTGTCATTGTTCGATTCGCTTCGAGGAGTTTGATAAGCCATCTAGTGAACAAGAAGTTGCGAATCTTTATTGTTCTCATATTTTTCATGGAAGTTGTTTGGTTTCTTGGATTCTCGAAGGGAAAAATAGTTGTCCATTGTGTCGATGTGATTTCATACATTGTGATTTGAATATTGATGGAAATTAGGTGGATTATTAGTCACGGCTTAGTGTAGTTATTTTTGTATTTAGTGACTTCTCCCACGGGAGTATAGGTTGTATTGAAAGTATTATGGCTTGATAATATAAGTTTACTTTGGACAATTTCGGTTTTCTTTTTTCTTTTTTCTTGGAAACTTATTTTGAGCATTTTCTTGTGAAGACTACCCATACTCTAGTAGTCTAGTGCGTCTTTTCTCCTCACAAATAAAGGGGTTTTACCTGCTAAAATCTATCCGTATCATACGTTCATTTATCCAAAATAAAAAATAGTTTCAAATTATATTATTGTTACTTTTATATGATCTATTGGACATAACTCATGTTAAAATTCAGTAGATATCACCATTATGATTATAGAATATTCTAATCTTGACTTTATGAATATACCTTTTTTTTCCAGTGTATGAATTTGGCTGGAATGTTGCTTTTGTTTCATAACATATATAGTACAAGTTACACTTTCAACAAATGAAATATGTTTATTATGAACTTTAATCATCAATGTTTATATATGATGACAAGTAGTAAAATAAATACTTATATGATTAACCCATGCTTATATGCTACCCTAAAAACTATTCATATTAGGGTTGTCATTTCATTTGTTAAAGATAGCATTTCGAATGGGCCAATGGGGTGATTATTTTTATTGCTTATACAATTGTATCAATGCATATTATTTTCTGTTGATTAGTTTTGATATATTCTACAGCTAGCTTTCCATTAGCATCCCTTGTGAAATTCTTAAATGATGTGAAAATATTTTAGTGACATTTGACGCTGATTGCCTGAGGATTTTGAAGGTATTAGAATTTAGAAAGGGATGAAATTGACCCCTTTATGTGTTGATCGATGCATTGAATTGGGTGATTACTGCAAAGAACTACTTGATTCTAACTAGAAAATAAAGAAAGAAAAATATGGTTGTCGACTTTTGCATAACTACGCAAATTATTGTGTTTTATTTTATTGCTTATAGAAGTGTGTCAGTGGATACTTGTTGAGAAGGGTATATATATCTAGTATATACATCAGTCTAGTCCATGTAAGGGCCCATGATCCATTTACTTCTTGTCATATTTACATGCATGATTGCCTTTGAGTGATCCTAGGAAGACTCTAGGTAATTGTCTTGTGTATTGCTGTGCTGGCAGCTGCCACCATATAAAAGGTGTGCTCCTCCAATGTATGAGGTAAGAGAGAATGAATGAAAAAGTCACTAACCTAAACTTGCGCCGCTTTCTTTCTCCATACTCTATGCATTCATGTCTTCATGGTATCAGAGCTAGGCTCTAAAAATCGCAACTTTCTTTTTGATGAATGCATTAAATACACCAAACATCTTTAATACTTCCTGTTTTTGTTGTTTAAAATCGAAAGTTTCTATCTTTATTCACCTTTACAAAAATGACTACGAAAATTGAAACATCTAGCCCACTCTATCTACATCCTTCAGATGGGAGTAGCTTCATGATCATTGAGAAGCTTCAAGGGTCCTCAAATTATAGGTCCTGGAAAAGATCGATGGAAATAGGGTTAGCTTCAAAAAGAAAACCCGGATATGTGACTGGTGCAGTAAAGAGAGATGTGAGTGATGGTGTCAAGCAAGATGCTTGGGACACTTGCAACAATATGATTATTTCCTGGATCTTTGGATCAGTTGCTGAACTTATAAAACGATCACTACAAGAAAATGCTCAAACAACGACTGCTTCACATCGACGGTTGGTGAAACGGTCGTTATTTTTTACTGCAGCAACTGCTTTAAGCCGTCGGTAATCACCGACTGCTTTTAAAGTATATAACGACGGTTACACGGTCGCTGAATAACAACGACGGTTTAAAACCGTCGTTGTTTTTATTATTTTAAATTTTAGATTTTTTTAACTTTAGGCGACAGTATTAAACGGTAGCTGAATAAAAAGGAGTTAAAATAAACTCGGGCCTCTTTGTTGTTTTTAAGTCGTTCATTTTCAAAACTCATTTTCAAAACACAAAAGGGAGAGGAGGGCGCGCGAATTGAAGGCCAAGGTCAGACCTCCACCTTCCTCCGACGACCGGCGACAGCCTATATTCGCTCTCCTTGCCGCCGGTAATTCCTGAAGGTTCGTGTTTTGTTTTGTTTTTTTGGTTACTCATCAAACCCTAAAAATGGGGTTTTTGGGATATAGGTTATAAACACCAAGTTCGCCGGTCGTCCTCGCCGCCGGTAATACCTCAATTCGACAATTCACTTGTAATCTTCAAGTTCGACTACTATTCCAGATACTTAATTGAATTTGTTGTTTGAATTTTCAGTTTTTATATTTGAGTTAGAACTTTGTTTGATTTTGGTTTTATCGTTTTCATTGGTGAATTTGAAGAAATTTAGATTTTGGGGGTTCAGTTGAAGTTACTGAAACCCTAGATGTGCCAATGATTGTAGTATGTTATTTGAATTTTGCGCTGCCGATGTGTATATACATATATTTTTCCTTTGATGTTTCTAGTGCAAAATTGAGGTTTTATGTGAAGTATGAAGGATTCATTTTGTAATTGTGAGTGTTTTGGATGCAAAGTCTGTTTATCGGGGATGCGAACTTGAGCTTGATTTGTTGCTCATATGAAGTTTTTCAGCAAAAAATTTAGACAACGCTGGCTGGTCATCATCTGAGATCAGTTGAAGATTCCAGAAGCAAGAAGAGGATGGAAATTAGTTTCGTCATTCTTTTGACTTACAATGAAATCAAGGACAGTGATTTTGATACATTAACAAATTGTTGAAAGGTTTGATCAACTAAGGTTCTAAAAAGAATTTGTTCAGTTTGTGGTTGATCTTGGAGATTGAGTCTTGAAGTCACATGCTTTAGATTATGGTTTGATCAAACTTTTCATCACTGAAAATTACCTTTTCCTCTTTCTGTCTTTCTATTGTTTTTCTTAGTCAGAATAATTGAAGTATGAAGGATTCACATAATGATTTCGTTACTGTATCATGTATATAGTTTGTTTGATGAGTTTAATAGTAGTTTTGATTGAAAATACAAAATATAGGCAAGTTAGAACCAAATATAGGCCATTTTAGTTCCAAATGAATGAATATGAGTAGTTTGAACTTAGTTTAAGTTATAAACACCTCAAATATCATGTATATAGTTTGTTTGATGAGTTTAATAGTAGTTTTGATTGAAAATACAAAATATAGGCAAGTTAGAACCAAATATAGGTCATTTTACCCCATTTTAGGCATTTTAGTTCCAAATGAATGAATATGAGTAGTTTGAAGTTAGTTTAAGTTATAAACACCTTAAATATCATGTATATAGTTTGTTTGATGTGTTTAATAGTAGTTTTGATTGAAAATACAAAATATAGGCAAGTTAGAACCAAATATAGGTCATTTTAGCCCATTTTAGGCCATTTTAGTTCCAAATGAATGAATATGAGTAGTTTGAAGTTAGTTTAAGTTATAAACACCTCAAATATCATGTATATAGTTTGTTTGATGTGTTTAATAGTAGTTTTGATTGAAAATACAAAATATAGGCAAGTTAGAACCAAATATAGGCCATTTTAGTTCCAAATGAATGAATATGAGTAGTTTGAAGTTAGTTTAAGTTATAAACACCTCAAACATCATGTAAATAGTTTGTTTTATGTGTTTAATAGTAGTTTTGATTGAAAATACAAAATATGGGCAAGTTAGAACGCAAATATTGTTTGTTTGGTGTGTCACATAGTTGTTTTTACTTGAAAATTCATGAATATGAGTACATTATTTAACCAAATGCAGGAGACATACAAAAAGAAGCTGGATGATTGTACCACTCAAGGGTCACAGCCGAACCCTGATTTGTTGTATTGGGAGACAATTGGTGGGAGGAACAGAGGAAAAGTTCAGGGTTTGGGTCAGGGAGATCATTTGTACTACAACTCTTCATCTGGGCGAGGAGATGGCTCTTCACAACCATATGAGCTGTCCATTTTTTCTCAGCTTGAGGCACAAGTGGAGGCAAAGGTCGTTGCGCGGATGGAAGAGGTTGAGGCAAGGATCATAGCACGGATGGAAGAGTCAAACCGGGCCCTCATGCAGGAAATGATGAGGAACATGTCTGGTTTCGGCCACATGTTCTCAGGTTGCAACACAGGCCCCCCTCCACAACGCAGACCAGAAGATGACCCAGGGTTTGGTGGTGGCAGTAGTGATACAGAGACACCCGTGACATTGTAGTCTGTTTGGTTTTGGCAAGAAGGTAACTAACTTATAGTTTCTATATAGTTAGTCTAACTATATGCATTTAGTGTATTTTTTTTGGTTTTGGCAACTAGGTAGATGTGTCGGTATATTTGTTTGGAACCCGACTTCTACTTTATTTCCCGACACCGAGATTTATTTTGGGTACATATATTTAATCTAGGTAGTTTGTCTAACTATAGGCATTAAGTGTCTATATTGATCGGCATCTAGCTTATAAGTTTCTAGATTTGTTGATATATATTTTTGTAGAACCCGACTTATACTTTATCTCCCGACACCGGGATCTATTTTGTGTACATAATTTTAATCTATTTCATGTAATTATATAAGTATCTACGCAAATTGTAATATATATCAAAATTGCATATTTTTGTGGTTGAAAATATTGAATGCGATGGAGGCGTTGGAGCAGGAACAGGTTTAGTGTAGTATATTTAGGTATAGGTTTAATTATAATTTGGAACATTAATATCCAAATTATCGTAATTTTGAAGAACAACGACGGCTAAATATTAGACAACGACGGCTAGGCAGTCGCTGTAAACGAATGGGATGCTGCCATGGATTAAAAAAATAACGACTGTTTGAGATAATTAGCGACGGTTTTAAAACAGTAGGTGATTCAACGACGGTTTTAACCGTCGTTGATTCAACGGCTGTTTTAAGCCGTCGTTGCATCAACGACTGTTTTAAGCCGTCGTTGAATCAACGACAGCTCAAAACAGTAGGTAAAATTATTTCAACGACGGTTTTCTAAACGGCCGCTGAATGGTTAAAAAACCGTCATTGAAATCAACACCGATGGCCAGGCGGTCGTTGATTCCTAAATCTGCGACCATCGTTTCAACGACGGTCGGTCAACGACCGTTGACCGTCGTTGACTTTATCAGCGACGACTTTGGCTAAATCAACGACGGCTTTTAGCGGTCGTTGATATCGCCTTTTCTTGTAGTGGCGATCCATTATGTTTGTAAGCAATGCTAAACAAATATGGGAGCAACTTGAGGAAAGGTTTGCTCTTGCAAATGGGTCAAGGAAATACAAGCTCAATAAAGACTTGTATGAGACCAAACAAGAAGAGAAGTCAATCAGTGAGCATTATACTCAGATGAGAGCTCTCTGAAATCACAGTATTTATAGCAGAACTGAATAAGCAGAAGGAAGAGCTAACGCTTTTTCAGTTTTTGAATGGCATAGACAATGTCTATGGGCCTCAAAGGAGCCAAATATTGATGATGAAGCCTCTACCAACTCTAGAGACAACATGTAGTTACTTGGAACAAGAACAATCTCAGAGAGAAGTTCTTGGAAATGTGAAAGATGAAAATGGGTCCCTAGCTATGTACAACAAAGGGTCAGGGGGAGGTTGTTCTGCCTGTGTGGAAAACCTGGGCACCTGGCTGAGAAGTGCTGGACCATTGTGGGTTTTCTTAAGGGACATCCTAGATATAAACTAGCTCAGGGAGTTTAGAAGTCAAAAGGGAAACCCTATGGAAGCAGCTTTGGACAAAAATGGAACAAGGGAAGAAATGGAGGAGTAAAAGTGGCTGCTAATGCTCAACAGGGAGAAGGGAGCTCAACTGCAAGCTCAGGAGGAACAATAACGCCTCAGCAGCTTGAGCAACTTCTCAAGCTCCTTCCTACTCCCTCAAAAACATCTGATACTGATGATGAAATGGACTTGAGCTATACAGGAAGCTACTCAGGTATGGTTTCATGCTATTTTGCTGGATGTGTAAAGAATGAATGGATTATTGACTCTGGAGCATCTGACCATATGACTGGTAGTTTTGATGTCTTAACTGACCCTGTAGAAAGCAAAAATAATCCACACATTAATCTTCCCACTGGAGAAGTGTCAAAGATATCATATACTGGAAATGTGAAGTTGAAAAATGAAATAGAGCTTTAGAATGTGTTGTATGTTCCAGTTTTTAAACACAATTTGTTGTCTGTCAACAAATTAGCTCTAGACACAGGTTATAATGTGTCATTTCATTCTGGATTCTGTATAATTCATGATTATAAACTGAAGAAAGTGAAGGGAGTGGGGAGTGTGCAACTCTAATCAGTGTTTGATTTGTGATAATGGTGTGGAAGACCATGCTCATCTTTTCTTCCAGTGTTGTTTTAGCAAACAATGCTTACATTTGATTAAGCTATGGCTTGGCATGAACACTGATTTGTTAGATTTGAGTAGATTGAATCACAGGATTAATTGTAGCAGGCAATCAAAATTCAGAAGAGTTGTTTGGGGTGCTGGTATTACAGCTGTTGTCTATGCAGTGTGGAGGAGCAGGAATGATACGTTTTGGAATCAAAAGGTTCCTAATGTTCAGCATTTGATCAAGACAGCCAAGCAATTGCTTAAGCTTAGAATTACTGTAGTGCTTCCAAATAAGATCTCAAGGAGGGATTTGAGTTGGTTTCAAAATCTTGTGTAATGACAATTTGAGAGTCTCATTCTGTAATTAGTGTTGTTTACTTTCCTTTGCCTGTTGGCTAGAGATAAGTTAGGGTGTAAAATGTTTTGGTGATCAATATAATTTTTCTTAATTATCAAAAAAAAAAGGGAGTGGGAGAGCTAGGAATGGACTGTACTATTTGATGAATGAACCACTTGAAAAAATTCTGAGTTGTGTTAAAAGACAAGCCTTAAATGGGTTTCAATGGAGTGGGAGATACAGCCCTGTAGCTAACAGTTGCAGGAAGTTACCAACAATGATTAAAAATGTTCCAAGACTGAGCAAGGAAGCATTGTGGCATCACAGGCTTGGACATGCTCCAATGGCAAGAATTGGGAAAATAGAAGAGCTGAAGAATTTGAATAGTGAAAATGATGAGTTGTGCTTGACTTGTCCCCTAGCTAGGTTCACAAAACTTCCATATACAATTAGTGAATCGGTAGCAAGCACAACCTTTGAACTTGTGCATATAGACACTTGGGGGCCTTATAGAGTATGCACAAGAGGGAAACACAGGTATTTTATTACCATAGTTGATGACCATACAAGGGTAAGGGTAACATAGATTCATCTCCTGAAAGAGAAGAGTGATGCATTTGATGCTATTGAAACTTTTATGAACATGGCTATGACACAATTTGAGAAAAAGGTGAAGATACTAAGAAGTGACAATGCACCTGAATTTGATGATAAGAAGTGCAGACACTGGTTCAGCAAACTTAGGATAATACATTAAACTTCCCGTGTGTTGAGAGACCTCAACAGAATGGAAGAGTTGAAAGAAGACATCAAAATATCCTTGAAATGGGGAGAGCCCTAAGATTTCAAGCTGGTTTGCCACTTGAGTTTTGGGTTGACTGTGTGCTTGCAGCAGTGCATATAACTAATAGGCTACCTAGCCATGTGTTTGGTGATAAAAGCCCATTTGAGAAGCTGTGCAACAAGAAGCCTGAATATCAACATTTGAGGGCTTTTGGATGCTTACAATGGCAAGTAATCCAAACAATGCAAGGGACAAGATGGAAGCAAGAGGTGTACCCTGCATATTCCTTGGATATCCAGCCACTCAAAAAGGCTACAAACTCTTAAACCTTATAACTAAAGTGACATTTGGTTCAAGGGATGTGAGGTTCTTTGAAAGCATTTACCCTTATCATTTGCTTTATACTGTGAACTATCAATCTAATCCTGTAAGTGAAAGCTCTAATCAGCACTCTACATGGATAGATGATGGATCCACACGTGATGATTATGAAAATGAAACAGAAGATAATCAACCTACTCAAGCAGATACTGCTTTGCCTACAAGAAAATCTGCTAGAGAACATAAAATCCCTGCCTGGCATCAAGACTATGTAACCTCTAACCTCTCCCAAGCCAGCCTAAACACAACCTCTAGCCAACCTCAAAAAGTCCATAAAACTACCTCTACACCTGTAACCCCACAATTCACCTATTTTATGAGCCAACTCACAGAAAACCCTGATCCCACTCACTTCAAAGAAGCCAACACTCACACTGGCTAAAAGCCATGAATGAAGAAATTAAAGCACTAGAAAGTAACAAAACATGGGAGATAACTGACTTGCCAGCAGCAAAAAGCATGCTATGGGCTGTAAGTGGTTATATAAAACCAAATATGACCCTGATGGAAGTGTGGAGAGGCATAAATCAAGGCTTGTGATCATGGGGAACAGGAAAAGGTTTGGAATTGATTATGGGGAAACATTTGCCCCTGTGGCAAAGCTTGCAACTGTGAGATCTATACTAGCTATAACTGCAATGAAGGGATGGGATGTTCATCAAATGAATGTGAAGAATGCTTTTCTTCATGGAGAATTAGAAGAAAATGTGTACACGAAGCTGCCTCCAGGATACTTGGGTGAGGGTTTTGGGTTCAAGTGTGATGAGAAATACAGCTATGAAAGTGAATCTAACAAGAGAAATAAGGTGTGCAAGTTTTTAAAGTCACTGTATGGGCTTAAACAAGCTCTAAGACAGTGGTTTGCAAAGCTCAGCTCCTCTCTTGTGCAGTCAGGATTCAAGCAATCTAAATCTGACTACAGTTTGTTCACTAAGAATGAAAATGCAGAATTTGTGGTTGTGCCGGCCTATGTAGATGATCTCATCATTACCGGTACCTCTTTGGAAGTTATAAACAAAGATAAAAACTTGCTTCACTCTCAGTTCAAGATGAAGGATATGGGGGAACTAAGGTACTTTCTAGGCATTGAGGTAGACAGAACAAGTCAAGGAATTTTTCTGTCACAAAAGAGGTACATTTGTGATTTGCTTACTGAATATGGTATGACTGGGTGCAAATCATCGAAATTACCTATGGATGGCCATGTAAAGCTGATTCCTACAGATGGAGAAATGTTGGAAAATCCTGAAGTCTATCAAAGACTTATAGGTAGACTTATTTACCTGACCCTGACTAGACCAGACATTGCTTATAATGTACATGTCTTGAGTCAGTTCATGCATAAGCCAACAAGCACTCATTTGCAAGCAGGAAAAAGGGTGTTGAGATATCTTTCTAGGAGTACGTATCAAGGAATTCTCCTCACTTCTCAAGCTTGTGCTGATTTCAAGGCCTACAGTGACTAGGAGATCTACATCTAGGTTTTGTATTCTCTTGGGGAAATCATCTATCTTCTGGAAAGCTAAAAGGCAAAATGTGGTGTCAAGGTCAACTGCTGAAGTAGAATTCAGATCCATGGCTCTAACAGTTTGTGAAGTTGTATGGTTGAAGCAATTGCTCAAGGAGTTAGGCATCAAGAATACTGGCACTACATGACAATCAAGCTGCTATAGCCATTGCTGCCAATCCGGTTCATCATGAGAGAACCAAGCATGTGGACATAGATTGCCACTTCATCAGAGAGAAAGCAACTGAGGGAGTGATCACCCCACTTTTGTTCCTTCCAGCAAACAACTAGCTAATGTTTTTACTAAGCTGCTTCCTACAGCTATGCACAATCACATCCTCTCCAAGCTAGGTGTTCAACCTTCACCACATTCAGCTTGAGGGGGAGTGTTGAGAAGGGTAGATATATCTAGTATATACATCAGTCTAGTCCATGTAAGGGCCCATGGCATTTACTTTTTGTCTTATTTACATGATTGCCTTTGAGTGATCCTAGGAAGATTCTAGGTAATTGTCTTGTGTATTGTTGTGCTGGCAGCTTCCACCATATAAAAGGTGTCTCCTCCAATGTATAAGGTAAGAGAGAATGAATGAATAGGTCACTAACCTAAACTTGCGCCGTTTTCTCTCTCCATACTCTATGCATTCATGTCTTCAATACTAGCCCCATATGCACGCGATACATGCGAAGACATATTAACATCAAAACCAACATTAAAAAGCGCTAGAGGCACTAATATTATTTTATTGCTGTTTAATTTGATTATTTGCAACTTTTTTTTAATATGATATATGAACATGTATCATAATGTACTATAGGTTGATACTATTGGATGATATATGCTAATCTCTTTAATATATGTGTAATTTATTGCGCAACATTATATTGAGAAATTGGATGGTATAAGCCTAGTTTTTAATATATTTGAATTAGGAACATATTTTTAAATAATATATCTAATAATCATGACATATTTTACGTACATACAAGTAAAATGATGAAATGGATTATCCTAACTGGCACAAACGACTACTACGAACCTTTAATAAAAGCGATATTATCGCAGATAACCCTGAAATATAACCCTTTTTCTCAAATAACCCTCACATTGTCACCCCTATCGCGGATAACCTTACATTTGTAATTTGTTATTGAATTGCACTTGGTTTGACTTTGGATGGGTTAGGGGCCATTTAGGAAGGTGGTTGATGGCTATTCAAAAGGATGTTCATTAGTTTTGATGCACAATTCAAGGGTTTTATTTTTGGCAGCAGACTATTAATAGGGCGTCAAACCACGTTCTTTAAATTTATTGCCATCAACCACCTTCTTAAATGGCGGCAAACTCATCCAAAGTCTAACCAAGTTAACGTCGTTTGTAATTCCGTGATGTTTAATGACAAATTATAAATTTAGGGTTATCTGCGATAGGGGTGGCAATGTAGGGGTTATTTGGGAAAAAGGGCTATAAAAGGGCTATATGTCAAGGTTATCTGAGATAATATCCCTTAATAAAATGATAAATTATCATAATCGACACATACGACAATTATAAAAGCCAAAAAATAAAAAGACGAGACTATCCTTTTATTTTTCTTGGTATGTTTATGGATTCTTAATGTATGTTGTGTGAAATTATAATTGCAATTAGAAGTTTAGATAGAAAGAAACTTGATTGCATTCATCATACATTCAGGTGTAGCATGTGCATGGTACACCCAAAGATATTTTTTTGCTCATCTGCTCATATGAAACCTTTAAATGAGCATAGTGAGAGCTCCAAATGAGCAAAAAAAATAGCCTCCAGTGTACCATGGGCATGGTACACCCAGGTGTATGATAAATATTGTAAAGAAACTTTGTAAGCTCTTACTTTGTAATTGTTTGGAATTGCTTTAGTTATATCAGTTTAATTTTCAATAGAAAATTTCTCTTTTTAAGCATATTTTTTTGGGAAAGGTTTTATGCATACAATATAAGTTAGGCAATCTTCACTTTCTTTATTACACATAATTATAGATTAAGAAATAAGCAACTTATTGATAAGTGAAGGTTAGAAAAGTAATTTTACAGGGAGACACCATAGCTCCCACTTGACTTATATAATAGAGATTTTATTTTGCGTTCATTAAATCAGATTTGACTAATTTCCATAATTCCTTTCTAACAGAATCTTTCCATAATTCTAACTCACAAAGCTTCTTAAACAAACAAAAACTTTGATATTATATTTGACCACCAAATAAACGAGTTAAGCATAAACTTAGGCCCTAAGTTTTGGTGTTTTTCACCAATTAGGGACTCTAAGTTATTCTTTCACCGTTTAAGTACTGAGACCAACTTTCAGCCAAAAAGTAAAGCTATTTGAGTTTAAAAACATAGTCCCTTTGGTTAAAAAAACTTAGTCCCTTTGGTTTAAAAAAAACTTAGTCCCTTCCTTTTTTCATGATTGCTATGGGTTGCATTTGCCTTGAAAACTGATGAATTAAGCCCAATTATCATTTTTTAAGAAAAAAAAGAGAAAAAAGCCCAATTATCAAGTTTCATAACTTCAGTATTGGCGGCTTGGCAGCAATTCATTTCCCCTTCCTTTGTTGAAGAAGGTTCTCCATTCTCACACCATAACTCCACCTTGCAAAGCTTATTTCGGCAATTTAAAGAGAATTTACTTCATTTTTATGCTTACAATTAAGGTAAGTTATCTAGATTTCATGATCCATTCGATTTTTACTCGAATTATTATTTCGGTGAATGTCTATTGCGGGGCTTTAGGGTTTGGTTCAAGATTTTTTTAAAAATTTTAAATTTTTTTTCTTCATAATTCTTTGTTTTTGTTGCTAGTTTATTGTTGATCAAATACTAATTGTTGCTACTGATTTCCATTTTTTATTCTATGGTAAAATTTGTGATTGACATTGCCCTAATAATGGTTGATACTAGTATAAGAGGGGAAGGGGTAGCTAATGGGTTTTTGAAAAGATGCATGTTATAAAATTCAAATTTATTTCCCTTTTGTAATTTTTTTTCTTACATCAGTTAGTTGTTATGGAAGAAGATTATGATTAGTTAAAATTTGAATGAAAAAAATGTGAAATCATGAATTAAGTGATTGGTGTTTGTGCATAAGACTGATGTGTCTTGTTGTGTCAATTCAGTTCAACAGTTCAGTTATGGTTATATCCAAACAATTCAGTTCACATCAGTTCAGTTTAAAATAGTTAAAATTATTAACGGTTCGCTTCGGTCGCTTAACAAACTTTTCGGTTCGCTTTAATTCGGTTATTTTTCTTTCCGCTTCGGTTCGGTTCGATTGCGGTTAAGCCTGTTTTTACCCGAAACGCTTAAACCAACCAACAATTGAATCCATAGCGCTTAAAATACGTTGCGCTTAATTTCGCTTTTGTTTCGCTTTATTTCGCTTATTGACGAAAATCACATAAGTTCGACAACAATAGCATCGGTTCGGGTAGAAGTTAGTTACATTCTTGTACTTGTTCGGGAAAAATGGACTTTCATGTCGGGTTTTGGCCAAATGATTTTTTCCGTCCAGTTAAAATTAATGTGGCAAATAAGTGTAGTCCAGCACTTCCCTTGAAAAAAAAAACGGTTATACTTCCCAAAAACGTGTATGAAAGTGACATCGATATATGTGTACTTTACTGATATATTCGACAATTTGGAATAAGACAGTTTTATATAAGTCGATATTCAAACTTTTAGTTGTATGCAAATCACATCATGTTTGGTTAAAAAGGACGTCTCATATCAGTATAAATTATTATAAACTTCCTCGAAATACGAGTTAGACATTTTTTTAAAAGCTGATTAGAACAATGTCTTACTATAACTATATTAGATCAATGGATTAATATAAATGTACTAGTCATTAAGCTATATGCATTTGAAAACTGAAAACATACAGTCGACGTAAAATAAGTTAACATTGGATTATATCAAGGTATCTATGTGAATCGATAAGTTAAATCAAGATAACAATACTCCATTTAAGTTAATCGTTAACAAGTTATATTCAATTTGAAACTCATACGTACATTTTAGCCAAACTGAAAGAAATTGATATTAGATTAGATGAATGTATCAGAGTAAGTTGGTAAAGTAATTGAAAATAAATGTGCTCCATTTTAAGTAAGATTAAGTTGTATGATCCATTTTGATTTTAAAACACAAGGCTCTATTTAATTTAATCATCTTTAAGTAAAATTCATTTCGAAACTCAAAACATCTAATTGAATTGAAACATATTATTATCGAATGAGATCAATGAATTTATCAATGTAAGTTGATAAGCTAATTCATGATAACAATAATCCATTTAAGTCAATTATATGTAAGTTATAATCATTTTGAAACTCAAAGCATAAAACTGGATTGAAACAAGTTACGTTGATAGTGGATTAGATCGTTGAATGTATCAATAATGAAACAACTTAACACGAGACATAGAATATAATTATTTCAATAATATAGTTTGGTATATAATGAGGTTTGTTACTATACTTGTTTCACATTAACAAAATCTTAATCGACTTAATCTTATTGCTTGTTAGTAAGATCTTGATACGAAGCAAAAATTTGTATACTATAAGGTTTGTTACTAACTAATGTTTGTTATTACTTATATAAGTACATTTAAGTGAATATAAATGAGTTATTAAGTTAGTTGAGTATTTTATAAGTAATGCTATAACTCTATAAGATGTTTGTCTTAATACAAGTAATAACCATATATTAATATATAAGTAAATAATAACTTAGATAAAACAAGTACCAATTACTAGGTTCAAATAACTAATAAGTCAAAGTAGACGAAATATCTGGTTATATTCAGTTGAATAATATATGACATAATTATCTATAATTAAAAGATCATTAGTTGTACGCAGGAGTTCATAAAACTTGTACTGATTATAGCTTAATATTTATTTTTACATTCTAAACTACACAATATTAACAACAATAAAAAAAAGATTAATAGAGTAAATTAAAATTAACAGCAGAACAACTATAATAACAATAATAGTAATAACAACAAATGTAAAATTAATAGTTTAAAGTATACTAGTAATATTTAATCTCATCTATTGATCAAATTGCTAGATATTTAAAATCCTAAGAAGGAAACTTCACTTCATCCTAGCCGTCGATTAAGAAAAATCTATGGCTTTAACCTCATTGACACAACACACACAGATCACTATTCCCAGCCATCCGATCCAAAGCCACAAAATTAAAATCAATGGTTCTGAATTAGTCTTCTTTGACCTACGTGCTATTTCTTCTTTGGCAAGTGAATACCATTCTCTCACCGGCCACCATCTCAGTGTAATTTTCAATTTCTCAAATCTCAATCCTCTTTTTTTTTTTTTTGTTCTTCATCATTTTATTACTGTTTTTTGATGATTCTTGTTTCATTTTGTTTTTCAAGGTCTGGAAATTGTCTATCGAATTGCTGTCAACGGTAAATTTTCAGGTAATTCATTTGTTTGATTCGCTTATGTGGATCTCGTCTTTTTTTCAAGTAATTTTCAGGTAATTTTCAGGTAATTTAATTGTTTTTTTTTGTTAATTCAGGAAGCAATACATTAGGCAAGGACAAATCTTAGGTTTCTGGGTCATTGTAAATTATCTATTTGTTGAAAATTCTAGTTGTTTGGAAGAATTTGCAAGTGGGTTTTGTGGTAGAGTTTCTAATTTTGGTATATTATTTAAAAATTAGCATGGTTCTTACTCAGTTGATTGAATTTTATCGACATCTAGCTATTTGCCTGAACTTCTTTCCTCTCTTTTCTCTGATTTCAAGAACCAGATTCAGTCATATTGATTTAATTGATTGATAATTTTGTCTATTTTTCAGTTTCTAATTCTTATTTAGTTGCATCTGTTTATATGGAATTTGCATGAAAGAGGTTGAAAATTTTCCTTGCTTTTCTTCTGTAATTTGTCACATGATTTCCTTGTTTGTTTGTTTTCCTTTCTTCTTTCTATTTCCTCCATTCTTTTTGAAGGACTATTTCCTCCAATTTTAGTTTCCACAATGGTGGTCAATTTAATCCTTTCCTCAAATTCCTTCTTATCCTAGATTTGCTATTTGTGAACTTAGAGATTGTAGTGTTTTTTTTTCCTGTGCTTTCTTATTTATGTCTTCTTGCAAGTTTATCATATTCGAGATGTTTATTGATTTGAAGTTAATTTGTGCCTTTTTTTATGTAGGGATGAACAGTTTATCTTACAAATATATTGAGGATGAAGATACAATCCCTCCTGTAAAAGAAAAAAGAATACAATCCCTAAATAATTTGCTTTGAGCTTGATTTTTATTGTATCTTGTTTTCTTTCTTCTTTATTTTAATTTCAGTTTTGTTGTAATGTACATTTTATATACTTCCTTGTAATTTAATCTTGTAAGTTTACTAAATTCTAGATTTTCAATTTCAAAAGCTTTGAGTATTTGTACTTTTTGATGCTTTTGTCCTCATATCTCAACTATAAAAAAAATTAAGTGAATAAACATTTTTTTATTATGTTGTAATTGATAGAATTTATATTACCTCTGTTTTTACTTAGTTGCAACAAATGCATTTTTGCACAAATATAAAGGAAAGAGGAGAGAGTAAATTCATATATTAATAAGAAAATTTTCATGATAAGTTTTCATGTGAGAGTATATTATAAAGTTGGGTAAAATGTAAATTCGATTTGGAGTGTAAAATCATTGAGTTTGACATAGTTGAAAATTATCAAGAAATTAAGTTATATGTCATAAATTCAAGTATTAATAAAACAAAATATCATGATAAATTTGTATGTGAATTGGGGTACTATCATGAATTTGGGTAATATGTGAATTCGGTTTGGGTACAGTTAAAAATTAGTTTAAAACAATTTTAGTTTAAATCGAATTCAGTTCAATTCAGTTCAGTTTCAGTTTGAATCAGTTCAGTTAAATCAGTTAAATATTCAGTTCAGTTCAGTTCAGTTGATTTGATCGATCAACTTTTCAGTTTTTCACACGATCAACTTTTCAGTTTTTCACAGTTATTTTCAGTTACAGTTTGTTTCAGTTCAGTTGCAGTTCAGTTTTGGTTTTCCAATTACAGTTTATTTCAGTTTCAGTTTATCATTTTTCATTTTATTTCAGTTACAGTTACTCCCAATTCAGTTTAATTCAGTTCAAATTTCAGTTGTTTCAGTTCAACCAACAATTCATTAACCAAACTGACAGCTCTAGTTGTGTAAAAGGTGTAGTGTCACAAGGTTGAATAAGGTTGTTTCTTCGTCTTTCTTCAGTTTTGATAAAGCTAGCTTCTTTATACTAAATTATTTGTAATTTGGCTAATATTAGGAAGAATTGAAGTATTTTGCTTTCTTTTGCAAATGCTCAGTCTTTTGTATTTATTTGTTTTTAATATCAACTACAGGCTCCTACTTCAAACATAGTTAACTAATGTCACTTATTTTATTTCATGTGTTGTAGATATGAATTTGGATATCCCACCATGTGTTGGAATACAAGGTAACACTCAAGAAGGGGGAGGGGTTGAATTAAGTGTCTAAATCTAATCAATTTTCGCAAAAACACCCTTATGGCACAGTGCCGTGCACTGTGTTATTCACTCGTAAAATCTCCGATTGATGTTTTTGCTCAAACGAAAATGAATCAAACACTAAAACAATTAAATCAAATAATAAAACACAGGAATTTAACGTGGTTCAATCTCACCTCTGAGATCTACGTCCACACAACCTACTCTTTTATTACTTGAATCGTAAAATACCAAACTCTCGATAAAAAAACGATTCCCCCACTACTAACTCTAGTAGTGCTCCCCAACACTTAACCCTAAGTGTTGCAACTCTCTATAATATGAAAATTACATAAAGAAAGACTCCTCAAAGGCGTGCTTCTTATTCAAGCAAATAGAGGATCGTTACAAGCTTTGTTTAGAAACCTTAACCTACTAGAACTTTGTGTCGTACACTGTGCTGTGGAAGATTGTTTTCAGCTCTCAAAAATCTTAATCTCTCAACTCTGAAAAACGTGGTCTTGTATATTGATTTCTATCCCCTATATATCTTAGTGAACTGAATAAAAATTCTTCTCCAAGATGTAATATCTTTTTGAACAATTTTTATTCCTAAAATAAAGGGATAAAATTCTTTTCCTATTCAAAAACCAATTTTATCTTTTATAAAAACTGATTTTTTCTTTTCCTTATAGGATAAGGATTTCTCCATATCTTATATTAACTAGATCAACTCTTAAATCAGTTTTTTTATCAAACAAACTTTATCACATTTAGAAATCAGTTTTTCTCCTTCGTATTAAAATTCTTTAAAACGTTTTTATAATAAATTTTTTTTTCCAAAAAAACTTTTATCTTTTATATACAAAACGTTATATCAAAATCAGTTTTTATAAAATCCTTTTTATTTTAAAACTAAACTTCCCTTTTTTATATAGATATATGAAATTAATATGATTATCTATTTTCTTAACTCTAAGAAAATAATAACCATTCTAATTTCACATTTCTATTTATAGCACAAAGTTCTAATATGTTAATTACATTGCATATACATGAATATAACTAGATCTAAGCTTCTTGTCTTCAATCATCCACTCATGATAGCTTGAACACTGTTACAAATCTTCATGTTATAGCATAGGGTGTTTATCATCATCAAAATATCTAAAGTTCAAACACAACAAATTCCCCCTTTTTGATGATGACAAACACATAATATTTTCCCCCTCAAATAATGCATCATTAATCATTGTAGAGAAATCAAAATGTGACTACATCATACCATCATCATTCACAACATCATCATTCACAATATCAAAACACTATAATCCAATAGCCAACACAATTACCATAATCCAATAGCCAATATCAAAATCCAATAGCCAATATCAAAGTACATCATACCCAAAAGTTAATAGGAGATACTTTCCTTCCTAAAGTTAAGCATTATACATATCTTCCCCCTTTTGACATTATCAAAAAGGAGAGGAAACACATGTAGCTTTACAAAATGAGAGTCTTAGCAAGATAAGTCAGTAGCTCAAACAGTTAAGCTAGTGATGCTGGTGCTACAATGTCAACCAATTCACAATCTTCAAAAAAAAACAAGAAGCAACCACAAAACATCACCAAAAACAGTTTGAAAGTAGTTTAGTTAACCAAAAAACAGAACCCCTAGAAAGATCAGTAAGCAGCAATGTAAAATCAAGGAGCGGGAGGGTTGAGGAGCAAGTTGAAGTTGGACATGATTTGACGATGCTACTGGCCCACCAACCTGTCCCTAGCACGGTCACGAGTAAGTAGTTGTTGAAGATACTTTTCGACATTTGACACTCTCTCTTGCATCTTTAGGCACCCAGCACAGGCCTCTTTGGGCTGAAAACCCAAGAAATCCTTTTTCAGTAGCTCCCCACTCAGCAAACACAATTCCATTTTGCTCAATACACCATCACTCATAATATCCCTACTACTGACCCCTTTGGAGGTGGCACCCAGAACATCATATGCTCGAAACAACTTTGTTAGCCACAAACCATATGGTAAGAAAGTGGGTGAAGATGGTAAATGTCTCATGTGATGAATCATAAGGTGAGGAAGACTAATGGGGTGCCCCTGATCAAGCAACAGCAAGATTTGGTCCATGATTAAGCAGTCCCCGCGATTTTCAACGCGAGGAAGGAGTGTTTTAGTAACCCCAGCAGATAGTAGGGAGGCAGGGAAGGTTTGAGCATGGGGAAAGGGTTGAGCAGAGAGTGTACGAGAGATGGTAGCATTGACAACCCCAGCAATGAATGTAACGCCCCGAAAATACATAACCTTAATCGTCAGCGGAAGTACAACTTAAGCCTGTGGGTTAGGGCCCACTTATAATATAATAGTCTAGAATGAAAATTCATCTATACATTTGCTCATCATAAAACAATAATTGTTCATCTATCATACAAAATATTCTAAACCTTATAGAATCATACATAGTCTCTTCAATACATCTCATGATAATAGCCATACTGTAACTGTTCCTTCATTACCTAAAACATAAAACAAAACGTCATGAGCCGAGGCTCAGTAACATACTACCCTAACATCGTAAAAGCATTTCAATTCATTTTAGTTGCAAACAGGGAGAAGAGAAATAGTAAAACCATTTCGTAAACATAACCATTAAATCATAATCATAAAACATTATCATCACTCTTTGTCATATATCTTTTACTTTGGTAACTTGGCGAGTACAACGGAAGGCAAAGCCACCGAGGACATAAGTCCCCCATCAGAAGGTGGCATATAATGCCATAAATCATAACAGAAGGCAAAAGCCACCGAGGATATTCATCCCCCATCAGAAGGTGGCATATAATGCCAATAGTAACAGAAGGCAGAGCCACCGAGGACATTGTCCCCCATCAGAAGGTGGCATATAATGCCATATTGCGGGTGCCACCGAGGACATTGTCCCCCATCAGAAGGTAGCGTTGCCGCCAGAAGGTACGTGCACGACCCGACTCTTTATCTTAACTTTATCGTGTTTCATTTCTTTTACGAATTATAATCACATTACATAATTGTCACCGTAATCTTAAAACGTAATCGTAATCATAATCATATCAACGTCGTCATACTTCATAGCATCAAATCATTTAATAAATATTGTTTACATAGACAAACATTTCATATCCCGCACACCATATAAAATATAGCATTATAAACATTTCATAAAAGCATCATACGAAACATAGTTGGAAGGGAAGTGCGGGTGTTAGCAGTAGACGTTACCTCAAATCCTGCGTAGTAACTTTGATAGCCGGGGGAGGCTTGTAATATCCTTTATCCTTTAATCTAATTAAGAATTGAGTAACGAAGTTCATTACTATTTAATCAGACTTGGACTTTCTAAACTATTATTTCATTGGGCGTCATAGTACTTATGTCATTACTCGTGTAGGGTCTTTCTAAACATAATAGGCATATTTAGTCGAAAATGATAAACGCAGTCTTGACTTATTAATCGTGTTATTATTATCTTTTAAACATAAAAGTTACATTGAGGTGGTGATAATAAATAATCTAGTTCATAATTCATGTTTAATGACTTGTAAATATGGTTTTCATATTCTAATTATTTCATTTTCTATATCTTAATCAAAGCGCATAATTACTAAGTCTTCAACCTTTTATAAAACCTACAACATTATTGTTATATAGTACAATAGTTGTCATTAGCTTATAAAGTCATTTATACAAACTTAAGGGTTCCTATAATTCTTCACCAAATTCCAGATTATAAGAGTAGTTAGCGGCCCATTAGTAAAACGCATTTGGTTTACTATTTAAAACATTAACCTAATTAATTTAAGGGTATAAGTAAGCTAAGTAGTTTAGTTACAACTATAAAATCAGTAGCCCAAAAGATTAATGCAGCAAATTAACCTAGGTAGATTTATTTTTAGGCCCAATAATAAAATTAAATAACAATGGTATTTTGGGCTTAAGCTTCTTAAACTGGAAATCAGAATACAAAACTTAAGGGGGGTTTGTTTAATACCTCTGCTCTCTCACCGAGCGAGGGACGACGAGGAACAAGATGGGGAGAATGGAGCTCCGACAACGGCGGTGAGCTCCGGCTAGCGGAGGACTGTAATGCGGCAAAGACGGGGAGGCGGCGTTCGTCGATGGTGGAGCAAAGAAATAAACGAACAACGACAGGCGAGGGAGATCGAGCAGAGGAGATGGAGGAAGGAGGTGAGCTGGGCGTTGTCGGCGCGGCGTCGGGGTTGTAGGGTGCCGGCGAAGGTGGTTGGTTTATGGTGGGGGTTCGCGATGCAGGTGGTTCGAGGAGAGAGAGAGAGGTGCTGCGAGTGAGTGTAGCGAGAGAAGGAAGTGAGTGCGTGAGAGGCGAGGGTGGGTCGTCGGTGGTTGGCGGAAGTGTGGTGGCTGGGGATATACGGCGGAAGACGTGGGTGGCGAAGTGGTGGTTCGGTGGTGGTTGGTGGAGCTCGCCCAAAACAGAGGAGATAGAGGGGTGATGTTTGAAGGTGGGTGACAATGGCTATTTATAACTTGAGGAGTTTCTATACAACTTGAAAACTGTAGGTTGAAGATAACTATGGAGGTTGATGAAGAGAATTTGTGTTTCAATTGTTCTCTTGTTGTGGCAGCCATTTAATGGTTGTTGGGAAGAAAATTTTGAAATAACTTGGTTTGCCATGTAAGAGAAAGAAGGAGGTGGAAGAAGGAGGAAGAAAAGTTGAAGGAGGTGGAAGAAGGAGGAAGAAAAGTTGAAGAAGGAAGGAGGAAGGAAATTGGTGGAAAAGTTCAAGTTTGATTTTTCCACTTCACTTACCTATTCTTCTACTCTTTTGCTTCTACTATTATTATTATTATTATTATTATTATTATTATTATTATTATTAAACTAAAATATTTTCACTTTGGGTAATTCATATTAAAAGAGAAGTTATGCATATTGTAATTTTTAATTACTTACTTGTTAAGCTAATTATAATTCATAACTACTTAATAAAAATTACATTCTTCTCTTTTATTTATTTTAGAAAAATCATACCTTAATAGCTTATAATAGTTTTATTAGAACTTCATTGATAACATAATTAGTAAAACAACAACTAGTTGGCTAATTAAGCATGTTTAAATTTTCAGGATATTACAATGAAGGGCCAGGTTTTTGTGTTATAATCAGTAAAACCTGCATATGGAATCCCTAGGGTGTGGGCGAGGGTATGGACACTCACAGAAAACTCAATACCATTCACAGTGGAAGTAAGCCCAAAATCATCATCAATAATCAAATTTTTGTAAAATTCTTGCACTTCATACTCATAAATTGCATTATAATCTAACAGGGAATTCCAGCCTTGAGAAGTAATTGAATCATATAGAAATTGAAATCCAGGGCGGCACAACCAAGAATCCGGAAAAATGCGGCCTTGAAGAATTTTCACCCCGTGAGATGGGGCGGAAATTTTCGGCCTCTTAGTGTTCTTTGAAGCAGATGGACGATTGTATCTTTACCTGAGGGGGAGGAAACCGATTTACGCTTCTTCGAGAGTGGTGGCGATGTGGCGGGTGGACCAGACGGCGTTGCTTGCGAACCGGCGAAGCGACATGTTTTAGGAGATGCAGCAGCGAGGGGACGGTTGTGCGGGTGGATTTGAAGGCCGAGTTTCGGTGGTGGTGGGTTTGTTTAGTGGGGGAGGCGAAGGGGGGTTTGCATGAGAGGGAGAAGGCGGTGGTGAAGAAGCGTTGGTATTCTCTGTCAAAGGAGGTTGGGATGCCGGCGTTTTGGGCTTCGCCAGAGCTTTGCGGGTGCGTTTCTTGGCCGGAGGTTTGGGGTTTTTAACTTTCACCATGGTTGGGGTTCTTGAGAAAGAGAGTGATTAAAGGAGATTTAAAAAAATCTGAAGGAGGAAGAGGGAGTTTGAGGGGCGTCGAATTTAGGAGATAGGGAGCTGGGTTGTGGGCTCAATTTAGGAAATAAGGTTGAGGGGATGTGGGCTGAAAGGGGGGGGTTTGGTTTTGTTGGGTAAGAAAAGAAGAGCTGCAGACTAATATTCACGAGGGCCTGAACTTTTTGAAAATAATTAATGAAAAACAATTTTTCGAAACATTTTTATTTGAAAGCAACATCAATTTTTCAAGAAAGCTCGTGATATATGTGGTTTTTCAATAGGATATTAATGAAGCAACTTTGGTTGAAATTATCAGGACAGCATCAATGGCTCTTGTGTGAGTCCTTATAATATCACATAGACTAGTTCTCACCCTGTTTGACAAAACCATGTACTTGGACTCCAATTGACATATTTAAGGGGGACAACAGGCATAATACTCAACTAGATGCCAGAAATTAATCCCAAAGCCACTCTAAGTTTTTCAAAATGTTCACGAGCAAGTGGTTTGGTGAAAATATCGGCTATTTGATCATCAGTGCAAATGAATTCAAGTGCAATATTACCTTTTTCTACATTATCACGCAAAAAATGATATCTTATTTCAATGTGCTTGGTGCGTGAGTGTTGAACAGGATTTTTTGAGATGTTAATCGCACTAGTATTATCACACATAATTGGCACATTATCAATCATAACTCCGAAATCTCGTAGTTGTTGTCTTACCCATAATACCTGTGCACAACATGAGGCAGCTGCAACATATTCAGCCTCGGCGGTGGAGAGAGCAACCGAATTTTGTTTCTTGGAGGCCCATGATATTAAGCAGGGACCTAAAAAGGTGGCCGTTCCAGATGTGCTCTTTCTGTCTACCAAAAACCCGGCATAATCTGCATCAGAAAAACCAATCAAGTCAAAATTTCCTTCTTTAGGATACCATAAATACAGATTATTGGTCCCTTTTAGGTATCGAATAATTCGTTTCACAGCCTTAAAATGAGATTCTTTTGGGCAGGACTAAAATCTGGCACAGAGGCACACACTGTGCAGAATATCCGGTCTACTAGAAGTTAAATAGAGAAGTGATCCAATCATACCTCTGTAGATCGTCTCATCTACTTTCTTACCATTTTCATCAAGATCTAGCTTGGTAGCAGTAGGTATAGGAGTAGAATGAATCTTGGAATCTTCCATACCATATTTTTTCAAGAGCTCCTTCACGTATTTTTGTTGATGTATCATTATTCCTGTCTCAAGTTGTTTGACTTGTAACCCTAGGAAGAAACTTAATTCTCCCATCATAGACATTTCAAATTCACTTTTCATTAGTTCAGCAAAATAGTGACACAATAATTCGGTGGTTGCCCCAAAAATAATATCGTCAACATAGATTTGGACAATCAACAATTCTTCCCCCTTAGTTTTTAGAAGCAATGTCCTATCAACTGAGCCTCGTTTGAACCCGTTTTCCATCAAAAAGATAGATAATCGTTCATACCAAGCTCTAGGTGCTTGTTTTAAACCATAAAGAGCCTTATCAAGTTTCAAAACATGGTTAGGAAAATCATGATCAACAAAGCCGGGGGGCTGCTCTACATATACAGTTTCTTTCAAATATCCATTAAGAAATGCGGTCTTAACATCCATTTGATAGAGCTTAATGTTCTTAAATGCAGCAAAAGCTATCAAAATTCTAATGGCTTTCAAACGAGCCACAGGAGCAAAAGTTTCATCAAAGTCAATTCCCTCCTGCTGATTGAATCCTTGACATACAAGTCTGGCTTTATTTCGAACAATCATCCCACTATCATCTAATTTATTTCGAAAAACCCATTTTGTGCCAATAACTGATTGATTAGTGGGACGAGGTTCCAAATGCCAAACTTCATTTCTTTTAAATTGATCAAGCTCATCTTGCATAGCAAGAATCCAATCAGGGTCTGTCAATGCAATTTTATAATTTGGAGGTTCAATTTCAGATATAAAAGCATTGAAAGCACAAAAGTTATGAAGTGATGAACGAGTTTGTACCCCCTTGGCAATATCAGTAAGAATTAGGTCAGTAGGGTGCGAACTCTGATGTTTCCACTTCTTTGGAGTGAAGGGCACGTTCTGTAGCACAGTGCCGTGCTCTGAGCTGTTGCTATCATGTTCAATTCTTGGAGTACGACAATCAGCTGAGGCTTCTTCTTGTGGTCTCTCTTCATCTACCACTGCTATTTCTTCCACTCTTTCACTAAGGTCCTGTTCATTTAAATTTTCGATTTGTTCTTCGGACTGTGCCACGGACTGTGTTACAGAAGGTGTTTCCAACCGTTTTTCAGCATAACGGTCCTCTAGTGCATCAGATGTTTCTCTAATCAGTCCAATAGAGAAGTCTTCATCATCATCTACCTGCACTTCTTGAGAATTTCTGTCAGTTTCATCAAAAATAACATGGACACTCTGTAACGCCCCGAAAATACATAACCTTAATCGTCAGCGGAATCATAGCTTAAGCCTGTGGGTTATGGGCCCACTTATAATATAATAGTATAAAATGATAATTCATCTATATATTTGCTCATCATAAAACAATACTTGTTCATCTATCATACAATATATTCTAAACCTCATAGAATCATACATAGTCTCCTCAACACATCTCTTTATAATAGCCATACTGTAACTGTTCTTCAATACCTAAAACATAAAACAAAACGTCATGAGCCGAGGCTCAGTAACATACTACCCTAACATCGTAAAAGCATTTCAACTTATTTTAGTTGCAAACAGGGAGAAGAGAAATAGTAAAAACATTTCGTAAACATAGCCATTAAATCATAATCATAAAACATTATCATCACTCTTTGTCATGTTAATCATCATATATCTTTTACTTTGGTAACTTGGCTAGTACAACAGAAGGGACGTCTCCCCAAAAACATAACATCATCGTAAACGGAAGGCAGCCACCCGAGGACGAAAGCCCTCACAAACGGAAGGTGGCGTTAGTGCCCAAAGTATAGTAATGCGGTACCACCCGAGGACATTAGCCCTTATAAACGGAAGGTGGGAAACCGGCCAGAAGGTACGTGCACGACCCGGGATAACAGAATACTGCCAAGAACCGTCTTTCACTTGAATTTATCATGTTTCGTTTCTTTTACGTATCATAATTACATTACATCATCGTAATCGTAATCATAAAACGTAATCTTAATCGTAACGTAACCATAATTACATTACCTCATCGTAATCATAATCATGGAACGTAATCATAACCATATTTTCATAACATCAAAATCATCATACTTCGTAGCATTAAATCATTTAATAAACATCATTTACATAGCAAACATTTCATATCCCGCACACCATAAATAACATAGCATAAACTTCGTATAAAGCATCATAAAACATAGTTTGGAAAGGGAGTGCGGGTGCTAGCAGTAGATATTACCTGAATTCCTGCTTAATAACCTTGATAGCCGGGGGAGGCTTGTAATATCCTTTATCTTCCTTAATCTATTCAAGAATAATTTTATTAATGAACGTTTCGTTATTTAGCTTTTAAGCCTAAATATTAGCTAGCACTTATTAACGTCATAACGTTCCTTATAACGTCGTAAAGGTCTCATTAAAGGTCGTTATTATCTTAGTCGTTAATAACTTCTTAAGGTGACTCTTAAATAACTAATTAGGTGAAATAACTCATTTAGTTATACTTTTAGAATTATTGAAACTTTATACTTACAATTACACATGTTATAAGAGTTCATGGTTAATCATCCATTAATCGTCTATCTTTAAACTAATTAAGTTTATTGCTATACTATAACCATTAACATTATTTTAATATGATTTAATCACTTAAAACTAATAAATTAAGCTATCTTGTTATTATAAGCAAACTTAAGGATTAATGGAGTAATCATAACTTAAACTCATAATATAAATAACAAGCTTACTGGATTTTAATTAGTTTTAAACAACTCAACTAGTTTAGTAATCATGAAATATAATCCAATAATAGTTTTTAGGAGTCAAGTTAAGTGGTTTAATTAAACTAACCAAATCAGTCCATAGAATAAGTTCAAACATCTTTTTAGCTCAACATAATAAAATTCAGATTATAAAATTTAACTTTAAGTTCTAGTGTAGTCTCCTAGGCCCAAACTAGAATAGCTAACAAAAGAATTAAACTTGGGCTTGAATTATAAACTTAAGGAAATCAGAATTTTAAAAGAAGTTGGTCATTACCTCTGCTACTAAGAACAGGGAAGACCACGACACAAGGAGGGAGAAGGAATGAACTCCGGCGAACGGCAACTCCGGCGAACGACGATGGTGCGACGGGGTTGCCGGTCATCGGTCGTCGGTGGTGCTGCACGTACAGCAGCGTGCGACGAAGGAGAGGACGTAAGAAGAAGAGTGCGACAGGAGAGAGAGAGGACGCGAGGTCAGGTGCTGGTGGTCGGCGGAGCTCCGGCGAGTGACGGCCGAGGTAGGGTGAGCAGACTGGGCGGCGCAGGTGTCGCGCGAGCCGGCGGCAGCCGGTGGTGGTGGTGTTTGAAACCCGAAACAAAGGAGAGAGAGAAAATTGGGCTTCCTTTTTGGGTTTCTTTGAGTCGTGTTTTCCGGCGAGTTATTGACTGAAAAATCTGATTAGTTCTTAGATGGTGGTGAAGTGAGATGAAAGGATGAAAGTTGTTGGTGATGGTGTTCTTGGTGAGTAACCATGGCTATTTATAGCCATTGAGGAGTTCCTATACAACTTGAAAACCATGTCTTGAAGATAACTATGGAGCTTGAAGAGAATTTGTGTTTCAATTGTTCTCTTGTTGTGGCAGCCATTTAATGGTTGTTGGGAAGAAAATTTTGAAATAACTTGGTTTGCCATGTAAGAGAAAGAAGGAAAGTTGAAGAAGGAAGGAGGAAGGAGAATGGAGGGAAAGAAAACCAATTCAATTTTTCCACTTCCTTCAATTACCTATTCTTCTTTCTTTTGCTTCTATTATTATTATTATTATTATTATTAAACTAAATAATTTCACTTTGGATAATTCATATTAAAAGAGAAGTTATGCATATTGTGATTTTTAATTACTTACTTGTTAAGCTAATTATAATTCATAACTACTTAATAAAAAATTACATTCTTCTCTTTTATTTATTTTAGAAAAATCATACCTTAATAGCTTATAATAGTTTAATTAGAACTTCATTGATAACATAATTAGTAAACCAATAATTAGTTAGCTAATTAAGCATGTTTAAATTTTCAGGATATTACACACTCTCTTCCATACGCATTGTTCTTTCGTTATATACTTTATACGCTTTACGATGAGGAGAGTATCCTATGAACACGGCTTCGTCACTCCTTGGATCAAATTTTCCCAAATTATCCTTACCATTATTGTGAACATAACAAGTACATCCAAAGCATCTAAGGTGAGAAATATTTGGTTTTCTTCCTTTAACAAGTTCGTAAGGAGTTTTATTCAAAATGGACCGTACTTTAGTCCTATTATAAATGTAACATGCGGTACCTACGGCCTCGGCCCAAAAATTTCTAGGTAGGCCACTATGTAAGAGCATAGTTCGTGACATGTCTTCCAAAGTACGGTTCATTCTCTCTACCACTCCATTTTGCTATGGAGTTTTTGGAGCGGAGAAGTTATGATCAATTCCATTTTCATTGCAAAACATTTCAAAATCAGTATTTTCAAACTCAGTGCCATGATCAGTTCTGACAAACAGCAATTCGCAATTAGTTTGATTTTGGACTTTACGAATGTGGACTAGAAATACTTCAAAAGTTTCATTTTTTCCACCAATAAATAGAGTCCATACAAATCTAGAAAAATCATCAACAAGTACTAGTACATATTTGCTACCACCCCTACTCCTTACTCGCATAGGACCACAAAGGTCCATATGAATTAACTCCAAAGGTTTAGAGGTGCTAACAAATTTCTTTGACTTAAAAGAGGATCGAACATGTTTACATCTAGCACATGCTTTACAAATTGTTTCCAAATCAAAATTTATGGAAGGTAAACCATCAACTAAATCCATTTTTCTCAATTTGTTGAGCAGTCTTGAGCTTACATGTCCAAGTCTTTTATGCCAAAGTAAGGGATTATCTTGCAGCACACTCATGCATGAAATAGTATTGTTAGGTAAGTTGTTTAAACATGTTAAGTAGACATTATTTACCCTCTTCCCTTCCAATATCAATTCATGAGAATCCTTGTTAATGATTTTGCAAATATCAGCATGAAATTCAACAACATTACCTCGATCACACAATTGTGAGATACTTAACAAATTGTGTTTCAAACCATTTACCAGCATTACATTCTCTATGGAGTGTGTTAGGGATTTGCCGACGTTTCCAATACCGATTATCTCTCCCTTTTTGTTGTCGCCAAATGTTACACATCCTCCATGGTGGGCTACTAGTGAGAGGAATTGAGATTTATCACCAGTCATATGTCTTGAGCAGCCATTGTCGAGATACCATAGGCTACTTCCTCTCACATTCACCTGCAAAAAGATCACTTGTTAGTTTTAGGAACCCAAATTTGCTTGGGTCCCTTTTTCTTTCGTTGAGCCTCTAATAGATCTTTTCTAACCCATATTTGATTTACATACTTAACATTTTTGGCAACACTCTTTTTCTTTATATTGCAGTTATCCATAAGGTGTCCATTCTTTCCACAGAAGTTGCAAATCACATACTCAGGTAAATCAACATACTTTCTTTTACGAAAATCTCTTTCAAAATGTTTGGCACTGTGCCTTACACTGTGCCTCTGGTCTGTATATCCTAAACTTTCGATTGCTAGTTGTACTGGAGATATAGTCTCGGGCTTTTTGACCATCTAACCATTTTTCATACATTTTCCGAGCAATAGTCAATTGTGATTCTAAGAATTCAACAGAAGTGTTTAGATCGCTATTTCTTTTTCTTGAAATTTCCAAATCTCTTTTAGCTTTATCAAGTTCATCACTTCACTTAGCATCACGAGGCAGCATAAGTGGAACAATTCTGGATCTTTGTCTAGACTCTTTCAATTCAATTAACTCAAGTTTTAAGGATCCAATTTGTTTTTCCAGATTCGAATTTTTTGCTTCTAGCTCAGTGTATGGCACAGTGTTGTCAGCGACTTCTTTTGTGAGAGTCTTTTCGTACTTTAAGGCACTTAACTCACCATTTTTTTCTTCGACAGTTTTTTCCAGTACATCATTCTTTTTCATCAGTTCTTTACATTCCTTTAATAAATCCTTATATTCCAATTCCAACCCAATCTTTTGCTTAGTCAAAATTTTTACTTCTTTTTTCTTGTTTGAAAAATTATCATTCGTCTCTTGACAATCATCAATGACATTACCAAGCAAAGTAGCAAGTTGAATTTTTGAAAGAAGATGTATTGAAGGTTTTAGGGAGATAAGACTTACCTCACTGTCTTCCGTTTCATCTTGGGAATTCGAGCTTTTCGCCATTAAACACAAGTGTGAATCGTCCTGGCACTGTGCCTTTCTCTGTGATGTCTGTACAGCATTCAGACATAATTTTGCTTCATGGCACTGTGCCTCTGACTGTTCTTCATCAGAATCCGAATCTCCCCAAACGGCAGCTATCATGGCCTTTTTGAACTCTTTCTTGGATTGTTCCCTTCTTTCTTTGGGCTTCTCATCATCCCATAAGGGACATTCCTTAATCCTGTGATTGAACTCTCCACACTTGAAACAACCGGAGTTAGTAGCACTTTTCTTAGAGTTAGAGGTAG
The DNA here is from genome assembly GCA_947648045.1 of Beta corolliflora. NCBI lineage: Eukaryota > Viridiplantae > Streptophyta > Magnoliopsida > Caryophyllales > Amaranthaceae > Beta > Beta corolliflora. Next base: position 118,722 of record CANSZD010004085.1, on the reverse strand, counting down.
TGCTCTTACCTTTGAAATTTCCACTTTTCCTAGGATTGTTAAATTTGTTCTTTTTGAGAAAATTTTGAAATCTCCTAGTGAGAAGTGCAACATCATCATCACTATCACTATCTTCCGTTTCCAATTCAGTTCTCAAGGCTAGACCTTTATTTTTTGGTTCATTAGTTTTAGAATCTAAGACAAGTTCATGAGTCATTAATGATCCAATTAGTTGTTCTAGTGAGAGTTTAGTTAAATCTTTAGCTTCTTGAATGGCGGTTATTTTTGGGAGCCATCGATTTGTTAAACTTCTTAACACTTTTCTCACTAAATCTTCAGAAGTATATGTTTTGCCTAGCGAACGTAATTCATTAGTGATTAGTGTAAATCTAGTGAACATCTCTTTAATAGATTCGTCCTTATTCATAGTAAACAATTCATATTGTTGGACAAGCAAATCTATTCTAGATTGTTTTACCTCATTCGTACCTTCGTGGGCCAACTCCACCGTGTCCCATATTTCTTTTGCTGTAGTGCAAGCGGAAATCCTTGAGTATTCATCAAGTCCAATTCCATATTGGAGAATACTCATTGCTTTGTAGTTCTTTTCGGCTTTTGTATAGTCGACTGAATCATAGTCATCTTCATCCTTGTCGACCATCTTTCCTTCAGCATTCTTGGTTTGAATAAGGATCGGTCCTTTTCTTATGACTTTCCAGCATTCATAGTCCGATCCTTGGATGTAGATCCTCATCCTTGCCTTCCACCATCCGTAGTCTTTTCCGTTGAAAATTGGACACTTTGTGTGTCTATCTCGAGAGTCGTCTTGCATGTTCATGACTTCTATTCTCTAGGGATGAGCCTTTCGAGAATAGCCTGCTCTGATACCACTTGTTGGAACACAAGGTAACACTCAAGAAGGGGGGGTTGAATTGAGTGTCTAAATCTAATCAATTTTCGCAAAAACACCCTTATGGCACAGTGCCGTGCACTGTGTTATTCACTCGTAAAATCTCCGATTGATGTGTTTGCTCAAACGAAAATGAATCAAACACTAAAACAAGTAAATCAAATAATAAAACACAGGAATTTAACGTGGTTCAATCTCACCTCTGAGATCAACGTCCACACAACCTACTCTTCTATTACTTGAATCGTAAAATACCAAACTCTCGATACAATTCGATTCCCCCACTACTAACTCTAGTAGTGCTCCCCAACACTTAACCCTAAGTGTTGCAACTCTCTATAATATGAAAATTACAGAAAGAAAGATTCCTCAAAGGCGTGCTTCTTCTTCAAGCAAATAGAGGATCGTTACAAGCTTTGTTTAGAAACCTTAACCTACTAGAACTCTGTGCCGTACACTGTGCTGTGGAAGATTGTTTTCAGCTCTCAATAATCATAATCTCTCAACTCTGAAAAACGTGGTCTTGTATATTGATTTCTATCCCCTATATATCTTAGTGAACTGAATAAAAATTCTTCTCCAAGATGTATTATCTTTTTGAACAATTTTTATTCCTAAAATAAAGGGATAAAATTCATTTCCTATTCAAAAACCAATTTTATCTTTTATAAAAACTAATTTTATCTTTTCCTTATAGGATAAGGATTTCTCCATATCTTATATTAACTAGATCAACTCTTAAATCAGTTTTTTTATCAAACAAACTTTATCACATTTAGAAATCAATTTTTCTCCTTATTAAAATTCTTTAAAACGTTTTTATAATAAATTTTTTTTCCAAAAAAACTTTTATCTTTTATATACAAAACGTTATATCAAAATCAGTTTTTATAAAATCCTTTTTATTTTAAAACTAAACTTCCCTTTTTTATATAGATATATGAAATTAATATGATTATCTATTTTCTTAACTCTAAGAAAATAATAACCATTCTAATTATTTCACATTTCTATTTATAGCACAAAGTTCTAATATGTTAATTACATTGCATATACATGAATATAACTAGATCTAAGCTTCTTGTCTTCAATCATCCACTCTTGATAGCTTGAACACTGTTACAAATCTTCATGTTATAGCATAGGGTGTTTATCATCATCAAAATATGCAAAGTTCAAACACAACACCATGTATTATTGTGCACCATGGTGGAAAGTGGGTGCAGACTCCTCAGTTCTCATACATTGGGGGTGAAGTGAAGATATCCAATGACTTGCCATTAGACTTTGATGGCAAGTATTTGAAAGACCTTATTAGTTCTCTTGGTTATATGAATATAAGCAAATTAAACTACATTATTATTGTGATCCCCTGAAAAAGTTGGAAAATGGAGTTAGGTATTTAGGTTATGATTACACTACTTTGACAATGTTCCAGAAATACAAGATGATTGATTTGTTCATTGAACATTTAGATGATGAGATTAGTGTTGTTACTCAGTTTGAGAGCAACAATGTAGCCTGCAACAGTGAGTTACAATCTTTTTGTTTGGATGAAACTAATGCTAATGTGACTATATAATTCACTACAAGAAAAACAACATTGGCCTACGTTTTTTTTCCTCGCCCATAAAGAAAAATTCGTCGCCCAGAAAATTATTTCGACACAAGTTCGTCGCCGTAGGTCCGTCGCCCATAGTAAGGGCGTCGAAAATTATTTCGACACAAGCTTGATTTCGTCGCCCATGTGAACTGTAATGGGCCATGGTGTGGTTTTCGTAGCCCAAAGTAAGGGCATCGAAAAGCTTGATTTCGTCGCTCATGTGAACTGTAATGGGCCATGGTGTGGTTTTCGTAGCCCATCAATGGGCGACGGAATTGATTTTTGACGCCATATAATGGGCCACACATTTTGAGTTTTATAGCCCAAACGTTTAATTAAGGGCGACAATAAATTTTTTCGTAACCCATATTATACTTTTGGTACAGTTTTTAACAATCGTGGCCCATTTTCTAAGATGATGGAACACAAAATTTTCTTGCCCACATTACAACGTCACCTGTTATACAAGACCTTCAACCGCCAAATTTTGTGGTATTACATTGGGCAAAATAAATACTATTTTGCATATAACATAAATCAAACTTAACTAATGCAATACATGAAGTGTCAAATATACCAACAAAAGTACTAACTTTTCACAATTTAATAGTAACCAGTAAGCCAAAATATGGCAATACATTTCCTATCAATCGTATTCCAGATGCCGGAAAACAGTATATTCAAAAATATATTGTAGTAACAAAATCCAAAAAATGGGGAACATAACCCTCGTATAATTCATATCAATGTCCTTAGTTGTTCATCGTTTGTACCCAACTTTACACCATCTTCCTTCAATTACCTTCAAAAAGAATAACAATCATTTTTGAAAGAGACAAGAAAAGTATAAACATGCATTGTTGTTTAGTTGGTATATTCTTTACAACTAGGAATTTAAAAATACTAATTCACATGAAAGCAAGTCACTACCCTAGTATGCCTAATTTTAATTTATTTAGCTAAGTTGTGTTTAATGAACCTGATGCAAGGAAGGTTATATATAGAATACCAAATATACCTCTCAAAAGGAGAAACATCCAAATTGCTTCCTGAAGACCATCAAATTTATTGGCCTCTGGAAGAAGAAATGTAATAATATCATTAAGAATTTAAGACATATCAACTAGAAGGATAAATTAATAATATAAACAAAGCTCTACCAGGCACCAAATTTGGTCAAATCACCAAATATGGTCAAAGCAAAGTGCTAAACAATTTTTAAGTTGTTCTCAGTAAGAATTTTTTATATCACACTAAAAGCAGACATATAAACATTTTATTTCACATTCTAAATACTAGTACTCAAACCTATCCACACTTTAATCTTCTTCCAAGCTCCACTATTTACACACTAAGCCTGTCTCAACTATTTCACATCACCACAAACAAATTTAAAACAACAGGTCGAATTTTTGGTACATTTTCACGAACTAATGAGAAATGCACAAAAACAATGGAAAAAGATCAGAAAATTCTTCAAATCAAACTAGATTCTAACTCAAAATAGTATATTTCATCCACTTAATCTAAATAAGCTCTGCATGAGTAACATGACTTGCATTGCATTATTTCAACATCCAGTTAAAAAATAACTTACTCTATTCATAATTTCCCTCTGACTAACTTCATCACTTTTCTAATTCATCGTGGTACAATTCTCTTCTATGAGTTTGCATTGTTGACCAGAAGATGGGGTTTTTATGAGATCACTAAATACCTATAATCACTTCATACAGAACTATATTAACTGTAGATTCTTTGAACTTGATCAGCATGTAGATAATTCTATGTTTTAAGACTCTAAATTTGGTTTTCTATCCACGTGCATCTGCCCCATGTTATGACTGTCTTTTAAAGAAGGCTCCTAAATGCTTATAAAAATGTGCAGAGTGACCCTAAATCAGTAGAGATTGAAGGCTTGTCTCATGAGTTTAACCTTTGTGAAGCTGTGGCAACCTGGGAACACGTGAGATAGCTTGTTCATACTATAATTATTCTTCTAACATAAATGAGATAAATGTTCATACACTGCACAATTCTGAGTAAAGTTACCATTGAAAACAACCAATTCTACTTCTTTTTCTAGTAAAAGGTGAAAATTAAATCAGAAATACATACCTTGCTGCTGCCTCTTTTTTCATAATTTCCAACTATTGCCTCATTAAATCCTTTTTCATTTTGGCTTCTCTTAAAATGCTTTCTTCCCTCAATCTCTTCTCTCTTTCAAGACTTTCTAGCTTCATGTTTTCCATTTCTTCCTTAAGCATTTTGTTGTCAGATTGCAAATTTGAAACTTCTAAGCGAAGTTCCACCTTTTCTTGTTGTAATTGTTGGATTTCATCTCTAACCTCATCAGAGTTTGCTCTTATGGATCTTTTGGGTGGCTTGGGCCCGACATCAAGCCCTTTTATGTATCCGGAGCAATCTTTGAAGACTTTAGGGTAGGCTTCCATTGACGTCAGATCATCTTTACCATTCTCCTCCACTTCCTTTGCATGCAACTCTTTCAAAGCATTCAAATTCGCTTCAGCAGCAGGGTCAATAATGCCATCCACTCCCCTGATTCACATTTTTTAAAGAAAATAATCAATACCCAATGTCGCAAAAAGATCTCGTCCAAATCTAAAGGTAATTGAGATAATTAGTACATATACCTATGGGTATTGTCATATAGCTTGACATATATAGGTTCATTATCTTGATCTTGCGCGGTATCATCACCCTCTTGTGTGGGTTGAGTTTGGGATGGTGGAGCATTCAACTATAATAAAGAAATACTTTAAAATTAGTTATTTGCATGTGTTTCATATGAATATTAGCATTACCTAAACAATACACACCATTTCTTCAAAGATTCGAGCTGTGGACTATGCTCCACAACGATGCTTCACTGTACTCTTCTTCCTATTCTTTCTATTTTTCTCACTTATTTCCTATACTTGCCAAAAAAAACATTATCAGAAAGGAGTATTGCAAGATTAAAAAAAACATTGTGCAGAGACATTTCACCTTTTGCTTGAGATCACTCCAAAAGTCTTCGACTAGCCAATCCCATTTAGTATTATCAATGTAAGCAAGTCTATTACGTTTTGCTTCCTCAATTGTAAAGGCAACAAAAAATCCTTCCTTAAGTCGGTATCGCCAACCTCTAAACAAAGAGGCACACTGAGTTTTCAACGCAGATTTGACATGAATGCCGCCAACAAGGCGTGGAAAATTCCATTCTGCCTATACACATGTTGACAACACAAGAGCATGTAAAAAAAATACCACCCAGGATCCAAACAACATAATAGAAGAAATATACATGCTTGATAAAAAAAAAAATCTCATTGTAGCATAGAGATTAACTATGTAAACAATGATTCTTTTTTGGAACTACATTTTCCTATCTTTAGATCTAATTGTAGCATACTTACTTGGATTTTATCATACAACCTATCTTTGGCAGATTGATCCATCTTTATCCTGTTCCTATTAAAGAAATATTCAACAAAATCTTATATACGTAAATAAATTGTTATTTTATGATAGAAGATATATTAATGCTATGATTTCGACTTCTAATTCACATACCTAGAATTTAGAGGACAAAATTCTCTCACCCATCTACTACAATCACTAACAAACTCTGCAGCCTTTTCACCAACAACGCGACTCATTGTATCTGAAATTCTTGCATATGGCTTTTCCCCAGGATGCTTCTCCCTCCAACGACGTATCTTTAGGCATCCAGTACGACCACGCATACGACCTCCTCCTGCATAGTTCATTGTTTTAGAGAAATAACCGCTTTAACCCTACTTGAGGATCAATTAGCACTATAAAGTATGAAAACTTAAAAGATCTAACCGGCTCTCTCTGCTTGCTTTTGTCTTCTTTCTTGCCGATAAGACAGGGGTTCAGAATTGCTAACTTGTGTCTGAACAAGCTCCCTACATAACAAAAAAATCTCTACCAATTATACAATTACTCAATTTGTTGAAATTTAAATGTTGGCATAAAGAGAACAAAAACAAGCAATACTAGATTCATGTCTTAAGAACAAGAAAAACAAAAGTCAGAGTACACAACACATTTACTTAAGAACAAAGCTTTGAAATTCATGTCTTAATCAAAATATAAAATGCACATACAAAGTAAGGGAAGAAGAAAAGTCTTACCAATATATTACGAATCATCACCACTATCAGTTTCCATTTCCACCTCATCTAAATCTCTATCAAGTGAACCTATACTAGATTCTCTATCAGAAAATTCTTCTTCTTCTTCATCACTATCACTAAGTTCTTCCTCAAAATCGTCTTCATTGTTTACTTCATTGAGAGGAGCATCAACTAATGTTGGCTCTACATCCTCTCGTACAAGAGAAACTTCTGTATTGCTTGCCTCACCTACATGAAAAGGTTTTTGAACATCATCTTTTTCCCACAATGATTCATCATCATCTTCTTCTTCATTTGGAAAATCAAAATAGTTGCGAGGCTTTGTTTTGATAACTACTTTCCATTGTGGTTCAAAATGAGTTGGAACATAGAACATTTGCTCTATTTGAGATGCTAATGCAAATGGTTCATTGGTTTTCAAATTTCTAGTGACATTTACAAGTGTATTTCCAAGCTTATCCTTTTTTAATCCTCTCTTATCATCAAAAACATCATACCACATACACCTAAACAACACTACTATAGGACTTGTGCGATCTTTCAAACTATCATATTCTAGCACAAGAACCTTCTCCAAAACACCAAAAAAATCTCTATCACCACTTTCGTTATCCCCTTTCACCATAACACCACTATTTTGTGTTTTTCTATGACGCCTTCTTGTGTGAAACCTAAACCCATTTGAGATGTACCCTTCGTAAGTAATGACACTCTTCATTGGTCCTCGAGCTAAGCATAACAACTCCTCTGTCACTCTTTCATCTTTCTCATTCCAAAGATGGGTAATCTACATACAAGTGTTTTTATAAGAAACAATTACATCACTTACTATTTTATAATAAAAAATTATTTATTAGATTAAAGTACAAGCTGTCTTACTCTCCTCTTAAACCACTGGCAAAAATCAGTCCTCTGGTCACCAATTTGATATTCACTGTTAAATTAGAAATAATAGTATTAATAAAGTCATTCCTAAATAATAAGAAACAAAGTAACAATAAGAAATAACACTTACTCAAAAAATGGTTCTGCCTCTGCTCAATTTTTCAAAATATAAAGTTGAGCTATTTTCCAGTCATCAAAACTTAAATTTTCCACAGAAGCTTTCCCAAAAGGCTTCCCTTTAGTTGAAAAGACAAACAAATGATGAGATTGTTCATGCTCGATAGCCTCATTGAGATCAACACGATTAAAATATGTTCCTATCTTAGACAAATATCGTGAAACATATGTCAGACATTCTTTTGCAATGTACGACTCTGCACTCGATCCCTCCGGACAAGATTTATTGCGAACATGCGATTTAAAGATGCACATCATCCTAATAAACAAAAAATATCATTATTATATATATGGAGAAAAGTAAAAATTATTAAGTAATATATAAATAGAGAGATTTAGTTAACCTCACCTCTCTTGCGTTTATTCTTTTCACTCTTTCCAAACTCCACATTTTCAACTCCCCTTAATTGCTCTAAAACATCAGGCCCACTTAGTGGTTCAGGAAGGGGACGTCTTTCTGTCTTGCCATTAAAAGAACTCTTCAGGCATTATCATATTATAACTCTTCTGGCACATCCATGGAGGCAAATTGTATACAACAACAAAAACAGGTCATATGCTATATCTACTACTCATGTGCCCACCAGGATTAAACCCATCTGATGCTAACCCCAACCTGACATTACGTGCTTCTCTAGCAAACTGAGAGTGTGTCTCATCAAATGACTTCCATGCTTTAGAATCACCGGGATGTCTCATAATATTACCATTATCATTACTTTCATAAGAACAACATTTTTTATGCCATTGCATATGACGAGCTAATTTGGAGCATGCAAACATTCTTTGAAGCCTAGGAATCAAAGGAAAATGACGCAAGACCAATTGTGGCACTCGCCCAACTTGTCGTGGGCTATCATTATCCAAGCTAGAGTCACTATCACATTGTTGACGAGATTTCTCTTTCCACCTAGAGACTCCACATTTAGGACATTCATCTTTTCCCTCATTTTCTTTCCTATACAGAACACAATGATTAATACAAGCGTCAATCTTCACATAATCCAACCCTAGAGCTTTTGTGTATTTTTTGGCTTCATAAGAACTTTTAGGGAAGGATTTGTCATAATTAAATGCCTTCTGTAATGCTTCAAGTAACAATGAGAATGATTTGTCAGACCATTTATGGCTCACTTTGATGTGAAGTAATGTTACGAGAAACTCTAATCTATTAAATGGCCTACACTCTGGATATAACTTTGCTTCCATATCTTCCATCAACTTATAGAAGTCTTTTGGCATCTCATTGGTTACACCATTTCTAGATTCCAAATTTGGTTTATCATCACAAGAAATCCCAGGCATATTACAATCACTATGTGTCCTTGTTGCATCAACAATCAATGAAGTCAAATCATCGCCAATCATGAAATCATCCTCACTAAGATCATCCTCACAAGCAATGTGGTCACTTTCAAAATCATCACTGCTACTAGCACTCACTTCTTTACTTTCCCCATGGTAAACCCAAGGATCATAGTCTCTAACAATGCCAAGAGTTATCAGATGACATTTCATAGTAGCTTTATCAAAAGCAAGTTGAAAGTTACAACTCAAACAAGGACATCTCAATTTGGCACCATCTTCTCTACCATTAAAAGCGAACTCTAAAAAAATCATTAACCCCCTCAATATATGAAGGTTTTCTCCTATCATCAATTCCTTGGTGATTCATCCAACTCCGATCATTAGTCATCCTTAAAATTAAAAAAATATGGTCAAGAGCAATATGACATACTTAAACTAGAACAATACAACATACTTAAAACATATAATTTGTTGATCAATTTCATTTAAGTGATAAACAATGTCAAGTTTCACCTAAAGATCGTAAACATTCACTAATAACTTAATTTTATCAATTTAGAATACTCACATTGTAAGAATGACATAGTGCAAGTAGCAAATATGAGGGAATCATATACATAAACCATAATAAATGCAAATGACATAAGACTTAAACAACGGGAGCAACATATATTAAAAAGCTAGAGAATTGTAGATAAAGAGATGGCAAACCTTCTTTCAGAATTTAACTGACTCGTTGGCGCCATTTTCGGTAGATGCACACCTCAGACTTCTAACTTGTATTTCTTCAAGCCATAGTTTCATATTGTAGGTACAAAAATACAAGCAAATAACCATTGTTAGGGGACTAGGGGAGAGAAGATTAGCGTCAAAAATAACTAATAGCGAAATTTGTCAGAAACCACCTTTTATAACCACTTTTTTGTGAGAAATCACCTTTTAAAAAAAATTGGTTAATTAGCCACCTTTTTGGTTCTTTTTTTTGTTGGAAGCCACCACTTGCCGGAATCTGGTGGTTGACCTCGATTTTCCGGCGTTGACCGTCAGATTTTCGCCATTCTTCCCCCTTTATCCTTCTCCCCCCCCCCTCCCCCCTCCCCCCTCGCATCCCCCGAACCCACCCTCCCCGGCATCCCCCGGTAACCCCCCTCCCCCTCGCATCCCCCGGTAACCCCCTCCCCCCGCAACCCGCCGCAAACCCCCTCCCCCACGACCATCCCCACCCTCCCACCCCTAAGCCCCTCTCCCCCTCGCATCCCCCAAAGAACCCCCCTCCCCCTCGCATCCCCCGAAAACCCCCCCCACGCACCCTTTCCACCCCTTCTTCTTCTTCTTCTTCCTCTTTCTCCCTTCCTCCTCCCTTGCTCTGAAATTTCAAGAAAAAAAAATTCTAGGGAGGAAGATGCTAGCAGAAGAAGGGAAAAGCGTGAAGGTGGAAGAAATGGCGAAAATCTGGAAAAAAATGGCGAAAATCTGATGGTCAACGCAGGAAAATCGAGGTCAACCACCGGATTCCGGCAAGTGGTGGCTTGATAAGTGCCTATTTATACATATTTTGACCCTCTAGTATAATACTTTTAGTGCCGTCTGTTGAGTTATATGGGTTAAATATTATACTTTTAGGATATTCCGGTTTAATCACTTGATAATTATTTTTAGTGTTTAAAAGATGAATTTGTGTCTATTTTAATTATTTAGTGATAACCTATTTGAATAAAGTTTGGAAAGATGCACTAAATTCGAGTATTACTAATTCTGCAGGGTTGATATAATATTTTGGGCATATCTCTCTCATACGGAGTCGAAACAAGACGATTCAAGTGGCTACACAAAGCTAAAATCAACACCTATGACTTTGTAGAAGAAGACAATAGCTGATTCTTCCCTTAACTGAGTCTAAATTGTGTTACAAGTAGTAGATCAGATTTCTAATGCTTAAATTACAAGCCCAAAGAGTATTGATTTATCCATTTGTGGCTTGGCCCACGTACAATTACTGCAGCAAATTGATGTTGTTAATCAACTCAAAAAGATTATTGAGTTTGAAAGCAAAGACCACCTAATTGGTCTTATCTCACGCAGCATAACAGAAGCAGTACACGAGGAGACGATGGGCTAAGCCCGTTCCCAAACTCACGCATAATTAAGTCAAGGAAACCCTTGGCAGAAGAACGGAGCATAAGAGGCGATATAAAGGGGCAGTAGAGCAGACGCAAGAGAAAAATACGGAGCAGAACAGAGGAAGGCGCATAACAGAAGCAGTTCAGAGATATTGAAGATGTAGTCCGAAAATTCGTCCACAATGAGTTTTCTCTACTCTTTTCTATCTGTTTTCTTTGTTTTCATGTCTAATTTAGAGTAGTTTAAATTAGTAGGAACATGTAATTGACTATTTGGTATATGGGTTTATGAGATTATGATTTCTGTTTGTTCAATTGATTAGTTTGATTTGGTATTCAGACGAAATTCGTTATCTGAGTTTATAATTTATGAATGTTAATTTTAGATTGATCACATAGGGTTTTATTCATGGTTATTTGCTTGGATTAACAGTACTATTATTAGGTTGAAGCTTTCTTGTCTGATATTATTGCTGGAATTTTGTGTGATGTTAATTTTAATTTAGTTGCAGCTTTCTGGCTTGATTGAAGTTAACTGATTGGTGTTCTTAAAGCGGTCAAGTTTGTTAATTTAATACATGCTTTCATTGTTAAATTGATATATTTGATTAGGACTGAACTTGCGTGCGTTCACGAGGTTTAGTTAGTATGAATGATAAAGCAACTAATTTTCTTGCGTTCAAGGGATTATTTATTAACCAATCTATCTATCGACTAGTTTAATGATTCAATGATTAAACCCTATCTCAAGAGGAAATTACGTGTCTCCTATTAGCTTCTTTATTATATTTTAAAGCCGAATTTATTTCCTGCAATTTATATTTTCATTATTTTAGTTTAATAGTTTTAGTATAGTTTTGATATGTGAAAACCCCCCATATTATATAATAATAGTCATTTATATAAGTAAATAGTTAGTTAAAGATAATAACGCAGTCTCTGTGGGTTCGACCCTTACTTTCCCTATCTATTTGTTAGAGTTAGTGAGTGATTTATAAATTTAATTTTGTTGCGGAAACGACACGCATCAAATTTTGGCGCCATTGTCGGGGACTGTATAATTTATTATTTTAGACTATTGTTTACGTATTATTATTTGTCTAGTTATTTGTTTAATTCTAGGTTCTTGTTGCTTGATCTAATATTTACATTTATATTTTCTGTATGACTATTAGCTAGTGAAATGGAAGGAGAAGGTGAAAAGAGCTTGAAAGAACACATGTTCAATGCATATGAGACACCCATGAGTGTTATTTTTCCCGCTTTAAAGAAACCATTCAAACTTGATCCAGGTTTTATCGAAATTCTCCCGAAATTTTATGATCATGATAAGGAAGATGCACATAGACATTTACAAGAATTTTCTCTTGCTTGCTCTACTTTATCGTTAAATGGTAAAGATGATGATGGTATTAAACTTCGTGTTTTCCTTTTTACTTTACATGATTTAGCTAGAGATTAGTTACTTTATCTTCCCGTTGGATCTATTACTTCTTGGGATGGCCTTCGGAGAGCTTTTCTTGAAAAATACCAACCTGCTAACATAACTAGATTAATAAGGAAACAAATATGTTGTATTGAGCAAGATAAAGATGAACAATTGCATGAGTATTGGAAAAGATTTAAATATAAAATGCATTTCATGTCCACCACATCAACTTAGTGAGCAATTCCTGATTGAATGTTTTTATGATGGTTTGTTAGATGATCGGAAACGTTTAATAGATATTGCTAGTGGTGGAACTTTAGTGAATAAAACTGCTGGTGAAGTTAGAGAGTTAATAACTACTATGGCCCTTAACAGTGAACAATATGGGACGAAAAATGATTCTGAAGTGAAAATCCAAAGGCAACTGAAGGAGCAAACTGACCAAATTGCTGAATTTAAAGTTGTAGTTGCTAATATTAGTAACCAAGTTTCCAGTTTTAGTACCCAACATGAGTCTTTGGAAAATTTAGTTAAGCAACTAGCTCTCCAAATAGGGCAAGTTCACTCTCATGAGTCTAGTAGTCAAGAACAAATCGAGAACCATCTCCACCATCTAGACACCCAAATTGAACACTTGTGTGCCACACTTAGAAACATAGAGAATAAATTAGATGGGCAAGTCTTAGAGAAACCTCCAACTTACTTCTTAGGTGAAACTAATGCCATGATTTTGAACAAGGATAAGGACTTTAGGTGTATACGTGAGGTGGATAATAAATTTGAGGTTACACATGAGGAGTCTAAGGAAACTAATAAGAGAATATGGGATGAGTTGGAAGATTCCGATGATGAGGATGATGAACAGTGGCTAGTGGATTATTACACTAAAGACTATGAGATTTTACCTTGTTCTTTTGGAAAAAATATGGAAACAAAATTGGATGGACTTATAGCAAAACCATATGAAGAATCTAAAGAAATTGAAGATGTCGGGCATAAGTTATATAACTTTAATGAGGTTGCATTGGTGGAAATTGAGAATTTAGAGCGGCTATTAGGTATTGAGACCACACCTAATTCTGATTTTCTAATTAATTATATGGGAGATACTTCACAAATTGAGCTTGATGGTTTAATTAAAATGTTTGAGAATGGCTCACCTTCACCACTTGAAATAGAAGAGGACACCACACTTTCTCCTATAGTTGAAGTCAATAATGACTATTCTGAACAAGACTTTTTTTATGCTCTTGAACCATCCATGCCATTATCTAAGTCACTAAGTTTATCTTTTGAACCTAATTATGAGTCTTATAGGGTTGAATTGTTAAACTTGATGCATTTTTGTAACCAAACTAAATGGAAAGAGTCTTTATGTTCTAAAAACGAGTTGCACATTAAATTTTGCTTTATTATGATAGTTTGGTTTGTAGGAAGGCTTTTACTACATTGTGTTTGGAGTGCACGAGAGATAGCTTTAGCTACTGTTGCTTATGGGGCAGCGAGTGTTTGATTGCGGCATGCAATGGACAATTGTCGAGCCAACGACGAGAAACAACGGCGCTGCTTGGGAGGCAACCCAAGGATTTATTGTTTTCTATTTTCTCTATTTTATTTTATTTTTCTTCAGTACAATAAACTACTCTAACTACTCTATGTGCTGTGTGCTGCTGATCTAGGATGTTGTTCTGCCTTCTGGCCATCTGCTAATGTTGTTGATGCTGTTATGCACACTGCTGCTCATCTCCTTTCCCGTTCAATTGCAATTTTCAGGATACCAACTACTATATGGAGAATATTTCTGCAATCTACATACACCAGGTTGCCTCCTTCCTTGTTTCCCCTGTTCTGTTTTTCTTTTCTTCTCCCCACTTCTATTTTTAGTTTGATTTTATAAACATTGAGGACAATGTTGATTTTAAGTGTGGGGGGAATTTTGGAGTTATTTTGAGCTGAATTATGAAATTGAGTTTGTCTGCTGGATATTTGCTGGAGAAATATGTTGAATATAGGTGCCTTAATTGAAAAAAAAAAATGGATTGTCATATTTATAGGGGAGGTGCTGCCAAAATTTGCGTAGAAATTTATAATTTTCATGTCTGATATTAATTTGAAGGCAAATTCCGTTAGCTTAATTTGACTGAAAAAAAAATCAGTTTTTAAAATTGAATTTTTTTAAAAAAAACAAGTTTTTCTAGTTTTGTTGAAAGTTAATGGGATTAAATGTTGACTGATTCGGAGAATAGCCTAGCATCATTGTGTAAGTGTTTGGCAAGTGGTAAGAATGGTTATTTATGATTTGATTTGTGATTGACTTGGTGAACATCTATAACCATTGTGAGACTTTTGAGTCTTTTAATAGACTAAAACATCTCTGTTAGTCTCTAGTTTTTCATGAGAGTGTGTGTTAGTTCCTGGTGAAGTATAGACTCTTGAATTTGCATTGGTTTCTTCGAGACTATATTGAAACATGAGCATACATAAAAATGATTAAGGCATTTGTTTTTCTTGAACCATTAGCCTAAGCCACCTACATTATTGTACTCCTTTTTTTAAAAAAAAGCCCTCTGAGCCTTAAGCATTGTTTCTGTCAAGAAATTAAGGATTGTAATAGGTTGAGTGATTTGATGTGGGCCCCAAGAAGGTACGCCTGAGCTCCGTTGTCCGTACGCCGGAAACCTGCAAAACAAGGTTAGCCTACCCCGGGGGTGGTCCCGGGATCGCCCCTCCGACGCTCAAGTCAGTAAATGATTGAGGTAGAGAGAGAAAGTGATCAATGTAGAGAGAGATGCTCTGGGTTTTGTAGCTTAGAATTGCTTACCCTTTGATTGGTGAGACAACCGCTATTTATAGAGGATGGGACCTCCAATAAATGAGGGTATTTTAGTCAGCTCCAGCTGGTGGAGGATTGCCTTCCTTAGAGGTAGGGGTATTTTAGTAACTTCGCCATAGGTGGGCTGGTCCAAGAAATGGGCCCAAACAATTAGCCCCACGCCAAGTAATCGGAGTGAAAATCGCCATTTTTAGTGCGGTTGATTGGCGGAATGAAGTGTTCGCATTTTTGCCGATGTTGAGTGGGACCCAGAATTTTCATGTCGGATCGTGGTGGAGAAAATCTTCTGCCGCTAGGATTAACCAAGCACGGGGGTCAGCGAGTCGGGGTCCAGGGGTGAAACGCCCTGGTGGGGGTTAGGGGGCAACGCCCCCGAACTTTTTCAAGGTATAGCTGTGCCGAGCCGAGTAAGTCTCGTGCTGAGTGGGTCTTGCCGAGCGAGGCTAACTGCACCAAGCGCAGCCCCTGCTCCCTGCCCGAGCCGAGTGAGTCTCGTGCTGAATGGGTAGCCGAGGGGGTGCTTTTGAGGCAGGCCGACCAGGTGCTTTTGAGGCAAGCCGACCAGGTGCCTTGAGGCTGGCCGAGCTAGTACCCTCGTCGCTGGCCGAGCGGGTGCCATGTCGGGTCGAGCAGGTGCCATGTGGCTGAGCGGGGGTATTGGCCGATTGGCCGAGCGGGGGCCTTGGCCGAGTTGCCGAGCGAGTGCATTGGCCGAGTGGCCGAGCATCTCTCTCGAGCATTGTTGGCCGAGTCCGAGGGGGTGCTCTGGTCGAGTGGCCGAGCAGCTCTCTCGAGCATTGTTGGCCGAGTCCGAGGGGGTGCTCTGGTCGAGTGGCCGAGCAGCTCTCTCGAGCTTTGCTGGCCGAGTCCGAGGGGGTGCTCTGGTCGAGTGGCCGAGCAGCTCTCTCGAGCTTTGCTGGCCGAGTCCGAGCGGGTCTCTGGTCGAGTGGCCGAGCAGCTCTCTCGAGCTGTGCTGGCTGAGTCCGACCAGGTACCTTGTTCGAGAGGGCCGACCATGTGCCCTGGTCGAAAGGTCGACTGGGTACTCGAGGCGGTCCGACCGCGGGCCTTTGAGGTTAGCCGAGTTGCTGCTCGAGGATGGACGACCGGGTCGAGCCGGTGCCCTGGCCGAGCCGGTGCGTTGATGCTGGCCGACCAGGTACACGAGGATGGCCAACCGGGGTCCGAGCAGCTCCTTGTGCTGAGCGAGCCGGATGCCACTCGTGATGAGGGGCTAATGAGCCCCATGCTGTCCGAGTGGGTGTCAATGAAAGACTTAACTTGAATTTGGCTAAGTATAAGTGCGACTCGTCAAAGGAGAGGGGGTCTCCTAGTGGCCGAGCGGGTCGGACGCCACTCGGATGAGGGGCTAATGAGCCCCATGCTGTCCGAGTGGGTGCCAATGAAGTACTTAGCTTGAATTTGGCTAAGTATAAGAGTGACTCGTCAAAGTAGAGGGGGTCTCCTTGTGGCCGAGCGGGTCGGACGCCACTCGGATGAGGGGCTAATGAGCCCCATGCTGTCTGAGTGGGTGCCAATAAAGCACTTAGCTTTAATTTGGCTAAGTATAAGAGCGACTCGTCAAAGGAAAGGAGGTCTCCTAGTGGCCGAGCGGGTCGGACGCCACTCGGATGAGGAGCTAATCAGCCCCATGCTGACCGAGTGGGTGCCAATGACGTACTTAGCTTGAATTTGGATAAGTATGATAAGCGACTTGGTGAAGAAGAGGGGGTCTCCTAGTGGCCGAGCGGGTCGGACGCTACTCAGATGAGGGGCTAATGAGCCCCATGCTGACCGAGTGGGTGCCAATGACGTACTTAGCTTGAATTTGGCTAAGTATGATAATCGACTCGGTGAAGAAGAGGGGATCTCTTACTGGCCGAGTGGGTCGGACGCCACTCGGATGAGAGGCTAATGAGCCCCATGCTGACCGAGTGGGTGCCAATGAGGTACTTAGTCATACTTGGCTAAGTTTAGAGGCGATTCAGCAAAGGAGAGGGGTTCTCCTGCTGACCGAGGGAGTAGGACGCCGCTCGAATGAGGATTGATGATCCCATGCTGTCCGAGCGGGTGCCAGGAGCACATAGTCATACTTCACTAAGTGTAAAGTGGCTCGGTAGAGGAGTACGTGGACTCCATGCTGACCGAGGGAGTAGGACGCCGCTCGAATGAGGACTGATGATCCCATGCTGTCCGAGCGGGTGCCATGAGCACTTAGTCATACTGGACTAAGTATAAAGCGGCTCGGTAGAGGAGTACGTGGACTCCATGCTGACCGAGGGAGTAGGACGCCGCTCGGATGAGGACTGATGAGCCCATGCTGTTCGAGCGGGTGCCATGAGCCCTTAGTCATACTTGACTAAGTATAAAGTGGCTCGGTAGAGGAGTACGTGGACTCCATGCTGACCGAGGGAGTAGGACGCCGCTCGAATGAGGACTGATGATCCCATGCTGTCCGAGCTGGTGCCATGAGCACTTAGTCATACTGGAATAAGTATAAAGCGGCTCGGTAGAGGAGTACGTGGACTCCATGCTGACCGAGGGAGTAGGACGCCGCTCGGATGAGGACTGATGAGCCCATGCTGTCCGAGCGGGTGCCATGAGCCCTTAGTCATACTTGACTAAGTGTAAAGTGGCTCGGTAGAGGAGTACGTGGACTCCATGCTGATCGAGGGAGTAGGACGCCGCTCGAATAGGACTGATGATCCATGCTGTCCGAGCGGGTGCCATGAGCACTTAGTCATACTGGACTAAGTATAAAGCGGCTCGGTAGAGGAGTACGAGGACTCCATGCTGACCGAGGGAGTAGGACGCCGCTCGGATGAGGACTGATGAGCCCATGCTGTCCGAGCGGGTGCCATGAGCCCTTAGTCATACTTGACTAATTGTAAAGTGGCTCGGTAGAGGAGTACGTGGACTCCATGCTGACCGAGGGAGTAGGATGCCGCTCGAATGAGGACCGATGAGCCCATGCTGTCCGAGTAGGTGCTAGCTGATACTAGGCCATACTTGACCAAGTATTGAAGCGACTCGGCAAGGAGGGGACTCCTGTTAACCGAGTGGGTTATGAGGCTACTCGGATGAGGGGCTAATGAGCCCCAGGCTGTCCGAATAGGTGCTAGCTGATACTAGGCCATGCTTGACCAAGTATAGAAGCGACTCGGCAAGGAGGGGAGCTCATGTTGACCGAGTGGGTACCCGACTTGGCAAGGAGGGGAGCTCCTGTTGACCGAGTTGGTTATGAGGCTACTCGGATGAGGACTGATGAGCCCATGTTGTCCGAATAGGTGCTAGCTGATACTAGGCCATACTGGACCAAGTATAGAAGCGACTCGGCAAGGAGGGGAGCTCCTGTTGACCGAGTGGGTTATGAGGCTACTCTGATGAGGGGCTAATGAGCCCTAGGCTGTCCGAATAGGTGCTAGCTGATACTAGGCCATGCTTGACCAAGTATAGAAGCGACACGGCAAGGAGGGGAGCTCCTGTTGACCGAGTGGGTACCCGACTTGGCAAGGAGGGGAGCTCCTGTTGACCGAGTGGGTTATGAGGCTACTCGGATGAGGACTGATGAGCCCATGTTGTCCGAATAGGTGTTAGCTGATACTAGGCCATACTTGACCAAGTATAGAAGCGACTCGGCAAGGAGGGGAGCTCCTGTTGACCGAGTGGGTTATGAGGCTACTCGGATGAGGGGCTAATGAGCCCCAGGCTGTCCGAATAGGTGCTAGCTGATACTAGGCCATGCTTGACCAAGTATAGAAGCGACTCGGCAAGGAGGGGAGCTCATGTTGACCGAGTGGGTACCCGACTTGGCAAGGAGGGGAGCTCCTGTTGACCGAGTTGGTTATGAGGCTACTCGGATGAGGACTGATGAGCCCATGTTGTCCGAATAGGTGCTAGCTGATACTAGGCCATACTGGACCAAGTATAGAAGCGACTCGGCAAGGAGGGGAGCTCCTGTTGACCGAGTGGGTTATGAGGCTACTCTGATGAGGGGCTAATGAGCCCTAGGCTGTCCGAATAGGTGCTAGCTGATACTAGGCCATGCTTGACCAAGTATAGAAGCGACACGGCAAGGAGGGGAGCTCCTGTTGACCGAGTGGGTACCCGACTTGGCAAGGAGGGGAGCTCCTGTTGACCGAGTGGGTTATGAGGCTACTCGGATGAGGACTGATGAGCCCATGTTGTCCGAATAGGTGTTAGCTGATACTAGGCCATACTTGACCAAGTATAGAAGCGACTCGGCAAGGAGGGGAGCTCCTGTTGACCGAGTGGGTTATGAGGCTACTCGGATGAGGGGCTAATGAGCCCTAGGCTGTCCGAATAGGTGCTAGCTGATACTAGGCCATGCTTGACCAAGTATAGAAGCGACTCGGCAAGGAGGGGAGCTCCTATTGACCGAGTAGGTACCCGACTTGGCAAGGAGGGGAGCACCTGTTGACCGAGTGGGTTATGAGGCTACTCGGATGAGGACTGATGAGCCCATGTTGTCCGAATAGGTGCTAGCTGATACTAGGCCATACTTGACCAAGTATAGAAGCGACTCGGCAAGGAGGGGAGCTCCTGTTCACCGAGTGGGTTATGAGGCTACTCGGATGAGGGGCTAATGAGCCGCAGGCTGTCCGAATAGGTGCTAGCTGATACTAGGCCATGCTTGACCAAGTATAGAAGCGACTCGGCAAGGAGGGGAGCTCCTGTTCACCGAGTGGGTACCCGACTTGGCAAGGAGGGGAGCTCCTGTTGACCGAGTGGGTTATGAGGCTACTCGGATGAGGACTGATGAGCCCATGTTGTCCGAATAGGTGCTAGCTGATACTTGGCCATACTTGACCAAGTATAGAAGCGACTCGGCAAGGAGGGGAGCTCCTGTTGACCGAGTGGGTTATGAGGCTACTCGGATGAGGGGCTAATGAGCCCCAGGCTGTCCGAATAGGTGCTACTAGGCCATACTTGACCATGTATAGAAGCGACTCGGCAAGGAGGGGAGCTCCTGTTGACCGAGTGGGTTATGAGGCTACTCGAATGAGGACTGATGAGCCCATGTTGTCCGAGTGGGTACCATGAGTACTTAGCCATACTTAACTAAGTGCAGAGTGGCTCGATAGAGGAGTACGTGGACTCCATGCTGACCGCGGGAGTAGGACGGCGCTCGGATGACGACTGATGAGCCTTATGCTGTCCGAGCGGGTGCCATGAGTACTTAGCCGTACTTGACTAAGTGTTTGAGTGACGCTCGTTAAATTGCTGAGTGAGGTCATGTGACGCTCCTCGAGATACCGAGGGAGTCATGGGACGCTCCTCGGCACGTTGGGGGCTTATGAGCCTCAAGTGGTTGAGGGAGGTCCTTAGCCTTATTTTGGCTTACTATTTGAGTGACGCTCCTCAAAATGCTGAGGAGGTGCCAATGAATATGTTTTCTCGACTCGGGGGAGTTTAGGAGCTCCATGTTTCCCGAGGAGGTTTCATGACGCTACTCGGATGTCGAATAGGTACCAGTTTACGATACTTAGCCGTTTTTGGCTAAGTTAGTAGGACGCTCCTCTTATGACTGAGGAGGTGCTGATGGAGAAATTTTGGACTTCTGAGGCTTATTAGCCCCATCCTTCCTCCTTTGAGAGTATTTATTTGTCTAGCTGAGGGGTGCCAAGTAATTAGCCCCACGCTGGATGAACGGATAGGGTAGCATCATTCCTTCCCAAGGCGGTCGTTCAGCGGAAATCGAGAGAGACCCATGTTCTGGGGTACCCTGCCAGTCCCGAAGGGGGGCTCGGGATTATGCGTCGCTTTAAATTAGGTGCCCTGATGTGCAGTTCGTTTATTTTGTCCAAATTCGCTCTTTAGACCAAGGGGGGTCGTGCTTGGATGGAGGTAGCTCGCACACGCCAAGTTGATGGAGGTACCGTGGATGAGTAGGTGCCTCTGATGAGTAGGCACTTATGGTCGAGTACATTCCTTGGCCAAGTGGGCATCCAAGGATGAGTGGGTACCTAGAATGAGTAGGTACCGTTGCATTTGATGAGTAGGCACCTATGACCGAGTATATTCCTTGGCCAAGTGGGCACCAAGGATGAGTGGTACCTTGAATGAGCCGGTACCATTGATGAGTATGTGCCTTTGATGAGTAGGCGCCTATGGCCGAGTACATATCCTTGGCCGAGTGGGCGCCAAGGATGAGTGGGTACCTTGAATGAGCAGGTACCGTTGATGAGCAGGTGCCTTTAACGAGTAGGCACCTATGGCCGAGCACATTTCCTTGGCCGAGTAGGCGCCAAGGATAAGTGGGTACCTTGAATGAGCAGGTACCGTTGGTGAGTATGTGTCTTTGATGAGTAGACGCCTATGGCCGAGTACATATCCTTGGCTGAGTGGGCGCCAAGGATGAGTGGGTACCTTGAATGAGCAGGTACCTTTGATGAGCAGGTGCCTTTAATGAGTAGGCACCTATGGCCGAGCACATTTCCTTGGCCGAGTAGGCGCCAAGGATAAGTGGGTAACTTGAATGAGCAGGTACCGTTGGTGAGTATGTGTGGCTGAGCCGGACCGTAAACTTGAGAGTGCCACTGTTTATTCTGGAGGGGATTTGCAGTTCCGAGTCGCCATACCCCTCTTCTCGGTTGGGTATTCATGAGTCGTGCTCTTCGAGACAAATTCTTCCGATTGATGACATTTCTCTGAGGAGCCTTAAAGAGGCGTGAGTAGCTTGCTTCTCCTTGGCTGATTTTCCCCTTGAAAAGCTGATGTGGTTCTTCCCTCTGTTTAGGTCCCAGCCGGTTAGGCTTAGCATCTAGGGAGGGACGAATGATCTCTTCGTGACGAGAGTGGTAACTATATCCATCCGACTTTGCTGGAGAGTTTGTTGAATTTGAGCTGGAATCAAGATGACGTCTCTTGCAGTTATGGGTGGAGGGTCAGCTGCTTATATCTGACCCGAGGCCGCGGGATGACCGACTTCGTGATGCCAATGGATTCCCCATTGGGGTGGAATCATCATCATTGGGATTGGGGGATTGCACCGTAGGTGCATGATGGGATGCTTGAGCTCTCTCGGAACGGTTGGCTTGGGAGCGTGTTCTTGGTTGGGGCCATTGTTGAGTGGCAATGAGATGATTCTTACTGAGTGGTGGCGAACCGACTTTGTTTGTAACTTCCCCACAGACGGCGCCAAACTGTTTCTGTCAAGAAATTAAGGATTGTAATAGGTTGAGTGATTTGATGTGGGCCCCAAGAAGGTACGCCTGAGCTCCGTTGTCCGTACGCCGGAAACCTACAAAACAAGGTTAGCCTACCCCGGGGTGGTCCCGGGATCGCCCCTCCGACGCTCAAGTCAGTAAATGATTGAGGTAGAGAGAGAAAGTGATCAATGTAGAGAGAGATGCTCTGGGTTTTGTAGCTTAGAATTGCTTACCCTTTGATTGGTGAGACAACCGCTATTTATAGAGAATGGGACCTCCAATAAATGAGGGTATTTTAGTCAGCTCCAGCTGGTGGAGGATTGCCTTCCCTAGATGTAGGGGTATTTTAGTAACTTCGCCATAGGTGGGCTGGTCCAAGAAATGGGCCCAAACAAGCATATTTCTTTTGTTCAAACCACATTACAAGCTTATAATCCTAAACACGTGTCCTAACCAAAGCTTTGAGCTAGTGGATTATAATTTGGTGTTTGGAGTATTATTTGTGAAGGGTATAAAAAAAATTATTAATATGGAGGTGGTGTTCTCTATTTTATATCAATGGTTATTACGAGATTGTGAAGTAGAAAAAAAACAAATTTCAAGAAGAATGCCGAAAAAAAAAATATGTTATGTGATACGAGAAAAACAAGATTATGAAAAAAAAGTAATAATAAGTCAAATGTTATCATTCAAAGTAAATGGTGCACAAAGAGATATATGGGTTGTAAATTATTGGAATTGGATTATTTAGTAACATTTTATTAGAGTTGGAGTTTATTTGTTGGCTTCTCTTCTATTTGGCCAATGGGGTTATTGTTCATTTCCAGTCGACTTTATAGAATTTGAGTGATAATTACTATGACCCTAAACACATGAGAGAGTATGAATTTATATTTATTTTTATTTAATTACACAACTAAAGTGAGGGTTCATCAAGTTAATTACTTACATTACTCAAATCTTGAATATGGTTGTGGAAGACGTGTTGAAAACGCTAATACATGAAGTACTATGTGATTTGAAGAGTTGGTTAATCTTTTGCCTGCTTGCTTGCGACGCATGAATACCGTTTTCAAACTAAAATTATTTCCATAAATCATATTTTTGGTCTTTGTGAAAACTTTCAGTTGAGTTATGGTTACTTATAATAGGATTTGCCTGAAAAGTCAGTCAGTTGGGAAGTTAAATTTTATAATGACAAATAGATGCTAGTTATAGTTCTAGTTTGATCGAGGACGACCAAAAGCTAAGTGTGGGGGAATTTGATAAGTGCCTATTTATACATATTTTTACCCTCTAGTATAATACTTTTAGTGCCGTCTGTTGAGTTATATGGGTTAAATATTATACTTTTAGGATATTCCGGTTTAATCACTTGATAATTATTTTTAGTGTTTAAAAGATGAATTTGTGTCTATATTAATTATTTAGTGATAACCTATTTGAATAAAGTTTGGAAAGATGCACTAAATTCGAGTATTACTAATTCTGCAGGGCTGACATAGTATTTTGGGCATATCTCTCTCATACGGAGTCGAAACAAGACGATTCAAGTGGCTACGCAAAGCTAAAATCAACACCTATGACTTTGTAGAAGAAGACAATAGCTGATTCTTCCCTTAACTGAGTCTAAATTGTGTTACAAGTAGCAGATCAGATTTCTAATGCTTAAATTACAAGCCCAAAGAGTATTGATTTATCCATTTGTGGCTTGGCCCACGTACACCTACTGCAGCAAATTGATGCTGTTAATCAACTCAAAAAGATTATTGAGTTTGAAAGCAAAGACCACCTAATTGGTCTTATCTCACGCAGCATAACAGAAGCAGTACACGAGGAGAAGATGGGCTAAGCCTGTTCCCAAACTCACGCATAATTAAGTCAAGGAAACCCTTGGCAGAAGAACGGAGCATAAGAGGCAATATAACGGGGCAGCAGAGCAGACGCAAGAGAAAAATACGGAGCAGAACAGAGGAAGGCGCATAACAGAAGCAGTTTAGAGATATCGAAGATGTAGTCCGACAATTCGTCCACAATGAGTTTTCTCTACTCTTTTCTTTGTTTTCATGTCTAATTTAGAGTAGTTTAAACTAGTAGGAACATGTAATTGACTATTTGGTATATGGGTTTATGAGATTATGATTTCTGTTTGTTCAATTGATTAGTTTGATTTGGTATTCAGACGAAATTCGTTATCTGAGTTTATAATTTATGAATGTTAATTTTAGATTGATCACCTAAGGTTTTATTCATGGTTATTTGCTTGGATTAACAGTAATATTATTAGGTTGAAGCTTTCTTGTCTGATATTATTGCTGGAATTTTGTGTGATGTTAATTTTACTTTAGTTGCAGCTTTCTGGCTTGATTAAAGTTAACTGATTGGTGTTCTTAAAGCGGTCAAGTTTATTAATTTAATACATGCTTTCATTGTTAAATTGATATATTTGATTAGGACTGAACTTGCGTGCGTTCACGGGGTTTAGTTAGTATGAATGATAAATCAACGAATTTTCTTGCGTTCAAGGGATTATTTGTTAACCAATCTATCTATCGACTAGTTTAATGATTCAATGATTAAACCCTATCTCAAGAGGAAATTACGTGTCTCATATTAGCTTCTTTATTATATTTTAAAACCGAATTTATTTCCTGCAATTTATATTTTCATTATTTTAGTTTAATAGTTTTAGTATAGTTTAGATATGTGAAAACCCCCCATATTATATAATAATAGTCATTTATATAAGTAAATAGTTAGTTTAAGATAATAACGCAGTCTCTGTGGGTTCGACCCTTACTTCCCTATCTATTTGTTAGAGTTAGTGAGTGATTTATAAATTTAATTTTGTTGCGGAAACAACACACATCGAAATTTGGCGCTGTTGTCGGGGAAATAATGAAAATATAAATTACAGGAAATAAATTCGGTTTTAAAATATAATAAAGAAGCTAATAGGAGACACGTAATTTCCTCTTGAGATAGGGTTTAATCATTGAATCATTAAACTAGTCGATAGATAGATTGGTTAACAAATAATCCCTTGAACGCAAGAAAATTCGTTGATTTATCATTCATACTAACTAAACCCCGTGAACGCACGCAAGTTCAGTCCTAATCAAATATATCAATTTAACAATGAAAGCATGTATTAAATTAACAAACTTGACCGCTTTAAGAACACCAATCAGTTAACTTCAATCAAGCCAGAAAGCTGCAACTAAATTAAACTTAACATCACATAAAATTCCAGCAATAATATCAGACAAGAAAGTTTCAACCTAATAATATTGCTGTTAATCCAAGCAAATAACCATGAATAAAACCCTAGGTGATAAATCTAAAATTAACATTCATAAATTATAAACTCAGATAACGAATTTCGTCTGAATACCCAATCAAACTAATCAATTGAACAAACAAAAATCATAATCTCATAACCCCATAACAAGATTCAATTACATGTTGCTACTAGTTTAAACTACTCTAAATTAGACATGAAAACAAAGAAAAGAGATAGAAAAGAGTAGAGAAAACTCATTGTGGACGAATTTTCGGACTACATCTTCGATATCTCTGAACTGCTTCTGTTATGCGCCTTCCTCTGTTTTGCTCCGTAATTTTCTCTTGCGTCTGCTCTGCTGCCCCTTTATATCGCCTCTTATGCTCCGTTCTTCTGCCAAGGGTTTCCTTGACTTAATTATGCGTGAGTTTGTGAACGGGCTTAGCCCATCTTCTCCTCGTGTACTGCTTCTGTTATGCTGCTTGAGATAAGACCAATTAGGTGGTCTTTGCTTTCAAACTCAATAATCTTTTTGAGTTGATTAACAGCATCAATTTGCTGCAGTAGGTGTACGTGGGCCAAGCCACAAATGGATAAATCAATACTCTTTGGGCTTGTAATTTAAGCATTAGAAATCTGATCTGCTACTTGTAACACAATTTAGACTCAGTTAAGGGAAGAATCAGCTATTGTCTTCTTCTACAAAGTCATAGGTGTTGATTTTAGCTTTGCGTAGCCACTTGAATCGTCTTGTTTCGACTCCGTATGAGAGAGATATGCCCAAAATACTATATCAGCCCTGCAGAATTAGTAATACTCGAATTTAGTGCATCTTTCCAAACTTTATTCAAATAGGTTATCATTAAATAATTAATATAGACACAAATTCATCTTTTAAACACTAAAAATAATTATCAAGTGATTAAACCGGAATATCCTAAAAGTATAATATTTAACCCATATAACTCAACAGAGGACACTAAAAGTATTATACTAGAGGGTAAAAATATGTATAAATAGGCACTTATCATGGCTTCCAACAAAAAAAAGAACCAAAAAGGTGGCTAATTAACCATTTTTTTTAAAAAAGGTGGTTTCTCACACAAAAGTGGTTATAAAAGGTGGTTTCTGACAAATTTTCCTAACTAATATACATGAATAATAGATAACTAATATATCAAAGAGATGAACAACACTACAACAGTAACCCAATTCTTACTTGCAAAAAGCACTAATATCTTTGTATATGAAACATCAATGAGTTTTTAATTAGTCAAAGGTAACGTCTTGGAGACTCTAGCAATTGAGCAATCTTGTTTTGTTTGTGAGTCGTTTGTAAGGTGAAGTGACTATTTCTTGATCCTGATGCATATATGTATTCTCCGCTCCGTCCACAATTCTAACTCAAAATTTCTTAATATGAATGCAAATTTCCAAACATTAACAAAGTTCCATCGAGAACCCAAATGAAAAGATTTTTCATAGAACAAAGTAAAGAAAACCCAGTTCACAAAAGGTTACAATAAAAGAGAGAATAGAGAAAAAAAATTCACTCCTATCATTCCTTTAATTAACTCAACTTTCTTAAAACTAATGCAAATTTCCATTTCAAAATTCACAAAATACTCAATCATAAAACACAGGTAAATATAAATCCCATGGAACAAAAGTAGAGCAAACCCAATTCATATAATTAAAGAGATAGTTGTTCTACAAAAAGACCACTTTACGAGTAACAATCTACTTTAATAGTATCGTAATTGTTGTTATGTTTGTGAGTCATTTACAGTATTTAGGCTAAAGTTACTCCAATAATCATCTACTCTTTTGAAGTACAATGGTTCGTAACAGTCCATTTCAGGGGTTCGAAAATGATCATCATTTAAAAAAGCTTGTTGATTTACCTAAAATATTCAAAAAGAAAATTATGCCTAAAACTAAAGAACAAGAAAACTCTATAAATTTACCAAGTCCATAAACTGCATAAATTTACCAAGTACTGAAAATAGATTCAAAAAAGAAAATTCCACCTAAAAGAATAAGAAAATTCAACCAAAAAGTCCACCTAAAAGAACAAAAAAAAAACTCCAGAATTCCAACTAGAAGATCTAACGTTGCTCTATAGTTCTCTTTTTTTTGTTCTTGCAAGAAGTTTTTTATTTGACTGACAAAAAAACTGTAAATTTAACCATGAAACTTATAATTACTTTGCGAAAATCTGAAACAATATTATGAATTATCATTTACTTTGCGAAAATCTCCACAATGATAAGCTATGCTCGTGAGATTGAGGCTCTCTATGCTATCATTTACCTTGCAAAAATCTGAAACAATATTATGAATTATCATCTTAATCCACCGAAATATATTCATATAATTGAAGAACGAAAATTATCTGAATTGGAGATTTGCCTGAATTTCGAGTAAGCGTTGGCTCCATGAGAAGGTGTTCGAGGATGCGGGTGGCTCCGTGGCTGGTGGTTGACGAGTGAGCGAGTCGTGCTCTGTGAGAAGGTGTTCGAGTCAGCGGTGGCTCCATCGCTCCGTGGCTGGTGATTGAATTCCGAGTGACTGATGAAGTTTTTCGAGTGAGTGATGAGAAGTTGAAGGAAGTAAGGAGTTAGGTTTTACGTCATGTAATCTGAAATGAAGCGGCAAAAACTTGGGATTGTGAAAAAAGAACCACGTTGAATATGGGTGATGATTACTAAAAAAATCGTGGCCCATTAAGTAGGTACCTTTTTATTTGTATCTCTCTTTGAGCGACAAAACAGCACTTTCCTAGCACATAGTATATTATTTGGCGTCAAAATAGTCTCTCGTAGCCCAAGAATATATTATGTGCGACAACATAGTCTCTCGTAGCCCAAGAATATATTATGTGCGACAAAATACTCATTCCGTTGCCCAAATATTAATTATGTGCAACAACATAATTTTGTCACCTAAATGTTGGATTGTGCGACGGTTTTATTTTCGTCGCCCTATATTTTAAATTTCGACGCCCAATGTTGCTTTTCTTGTATGTGTGAGGAGGTAGAGGTGTTTGAAAATATCAATAACTTAGGTGAGGAAACTGAGTTAGTTGAAATTATAATTAGGTTAATTAGTTGAGGAGGTAGATTATGATGAGGAGGGTGGTGACAATGAGGATTATATTGTTAAGTTGTTTATGCTAGGCAAAAGTTAAAAGAAGCTGCTAAAACTGAGTTAGAGTACATAAAGGAGTTGCAATCACTGGATAGGGTAACTCATAGGTTTGGTGACAACAACTTAGGAAGCTGTAGTGAATATGAAGATGATTCATCTGATTTGGAGTCTCCACCCAACTCAGATGAGGAGGATGATTGTGGTTATTTGTTACCACCTCCACAGAAGGTCAAGAAACCTAGATAACGTGCAAAGGCAAATAAGCTGCAGTTAGGTAGCTCTGAATCAAAGTCTCCATTATTTTTAGGTCAATAATTTGAAGATGCAATGGAGTTTAGGAAAGCAGTTACCAACTACTGTGTGAGCATTGGAAGGGATGTTGATTACAAAAGGAACGATAAGAGCAGGATAGGTGCAGCATGCAAAGCTAAGGACAAGGGGTGTCCATGGTACATTTGGGCTTCACTGGAAAGAGAGAAAGGGACATTCACTGTAAAGACTCATATCCCAAATCATAATTGTGGTAGCTCATGGATTGCAACTAACTATCATGCAAAGTTCAAGGTAAACCCTTACTTGAAGTGCCAAGAAATTGTTGACACCGTTTGCTTTGAGTGGGGCATCACAATATCTTTATGGTTAGCTTTAAAGGCGAGGAATAAAGCTCACAATCTGATTTTGGGAGAGTACAAGGAGCAATATTTACTACTGTATGATGAGTGAGATTTATCTCACTCATAGGGTAGTTTTAAGGCTATTTTTATTTAGTTTCTTTCCCTTTTTAGTTTATTCTTCCCCTAATTTTACCTCTTGTCATATATATTTGTTTCCCCTCTCCCCACTATTCTCTTTGACCTTTTTGTAGGAATTTGAATAATTACAAGTGGGAAGCACTTGAAAGGGGAGGAAAAGAGAACCACACACCAAGCATAGAGTGGAGCAATTTTGCTAAAATAAGAGCTTTTGGAAGGATTTGTGCATAAGGGTCATATTCAAATGGTCATAACTTTCAGCATACAAAGTATTTTTCAGTGATTCAAGTTGGAGATGAAAGTTGGGCTCGATATCTTTCCAACAAGTGGTCACAAGCCCAATTCCGATGAAAAATGAAAGAGATATGGCTCCTTGAAGTCAGGTGCGTCTGCTGGCCCGCCCGAGCTGTTCCCAGCCCGCCCGGGCTGCTTGATACTTGAAGTTCCTGCCTCGACGCAAAGGAAATGTTCCCGCCCGGTGGTATTGAACAGGCCCGACAACCTTCACCGTCCGGGCCTTGGACCAGCCCGCCCGGGCCATTTGGAGCCCGCCCGGGCTTCTGCTTCTTGGGTCCTTTTTCTTCGGCCCGTTTTGTTTGCGACGATGGAATTGAGGGAAATATAAATACTCCCTTTACCCATTTTAAAGAAAGAGGAAGTTTTAGCCAAGTTTTATTTTTATTCCCTACTTTTAGTTTTAGAATATTTTTAGGGTTTTAGGGAGAATTAGCCTCCATAGCTTAGTTTATGGGAAAAGTGAGAAAACTCAAAGAAAGATTGAAGATTTTGAGATTCAAGGGTGACAACTTGTATTTGAAGATTCAACAATTTATCAATGAGCATTTCTTACTCTCTCTCTCTCTCTATCTTTTCTTTTATTGCTTTATTTGAATTGCTTTCATTGTTTAATCTTCATGTTTAATAGTTAATCTAGATTAAAGTTTTCATCTTTTCCTAGTTTCTTCTTGTTTGTTCACTAGATTTTGTTTTGTTTTTGCTTTAAAGTCTTGATTTTTGGTTTTTGCTATTTTTAGATTGGTGATTTATTGCTAGTTTTTCCATGTTTAGGATGTTTGGTAGTATAATGGGTAGTGAGTAGTTCATTAACTAGGATTGGGAGTAGCCTAATCATTGTTTCCTTCCTATTTTCATGAGTAGAGTTTATTGGATTGGTTGTATTTGGGATTTGTGCATTTTCAATCATTGATGTTGATTGGTGACTTGGTTGATGTGAGCTCCATCATCTTTTGATCCTTTTGTTGCCCATTTAATGGTTTACTTTTATGTGGTTGACCTTCATGAATGATTGATTGGCTGTTATGCATCACTTGCTGATTTGTGGTGACTTGGGTTTGATTTCAATTCCTAACTTGGCCTAGTTAGGTGATAACACCTCGAAATATAGGTTTTGTTGCCATAATTAGGACTCTAAACTCCCTAAGAACGATTTTAGAGGTGTTTAGGATTGTTTATTCCCTTTGTATATCCCCAATACATGTCAACCCCCATATCTCTACTTGGTTGTTGGATGTGAACTATGATTGTGGTGTTTTCCCATTCCTAGTGCTTTTCCTAATTTTATTTCAATAATTTATACCCTTAGTTTAACCAAAACTTGATGATTTCTTCGGCCTAACTTATTGTTAAATCAACACATATTGGTGCTTCTTAGTCCTTGTGGAAGAATGACCCTTACTTGTCACTTTACTTAGTTTAGTGGTCTGGTTAGGTTTTGTTTGACTTTAGGAGACTAGTAACGACCTAGTTTTTCCGCCTGTCAAAATGGCGCCGTTGCCGGGGACTTCGGCATACATTGATTTGTGTTGATTAGATGAGTCTAGGTTTTTTGTAGATATTCTTTGATTTATTTTTATTTTCTTTTTGTTTATTCAAAAAAAATGGCAAATATCTTTTTTCCTCAATATGACAATGAGTCCTTTGGGTGTACTTTGAAAGACTTGTGGAATTTGTAAAGTACTATGGTTATGGTCTTTGGGAGGCTTGTGAGATTACTTATTGGGGCTTAAATGAGCATACTAGAGGAGTGGTTGAAAATATGTTTAATGGTGAATTTTGAGCTATATCTTTAGATGAAACTTGAGATTTCTATTTGTGGTTAGCTAGGGATACTTATGACTTCGATTGTGCAAATTGTCATGATTCATCAAACGTTGACATGAATTTCTTTGATAAGTCAAATATTTCTACTAGTGGGCCTATTATGCATGATTTTAACCCCCTCCCTCCTATGCTTGTAATAATGAGGTGCATTCTAATGTTGAAGATATCCATGCTATTTCTCAATGTTCATTGAATTTGTGCATGGATTTCAATCAAGTGCCTCATGTTCCCAATATTGATTCTCATATGCTTAATTGTAATCCCCCTCTCCAAAATGGTCTCCAAATTACACTCCAAGCACCTCTTCAATTAGGACCGCCCACTAACACCACTAGTCTAGAGAGTATGATGCAAACCTTCATGACTAATCAAGCTAAAGAGACTAGTGAGTTGAGAGAGAGCTTAAAACAAATCAAAGTTCATAATAAAATGCTTGAAACTCAATTGGCTCAAATGGCGGGTTCTATGAAAAGTGCTTCCACTACCCAACTCCTTAGTCAAGGTGTAAATCCTAATGAACAAGCCCATGTTATAATCACTAAGAGCGGTAGACAATTGGGGGATGTGTGTGTAAATGGGGGTAAGGCAAAGAAGGATGACAAACAATTGACCAATGACTTGAATGATGAAGGGTATGCTTTTGAGGAGAAAAGGCCCATTATTGAGGATGTTGTTGAAAGTGAGGATGTTGTTGAGTCTCTACATACCATTTTTGAGTCTCATGTGTCTACCTCTAGTGGTTTGGACATTACTATCCCTCCTTGTGCTTTAGAGTACTCATCCTCTCATACCCCTTCATGCTTGAGTGAAGATCTTGGTTAATTTAAGAGTGAGGTACCTCATTTGGTGGTTGGTGATGCTTTTGAGGCTTTAGAGGTTAAGAGACATGTTGGTAAGGAGCCATTGGTTGAAAAAGTTTGTGATTTGAAGACTTGTGATATAGGAGAAGTCATTTGTGAAACCTTAGTTTCTATTCCTTCACCTTATATCCCATTTTCAAGAAAGCTTGACCTATTTCCTTCATTTCCCATCCTCTTTCCTTATTTACCCAAATTACTTCAATTAGATGAGCCTCTTTCCTCCGTTGCCCCTGAAATGCTCAATTTGATTATATTTGAGGAAGAGAGTGAGATTGCTACAAAAAAAGAGTTTGTTGAGGAGAGTTTGTCATTTCATTTTTCTTTTTCTTCTTATTTCTTTATTTTTCCTTTTAACCCTTCTTCTTTTTGGCATCCCTCTCATCATTTGCATGGAGTTGCATTGCACTTAATGCACATTTTGCATTTTGTTATTGCATACTTAATAATAATAGAAATGTGTGCTAGTGCATTTGACAAACTCTTGCGATCTTTGAATTGCTATTTACTAGAAAGGTCAAGCTTAGGACCTTAAATAAGCCTTTCTCGGGAAGTAACCCATGATTTATTGCTTTCATTTTATTTCTTTTAATTTTACTCATTTTTCTTTTCTATCCTTGATTTTGATTTAGGTGCATAATTGGAATAAGACACATTATCAATAGCACGTGGAAAGCAAATCATGGTTTTGATCGAGTAAGTTGATTAGAAGTGGAGAAATTGGGTCATTTGTGGGTATTCGCACCCACCTACTATCCGGTAACATCATTCATTTTCTCCTTTTCTAATGTTTTATGATTGCGGAACATGTGCTTGTTGGTTTGGATGTTTCTTCCCTCCCTCCCTCCCTTTGATTGTCTTGTTCAAGCATTGAAGACAATGCTTTATTCTAGCTTGGGGGAGTAGTTATTCGCTAGCTTAGGGTAAGTGTATATACTTTATTTTTATTTACTTTTCTCATTTTCAAATAATTTCAAAATCTAAAAATATTTTCCTTTCTTTTCTTTTTCATTCAAGTTTTGAGTTTCTCTTTATAAAGAAAAAAATTGAAAAAAAAAATGAAAAAAAGATATTTGGCAAAATCCAAAAAAAATTGAGGAATAAAGAAAAGTACAAATCATTTCATGTCCAAGGGAAGATTCTTGATGCCAATTTATGTGGAATCCTTTGTTTTGGTCATTTAGGTAGATGAGTATAGGTGTTTCCGTTGAATGCATGTATGTGTAATTTCGGGAGATTAGGGATGGATTGATCTTTGTTGCTTGACTTTCTACTTGAAAAAGCATTCTATACTTCTAAATGTTGCCAAACTTTGTGTTGAAAAGAATCGAATTATTTCTCTTATGGAAGTTGTAGTGACCCTAGTTGAATCTTGAAATCTTCTTTGGTGCACAAGTTTTACCTCCAAATAAGCTATACTAAAAGTTAAATTGATTGTTAAAAAGAAAAAAAAATAGTGTTTTATGTCTTGAGTCCAATAAGTGGAGCCAATGAGCCCACAAGGCATAATAAGCCTATTAAAGTCCATGAAAACAAAAAAAAAAAGAATCGAAAAAGAGTCAATAAGTGGTAACTACCACCTAATTTGAGAAAGTGGGTTAGTCGAAATGGTTGAGTGGGAGCTTGAAAATTTAATAAGTAGAGTTTCCTTAGTAATGATGAATGTCATTATGGCTTAAACATTGAGACTCTAGGCCCATTGATCAATCGTTATAATATTACAATCATAGTTTTCTCTTAGCAAAAGTCAAGTTTGGGGGAGTTTATGTGCACCATATATAGGTGATTAGGATCAATCTTGGGACCTTCTTCATCCGTTTGAGAACAATTTGTGACTCTTGAATGCCTTAATAGAATCTAATTGATGTTTGAAGCTTTTGATAGTGTCAATTTTGCACCTTAGATTAGCCTATCCCCTATATTCCTAAGTCATGGATACATATTGATAATGGTTATGCTTTGAAAGTTTGATTAGATCGTCCATTGCTTTGTGAACCATGGTTGAATAGATGACTTTGGCTTATTATGTATGTTTGTGCTTGATTAGAGTTGTGGGTTAAGTCTCTTTGGAAATCCTCACGAGAGCATCACTCGTCCTCATTGGCGACCTTGAGGTTTAAATGGCTTATTGTTTACGCTAAAAACAATCGTGATTCCTACGAAAATGAGTTAGTGTATATAGTTTCGTTGTTTTACTCTAAGTGTGATTTGTTTTGGTTGATTTTGCCTTGCTATCTTCATTGGGTCATTTCTTTCCCTCCTATTTCTTTTTGCACTTTGCTTGAGGACAAGCAAATGTTTAAGTTTGGGGGAAGTTGATGAGTGAGATTTATCTCACTCATAGGGTAGTTTTAAGGCTATTTTTATTTAGTTTCTTTCCCTTTTTAGTTTATTCTTCCCCTAATTTTACCTCTTGTGTTAATTAATTCCCTCTTGCCATATATATTTGTTTCCCCTCTCCCCACTATTCTATTTGACCTTTTTGTAGGAATTTGAATAATTACAAGTGGGAAGCACTTGAAAGGGGAGGAAAAGAGAACGACACACCAAGCATAGAGTGGAGCAATTTTGCTAAAAAAAAAGAGCTTTTGGAAGGATTTGTGCATAAGAGTCATATTCAAACGGTCATAACTTTCAGCACACAAAGTATTTTTCAGTGATTCAAGTTGGAGATGAAAGTTTGGCTCGATATCTTTCCAACGAGTGGTCACAAGCCTTATTCCGATGAAAAATGAAAGAGATATAGCTCTTTGAAGTCAGGTGCGTCTGCTGGCCCGCCATATCTGTTCCCAGCCCGCCCGGGCTGTGTTGCCCGCCCGAGCCACTGACCAGCCCGCCTGGGCTGTGAAGCCCGCCCGAGCATATACCAAACCCGCCCGGGCTGCTTGATGCTTGAAGCTCCTGCCTCGACGCAAAAGAAATGTTCCCGCCCGGTGGTATTGAACAGGCCCGACATCCTGCACCGTCCGGGCCTTGGACCAGCCCGCCCGGGGTGCCTTGGTCAGCCCGCCCGGGGTGCTGCTTCATGGGTCCTTTTTCTTCGGCCCATTTTGTTTGCGATGATGGAATTGAGGGAAATATAAATACTCCATTTGCCCATTTTAAAGAAAGAGGAAGTTTTAGCCAAGTTTTATTTTTATTCCCTACTTTTAGTTTTAGAATATTTTTAGGGTTTTAGGGAGAATTAGCCTCCATAGCTTAGTTTAGGGAAAAAGTAAGAAAACTCAAAGAAAGATTGAAGATTTTGAGATTCAAGGGTGACAACTTGTATTTGAAGATTCAACAATTTATCAATGAGCATTTCTTACTCTCTCTCTCTCTCTATCTCTTCTTTTATTGCTTTATTTTAATTGTTTTCATTGTTTAATCTTCATGTTTAATAGTTAATCTAGATTAAAGTTTTCATCTTTTCCTAGTTTCTTCTTGTTTGTTCACTAGATTTTATTTTGTTTTTGCTTTAAAGTCTTGATTTTTGGTTTTTGCTATTTTTAGATTGGTGATTTATT
The DNA here is from genome assembly GCA_947648045.1 of Beta corolliflora. NCBI lineage: Eukaryota > Viridiplantae > Streptophyta > Magnoliopsida > Caryophyllales > Amaranthaceae > Beta > Beta corolliflora. The sequence continues at coordinate 82,471 of CANSZD010004085.1, read as the reverse complement.
GCTAGTTTTTCCATGTTTAGGATGTTTGGTAGTATAATGGGTAGTGAGTAGTTCATTAACTAGGATTGGGAGTAGCCCAATCATTGTTTCCTTCCTCTTTTCATGAGTAGCGTTTATTGGATTGGTTATATTTGGGATTTGTGCTTTTTCAATCATTGATGTTGATTGGTGACTTGGTTGATGTGAGCTCCATCATCTTTTGATCCTTTTGTTGCCCATTTAATGGTTTACTTTTATGTGGTTGACCTTCATGAATGATTGATTGGCTGTTATGCATCACTTGTTGATTTGTGGTGACTTGGGTTTGATTTCAATTCCTAACTTGGCCTAGTTAGGTGATAACACCTCGAAATATAGGTTTTGTTGCCATAATTAGGACTCTAAACTCCCTAAGAACGATTTTAGAGGTGTTTAGGATTGTTTATTCCCATTGCATATCCCCAATACATTTCAACCCCCATATCTCTACTTGGTTGTTGGATGTGAACTATGATTGTGGTGTTTTCCCATTCCTAGTGCTTTTCCTAATTTTATTTAAATAATCTATACCCTTAGTTTAACCAAAACTTGATGATTTCTTCGGCCTAGATGCTCCTTAGTCCTTGTGGAAGAATGACCCTTGCTTGTCACTTTACTTAGTTTAGTGGTCTAGTTAGGTTTTGTTTGACTTTAGGAGACTAGTAACGACCTAGTTTTTCCGCTTGTCACTGTACAGGTATGCGCTGGAGATATTGAGGTCTAATCCTCATAACACAGTGAAGTTTAAGCTTGATAATAATGTTTTCCAGAGAATTTACATATGCTTTGATGCGATAAAAAAGGGTTCTTGGCTGGTTGCAAACCCTTTTTTGGGATAGATGGGTGCTTCTTAAAAGGCCCATATGGTGGGCAGTTGCTCGTTGTTGTTGGTAGGGATTGAAACAACCAGATGTACCCAATAGCATGGGCTTGTGTTGAGGTTGAGAATACTGAGACATGGAGTTGGCTTTTACAACTCTTAGCTGATGATCTTGAGACAACAGATGGACAAGGGTACACCATCATGTCTGACTAGCAGAAGGGACTTCTGAGAGCAGTAGTGTATACACATAATCGTGTCTCCCCATTTAAGGATCCGATGATGAAACATACCGTGTTCTTAATTGGTCCGACCCAAGGACAGAGCAGTCTGAAAAGCCATTCAAAACCATTTCGAAAAGTGTTAAAGTCCTATTTTAAAGCCCAATTAATTATTCATGATAATTAATTGTATTTGAGCCCAATTCTTTGAAAAGTCCAATTAATTGATAATTAATTTATTTATTTTAATAAATAAATATTTTCAAAAGATATTTTTTATAAGTTAAAATCTGATTTTATCCCGTAAAATCAGATATCTGTAATTAAAGGATAAAAGAAATCTTTTTAAACGCGTTTTAAACAAAGCTCGCAAAGGCAAGCAGGAACCAGGCTGGTGCGCCTAGCGCACCAACCTGCGCCTAGCGCACCAACCTGCGCCTGGCGCACGTCTGTGCGTCAGGCGCAGCTCTGTATACTGTGTCAGGTGCACTAATCTGCACTTGACACGTGGATTTCTGACTCATTCAGAGTCCTGCGTCAAGCGCGACTCTCTGCTTGAGACGCGGATTTTCTTTCTTATCTTTTTCAAAGCGCGTACCACATGTACACTTTTTATTGGTCATGCCGCGTCATACGCTTGCCACGTCAGCTGCGCCAGACGCAGCTAGCGCGTGAGGCGTAGTGTTGTTTTCCCTATAAATAGGCATGTTTTCCGTACAGAGAAGGAGGATGGATTTTTCACATTAACACACTTCGAACTCGACGAATTCTTTACGAACATACAAACTACAAAACTTCCCTAGAAAATTCATACCTTTCAAACACAAATACATTCATACTTTCATACATTCATATTTTCAGGCTTCACGATTGCTCGTCCCGAAGGTTGTCAATCTCGCAGACCTAAGCCACGGTATAATCCTGAGGGTCTTTGAATCAATTCTTTTTATATTAAAGTTACTAATCATTTGTTTTATGATGTAGATCTTTGGTATAAAATCGCTCTACTGTATATTCTAATCTCTTTTCTTTTTCTTTTTATTTATTTTTCATATTATCATACTTGCCTGATCATTATATGCCTATTGTATGATTGTCCTGCTTTAATGCTTTTATCACCCACATGTTATTATTGCTAATCAAAGACCTAAAGAATTGTTCTAACATTAATCAGATTAATTTGGACAACCTGCTAGGTTCCCTATAATATTGATTGCATAATAACTTGTCACTAAAAATTAGTCTTTTATGTGTTTCCTGAACCAATTTAGACTAAATATTTTTAGGGTGCTTAAAACAATATGTGGTTATTCTTTGGCATAAAATTCGTAGTGAATCGATATTTAGTAGAGGCCAACTTTGGGCGAATGTGATTCATTTTGACTATATTCGTACCCTCACCCCCGAACTCAATCTTTGGTTCATTTTGACCATCTATGGAGTCATGACGGGGAAATCTACATTGGATAATTTGTCCCTATGTTTTTCCCATATCCAATTAGGTTTATGATTCTTCCTAAAAAGAATTGTTGGCGACTTCTTTCAATACAAAACAATTTTCAATAAAACCTTAACACTGGGGTAGTCAAATCAAATACGCGCTCACACCGCGTAGGCGAAATAAAAACACGCCTACAAGTAGCAAACATCTGGCTTGGAGCAGAAACAAGGGTATGTGCTAGGCATGTGTATTGTAACTTCAGACAGGTATTTGGTGGGGGTTTACAGTACAGAAGAGGGTTTTGGAAGATTGCGAAGAGCACAACAGAGAATGACTTCAAAGCAAACATGGAAGTGTTTTCATCAATTTCAAAGCCTGCGGGGAAGGATTTAATGAATAGAAACTACAAGAAGTGGGTTAGAGCCTTTTTTTACTCCACAATCTCAGTGTGATAGCATTGACAACAACATGAATGAAGTGTTCAATGCATATATACTGTCTTTAAGGCATAAGCCCATCATCACAATGTTGGAAGAAATTAGAGAAGGCCTTATGGAGAGGCTTCACAGGAAAAGAGATTTCATTGCTAAGAAGGAGATTGTGATATGCCCAAGAATACAACATATACTAGAGAAATCTAAAATTGATGTTAGGGGTTGGTCTGCATTTTGGGATGGCCATTTTTCATATGGGGTTAAGGAAGGTGCAACTCAAACTAGATATGTGGTTAGCCTTTTGAATAGGACCTGCAGCTGCAACGCATGGCAGCTAAATGGAGTGCCTTGCAACCATACCGTTGCAGCAATTTGGAAGGCAGTTGAGCACCCTGAGCATTACGTTGCTAATTGCTACACAAAGGAAACCTATTTGAAAGTATACCAATTTCCCCTTGAGCCTTTAAATAGTGCTAAAGAGTGGCCACCATCCCCTTATGCTGCAATTGAAGCACCGCAAGTGAAGAAGCTACAAAATAGGCCAACAGTTAAAAGAAATCCATCAGTAGGTGAGGTTCAGGGCACAAAATTATCAAGGGAAGGTCAACAACATAAATGTAGTAATTGTGGAGAAGTTGGGCATAATAAAAGGAAATGCCCTATTGCCTTAAATTCCCCACCAACTGTTGCAGGTCCTTCAAAACAGATGCAACTAAAGAAAAAACAACCTACAAAGGGTAAGTCAAAGTATGTGGAAACACCAACACAATAAAGCCAATCAACGGTTCCTGCTCATTGCACAGGTGTGGGTGTTTTTTTTTTTTTTGGCAAATGGAACAAAGGGAAACAGATTAAAGTGGGAACTCCTTTCTAGCACAAGTTGCTAGATTATGAGCCTTGACCACTTCTATTCTAGGAACCTCAATAAAACTTATAAACTGAAAATTAATTGCAATTAACCTTATTTCCTCTATTATGTTTTTGATATCTCTATGGGCTTTCTGTGGATTTTTGATAGCATCAATCACTTCTTGGCAATCACTCTTAATAAAGATACTATGGCAGACAGTTTCATTATCGTTGAGAGCATGGAGAACAACATATGCTTCCGTTTGCAGAGGAAAAATAGCGAAAACTTTTGTGTAATTGGAAGAATTGGTGTTGGAATCATTATACCAGGCTGTGAAAGCCACAATTTTACCTTTTTTCTTCACAAACTTCCACGAGCCATCCACTTGTATAGTACTGATTTCCCCCATGGAATATGTTCCCCTGGTCCAAGTTGAGTATTCATCAACAGGGGGAGGAGGAAGCGAATGATTGGACTTTGTACAAGCAGAGTTGTTCTCTTTAAAGCTTGAGTTCTTCAACTTATAATCTTCAAAAATTTGCATAACTCTCAAAGGATTTAACTTTTGATTCCTGAATAGAATTTCATTCCTTTGTAACCAAATTGCCCACAGTGTCCAAAGGAAACTGTCGACTTAGTGATCATTGTTCCCCTCATTTGGAACGTTGTGGTTCATTGTTTTGAGAAGTTTGATAAAAAATTTGATCCAACTGCCAATGTTTAACTGTTGATTTGTGAGAGGCTTGATACCCATAGTGGTAAGCCAGATTCTGTTGGAGAAATGACAATCTCGGAAGAGATGCTCCAAGGTTTCATGATCCAAATACAAAATACACATGTATTTTGGACTTGGATATTTCTTTTGATAAGGTGGTGTGGGTGTTAACACTTACCTAAATGGGTACCAAAGACGAGCTTCATTTGTGGTGAGTTACATTGATGTTTCTTTATATAATTTACACTTAGATCATATTTACCAACTGATACTTTGATTGCAGCATTTTCCTACTCCTACTAGTTGAACACTCAAAGTCAAACACATTCAAACATGGGCTCAAATTGATTATGACAGATCATGCATCAATAAGGTTAGTTTATAAAATTCATTCACTTACATACATGTAATTACAGAAAAAAAAAATTGCAAAATGAGCTTATTAAGTTCATTATGTAAATCAAGTTCAATTTCCTTTTATGATGTCAGCTTTGTATTTTAGGTGTCTTGGTGCGAAGTAGTTGTGGAATGTAATGCAAGAATATTGCACTTTAAAGTGCCAGTACTACTAAATTTTGAAGATGTTGAAGTGCTTGTACAGCTGAACTGTGATGAAGTTGAAGTATGATGCTGTGCTATTTTCTTTTTTGGAATATGTTGTCAAAAGAAATACTAAAACAATATTCTTGTTTTTGCATGAAATAACAGACATTAAATATGTAAGGTAATATGTTTTGCATTTTCAGGTACTAAGTTTTTAAATGGCAGGTACTAAATTTTTATGTAAACTCAGGTGAGTTAATGGATGGTTAAATAGTCGGAAAACCAACCAGAGGTTCCTATTAGTGAAAAGAAAACTTAGTCCCCAATTGGTAAAAAACACCAAAACTTAGGGCTTGAGTTTATGCTTAACTCCCAAATAAACTATACATACCGTGTTTCTTATCCTAAGTCATAAAATATCAAATAAAATAGTCCTATTAACCGCAACAACTAACATGTAGTAGTTGCATTAGAATAGGAAACTGGTTTCCCGAATTTCATTAGGAAGTTGTTGTGTATATGTATATATATATATATATATATATGACATACGTCTAATGACAAAGATGAGATTGAGATATTACTCTTTTACAAAGTGTCTTGGCTTCTTCGTTGTACTGCTTTGCTAAGGTTCTTCCCCTATTCCTCACCAAAAATTAAACAAACAAAAATTATTTTGAGACATGACTACACCGTACGAAGACGTGGATCCGGTGGCAATCTTAGCGAAATCCGGGGTTGAAGTAAGTTGATGGGCAGTCGAGCCGAATTCGAGCTCGAATCCAGACCCGAATCGCCAAGTCGATGAGTTCTTTACCGTTCACATATACTATCATGATACGTACATCAACGTCGACAGAAGTGGTAGTTTCAGGTTAGAGAGAACAACTCCATTTGATTGTCCAAAAGTTAAATATGACGTTTATCAGTGGTTATTAGAACTTAACTAGTTCTTGTCCCGGGTGATACGCCCCGGATTATTTACCAACGTGCATTTAAAGTCATCAAAAATAGAAATAGTATCTTGTCTTTAAATGTTTTTTTCCCTCACAAAGACCAACATGAATATTGTAGCGTAGTTGGTTAGTGCATTAGCATATCAAATGAGAGGTCATGGGTTCGAGTCTTGAAACACACATTTTTATTGCTTAATGTCTCATTTGATTGTGTGGGGGAGGGGAGAGTACATGTGACAGCATGGCATTTGTTTATCTTGGGTTTTAGATATATATATAGATGTGGATGGCAATGCTGATGGTTGTGCGATTGATGTGGTGGAATATACCTGTGAGACCTTTCTTGAAGAAATTTCAGAGCTAGATCGTAAGTCTCTTGCAATGGTTGTCCAGATTAATGTGGGACCGGAATATGAAAATGACGAGGATATGGATATGACCAATAGGGGTATGGATCCCGAAGAACCCATAGAGACTGATGAAGAGAAAAAGGCACGTGCCAAAGAAGTAGAGACGTTTTTACGAACCAACAAAATTATTAGGCCAAATAAGGTTGATATGAGTTGTCCTTGTTCGATTTGCTTAGAGGAGTTTGATAAGTCATATAATAGTGGTGAACAAGAAGTTGCAAATCTTGATTGTTCTCATATTTTTCATAGGAGTTGTTTAGTTTCTTGGATTCTCGAGGGGAAAAATAGTTGTCCATTGTGTCGATCTAATTTCATGCCTTGTTAATTATTTCATTATTGATGGAAATAAGATTGTATTATATTTCTCCTGTACCAAAGTAGTCACTTATATTTTGTTTAGTTGTTGGTTTTGGTATTTAGTGACTTCTCCTTTGGGAGTATATGTTTATGAAATTGTAAGCAAGAAATCAGCAACAATCCCAGTAATATAGGAGGTGCGTCACTCAATCAGTTGGTGTTAACCAGCCTTTTCTATTATCTCACCAAAACCAATATATCACGTACACAAACGGCGCATCCTTTACATCCTATATTTATATCTACACAAACCTAGCTAGCAAGGAAAATATTTACTGCCACCTGTACACTAACAAGTGTCCTACAAGTAATACATAACATTTACATAATATGTACAGGGCCCGTATACTAGAACAGCATACTAGAACAGGCACCTAGGCCCATAATCTTCATACCCCCTCTTCAAGCTGGAATGGGGTTGTAAGTCCAAGCTTGGAACATAAGAATTTGTGCTGTATGGAAGGTAAGGCCTTTGTCAGCACATCTGCTAATTGTAGCGAGCTGTTCACATGTTCAGTTTTGATGAATCCACTCTCCACATTTTCTCTGACATAGTGACAGTCTCGAGAGAGATGTTCAGTTCGCTCATCGAATACCGGGTTTTGAGCAATGTGTTCAGCCGCTTTGTTGTCACAGTAAAGAGGTATGGGAAGCTTGATATGAACATTCAGATCTTCTAGGAGCCCTCCTACCCAGGTTAGTTCGCTTGTGGTGCTGGACATGCTTCTATATTCCGCTTCTGATGTGGACTTACTGACTGTCCGTTGCTTCTTTGTTTTCCAGGAAATAAGATTATTGCCAAGGAAAACACAATATGCACTCAAAGACCTACTACTAAACATACATGAACTCCAGTCAGAGTCATGCAGTCACACTCATGGCACCATTTGAAGAATAAAACAATCCCAGTGAGAGAGTTCCTCGAAGATACTTGATGATATGATAAGCAGCCTTCAAATGTGGTATTCTAGGGCACTTTAGGAATTGGCTAAGGTGCTGTACCGAGTAAGACAAGTCTGGTCTTGTGATGCCCAAGTATAGAAGCCTTCCTATGAGCCTTCGATATATTTCAGGGTTCTTCAAGATTTCTCCATCTTCAGTTGAGAGCTTCAATCCTACTGGAAGTGGAGAAACCACTGGTTTGCTATCACTCATGCCAGCATCTTCTATAAGCTCTCGGATGTACTTGTGTTGTGAGAGAGTAGCACCTCTACCCGTTCTTGTTATTTCAATTCCTAGGAAGTACTTTAGGCTCCCTAGATCCTTGATGGTAAATGCTTCATGTAAGCACTTCTTTACTTCCTTGATCTGACTCACACAAGTCCCTGTCACCATCATGTCATCTACATACACAAGTATTACTGTAAATTCTCCATCTTTGTTTCTTGTAAACACTGAATAGTCTGATAGAGATTGTACGAATCCATGCTTGAATAAAAACATCTTCAGCTCCTTGTTCCACTGTCTTGATGCTTGTTTTAAGCCATATATAGACTTTTTGAGTCTACAAACTTGCCCTTCTTCTACCTTATCATACCCAGGTGGAGCCTCATAAACACTTCTTCCTCCAAATGACCATGCAGAAATGCATTATTCACATCAAGTTGGAAAATTTCCTATCCTTTCATCAAGGCCACTGATATCACTATCCTCACTGTAGCGATTTTTGCTACGGGAGAAAAGGTGTCAGTGTAATCTCTACCTTCCACTTGGTGATACCCTAAGGCCACCACCCTCGCTTTCAATCTTTCTACACTTCCATCCGGATGCAGTTTAGACTTGTACACCCATTTGGATCCTATTGCCTTCTTCCCTCTTGGTAGAGCACATATTTCCCAGGTTTCATTTTCCTCCAACGCAAGGATTTCTCTTCTCATGGCCTGCATCCACCCTGGTGAAGTCTTTGCCAAATGATAGCTTGGTGGCTCTGTGCTGTCATTTGGACACCAACCATGACGAGAATGAACTCCATTAAGATTCTCTTTTTCAGAGTTGTTCTTCATAGCTGAGCACACATAATCCCTTAGCTTGTCAGGTCTTCTTATAGTCCTTGAGGATCTTCTTACCCCTGTGTCTGCAGGAGTATCTTCCATTCTTTCTTGAGTATTATCTTCCTCTCCTTGTTCAGCATGGTCCATCGTGACCTGCTCTTCTTCAGCATTTGTTTCCGCGATTTCTCCAGTACCTCCTTCGTCATTATCATCCTGATGTGTTCTCACATTATTTCTGTTTCTCTCCATCGATCTCTTCTTCTGGGTGTTCAAAGGTCACCTGTGGCAAGTCATTCACACGTTCGAAGCTGACTTGACCTGTGTTGCTAAGATTCTTGTATGGAAACGTCTTCTCGCAAAATACAACATCCCTAGAAACAAAGCTTATATGTGATTCAATGTCATATACCTTATATCCTTTTTGTGAGAAAGGATATCCTAGGAATATGCATCTTCTTGCCCTCGGATTAAACTTGTCCTTCTTTCGTTCCCTGCTGTGTGCATAGCACAAGCACCCAAATACCTTCAATCTCTCATAGTCCGGTTTTTTTTAAACAAGACCTCAAATGGTGTCTGCCAATTAATTACTGAACTTGGCAGGACATTTATGAGGTAAGTTGCTGTTAGTATACAATCACCCCAAAACTTCTTTGGTAAGTTGGCTTGTATTCTAAGAGCTCTACCCATGTCAAGCAAATGTCTATGTTTCCTCTCCACTCTAGCATTTTGCTCTGGAGTTCCAGCTACGCTAGTCTGATGGAGTATTCCTTTCTTCAAGAAAAATTAAGCACACTCCTCTCTCACTATTTCAGTTCCATTATCGGATCTGACCTTCTTAACATCTCTTGCAAATTGAGTCTTCACCATTTCTATAAAGTCACACACAGTTTTGCATACTTGCCCTTTGTTGTGCAATAGATATGTCCACGTTGCCCTGCTATGATCATCTACAATGGTCACAAAGTAAGATGCACCATTCATGGTTTGAGTCTTATATGGTCCCCACAAGTCTATGTGGATGAGCTCAAAACAATGTTCCGCTCTACTTTCACTCCTGTGGAATGGCAACCTGTGAGATTTAGCTAACATGCATATATCACATCCATAGCTGTGTAGAGTTGAACATTTGCATACTTCAATATGTTTCATCTTGGATAAAGAAGCATGCCCTAACCTTACATGTATTACATCCAAATCAACAGTATTGTAATTTACTTGACTATTAGGCACAATTGCACTCACACCATTGTCATTAATCACCACAGAATTAATAGCATTATTACATTCATCAAAAACAGGTTCATATTCAAATAAGTAAAGATTCCCTCTTCTTCTTCCTTGTGCTACCCTCTCTTCAGATGCTTGGACCTGAAACACACATTCATCTTCAGTAAAGTGCACTAAAAGTCCGTTATCAGTGAGTGCTCTTCCTACTGATAACAGATTGTGTTTAAAGTCTTTCACCAGCATTACATCATTGAGAGTGAATTTCTCATTCACTTTCACCCTCCCAATAACATTCACATACTTCTTACTTCCATCAGGTAGCCCTACTGTTATTCCCTTCTTTGAATAGTTATTCGTCTTTCAAAATAGACTCGTCCCATATCATATGGTCTGTTGCCCCGGTATCTAAAATCCACACTCTACTTTTAATCATCTTATTATCATCAACAACATTCAAGGTTCTCGTATGAGATAGTTTACCTGCACAATTGCTGGAAGCGTTGGGTATGTTGCTCCCACCTTCATCTCTTAGACTCTTTCCCTTCATCATCTTCATCATCTCTTGCACTACCGCATTCACCAACTTCGGATCCATTCCTGAGTAATTCCCTTCTCCATCAAGAGGGTTGTCAGCATACTCTTCTTCACTTTCAGCATGTACATTTGTTGCCATCTTACCTCCAGCATTTCCTCCTTTCTTTGCCTTCAGCTCCAGGAACCATTCAGGAGGCCCATTCAACTTGAAGCAGGTGTCTCTTGTATGCCCCACTCCCTTGCAGTAGTCACACTTCTTGTCATATTTCTCCTTCTTCCAGTCTCTTTTCACACCCTGGTATCCTCCTCTCTGTGGCGCAAATCCTCCAGTTCTCGCACCCCTTTGCACAGCCATTACACTTACCTCCACCTGATTATCCAGTCCTCCACTAATCTCCTTCTGTTTCTCTATCTGGGCAGCAATCGCGTAGGCTCTGTTTATCTGTGGAAGTGGATCCATTGATAATATGTTTGTGATGGTGTTATCAAATCCGCTATTCAGACCCAGTAAGAATTGCATTAGTTTTTCTTCAGATTCGAAATCTGCTAATCTCTTCAAGAAATCACAGGTACAGCTCTTTAGCACCCCACATTCGCACATCGGAAATTTTCTAACACTTTTCATTTCATCCCACAACCTCTTAAGCTTGCTAAAATAGGCCATCGGTGTGTTGTTTTCCTGCTTCAGGCTGTCGATTTCCTTCTTAAGCTGATAAACTAATGGCCCATTTGATTGACCATATCTTTCTCCTACTTCATTCCACAGCTCCACTGCTGTCTCACTGTGAGTAAAATCATCCCCTATTTCCTCATTCATGGAGTATAGTAGCCAACTAGCCACCATGTAATCACACCTCTGCCACCTAGCAAAGTCTTCATTTTTCTAATCTGGCTTCTTGATGGTCCCATCAATGAAACCTATCTTGTTCTTCGCTCCCAGAGCTCTTTTCACATTTCTCGTCCACCTCAAGTAATTGCTTCCATTAAACACCGCAGATACCAGTTTGTTCCCTGGGTTATCTGAGCTTGAAAGATAGAGAGGGTCATTATAAGGATTACCTCCATTATCGATTCCACCGAACATCTCCTTGTCTCCTTCCTTTCCATCTTTCGACATTTTCCTTTCGTTTTGGATTCTCTCAGGGAGCAAGATTACTTCTTTTTCTTTTCTTCTTCTTCAGAAGAAACTTAATCAATTCGAGGCAGGAAAATCCTGCTCTGATACCATATGAAATTGTAAGCAAGAAATCAGCAACAATCCCAGTAATATAGGAGGTGCGTCGCTCAATCAGTTGGTGTTAACCAGCCTTTTCTATTATCTCACCAAAACCAATATATCACGCACACAAACGGTGCATCCTTTACATCCTATATTTATATCTACACAAACCTAGCTAGCAAGGAAAATATTTACTGCCACCTGTACATTAACAAGTGTCCTACAAGTAATACATAACATTTACATAATATGTACAGGGCCCGCATACTAGAACAACATACTAGAACAGGCACCTAGGCCCATAATCTTCATAATGTTGTATTGATAGTATTATGGCTTGATAATATAATACTTCCTCCGTTCCAAAATAAGTGAAACACTTGTCTCAAAAAGCTCTCACATAAATGAGAGAAGTGTTTCACTTATTTTGGAACGGAGGAAGTATAAGTTTACTCCATTTGAACAAACAACAAATTGGCTACTACGTTTACATTCAAAGTTACTTCATTGAAGACTTTTTTTTTTAAAGAAATACGGTTAGACATACATAATTATGTATGTATACATCCCTTGGTTACAACCCTAAACATGGATACATAATAATAATGCTAAATATTTACGTAGGATATCTATACATAATTATGGGTAATGAAAACCAAAGCGGATTCATAATTCTCTGCCTTTCTAAGTCTAACACGCGCAAGATCAACCAATCATGTCATCTAATCCAGTCATAACCACTACAAGTCTACAACCATGCCGTCTCAACTCTTATGATCTTTGTTTGAGCTTAGCCGCTTATGTCAACACCAAAGTATACGAAGAAGAGGATGAAGAGGAGCAGTTGTACTTGGACGAAGAAGAGGAGGAGAGCTCAGCCAAGTAGTTGGATGGACGAGTGTATGTCGATGAGGCACTGATAGAGGTAAGGGCCGATCTAGGATCTAAAATTATGGTAGCACACCGGCCAAATTACAAAAATAATGTTATATTTAATGTTCCATCGATTTTTATTTAATAGATAAAATAACACTTTAACTTTCACGTCTTCAAAACATCACTTGAACCACTTCTATCTAGTTTCCATCGCTAAAACTTATAAGATAATATTGTATACATTTAAAATTTGTACATTTAGACGGCTACAACACCTTAGATAATAACATTTGATTATATATATATGTATATTGATGTGTCATATTTATATACAGTTTTAGTTGTATCTAGGTTCCATTTAGAGCATTTAGATTCATATTTAAGTTCATATTACATTATATTTTTAACCTATGCTATTCTACTCATATTTGTTTTTTTTTTGTGTTTTTGATGAATTTCATGTATTGAGCACATATTTGGGGTATGATTAAGCAAGCTTAAGCACCTGTAAGAAGCTACATTACACAAGCATAGTTACGAATATCTTATAGTACGAGTTTGAACGAAAACAAAGCGGAAAATTATTAGGGAAAATGTGGAAAAGAAGTCATGTCTACTCTTTTGACCATAACTTTTTATATGTTTTTGAGAATTGAATAATTTCAGAGTATTTAGAAACTAGACTCAAAGAGCTTTTCAAATATAGGTAGCACGCCTCGAGGAGAATTCTGATCAAGGAGTTATAACTTTTGGAAGTTCGACCTGTTAATGCTGGAATCTTCTATGCATACTCGCGGATCACTAAATCCGCCTATTAAATGATTATTCGATTTTGCTTATCTTGCAACTTACTTTCTTAGTCATATTAGGTTACCTAGTCTTATTTCTATTAGTAATCACTTTTTATGAAGAACTATATCATTACTTTAAAGTTTTACTTTAATTATTCTTCTCCTTTTCTACTAGCTTTTTATTCGGGAAAAATTGACAATGGGGTCCTAATTAACTATGAGTCATTGTCTTTTATAGGTCCCAACTATTGATTATTCTTTATACGACCTAAGTATGAGGTCCCAACTATGTTCAACTGGGTTCGGGTACAACTTGGGTAGGTCCAGATCGATTTGGGTTTCAATTATGATGCGTCCAACTAGGCCGGGTAGAGTCTGGGTGGGTCGAACTTTCGACCTTCCACTTTCAGTTCGGAATAGACTGGGAATGGATCCGATGCGAGTTCACCCATGAGTCGGCCCAGTTATGACATCTCCACAGACTACAACCATTAAAACTTTTAAATAATGATAGAGTATTAAGAAGTTGCTTACTTGTAACCTTGTTAACTAACACCTCATAGATCAAAAGTTAGAATACCGAATTAACTCAAATTTCCAAGAACTCTCTAATAAATGTAAAATTAACATGCCAGCTTACTCAAAAATCCAAAAAGAATCTTATGTGCAAACCTCAAACCTTCTTATGAAAAATGGAAATTTAAATAAATACTACTCAAAACAACATGGGTGAACACCTCAAATGGAAGTATTAAAAGCCAAATAAATCTTGTATAAACACCTCAAAACAACATGTAAATCTCAAAATTATTAACACCCGACCTCGAGTATTATATCTCTATTATATCTGGTAACATGGGTGGGACACGAAAAAAGAAAAATAAAAAAGATGTAACTACCTAATTATTTAAAAAAAATATAAAGATAGCAAAGGCATAATAAAAGAAAACAGTGCAACACGGTCAATTACTTCCCTCTCAACTAAATTTTTGAAAAAATTTAAAAATCTCTTATTTAGTGGGATAAATTGATTACAAAATTAAAAATTTCTTATTTATTGGATGTAATTAACAACTAAATTAAGTTTTTAATATTTTCGCACGCATTGCTTTATATAAGACTTAGTAGCATATAACAAAGCACAAATACCGCAAAAAATAAATGACATGGGTAGCTGTCAGAATCAATATCGTCGTGGGGCATAGAAAAGCTAAGACCACAATGGCTAATATGGCTCTGAGAGAGACTCCTGCTATACCTAGTCATGCCTTTTTGAGATGATAAACAAAAGATGAACTAGATATGTCAGATTATTCTTGCTATTATTCATATAGGCATATAGCAAAAGTTATAATACTTAATTGTATTATTAATTTTTTAGATAATTTATTGAAAATCTAACTCTATATTCTCTTAATAATTTCAAAACTTCTATTCTTACCATTATTCACATAGTACAAATTATTATATTAAATTTTATTATATTCTTCTTATAACTTTTCTATTGTTATATGACTCATCGCACATGTTAAAAAAATAGTCATTTCTCATCTTCATATGAAAGTTTATATTTTTATAGGTTGTAACACTTTACAATGATCTAAAAATCATAATATTCGAATTTTGTATTCAAAGTTATACTCTCCAATTTATTGTGTAATCTTTTAGGTTGTTTAGTCAAAATCAAACTCTCTTTTTCATTCAAAACTATTAAATATGTATTTTTTTAATCCCTATATAACTCTCTTTTTAAAACATACTCCCTCTGTCCCATAATATAGTGCTCACTTCTCATTTTTCACGGAAATTAAGGAAAATGGAATGAGTAGTAGGATTTCCAAAAAAATGTATTTAATGAAGTACTTTTTTGATACTTTTGTATTGTTTATTTTCTTTTTCCTTTAAATAAATTCAAAAAGCAATAAATGTACGTTGGAATGGTGTAAAACAATAAATGGGGTCACATGTTTTGAGAGAAAAGTAGGGGTATTTTGGAAAGTTTGTGTAGAAACTAAGTATAATTTAGTCCAAATAAATTGATAAATAAGAAAATAGGCACAACATTTTGGGACACCAAAAAAGGAATGTGAGCACTATATTATGGGACGGAGGGAGTATAATTTTTTAAAAAATAATGACATGCCATAATTATGTGATAACTAATGTCAACATAACTATGATAAATACCCTTTCAGAAAGAACTGTAATAAATAATGTGTAACAACAAAAATGAATTTTTTTGCAATATTAAATTATCAATATGAAGTATGTAGATTAGATTAGGTAACAAAGTTAACTGTATTTTTTTGCAATATTAAATTATCAATATGAAGTATGTAGATTAGATAAGGAAACTGGTTTCCCGAACCCGAATGGCTTTAGGGAAGTTTTGGTTTTTTGTATATATATTTGACATACGCTTAATGAGAAATATGAGATGGGATTTGGTTTTGACACAATTTTTGGTTTCTTCATTGTATTGCTTTGCTAAGGTTCTTGCCCTCTTACTTCCAAACAAAAACTAAAATTTATTAAGAGACATGACCACTGTACCCAGGATTCCGTTTAGATACTGGTCGACATACGGGGTTGAAGTATCTTCTTGGCCAGTGGAGCCGAGTTCGAGCCCGAACCCAGACCCGAACCGCCAAGCTGATGACTTCTTTACATTTCACATATACTATCATGATACCTACACCTCCAATGCAATCGATAGAAGTGCGAGTTTCATGTTAGAGAGAACAAGTTTATTATTTGATCGTTTTAAAACACAAGTTGACTTTATAGAGTGGTTAGATGAAGTTCTTGACGTGAAAGAAGATGCTTATGGTTGTGCCGCTGATGTGGTGGTTGATAGCTGTGAGATCCTTCTACATGAAATTTCAGAAGGTCGCAAGTCTCTTGCAATGATTGTTGAGATTAAAGTAGGACCGGAATATGGCGATGATATGGAAGGCATGTTTATGGATATTCATCCCGAGGAAGAATCCAACGAGACTTATGAAGAGAAATTGACTCGTACGAAGGAAGTAGAGACATTCCTAAGGACCAAGAAGATAATTAGGCCATGTAAGGTTGATATGGATTATCATTGTTCGATTTGCTTGGAGGAGTTTGACAAGTCATGTAGTGAACAAGAAGTTGCGGATCTTTGTTGTTCTCATATTTTTCATGGGAGTTGTTTGGTTTCTTGGATTCTCGTGGGGAAAAATAGTTGTCCATTGTGCCGATGTAATTTCATGCCTTGTGATTTGAATATTGATGGAAATTAGGTGGTATTGATTATTATTTCTAGCTCCTGATGTACCAAATTAGTCACGGCTTATTTTGGTTGATTTTGTATTTAGTGACTTCTCTATGGGAGTATAGCTTGTATTGGTAGTATTATGATTTGATAATATAAGTTTACTTTGAACAGTTTTGGTTTTCTTTTTTCTAGGAAACTTATTTTAAGCATTTTCTTGTAAAGACTACGGCCATATTCTAGTGCGTCTTTTCTCCTCACAAATAAAGGGTTTTGCCGTCTAAAATCTATCCATATCATACGTTCATTTATCCAAAATCAAAAAATACTTTCAACTTATACAATTGTTACTTTTATATGATCTATTAGACTCAATTCGTATTAAAATTTAGTATATATCACCATCATGATCGTAGAATCTTGATTTTATGAATAAACCTTTTTTTTTCCAATGTATGAATTTGGCTGGAATGTTGCTTTCGTATCATAACATATATATTACACTTTCAACAAATGAAATATGTTTATTATGAACTTTAATCAGTAATGTTTATATATGATGGCAAGTAGTAAAATAAATACTTATATGATTAACCCATGCTTATATGCTACCCTAAAAAGTATTCATACTAGAGTTATCATTTTATGTGTTAAAGATAGCATTTCGAATGGGGTAATTTTTTTCATTGCTTATACAATTGTGTTGTTAGGAATAATGCCTTGAATCGTGTTATGTCGAGCTATCTACAAAAGGGCGATTCGCGGGAGGTGGGTCGACTCGCGGCAAGATGCCGAGAGCTGATCGCGAGTCGCGTCTGGCACCGCGACTCGCGCCAGGCGCCGCGACTCGCGGTAGGTGCGGTTTGGCGTGTTTGCGGGAAACGCGGACACGCGTTTTCGGATTTGTTTATAAATAGGTTTTTTACCCTAATTTCGTTTATTCGACGAAGTTAGTTCATAACACATCTGTAATCTGTTTTTCCTCTAAGATCAATAAATCAGTTCTCTCTCTGTCTGTGGACGTAGCCAAAAATCCATTGGTGAACCACGTTAAATCTGTGCGTGATTATTCTCAATTTTGCATTCAATATTTGTTCTTTCTCACATCTGTCATAACATGTGTAATAGTGCATGATATTATCTCAGATAACCCTGACATATATGTCTTTTTCCTAAATAACCCCGACATTTTTACCCCTATATCGGATAACCCTAAACTTGTATTTTGTCATTAAACTTGACGAATTGGTTGACGGCGTTAACTCTTTGGCGTTTATAACTAAAAACCTATTTTTAAAATGAAAAAATATTGTGTTCTTCATCTCCTTCTCTCCTGTTCTTCACCCCTGTCATGTCTTCATCTCCTCCACCATCCACCTGTTTGCCCTCTCTCTCTTCTTTACCAACCCCTATTTTTTTCCATCTCTCCTCTACCATACACCTACTTCCCCACTCTCTCTCTCTCTCAATTTGAGTCTCTGAGATGCCACATCAATGTTAATTTTGAGATGTCAAAATTTCTTACTCAATCAACCATATTCCTTGATATTAAAGGCCAAGCAAACCTTGTTATTAGTTTGGACGGAAATACTCGAATTAGGAATGAAATTCCATAATCCCCAAAACCGAAAATCCCCTTTCTCTTTCGCACCATCTCTGGTCGGTTCGGTTGAGGTGGTTGCTCCGGCTTCCCTCGTCAGAGTTGCTTCTGGCGTTATTGCCATGTTTTCTCTATCTTCGAATGTGGGTCTACTACCATGTTTTCTCTCTCTTTGAATGTGGGTCTACTCGTCGGAGATGTTAGGCCGGAATTTTGTCGTTGTTGTCGTTTGTTGTGTTGATGTTGGTGTTCTCTTGTTCTTCTTCTAGTTTGCTTCATGTTTCAAAAGAAACTAATTCTAATTTTCGGAGGTACAATTCAAGTCCTTTCTCTTGTTCGATTCAAAGAAAATCAAGGGGTGGTTGAGGAGGTGGATGAGATCAGAGAGTGGTGAAACAGGTGGATGGAGGAGGAGAGAGAAAATCATGGTGGTGGAGGAGGTGAAGGAGAGAAGATGAAGACAAGGAGTGAAGAACAGGAGAGAGGGAGATGAAGAATACAATTGTTTTCTTTTAAAAATAGGTTTTTAATTATAAACGCCAAATAGTTAACGTCGTCCACCAATCCGTCAAGTTTGATGACAAAATACAAGTTTAGGGTTATCCGAGATAGGGGTGAAAATGTCGGGGTTATTTGGGAAAAAGGCCTATATGTCAGGGTTATCTGAGATAATATCCCTATTGTTTTCTGTTGATTAGATTTGATATATTCTACAGCTTTCCATTATCATCCCTTGTGAAATTCTGAAATGATGTAAAAAAATTTAGGCTCCGTTTGGCAACACAATTAAGTCAGCTTAAATGAGTAGATGCTAAAAGTTTAAGTCACCTAAAATAAATAGTCGTGTTTGGACTTTCTTACATAAGCTTACCATGACTAAATTTTCACTTTATGACATAGTAACCTTTTTTTCTGATATAGTCACTCTTTACAATTTAGATCTACTCCTCTTTTATATCTATTTTTTTAATATAGTGACCCTTTTTCATGTACTAGCATTAGGTCCACACTAAATTAATGTGGACCAGGTCCATATAAGTTTTTTTACTCTTAAACAAACAAAAACTTTGATATTATACTTGGCCACCAAATAAACTAGAGTTCGGATCCTCGAGAGTTCTAATAAAACTCTATAAGGTAGAGTTGTATCTAAACCATAGATTTTAAAGGACTCATATTGGTGGGATTGTGGGAAGGGGAAATAAGGGGGTGGATTTTGATGAGAAAAAATAGGGGGTTTTGGAATGTAATTATATATGAGCCATTGATTTTTTATTCAATGATTGATATTACTCAAACTCTATCTTGTAGAGTTTTATTAGAATTCTAGAGGATTCAAACACAATAAACTATACAAATCCTAAATAAGAAATACATAATTAATACCGTGTTTCTTATCCTAAGTCATAAGATATCAAATAAAATAGTCCTATTAACCACAACAACTAACATATAGTAGTTGCATTATATTAGGAAACTGGTTTCCCGAATTTCTTTAGGAAAGTTGTATATATATATATATGACATACGTCTAATAACAAAATTAAGATTGAGATATTAGTTTTACAAAGTCTAGTGTTTGGCTTCTTCGTTGTACTGCTTAAGGTTCTTCCCCTCTTCCTCACCAAAAGTTAAACAAAAATTTATTTTGAAACATGACTACACTGTACCAAGACGTGGATCCGGTGGCATTCTTGACGAAATATTCCGGGGTTGAAGTAAGTTCTTGGGCAGTCGAGCCGAGTTCGAATCCGAATCCAGACCCGAATTGCCGAGTCGATGACTTCTTTACCGTTCACATATACTATCATGATACCTACATCAACGTCGACAGAAGTGGGAGTTTCAGGTTAGAGAGAACAAGTCCATATAATCGTCCAAAAGTACAATCTGACGTTTATCAGTTTTTATTAGAACTTGATGTGGATGGTAATGCTGATGGTTGTGCCATTGATGTGGTGGATGATACCTGTGAGACCTTTCTTCAAGAAATTTCAGAACTAGATCGTAAGTCTCTTGCAATGGTTGTCCAGATTAATGTGGGACCGGAATATGAGTATGACGAGGATATGGATATGACCAATAGGAGTATGGATGTCGAAGAACATGTAGAGACTTATGAAGAGAAAAAGGCATGTGCGATAGAAGTAGAGACGTTTCTACGGACTAACAATATTATTAGGCCAAGTAAGGTTGATATGGGTTGTCCTTGTTCGATTTGCTTGGAGGAGTTTGATAAGTCGTATAATAGTGGTGAACAAGAAGTTGCCATTCTTAGTTGTTCTCATATTTTTCATGGGAGTTGTTTGGTTTCTTGGATTCTCGAGAGGAAAGATAGTTGTCCAATGTGTCGATCTAATTTCCTGCCTTGTTAGTTATTTGATTATTGATGAAAATAAGATCCTATTATATTTCTCCGATGTACGTACCAAATTAGTCACTTATTGTTTAGTTGTTGGTTTTGGTATTTAGTGACTTCTCGTATGGGAGTATAGGTTGTATTGATAGTATTATGGCTTGATAATATAAGTTTAAGTTTACTCTATGGCTAAAAATTAATATATTAGAGTTATCCTTTTATGTGTTAATCAAAGGTCGATACCTTTTCAAAGGGTCGTTTTTTTGTTGCTTATAGAACTGTATCAATGCATATTATTTTCTGTTGATTAGATGTGATTTTACAGGTTTCCATGATCCATTTATGACGGAAATTAAACTTTCCAAGAATTCTAACTCTAGAAACTGCCCAAACAAACAACAAAGCGAAAATTAAACTTGGACACTACGTAAACTATATCTTAATTAACTAATTAAATAAGAATACCGTCGAAACATTCACAAGTTACTTCATCCAGATTTTTTTTTAAAAATCTGTTAGACATAATTATGTAAATTTCCCTACGTTAGAACTTGTAAACATGGATAGATGTAAAGGAGCACCATCAAAACAATGCAATTTTGTGTTATTTTCACCTCCACGTGCACATCACATGAGCTAATATGTTTATAGTTGTTATGTGTATAGCTGTTATTTTTGTTTATTTGCATAGGACACATGTACAGCCCAGATTAGTTAAGGTTTCTCATTCTAGGGTAATGGATATAACACTACACTTGTATATAAACTGCTGAATGTAGTTTGTAAGGGGTAAGCAAACAATATTAAACTCAGCCACCTTGAGCTGATTTATCAAAGCTTTCACACTCTCTATATTCAATTAAAAAAAGTGGTACCAGAGCCATGAGAATGTGAAAAGTAAAGCTCTATTTTTTTTTTCTCGAAAACCAAAGATTACAGAGTAAAAATCTCTGCCACATTTTATCAAAGATCATATCTTTGATTTTTTTTCTAAACCTTTTTCAAAAGCTTCTTTTTTTTGTTTATCAAGTAAATCATGGCAGGAGCAGTTGCGAGAGAAAACAAGAACAATAGCAAAGCTATTGAAATGGGTGACCCTCTTTACATATATCCATCTGATGGTCCGAATACCATCAAACTGGAAACCCAGCTCAGTGGACCAGTTAACTACAGACCATGGAGAAGACAGATGGAAATCTCTCTTCAAACCAAAAGAAAACTTGGTTTGTTACCGGAGCAATCAAAAAACCAAGGGATGATAATCTGAAAAATGAGGCATGGGAAACCTGTAACAATCTCGTCATCTCTTGGATTCTCAACAATGTAAGTGAAACTGTGAGAAGGTCAGTTATGTATCTTCAATCTGCTAAATCCATTTGGGATAACTTGAGTCAAAGATTTTCTGTTAGCAATGGCTCTCGAAAATACAGATTAAACAAAAGTATTTTTGACTTGAAACAAAATGGAAAAATCTGTAAATGAATATTACACTGGCATGAGGTCTCTTTGGGAGGAACTAGAAAGTATGAATGATTATCCTCCCTTGACTAAAGTCACTTCTGAAATTAAAGAATATATTGAAGCAGTTGAAAAACAAAAAGAAGAACTGAAGCTATTTCAGTTTCTTAATGGTTTGGATTTGGATTACAAGACTCAGAGGAGTCACATTTTGTTGTTGAGTCCTCTGCCTAGTGTAGACACCGCTGTATCAATGATGCAGCAAGAAGAACCTCAACATGAAATTCTTGAAGGAGAAAAGGGAGATGTGGAGACATCTGCTCTATTCACCCAGGGGGAGAACTCTGTCACTTGTACAGTTTGTGGAAAAACAGGTCATTCAAAACAACAATGCTGGTATGTTGTTGGGTTTCCACCTAAAACCTCTGGTCAAGGAAGAGGCAAGCCTAACTCTGGATACACAAGATATCAAAGAGGAGGAAAAGGAGGATACTATAACTCTGGACACAGAGGAGGAAACAAAGGAAGAGGGAGTTATCAAAATGGGGGCAACAGATTCCTTGCACATCAGCAAGACCATGAGTTAAAAACTGCTGCAAACGTTCACTTAACTCAAGGAAAACTCAACGTTGATCCCTCTACAACCATTACTCTGACTGCTCACCAACTGGAGCAACTTTTGAAGTCCATTCCATCAACTTTTGGCTCAACTAAGATAGGCACAGAAACTGATGACGAATTAGACTCAAGTTATGCAGGTATGGTTTCATGCCACTGTGCTTCTAGCTCCTTGGAGGACTGGATCATTGATTCAGGAGCCTCGAACCATATGTGTGCTAATCTAAATAACATGTTTGATGTAAAAGATGCTCACAATAAACCTAAAGTTAATTTGCCAAATGGGAAGGTTACTTATGTGAGTCACATTGGCTATGTAAAGTTACAAAATGGCATTATGTTGAAGAATGTCTTGTTTGTTCCCGAGTTTAAACAAAACTTACTATCTGTTGAGAAATTGACAAAAGATAGTAAATGTAAAGTGGTTTTTCATGCAAATTTTTGTGTTATACAGGATTGCACAACCCAGATAATTAAGGGAATTGGGAGAGCTTACAGTGGCTTGTATCACCTCCTCAACAAGCCAGTAGATCTTCTTCACTCAAAATTTGCAGCCAACCTTGTCCTGACTGATGATGTCAAGCACAAAGAACCAGCTTCAACCTACACCAAAAACACCTTAGCTATTTCCAACTTACTTAAATTTTGTAGTACTCCTAAGGCTTGTGTGAACTCTCTGACTTGTAAAGCTGATGTAAACTCCTGTTTTGATGAAACTAAAGTGAAGTGTAATCGATCTTTTGCAATGAAAACTAGCTCTTTTGATTACTCTTTATGGCATATTAGGCTAGGCCATGCTCCACACAGCAAACTGAAACACATTCACAGCATTGGTGATAAACTCTCAACTCATGATCATCAAACTTGTTTAACCTATCCTATGGCCAAACTAACTAAACAACCATTTCCACATAGCACAAGCACTGTTCAAGCTCCCTTTTCCCTAATTCATATTGACATCTGGGGGCCATACAAGGTGCAAACAAGAGGAAATCATAGATATTTCCTTACAATAGTTGATGAGTTTACAAGAGCCACATGGGTGTTCTTACTGAAACTAAAATCTCAATCTGTAGATATTTTGCAACAATTTTGTATGCAGGTCAAAACTCAATTCAATGCCAAAGTGCAAATTGTAAGATCTGACAATGCACTTGAGTTCATTGGAGATCCTTGCAAATCCTTTTTCACTCAAGAAGGAATAATTCATCAAACCAGTTGTGTTGACATACCCCAGCAAAATGGCAAAGTTGAAAGAAAGCACAGGCATATTTTGGAGATAAGCAGAGCTCTCAGATTTCAAGCAGGACTTCCCTTAGCCTATTGGGGAGACTGTGTATTGACAGCTTCATACATAATCAACAGACTTCCATCTTCTGTGCTCAACTGGAAAACACCTCATGAAAAATTGTTTGGCAAAGTGCCTGACTATAACAATCTGAAAGCTTTTGGAAGCCTGGTTTTAGCCTACAATCCTGAAAGGGTGAAAGACAAGTTTCACCCTAGAGGTGTTCCCTGCATATTTATAGGATATCCACCCCACACAAAAGGTTACAAGCTGCTTCACCTTGAAACAAAACAAGTGTTCATCTCCAGAGATGTTGTGTTTTATGAACACATCTTCCCTTATCACAAAAAGTGTCTCACACATCTTATGAACCCCGTTCCAGCACCTTTAATCCCTCCTGATGAACCTATTTACATCATACACCCAGATCTTGAAACCTCTAGCCATGAAAACACCAGTGAGCCTGTTGATCCTATATCTTCACCAACTACACCTCAATCTCCACCACCTCCAGCATCACTACCTACCAATGCACCTCAACCCACAACTGTGAGAAAATCTACCAGAGACACCAGACCTCCTACTTGGCTTCAAGATTACCATACACCTCACACATCTCTACCTCAATCATCTAACTCTAAAATCATCTCACAAGTGAGAGATGCTTCAGTTAACCTCGCCTTTGCCAACCTGGTGACCAACATTGATACCACTGAAACACCTGACTCATTCTATGAAGCAGTTCAACACCCTAGCTGGGTGGATGCAATGAACAAGGAGTTGGATGCACTAGAAACAAACAATACATGGGATATTACTGATTTGCCATCAAAGAAGAGAGCTATTGGGTGTAAATGGATCTACAAGGTCAAGTATAACTCAGATGGTAGTGTGGAAAGAAACAAGGTAAGACTTGTAATCCAAGGTTGCAGACAAAAACCAGAAATTGATTTCAATGAAACATTTGCCCCAATTGCTAAAATGGCAACTGTGAGAGCTCTCTTAGCTGTTGTTGCTATGTACGACTGGCAAACCTGCCAGATGGATGTCAACAATGCGTTTCTTCATGGTGATCTTCATGAAGAAGTTTACATGAGCATACCACCTGGTTATACAAGTCTAGGCAGCAGAATATCTTGTGGCTCAGTAACTCAGCACAATAACACTTCCAACAAGGTTCTAAAACTCAAAAAGGCTCTTTATGAGCTTAAACAAGCACCAAGGGAGTGGTTTGCTAAGTTATCTCAAGCTTTGCTTACCTTTGGTTTTGTCCAAAGTCACTCAGATCACACCCTTTTCACCAAAAGCACAACAAACAATTTTACTGCTGTGCTTATTTATGTAGATGACATGCTACTCACCAGCAGTTGTCTAATGGAAATTGAAAAACTCAAACATCTTCTAAGCACTCAGTTTCACATGAAGGACCTTGGTGAGCTCAGGTACTTTCTTGGCTTGGAAATTGACAGAAGTGACCAAGGCATATTTATATCTCAAAGGAAATATGCACTGGACATGATCAAAGAATTTGGGGGAGACAAACAAAAACCAGTCAGGGTTCCTTTGGATCCTCACATCAAATTGGATCCTCACAAAGGCACCCCTCTCTCTAATCCATCTCTCTACAGAAGATTGATTGGCAAACTTATCTATCTCTCTCATACTAGGCCAGACATCGCCTTCTCTGTGCAGCTGCTTAGTCAATTTATGGAGAGTCCCACTTCTGTTCATATGCAGGCAGCTAAAAGAGTATTGAGATATCTTAATTCATCTCCAAATCAAGGCATTCTCCTCGCAAGTTCCTCAGCAGCTACTCTCACAGCATATTGTGATTCCGACTGGGCATCCTGTCCCTTCACCAGAAGGAGTACTACTGGCTATTGTATTCTCTTGGATTCTTCCCCCGTATCTTGGAAATCTAAAAAGCAAAGTGTGGTCTCTAAGTCTTCTGCAGATGCAGAATATAGAGCCATGGCCATGACAACATGTGAGATTACCTGGCTCCTTTCTCTTCTCAAAGATCTTGGCCTCAAACAACTTGGCCCTGCAACACTCAAATGTGATAACCAAGCAGCGATTTCCATAGCTGCCAACCCTGTTTATCACGAACGCACCAAGCACATTGAAGTGGATTGTCACTTTATCCGGGAGAAGGTGAATCAAAAACTTATTCAGACCTCCTATGTTCCTTCAAAACAGCAGGTGGCAGATGTTCTTACAAAGCCACTGCCTATACGGCAACATCATCATCTCTTGGGCAAAATGGGAGTTCATGGATCTTCTCACTCCCATTTTGAGGGGGAGTGTAAAGGAGCACCATCAAAACAATGCAATTTTGTGTTATTTTCAGCTCCACGTGCACATCACATGAGCTAATATGTTTATAGTTGTTATGTGTACAGCTGTTATTTTTGTTTATTTGCATAGGACACATGTACAGCCTAGATTAGTTAAGGTTTCTCATTCTAGGGTAATGGATATAACACTACACTTGTATATAAACTGTTGAATGTAGTTTGTAAGGGGTAAGCAAACAATATTAAACTCAGCCGCCTTGAGCTGATTTATCAAAGCTTTCACACTCTCTATATTCAATTAAATCAACAATAGATAATAATGCTACATATTTACATAATTATGTCTAAGAAATACTTAAACTATATCTTTGTTTGAGCTTATCCGACTACACCAAAGCGAAGAGCACGAAGAAGAGGATGAAGAGGAGCCCTCAGCCAAGTATTTTGATGGAGTGTATTTCAATAATGAGGCACTGATAGAGGTGGTGCTCGAGGCCGAGGATTCTGAGAGGGCCGGGTGGTGTCACAAAGTGGAGTAATAAGGTCGGTCGAGGAAGAAGAGGAGCTCATTTATGATCCTAATGAGTTATGGATCAGATTATGTTTTATTCCAATAATGATGAGGAGAAGGATGATTTTGGAGATGGTAGAGGAGGCTCGTAAGCATGGAGTGTTGTTAACTATGTCTTATCTCCTTGATTTAATATTCTGGAAGCTGATTTTGTGATTGCCTTCTCGAAAAAAAGATTAGGTTAATGTAATTTTTATTATCTTCACAAATTCTACAATATTATGAATTTTGTTTTCAATTTATATTTTTCTGCATTTGAATTTTGAGGTTTTATAGGTTAATGTAATTTAGATTTTGTTTGATTTATTTTTTGAGTTCTAATTTGCATACAATTTGAACTAGAGTTTATGCTGAATTGAGTAGTATAGCTCAAATTTCATGTACTTCGCAGCAATTTAGTAGGTGTATGTTTCAATTATAATTTGATGAATTACTTCGATTTGAGTATAAATCTAATTGTATGTTTGCTGTAAGCTAAAATTTGTAACACGTATAGGTCAATTGTCATGTACAAGATTTGGTTCTATTTTCAGAATAATTTGTATTTTCCTGGACCAACAGAGATGACCACACGATATAAGTCAGAAATCGGCATTGAACTGATAGCTTCCTGCACATCAAGGAAATGCTTGGATGATGGTTTTGGGTTTTTACAAACTTTGATTGTTTTGCAAGCCTTTAGATGGGTATTTCCTTCTTGTTTCGTTCTTTGGAATCTTCGTTATGCTTATCAGACCTTAACCCAATTCGGCTAACCTATTGCAAGTAGTCTCGGTCACCAACACGCAACTCCGTAGGGGATACATTTTGGTTAGCAATAGCATGAACCAAGGAAAAATAAGTAGGAACACATCGGAGCAATGAAGCTAATAGCAGCATTTGTAGTTTTGAGTATCATGATAGTTCTCTAAAAGTTACTAAAGGAGATCAGGTGTAATTGTGTCTTAAGAAAATGTGCTTTCTTCAACAAGCATATAAAGAAGAGTATAAATTAAAGCCATGATAAAACAGGAGGAATCAAGTGAATAAGTCAGCTTTAGAACAATCTCCAGCCAAAACAACAACTATATGGACCGTTGATCAGGGCGATAATTAAGAAAGATAATGAGGATAGAGTGTGATAATAAGCATAACGATAATTAAGAAAGAAGGCAACTGCTAATTGTACTAGTTGACTTATGATAATGAGGATATAACATTATAATGTGAGATACTGTAACTTGCTGAGGACAAAGATTAGTAAAGTATACAGCATTTCTCCTAATTCTCACACTTTTTTGTCTAGGGTGATGAAAATAGCTGATCGGTAATATTTGGTGTATATTTATGATGTAACAAATAATTTGTGGTTAACATTGTCTTAGGAGATGCTGCATAGTATAAACTTGACATCATCTTCACGTATGCATCAGTATCCAGGTTTCACACGTCTCAGGTATCAAACCACCATAGGAATTAGAGTTAGCTCAAGTGGTGAGTTTTCTCATCTTCCCTATCAAGGTCTAGGGTTCAATTCCTACCCCAAGCATTTGCTTGGAATTTATGTAGGGGATTGGGGGTGTTTGGCTTGCAATGGGCCTCTAGGTGGGAGAGCTGTGCGAGGGTACGGTAACCCTGAGAATTTCTTCTTACCTATTAAAAAACGGTTTTTTCACCAGGTACCCCTGAGGTTTCACGAAATGCACCAGGTACCCTCGTTGTTTGAAAAATGCACCAAATACCCCTGAGGTTTAACAATAATGCACCAAATGCCATTAATGAAGAACGGCGTTAGTCTGCCGTTAGTGCATATTTACACAAATGCCATCAGTCAAAACTGGCGCCATTGGAATGATCCCCCAACCCACGACCTTTCGTATTTCCTCTTCACTTCACTCCATCCTCTGTTTTTCAAACTCTCTCATCCAAAAAAAGCCCTAAAAATCGCACAAATTAATTTAGGGGAAATCTGCATAATCTGAAGACAGGGAATTTGAGTGGGAAGTACAAGGTTAATAATCTGGGTTGGTCGCATCTGAATTGTGGGTTTTGAAGAGGAATTGGGTGCATTTGGAAGTTGAAGAAAATCTGGGTTGAATCTTCAACATGGATAGGTATGTATCTCTCTCAATCAGTTTTCATTTAGTGTAAATTAGTGAAGTAAATTGTTTTAATTTTGGATTAAAATGCTTGAAATTTTACAGTTTTTTAGGGTTTAAGCTTGTGATTGTTGATTGTTCAAAGTTTGTGTTTTTTTCCTTACTTAATGCATGTTGCAATTTTTTCTTACTTTATGCATGTTGTGATATGCTTAGGGACAAAGATATTTGGTTGCTTTGTGATTACAAGGGACGTAGGTTTAATGTTAGGGT
This sequence comes from Beta corolliflora, assembly GCA_947648045.1. Lineage (NCBI taxonomy): Eukaryota > Viridiplantae > Streptophyta > Magnoliopsida > Caryophyllales > Amaranthaceae > Beta > Beta corolliflora. The sequence goes on along the minus strand of CANSZD010004085.1, from coordinate 53,282 downwards.
ATTAGATATCGATGAGAGTAGTTTTATGGATTTAATTGATGAGTTCATTGTGGAGGGACAAAAACAAGATGTTCTTGTGCCTGAGAAGTTCAGATTGTGGTATGATCATCCTAAGACAGGTGAGAGGGTGGAAGTGAGTGATGATGAAAGTTTGATGAGTATGTTCCCTCTATTTAGAGGTAAAGAGGAGATCATGATATGGATTGAGCAAACACATGATGTAGGTTTGTCATTTAAGTTAGCCATGCAAATGAGGAATTCAAAGTTGATGAGAGAAGCTGCTAAACAAGCAGAATTTGAAGAAGAAGTAAGGAAAAGAAGAGAGGAGGAATTGAAGAAACAAGAAGAGGAATTGAAGAAACAAGAAGAGGAAGCTAGGATTGAGAGAGACTTAGAAGAGTCAAGGAAGTTCATTGTTTCAGTGGAGGTGCCTGTTTATAATGTTGAGAATGACATGGAAGTGGAGTATGAAACAGTGTGGGAGATTGACCCTGGGCTGTAACAGCCACCAATGTCCCAAACACAAACAACTCCACCTCAAACCCCCCCTCAGTCACCCACACACCAAAATCCCCCCCACCAGAGACCACCACATCAGACCCATCCACCACCAACCCCTCATGTTTCACCTCCACCTGAAACACCCCCACCTGAAACACCCCCACCCTCACACCAATCACCTCCTGTTTCAGCCCAACACCAACCACCTCCTATACACAGCCCTATAATCCCCTTTGCACATGGGATAGTGAGCACGGAAAGCATTGAAAGCTGGGGGTATTTCTTCAGATGCTTGAAACTCCTATTCAGCTGTGAAGGAATCCAGAGATCAGATTGGACCTTTATTAGTGACAGAATGAGGGTTAGTCATCTAATTTGTATTTTTTTTTGTTTTTTTACACTCATATTATTGCTAATGTATGGTACATAAATGTAGGGAGTTGAAAGTGCCTTGCATGAAGTCTTCCCTGATGCTGCAAGGAGGATATGTTGCCAGCATCTTTATGCAAACTGTAAAAATGCTGGGTTTAGTGGAACTGCTTTCCACCAACTTTTTTGGGTTGCAGCTGATGCATACAATAGTTATGTTTATAACAAAGCTATGGAGAAGATAACCAAGCTTGATGTAAAGGCATTGGAGTACTTGAACAAGGTAGAGGAGCAATGGTCCAGACATGCATTTGACCCTGAAGTTGTTTGTGATCACAACACAACCAACTTTGTGGAGTCCTTTAATGCATGCACAAAACCATTTAGAGACCTCCATGTCATGTCTTTACTGGAAGGTAATGTTCCCCACCCCATTGTGCCTAATTTGTTTTGCAAAAAATCTTAAAATCAGTCATCTAATTTCTATGATATTTCATTGCAGCTATAAGGTCTTGGAGCATGGAAAGAATTGGGTCCAGGTTTGACAAAGCAATTGCCATGGACCCTGATGCCTTGACTGATTATGCCACAAGGATCTTGAATCAAAGATCTGATGAAGCTAGGTTCTGCCACATGGTACAAGCAGGAGGGGGTGAGTTTGAGGTTAGGGAAGACCATGTGCATTTCCCCATTAACCTAGAGCAAAGGAAATGTGGTTGTGGGAAGTGGCAGGGGACTGGTATTCCATGTAAACATGGGCTTAGGGTCATTCTTTATCAAAGACTAGAGCCTAAAGACTTTGTCTCTGCCTACTACAAAGGGGCTGCCTACACAAGAACCTACTCAAACCACATGCACCCAATGCCTGATTCAACCCAGTGGCCCTTGTTTGAACTTCCTAAAATTTTACCCCCCCCATTTCCAAAGAAGTGCTGGGAGGCCAGCTAAGCAGAGGAAGAGAGGGAGATGTGAGAAGAAAAGAGGAAAAAGGAGCAGCACTGTCAAGTGTGGTCACTGCAAGGAGGTTGGACATAATTCTAGAACATGCAAAGGAGGAGCCACTGCCAAACAGAAGAAACAAGTTGTTAGTTGCTGCTGCTAGTGGTCCTTCAACATCAGAACAACAACCCACAAATGTGTCTGGCAGCAGCTCACAAAAGGGAAAGAAAAGAGTCAGCAAGAACATCCAAGGGTGCAACCAAGGCTAAGAAGAGCAAGAACAACCCTTAAGTCTTCTGCTCTCATTTCATGGTTTTTTTTACTTTAATTTCGTATTTTGCAACTCTTTAACTGCACTCATTATGGGTTAATTAGTAGTTGAAACAAAAGATCAATTTTTTGGAAATGTTGTGAAGCTACTATTTTTTGGAGAATGTAAAGCTACTTTTTTTGGTGAATCATACAAGTCACATTTTATTTAATGAAATTCAAATGCGATTGATTACATTACTTCCCATTTCGGTTCTTCAATACAAACAAAAGAGTACAAGAAACATGATAATTCCTATTTTGATGACCGCTTGCATAAACTTCTGTTGTTGCTTGATTTTTTTTTTCAATTGCTTCATTTCATCCACCAACTTCGCATTACTTCCCACTTCTTCTTCTCCTTCTTCAAGTATATCATCCCGTTGCCTATCCCCATTGTGTTGCTCAACATAACCACTACACCACCTAAATTTATTACACGCATCACACTTATAGTACAATCGTTGCGGATTCAATGATGATTCCGAGCTCCTAATTGCAAATATTCTCCTACATTTGCATGTCTTGTTTGGCACTCTAATGTAGGAGGATTGAAAATTTGAAGAGGAAGTGTGGGATTGTGAGTACATTGTAGTGTAAGAGGCAAAGTAGGCAAAAGAGTTTGAAGAGTGCATGCAACAGGGTCTGATGTTGTTTAAATAACCCCACAAATATATCCCAACGGCTAGTTTTGAAAATTTGATTTTTTTTTTTTTTTTGAAAAACTAGTCGTTATTACCATTTTCATACATTTATCTTAAACTTCAAGGGTATATGGTGCATAAGAAACTTGCACTAACGGCAGACTAACGTCGTTCTTCATTAATGGCATTTGGTGCATTATTGTTAAACCTCAGGGGTATTTGGTGCATTTTTCAAACAACGAGGGTACCTGGTGCATTTCGTGAAACCTCAGGGGTACCTGGTGAAAAAACCGATTAAAAAAAGTATCAAACCACCATATTTAGTATTTTTTGTGATGCTAGAAAAAATAGCAGACCCTGCAAATTTAACGCTTGAAAGAAGCAGCAAGCGGCAAGCCTGCAACCTTTGCTTACCCAACAAATTTAACACTTAAGACAAAACTTCTGAATCATAATGGAATAATCAAAATAGTAGATCAACCAAAAGAACTGTCAATTTAGATGAAAAGAACAGGGCCTCTCTTTTGGAGGGGCCTCAATTTTTTGAAAAAAAAAATTTTTTACCCAAAAAACTGAAATCACGTACACCTTACTCAAAGGCAACACATTACTTTGCACCAAAAAAACAGTCAACAGTACTTTCTCTCTCCTTACTTTTTTCCTATAGCTCTGCACTTTCCATCTCTCTCTCCTCACTTTTTTCCTAAAACTCTTCATTTTCCATCTCTCTCCTTAGAGCATGGCCAATGGATGATCCCAAATTTGGGATCATCAATTACTTTATTAATTTCTCACTCTTTCACCTCATTTATGATCCACAATTGATTTTAATGATCTCTTCACCCCCAATGGATGATCTATAATTTTAGATCTTCACCTTCTCTTTCATACTTTTTACCATACCCCACCATATATTCTCTCTCCTCAATCTCCTTTCCATCCCATCTTTTTTATTTATTATGGATTATTTAAGAATCAATTAATGATTATTGAATGTAAATAATTTTTATGTTTGTGATTAAAAACTATCAGTAAAAAATAATTTCGTTAATATTGTACATAATTAGATACGGTAATTAACTTAATACTATCGATTCAAATATTATCCTTTTTATTATCCTTTTATTATCCTTTTTATTGTACATATGATTATTGAAGTCTGTTTTATTATCCTTTTTGTAGATTGCAAATGCAGTTTTCATGACGTCGTCATCGGACTCACCACTTTTTCGACGAGCCTCTGCATGAGCATATGCACCAACAAATTTGGATACTTTTGCATGTATTCTTTTCCATTGACTTTGTAATTGACCCAACTCTCTGTCAAATGGTAAGATATCAGACTCCTTGAAACTTTCAACTCCTTCTTCCCAGCATCGATCTCTATAACACTTAACTTCCTTAAACATTTCAGTAATTTTTGTCCAGAAGATAATTGTTGTTTGTTTAGTATTACTACCTTTATTTTGGCTTACCGTTAGCCAAGCCTTCACGAGAACCTCTTCTTCAGATGGCCTCCAGAATTTCATCGACCCTTTATCTTCTTCTTCATTGTTGTCATCATCACGCTCAACCGATGCAGCTCGAGACCGATATGAACTACTGAAGTTCGGAAATGACCCTTCACTTTGTGACTGCTGGAAATGTTGAGACATAGGAAATGATGCTTCATCTTGAGAATAACTATAATTCTCATTCGAATTGTACAGATTTTCTTGTGAATGTGGAGCAAATTGGGAGTAAGAAGGTGTATTTGAGAAACTCATATTATGTTGGGGGAGTTGTTGGTTAAGTTGAGTAGGATACATCATATTTTGTGAGTTGTATCCCATATGAAAATTTGGTTCAGTTTGAGAATTGAGATCAATTTGGGAACTAGACGATTGAAAACTTGGATTAGTGTAAGGTTGTTGAGGTCTTTTGGATTTTGGAGGGTTTTTTTTCTACCGATTTTGGGATCCATAACTAATTTTTATTAGGAGATAATTTATTTTTGTGGGGTAGATAAATGAAGAAAGGAAACAAATATGACTTTCAATAACAAAATAAGCTCAAAAATAAGATGTGTAAAGATAGTTCAATATTAGTCTCTAAAAAAAAATATAGTTGTTGGTTTTTAAAAAAAAAAAAAAAAAATTTAAAACTGACAATATGTCCGTTGCAAAAATTTACAACGTTAACAATTACAATAATCCTAGCCGTTAGATTGGAGAAATGAGGGGTGTTGGATATCTTCCATGCAGCAGCAGTGGGGCCCACTCCATTTTTTTTCTTCCTGTCCCCTTGCGCCATGTGGCGATGAACTCATGTTTGCCAAATTTGTGTGAGATCGTTCCAACGATCTGACCATGGTTCTCTTTCCTCCTTTTTTTTTTCTCTCTCCTATTTCTTTATTCCTTTTTAATACCTCTCTCCTCATGATCCAAATTTGAGATCAACCATTGGCTCTCCTCTTACCTCTTTCTCTCTCTCTCCTTACCTCTTACAAACTATGAACTACTTCTATCAAGCTAATGAAAAATCACATCATCAATCTTCATGAAATATTATTGTTTGAATTGGTGTTGGAAAAATAATTAATGGAGTGCAAGAGAGGATGCATTCTTCTCGAAGAATACCAATTTTTGACGACCATAACGAAAATGAATAAATCTGGGTTTAATGGACTTCAATCTGGTTTCGAATCTCTTGGTGTTCCTCAGTGTAAGCTCTTCAATCTGAGTATTAAATTTCATCTTTTTATAAAAGGAATGAAGTTGGATTAGGAATTTTTAGTGAATTCTTCTCTGAATTTTGTCTAATTGAATCTGGGCATCTGTTATTTTGGGCATGTTTTATCTTGGTTTTATGATCTGTGTGTTTTGACAATGTAAACTCAATAAAAATGGGATGTGTTTATTGTTGCATGTAGAGAAATTTGAAAATCCGTTAAATAGATTTTATAGTTGTTATTCTGCATTTTTTTTTTAAACTAGTGTGCCTTTGGATTTAGTTGATTTTATAGGGAAATTTAGGTACCTGTAAGATAGATTTTAGAGGGGGCCTATTTTTCAACACAGCACAGGGCCTCCATATTGCTTGGGTCGGGGCTGCTTTCACGTCTTCAAAACACCACTTGAACCACTTATATCTAGTTTCCATCACTAAAACTTATAATATAATATTGTATACATTTAAAATTTGTACATTTAGACGGCTACAACACCTTAGATAATAACATTTGATTATATATATATATGTATATTGATGTGTAGTGCTGTCAGTTTGGTTGAAAACCGATGGTTAAACTGCAAACTGATGACCAACTGAACTGAATAAACTGAACTGAATTGATCCATAACTGAAAAGTTAAAAACCGATAAGTCAATCAGATTAAAGTAAACTGCAATTAACTGAACCGAAATTCAACCGAAAATAAACTAAACTGAAATTAACTGCACGGAAAACCGATTTAAACTGAACTGAACTGAACTGAAAATGAACTGAATTTAACTGAAAACTATTTTAAACTGTTTTTAACTGAACTGAATCAAGCTGAATAAAACTGTTTTTAACTGAACTGAATCAAACTGTTTTTAACTAAACTGTATAAAACTGAATAAAACTGTTTTAAACTGAACCGAATCAAACTGAATTAAACTATATTAAACTGTACAGAATAAAACTGTCTCAAATTGAACTGTTTCAAAATGTAACAACTAATTTTGTAATTTTTTCAATCTACCTAAATTATTGACGTACAATGACATGACACCTTAATAAATAATAACTACACAAAGATAAAAACACATGATTTCAATTTTCAACTACTGTCTATATTTAAAAAGTTGAATTCTCAATAGTCAAAATTCAATAAACAAGACCTTGTGTATTTTATTAAAGAAAAACACTTGCATAGTTATATGGAGTTTATTTTTTTATTTTTTTTGACAATGTTATATGGAGTTTATGATTATTCATAAATTCATCTAACTAATTTTAATAAATCAAAAACAACATTTGTCGCAAGACAATCACAAGAAATGTTATGATTCTTCAAAGATAATTCAAGGAATTCATCCTTGTTAAATGTTAATATTTCTGCCATAACACGCCCCACTTTGATTGTTAGTTATTTTGTTCTTAGTTACTTCTACTCGGTGTTGCTTTTACTATTTTGATTATTTGCAAACGCAATTTAATGATTTAGGAATGTTTAAAGAACTATAATAATAAACATTATTGAACCAAAGAAAAAAATTAGTACTCAAATATCATGGATCAAATGTAAGATACCAAATACAAAGTTTACTTTATATCACAATGTAATTTACAAATTATAACTGAGCAACAAATATAAGACCAAAGAAACCTACTAAATGATTAATCTCAAAATTAAGCCACAAATTTAGAACAAAAATCAAATACATAATCTCCGTCTTTTATAATGAGAAAAGTGAATTCCTGATATCTACTTACATAAGTGGATTTCACTATTATGCAAAAATAAACTAACTAGAACAAAAATCATATACATAATTTCCGTCTTTTATAATGTTGGCCTCCAAATCTAGGAATTCCACTCGATGGGTCCCAAAATACTTCATGTTATAACGAGAGATTAGCCCGCTGCTTCTCTACTTTCCTGACCATTCAAAAGAAATAATACATGAAATTGCTATTTCCATTTTACTAACCAGAGTTGTAATATAATCCTCAACAAGCATAAACAAAATTGAAATTTCCAGAAAGTTTCCACAAATCTATAATAACGAAACTACTAACAGCGTACATTAAAGCACATACAAGGATTAATCTCAAAATTAGGCCACAAACTCCAAAATGAGAGGCTCAATTTCAAAAACCACACACAACTCTAAAATCATCAGCCACACAACAACAAATTCAGTCAATTAAGACATTAAAATTATTTTAAATTAAGAGTCAAGACTCAAGACCAAAACAAACTACAAATTAAGCGTCAAAATAGTAGATCCAACATTTCCAATAACTTCAAAATCCTTATTCAATGAAACTAAATTTTAAAAAAAGTTTTAGTTTATATCTATTTGCTGCAAAATGTCCATCATCTAGCACTATAATTATTTAGAATGCCTTTTCCATTCACTAATTTAGTAGATTCTTCATTATATTTCATCTTCTGCAGTAAACAGCGGTTGCTCAAGTGAGGGTCATCAACATCAAAATCTGTTGTACAATTGGAGTAATTTCGAAAGCCAAGATTAAAATGTAGGAATTATAAACAGAACTGCGAACAAGATTACTAGCTCCACGAACAAGATTAATCTCCCAAGTCTCTAAACAAATTACAACTTCAATCTTTGAACTAAAAATCACAAAAAACGCATGCAATGGAACTACAAATAACAAATCTAATGATTCAAGTTAAAAAAAAGACATTGATAATTACACCAGATCTAAAAAATTTGAAACCCTAAACTAAATTGTCATAGCATAAACTTGAAATCAAATTCAAGATTGATAAAATGCAGGGTAAAATTGAGGGTATGTAGAGAGATAAATTCAAAGATCTACACGATAAACTCACGAAGATGTCGTCGCCTCTCCTCCTCTTCAGTTCAACCCAAAATCTAAAAATCCCCAAATAAAACTACCACAATCACACTAAACAAAAACGTAAAAGAATGTATGTTTGGGATTTCTGAGGAGGGAGATGAGCTTAGGGAGGCGTGTGAGAGAGAGAATTGTTAGGGTTTCTAAAATGAATTCTGAGAGGTGAATTAGGGTTTTCCATTGTGCTGGCCTGCTGGGAGCAGAGAGATTTTCAGAATGAGGGAAATTGGTGGGATGGAAGAGGATGGAGGGTAGTCGTTGGATGTGATTGCAAGGTTGCAATCAGACGGAGGGTGTTGTTGATCCGTGTATGCTCTTATAGCTTATTCTAGGTCGTGGATCCTTTCCATCCAATGGTCGAATTGGGAATTAGGAGACCATTGTGGATTGTACTTTAGATAACAACTTCGTTGTTATTATTATTATTATTATTATTATTATTATTATTATTATTTTCGTAGTTACACACAGACTTATATATTTATCATGATACTTATTACAATCGAGTCATTCATATAAACCTATAGTTGATCGTATAATTGTAGCAATCAATATATAGTACTCATTGTAATTATATATTAGAGCAAATTAAGAGTCCTTCATAATCAATAAAGTAATTTAACTACTATCTCAACACCACTATAGCACTAAAATGGTATCGTCTTTAACTAATAATCAATAGATAATCCTTATTTTCCTTGACCTAAATTTAATGTTAGACCTTATTAGTCCTTTTTCTTAGTTTTAGCATAATTAGGCTCTATTCTGTTCGACTTATTTTAACTTATTTAAAAAAAAAGTAAGTTTAGATAAGATAAGTTCAAATAAGATGATATATGTTCAGATAAGATAAGATAATATAATATATGATAAAGTTCAGATAAGAGAATTTAAGTTCAAATAAAATAAAATAAGTTCATATAAGATCATATAAGTCTAATAATACAAACATCATTAAGTTTAATAAGTTCATATAAGATAAGATAAGTTTAGATAAGATAATATAAGTTCAGATAATATAAGATAAGTTTAGATAAAAAAAAAGATAAGTTGGATAATATAAAATTAGTTCAAATAAGATAAGTTCATATAAGTCAAAACAAGTTGAATAGATCTTTAGTTGTTATTAGGGATGGAAATAGATCGGGTTCGGGGCGGGTGGAGCTTCACCGGCCCGCATCCACCCGCTTCACCCGCATCCATCCATAACCCACATAAGCCTTCACCCACATCCATCCATCCGTTATCCACCGGGTGAACGGGTGAGTCGGGCGGTTAGCGGGTGAAGAGATATATAATAATTTTTACAAAAAAAATTATGCCATAAGATACATTTTATTAAAATTTTCAACTAAAAAATTTAATAAAGTAAGTAAATAAACATGTGTAATTGATAATATGGATGATGGGTGGGTGTTAAGCGGGTGATGGGTCGGGTGACAGATGAAAAAAATCTCACCCGCATCTGACTCGTATCCATCACCAGCCACCCGCTTTTAATTTCATCCGTTTATTTCGGGTTTCCACCCGCTTAATAAAACTGGGTTAAGCGGATGATGGATGATCCATCATCCATTTCCATCCCTAGTTGTTATACAATGTTACTCAATAGTCGTCAATACAATGTTACCGTCAACATCAATACATCATTAATAATTATAAGTCAATATATACATTTGAAAATGTAGGATAATTATGTTACTTAATAACATTACAAGTTATCGTACATATCAATGTAAATTTCAATACGGCTAACATAATTGTAATCAACATGCAAATAAGCAATGATTAGACATTTTATAAGCAATAACTAATAAATATCATTGCTTTTGCAAAGTAATTCATCACTAACACTTTTCAACTACTTAAATGAGTTTAACATTAACATGGATAATATAGGTGGAAACTAAAGTTCTTAAGAGTTGGCTTATATAATTGAGATTATACAATGGAGTATTATCTAAAATTTACTAATATAAATACATTGATCTAAGCACTAATTTTGATTAGCCTAATGATTACTCACTTACATTAACTTTGATCACAGTATACTCGTATAATTTTGTGTTTATCGACCTTAATCGTCATCGACACCAGTTCATAATTATCAGTCATGATCACCTTTAATCTTTGATCACAATCAATCCTCAATTCATCATTCATAGTTACAAGTCAATATACACATTGGAAAACTATAGAATAATTATGTTACATAGTAACATTACAAGTTATCATACACAATTACATTTAGTATCGGTAACGTTATTATTATCAATATATAAATGACCAATGATTAGATATTCTATTATGAAGATTTTGAAATTGAATTTTTCAATATCAGCCAAATGTTGAACCTCTAATAAAATAATTTTTCAGAAAATATAGCAACTTCAAAATGCGCTTTTGTAGACAAATATAGATATGTCTCTTGATGGTATCGTTGTTTTCGACAAGTTTAACCGATATGACAAAAGTCCAACCGAGTTGAATTCCCTGCAAATGAATAATGGCTTGTCCCGAAGCGCGACCCGAAGGGAAAAGGTGTACATGGCATAACCGATATCAAGTTTTACCCGAGTCGATGCGGGTTTCCTTAAGAAACTGAAATTAACTGAACCCTAACTGAAAATAACTGTTTAACTGATAGTAATAGGAAAATAGTGAACTGTTTAAACTGAAACTGTATGGGTCAAACCAAAAGATAAATGTAAACTGTACTGAACTAAACTGAAAATTGAATTAACTGTATGGATTGAAACTGAAACCGAAAAAATTTAAACTGAATCAATTAAGTTGGAAAAAACGAATTGAGTTAACTGAACTGAAGTCAACTGAACTGTTTGGTTTGAACCAGAACTGAACTGGTTAACTGAATTGACACCACTATTGATGTGTCATATTTATATACAGTTTTAGTTGTATCTAGGTTCCATTTAGATCATTTAGATTCATATTTAAGTTCATATTACATTATATTCTTAACCTATGCTATTCTACTCATATTTGGTTTTTTTTTATGTTTTTGATGAATTTCATGTATTGAGCACATATTTGGGGTATGATTAAGCAAGCTTAAGCACCTGTAAGAAGCTACATTACACAAGCATAGTTACGAATATCTTATAGTACGGGTTTGAACGAAAACAAAGCGGAAAATTATTAGGGGAAATGTGGAAAAGAAGCCATGTCTACTCTTTTGACCATAACTTTTTATATGTTTTTGAGAATTGAATAATTTCAGAGTATTTAGAACTAGACTCAAAGAGCTTTTCAAATATAGGCAGCACGCCTCGAGGAGAATTCTGATCAAGGAGTTATAACTTTCGGAAGTTCGACATGTTAATGCTGGAATCTTCTATGCATACGCGCGGATCACTAAATCCGCCTATTAAATGATTATTTGATTTTGCTTACCTTGCAACTTACTTTCTTAGTCATATTAGGTTACCTAGTCTTATTTATATCAGTAATCACTTTTTATGAAGAACTATATCATTACTTTAAAGTTTTACTTTAATAATTCTTCTCCTTTTCTACTAGCTTTTTATTCGGGAAAAATTGACAATGGGGTCCTAATTAACTATGAGTCATTGTCTTTTATAGGTCCCAACTATTGATTACTCTTTATACGACCTAAGTATGAGGTCCCAACTATGTTCAACTGGGTTCGGGTACAACTTGGGTCGGTCCAGATCGGTTTGGGTTTCAATTATGATGCGTCCAACTAGGTCGGGTAGAGTCTGGGTCGGAATGGGTCGAACTTTCGACCTTCCACTTTCAGTTCGGAATAGACTGGGACTGGATCCGATGCGAGTTCACCCATGAGTCGGCCCAGTTATGACACCTCCACAGACTACAACCATTAAAACTTTTAAATAATGATAGAGTATTGAGACCTTGCTTACTTGTAACCTTGTTAACTAACACGTCATAGATCAAAAGTTAGAATACCGAATTAACTCAAATTTCCAAGAACTCTCTAATAAATGTAAAATTAACATGCCAGCTTACTCAAAAATCCAAAAAGAATCTTATGTGCAAACCTCAAACCTTCTTATGAAAAATGGAAATTTAAATAAATACTACTCAAAACAACATGGGTGAACACCTCAAATGGAAGTATTAAAAGCCAAATAAATCTTGTATTAACACCTCAAAACAACATGTAAATCTCAAAATTATTAACACCCGACCTCGAGTATTATATCTCTATTATACCTCTATTATATCTGGTAACATTGGTGGGATACGAAAATAGAAAAATAAAAATGTAACTACCTAATTATTTAAAAAATATAAAGATAGCAAAGGCATAAAAAAAGAAAACAGTGCAACACGGTCAATTACTTCCCTCTCAACTAAATTTTTGAAAAAATTTAAAAATCTCTTATTTAGTGGGATAAATTGATTACAAAATTAAAAATTTCTTATTTATTAGATGTAATTAGCAAATAAATTAAGTATTTAATATTTACACACGCATCGCTTTATATAAGACTTAGTAGTATATAACAAAGCACAAATACCGCAAAAAATAAATGACACGGGTAGCCGTCAGAATCAATATCGTCGTGGGGCATAGAAAAGCTAAGACCACAATGGCTAATATGGCTGAGAGAGACTCCTGCTATACCTAGTCATGCCATTTTGAGATGATAAACAAAAGATGAACTAGATATGTCAGATTATTCTTGCTATTATTCATATAGCAAAAGTTATAATACTCAATTGTATTATTAATTTTTTAGATAATTTATTGAAAATATAACTCTATGTTCTCTTAATAATTTCAAAACTTCTATTCTTACCATTATTCATATAGTACTACTTATTATATTAAATTTTATTATACTCTACTTATAACTTTTCTATTGTTATATGACTCATCGCACATGTTAAAAAAATAGTCATTTCTCATCTTCATATGAAAGTTTATATTTTTATAGGTTGTAACACTTTACAATGATCTAAAAATCATAATATTCGAATTTTGTATTCAAAAGTTATACTCTCCAATTTATTGTGTAATCTTTTAGGTTGTTTAGTCAAAATCAAACTCTCTTTTTTATTCAAAACTATTAAATATGTATTTTCTTAATCCCTATATAACTATATTTTTAAAACATATATTTTTTTTAAAAATAATGACATGCCATAATTATGTGATAACTAATGTCAACATAATTATGATAAATACCCTTTTAGAAAGAACTGTAATAAATAATGTGTAACAACAAAAATGAATTTTTTTGCAATATTAAATTATCGATATGAAGTATGTAGATTAGATTAGGTAACAACAAAAATGTATTTTTTTTGCAATATTAAATTATCAATATGAAGTATGTAGATTAGATAAGGAAACTGGTTTCCCGAACCCGAATGGCTTTAGGGAAGTTTTGGTTTTTTGTATATATATTTAACATACGCTTAATGAGAAATATGAGATGAGATTTGGTTTTGACACAATTTTTGGTTTCTTCATTGTATTTCTTTGCTAAGTGTTTCGGTATTGAAACGGTGGCGGACACTGAGTTGTCCGTCAGTACTTGAGTGGGCGTCCGGGACTGGAAGTCTGCGGGAAAGACAAACGTAAACTACCCTCGGGGGGATGCGAGGAAACTTCCTCCGACGCTCAAGTCAGTATGTGTCCGATAAGGATTTTAGAGAGAGAGAGAGAGAGAGAGAAAGTAGTGTGAGAGAATGTACCTGTAGAATAGTACCATTTGGCTAGTTATAGTAGTACTATTCATCTGACAAGGTGCGTAATCCTTTGACACGTGTATGACTGTGATGAGTCTGACTCGAGGAAAGATTCCTTAATTTGCTCTTTATCGTGGCCGAGATAACCATCTCGGCCTTAATGTTAGGGATAACTCGGATTCTCTCGGTGACGTCGCGTCTTAGGCTATTAATGTCGGCCCCAAATGATGGGTCCGAGAATGAACTTGGGAGTACCCATACAACTAGCCCCCTCAGCATCGATGGGGGTCGCGACCGGCATTGATGTTATAATGAGGAAGCGAAGGAACTTGCACCTGTTGGAGAGCTTTTCCGTGCTGCAACGTGTTGGTCTAGGGCGAAATGTGCATTTCGAAAAAGTATAATCATTACTTTTTCCTAGAATCCCGCCCATTTCTCTTTTTATTTTATTTAGGGTTGGTTTGGGGATCGACACTTGGCATGCATCCAGCAGGGTAGTTGATGAATCTTCTAATCCTGGCCGCTGAACTCCGCCTTTATAAAGCCATTGTTTTTATTTTCCCATTTTTTATTCACTCTTCATCTTCAACCTTAAACTCTCTGGTTTGCACAGTTTTCTCCGAAATTTCAACCCTTTTATACTGCCCAAAATCTTAGCTTTTTACAACCAAATTACTCAAAAAGTATTTTGTGTTGTTGTTCGTTCGATTTGTTCGAAGAATTTTGACATTTCTCGCTCTTTTTTCATCTGGGTTTAGCCAAGGATTTTCCTCAAAGATTTCACTTTTCCGGTGTATTTTTGGTTTCTCCGGCGCCACTTGCTTCTGAAACTCCTTCTCCGTGCTTTTTTAGAAACTTTGCTGTGCTTTTTCGAGGGTTTGCTTGATTTTCCGACCAACTTTTCCGGCGATCCTTCTTCTCAGGTATCTCCTCCGTTCTCCTTTTAGCTTTATGTTTCGTTTTTTGCTTAAAATTATGTCGGACCACTCGGATAGTCAGAAGACCCTGAGTGAGAACTTTATGTCTGAAAGTGACCCATCCTCTCCCTCCTCCCTTGCCGGTGGAGACAGTTCATCCACTTCTAGTCCCAGGGAGGAAAGAACTCGTCTGATAGCTGATCGGCCTTTAACTGTTGACAAAGATAAAGAACTTAGGTCTAAGTTTCTTAACGACCATTCCACGCCCGAACAAGAAAACTTAACTTCCCAATATTTGTCCGCGAGGATGAGTGGCGACAAACAAACTTTGCGAGAGCTGAGACACCAAATTCTAGCTCGTCGGACACTTAGGAACCCTCCACCTGACTCTGTTCCCGGACTCGATGTCCAGCCGCTAAGGGAACATGCTTGGCTGGATAATTCAGAGGATGCGGGGGTCGAGGTGGCGGAAGATTTTTACGACCGTCTTGCCCGTGATGTCGGCACTTCCCATCCTCCTGTTATTGATTTAGGTTCCGACAACGACTCTCTTGCTTCTATGGACGATTCACAAGACTTGGTTTATTCTCGCCGTGAGCGCGAAGCTGGAGCTACTACCTCTGGACGAGTACAGAGTTCCCGTCCTGCTACTGAGATAGCCATGGGTGAGAGCTCCAGGGCAGTTCCTGACTCTCGACCAGAGCCTGTTCCGGACCGGGATGACATTGAACATTCTGAGATTTGGTTGCCGCCTGATTATAGTAGCGGTCCGCAAACAGTGGCCATTTGTAAAGTATGGCGGCAGCACGCCATTAATCATGAATATTGCCGGGTCGCAGAAGAACTTTATGCTTTCCCTGCCGAGTATAAACTGGTCGTTCCGGATAAGGGGGCCAAAGTGACTGACTGCCCGGCAGGACATATTGCTATTTACGCCCATCATCTGGAGTTTGGGCTGCGTTTTCCTTTGGATCTCACTTTTGTGAAAATTCTCAAGGCTTTTAACGTCTGCTTGGCCCAACTGACTCCCTTGGCCATCCGAAACTTGATTGCGTACATCTGGGTGTGCCGCTTTAAAGATTTTCCCGAAACATTAAACCTTTTCCGCCAGCTCCACTGGCTGAAGAGGAATGGATCCACCGAAAAAGGTTGGTGGTCTTTGACATCGGCCAAGAATAAAATCACTGTTTACCCGAAGTTGTTCGGGTTAAAGGGTTGGCAGCCGGCTTTTTACTGGGTAAAGGTTCCAGACAACTTCCCTCTTCGTCGCCATTTTACCAAATCGGTCACCCGTATGGAAGACGTATCTTCTTACGGCCTATCAGTGGCCGAGCAGGCGGCCTTTGACTACTTTGAGTCCGAGCTTGGGACCGTTGTTGTTGATGGCGAAAAGGTCGAGGAGAGAATTCCCTGTACTTGGCTCCCCCATGCCAAGTACATTCTGGGAAATGAGCCCTTGTCGGCCTTATTTCTCTGCTATACTCACCCAGAAGGTGTGTACTTTGACTTGTGGTCCGACATAGGACTTGTTACATTATTTTTCATAGTTTATCATGATATTAATTATTGTCGGCTTTATTTTCGCAGGTCCTAATAGTTTAGACCTTGAAGAGTTGGGGCTTGACGAGAACTTGAAACCAATGTCAAAAGCTCCTGAAGAGCCCGTTTTTTATTACGACACCGTTTATGGCCTTACTGGTGGCCTACGCGGTTCAGATCGCGGACGTGGTGGCCGCAATGCTAGTCGGGTCAGCGTCCGACGCGCTGGTCACGCTCCCAGTCGCGCGCCGGGCCGTAATGCTGGGCGCGGAGAGCAGGGTTCTTCCTCTCCCGTAGTTCGCGTCCCGGTCCGCCGAGGTGGTGGGGAAGTTGGTCAAAGGTGACGTCGGAAGATCTCTAATGTGCAGGAGAGTCCTAGCAGGAGGCCAGCCCTGGGCGTTAATGCTGCATCTGAGGCTCAGAATATGGGATCCGCCATAAATATCCCGGATGAGAGTCCGGTTCGAGAGTCAGCACCCATCAGCAACCGTATCTCTCCTCTTAATGCTGCAATCGACAGCATTGGGACGGCACTGGGATCTGGCTCTTCCATGCGCCAAAAAATTTATGATGTCCTGAGTGCTCCGAACTTTTTATCGAATCTAGGTTCGGGAATATTTTCCCGGATTCATGAGTGAATTGAGCACAAGGAGATAATCCTTAGTACCGTTGTGAAGGCTGCTTTTACTCGTCCTCCTTCTGTTCCCGGGAAGATTTATCAGCCCAACTGGGACATGAGGGAGGATGAATCTTTATACGCTGATATTCTAGCTAATGGCGGTACTCTTGGATATCGTCTTCTGAAGGGCCTCCAGTTGCCGATTGATTGCCCAGCCGACAAGCTGGTGGCTCCAGCGGCCCAACTTGCTCATGATCTTGCTGTGGTAAGGGTCTTCTCGTTCTCCTTGTTTTTTTTTAATCTCGTCTTTCTGATGTTGACTAATAATTTCGCTATCGAGCTCATTGAACAATTCGTCCACTACCAATCTCTGTCTGATAAGCAGAAACAATCCTTGGATGAGCTTCAGGCCCAGCTTGATGCTGCCCGAGTTCATTCTGAAACTATACAACAGGAGCTTCATGCCGAGAAGGCGTCAAGGGCAGTGGTTGATGTGGAGTTGACGGATTTGCGAGTCAAGGCCGGCAAGGTTGAGCAGGCTGAGAAGAGATCAGCAGAGCTTGAAGCTGCCCTGGAGTCCGCTAAGAACGAGATGGCCACCGCTATTTCCAAGGCCAAGGATGATGCCAGCCTTCAAGCTGTTACAGATTTCAAAAAGTCTGAAGAATTTGCTGGCTTGCTAGGGGAGAGATATGATGGCGGCTGGGCGGCTCTAAAAGGTGTGTTTGCCATTCTCACCCCACCTTCAACTGGGAGGAGATGGAAACTGCCTTTGGAGAAGGTGTTCATACACGCCCTCTTGAGGGTGAGCCCTTCATTTGCGAGGAGCATGTGATTGCCAATGTTCTCCCAGTCACCCAGGACGAAGAGACGCCTCTCCCTTGATGTTTTTGGCGGTCATCTCCAGGCTTTTCAGTTGATTCTAATAGCTGTTAAATTTCTGTTTTCCCACTATTTTATAAACTTCGAATTCGGCCCAATATGGCATGTACTTTGAATATGCTCACCATTACAATTACTGTTATAAATTTTTGATGCCTTTTTGATGGCTGCCCACATTTTCGCTTGTAGTTGGCCGCCATGCCAGTAATTAGTAATGAAGCTTCATTTTTACATAAGTTCGTTTCTCATTCTGCTTTTGTTTGCGATTTGGACAATTTATTGGTGACATGTCTGATCGCAAATACTGATGTCCGTTATCGTAAAACAAACCGAGAATACCATGGACAAAAATTATTATTATTATTTTATATATTTATATATTTATTTATTTTTTTTATTGTAATGTGACCGTTAATGCACTTAGAGCCTGTCATATGGATATTGTCTTGTGCTAGGTCTATCATATGACCGTTAATGCACTTAGAGCCTGTCATATGGCTATTGTCTTGTGCTAGGTCTGTCATATGAACGTTAATGCACTTAGAGCCTGTCATATGGCTATTGTTTTGTGCTAGGTCTGTCATATGACCGTTAATGCACTTTGAGCCTGTCATATGGCTATTGTCTTGTGCTAGGTCTGTCATATGACCGTTAATGCACTAAGAGCATGTCATATGGCTATTGTCTTGTGCTAGGTCTGTCATATGACCGTTAATGCACTTTGAGCCTGTCATATGAATGCTGTTTTGTTCACACCTATTATACGGCCGTTATTATTTTTTGATCTGTTATATGGTTCGCTAATACACGAAAACAGTATTATGATTAAAGTGCTGATGGAGGTTTGTATTATTTATGTAATAAAATGGTGGCTCTCGGCCTATTACATCCTATGCCTCAAACATAGTACTTCTTGAGGACGCTAGCATTCCAACAATTTCTGAGTTCCTTGTCATCCATGCTTTTTAGAATGAAAGAACCGGGAGCAATTTTCTTGGCTATGATGTAAGGACCCTCCCAATTAGCGGTCAACTTCCCTTCAGAATGCGCCTTGCCGGTGGCTGATACGCTCAAGTTATACGATGTTTTTGTGGTATTTTAGATGCACTTTGCTAAGGGTTTGATTGTAATTGTTAACATTCGTGTTTCATTTAGTCCTTAGCGGAAGTTCGGAGTTTTGTGAGTTAAAATGGTGTTAACGTCTTATGTTCCGAGCTTTTATGGTAAAATGGGTTTGAGCGATATACTTAGAAGTGTTCGAGAGGCTCAACAACATTGTACCATTGCATCTCACCAACAACAACCAAGTTCGACCACAAGCCTAAGCAAACTCAGCAGCACCGCAAGCTCGGCAGCAGCTCATCACCCAGTAGCCTCGCCCAGCTCTCGCGTGCGCGTTCGAAGCATCGTCGCCCAGCTCTCGCGCATGCTCGCCCAACACCTGCCCAGCACAGTGCTCGCGACCCGCGAGCATCATCGCACCTCGCGACCCCCTGCCCTCGCGACTCGCGACCCTCTATGCCCAACCATTTTGTGCGGGAAGGCAGCGAGCTCTTCGCGACTCGCGATCAGTATGGCGACTCGCGACGGTTAAGGCGGTTTGGGGCCACGTTTTGTGCGGGGTTTAAAAGCTTCCTAAAACCTAATTTTTGAGGAGGAAGGAAAGATGGAGTAGAGCTGAAAATGGAAGAGGGAGTCTCCAACACTCCTCTCTTAATTCTCCTTCCTCACTTTTGTTATTTTTCTTAGTTTTCTTAGTTTTCTTAGAGATTTCTATGTTGGATTTGGTTTATGCTATCGGATTGTAGCTTGAACTGTTCTTGAAGAAATTAACATGAAGCTTCAACCGTTATTGTGAGATCTTTCCTCTATTTCTATTTTCCTTGATTATGGTTCAATTTCTATGCTTGTGATCTATGATTATTGCATAATTATGCTAGGAACGTTACTAGTTTGATTGTGTAATTAATCTAATGCTAGATTTAAGAATAGAATCGGATTGTTTTATTCTTTTATCAATTGGTAGCAAACTAGGGAGTAACTTAGATGCAGATCTTCTTGGTTATTTCTTAGGGAAATTGAATCAACTGTTGAATGTTTATCGCGTGTATGACATTAGCAGGTCTATTGGTTCTCTGTGTTTATTGCTGCTATTGGATTGAACTTAGACGCAGATCGGACTAGGTTATCCTTTAGTTAGGGTTTTATAGTCACGCTGATCGTGCTATTCAACTAAGAATAAGGAGAATGCGAGATTAATTCTCAACAATAGATAATTATGGAAATAATTAGAGTGGATGTTCAATGATCGATAATGAATTGAAGTGGATGTTAATCGGATTCAAGATCTTTCCATATTGATTTCTCATTTTATTTATATGCTAGTTAGTTTTAGTTGTTTATAATCTACTTGAAACCCCCCTTTGTTATTAGGTTTCTCGGCCCTTAGCTTAATCTAGGTTTTGAATCACGCTGAGTATTAAACTCGTCCCTGTTTCCCTGTGGATACGACCCCTACTTCCACTATACTAGCTTAGTGTAGAAGAGAGTAGGAGAAATTTTATCTTTGGCCGGGTGCGGTGTACACAACGACACATCCGTCGCCCCACCAAATTTTGGCGCCGTTACCGGGGAAACGGTGTTACTTGTTTGTATTTAGCGTGATTTTTGGATGGTATTGCTTGTGCTCTTTGTTTTTGGTTGGCCACTCTCTTGAGAATGGTTGATTGAAGCTTTTGACGGTTTATGGTAAGATTTACTCTATATCTTGGTTATTGTCTAGCTTTAAACATTTATAGTAATGGTCATGACTTGGATTAGCTAGGAGTACTACTAGTTGATGTTTGTTGTTGACTTAATGCTAGGTTTTGGATATAATCTGATGTTATATGCTCAACCATGATGTAGTAAGCTAGGTACTAACGATGCATTGCAAGAGTTCTTGTCAATCAGTTTTGCAGGTACTTGAAGTGGAGATTGACATGGAACCACCATTGTCACATATGGAGCACAATCCCAATGATTGAGCCTAAGGTACTAAGTCGAGCTAACGACTTTAAACAACAGCGCTTCTCGGGAGGCAACCCGAGACCCTTTTTATTTTCTTTCTTTTCCTTTATTTTTCATCAAATTTCCACCACCACAACAAATTTTCTTTCACCCACCGCCCACACACTCAAAAGAACCACAACAAATCTTAATCCACTTTAAGCCCAAGTCCACAAAAGAAAACCCGTTGGGAGGAGTTCAATAGCTAGGAGTTGGTGAAATTGGAACGGTGAGATTGTTGTGTCTTTTCGATCTCTTGAGCTAGGTGCCAATCTCAAAAATTTAAAACTTTTGAATTTGCCATTTGTTTGAGTGATTCGAGGGAGAGGGTTGTGAGTTGATTTCGGAGATTTGAGATGGTGTTGTTAAGAAATTTGAGTTTGACGGATTGTTTGGTCACGAGTCTTGAGCATTCGATCTTCGATTTGCTCGATTTTCTATTCCCCCCCCATTTTCAGTTTCCTTTTTCTTCTCATTGTCATCACATTGAGGACAATGTGTAGTTTAAGTAGGGGGGAGGGTATTCTCATTCTCATGTATCTATGTTGTATTTATTACTTTCAATTTGAAAATGAAAAAAAAAATGAAAAAAATAGAAAAATAAAAAAAAATGATGATGAAATGAAACCCGCTGAGTTGAAAACCCACAAGGGTGGGCGACTCAGGCAAAAATGGGGGCCCGGATAGGTTGAAAACCCGAAAGGGCAACCTATGCAAAAAAGTGGCTTATATTGAGCGGGTAAGATGGTGAGATGCAACCAAAAAGAAATGTGTGAAGCTAGGATGAAAACCCGAAAGGGCTCCTAGGCAAAATGAGAGATTAAGAGAGAATTATATACTTTGAAAACTCATTTGCCGAAGATGGTGTCATAAGGTGGAAAGCGTTTTCGGGTAAGGTTGGTGAATCCATCCTTGATTTTGTGAAGTTTTGTTTTGGCTTTCACATTCTTTTGGTTGATTGTTTGTTTTTGGGAGTAAGCATGGAATTTATACCTTTTTGTCTTTGTTCAATGGCTTGCTATTCTAAATTAGTTGTAGTAGTAGTAGTTTTAGATCATCTTTTGGAGGTTTGGGAGAGCTGATAGTTTAGTGTGTCGTGAGCTGGCATTTTGATTCTTGTTAGTGTTGGTGGTTAAACTTGTTGGTGTTGCTGGTTATTATTGTTGTCGCGTCTTTGTATATTTCAGGTGAGCTTGAATCTAAGTGTGGGGGAATCATCATCCCTTACGTTTAGGTTTTGAGCGTATTTTGTTAAGATGTGATGATGATGATGTAGTTGATGGGAGTGTAGGTTGGTGTCGATAGCTTGGGCGATGATTTAATTGGTATTTCTCATTTTTGAGTTTACTCGAGGTCGAGTAAAGTTCAAGTGTGGGGGTATTTGATACGCTCAAGTTATACGATGTTTTTGTGGTATTTTAGGTGCACTTTGCTAAGGGTTTGATTGTAATTGTTAACATTCGTGTTTCATTTAGTCCTTAGCGGAAGTTCGGAGTTTTGTGAGTTAAAATGGTGTTAACGTCTTATGTTCCGAGCTTTTATGGTAAAATGGGTTTGAGCGATATACTTAGAAGTGTTCGAGAGGCTCAACAACATTGTACCATTGCATCTCACCAACAACAACCAAGTTCGACCGCAAGCCTAAGCAAACTCAGCAGCACCGCAAGCTCGGCAACAGCTCATCACCCAGCAGCCTCGCCCAGCTCTCGCGTGCGCGCTCGAAGCATCGTCGCCTAGCTCTCGCGCATGCTCGCCCAGCGCTCGCCCAGCACCTGCCCAGCACAGCGCTCGCGACCCGCGAGCATCATCGCACCTCGCGACCCCCTGTCCTCGCGACTCGCGAGGACTGTCGCGACTCGCGACCCTCTATGCCCAGCCATTTTGTGCGGGAAGGCAGCGAGCTCTTCGCGACTCGCGATCAGTATGGCGACTCGCGACGGTTAAGGAGGTTTGGGGCCACGTTTTGTGCGGGGTTTAAAAGCTTCCTAAAACCTAATTTTTGAGGAGGAAGGAAAGATGGAGTAGAGCTGAAAATGGAAGAGGGAGTCTCCAACACTCCTCTCTTAATTCTCCTTCCTCACTTTTGTTATTTTTCTTAGTTTTCTTAGTTTTCTTAGAGATTTCTATGTTAGATTTGGTTTATGCTATCGGATTGTAGCTTGAACTGTTCTTGAAGAAATTAACATGAAGCTTCAACCGTTATTGTGAGATCTTTCCTCTCTTTCTATTTTCCTTGATTATGGTTCAATTTCTATGCTTGTGATCTATGATTATTGCATAATTATGCTAGGAACGTTACTAGTTTGATTGTGTAATTAATCGAATGCTAGATTTAAGAATAGAATCGGATTGTTTTATTCTTTTATCAATTGGTAGCAAACTAGGGAGTAACTTAGATGCAGATCTTCTTGGTTATTTCTTAGGGAAATTGAATCAACTGTTGAATGTTTATCGCGTGTATGACATTAGCAGGTTTATTGGTTCTCTGTGTTTATTGCTGCTATTGGATTGAACTTAGACGCAGATCGGACTAGGTTATCCTTTAGTTAGGGTTTTATAGTCACGCTGATCGTGCTATTCAGCTAAGAATGAGGAGAATGCGAGATTAATTCTCAACAATAGATAATTATGGAAATAATTAGAGTGGATGTTCAATGATCGATAATGAATTGAAGTGGATGTTAATTGGATTCAAGATCTTTCCATATTGATTTCTCATTTTATTTATATGCTAGTTAGTTTTAGTTGTTTATAATCTACTTGAAACCCCCCTTTGTTATTAGGTTTCTCGGCCCTTAGCTTAATCTAGGTTTTGAATCACGCTGAGTATTAAACTCGTCCCTGTTTCCCTGTGGATACGACCCCTACTTCCACTATACTAGCTTAGTGTAGAAGAGAGTAGGAGAAATTTTATCTTTGGCCGGGTGCGGTGTACACAATGACACATCCGCCGCCCCGCCAGTGGCTGCTGTTCTGCGGAGGACCAGGTCGCCAACATCTAATGGCCTTTCCATGACCTTCTTGTTGTAGGCTTTACTGATTCTTTCTTTGTAAGCCGCTGCTTTGAGTTCCGCTATGAGCCTTGTTTCTGGCAAGAAGTCTAGGCTTTCCCTGAGTGCTTGGTCATTCTTCTGGAGGTTTTGGTGTTTGATCCGATAAGAGGGTAACCCCACCTCTACCGGTAACACTGCTTCTGCACCAAAGGCTAGCTTGAAAGGGCTTTCTCCCGTCGCTTCCTTTTCTGTTGTACTATTTGACCATAGCACTGCCGGCATCATATCGGCCCATCCTCCTTTGAATTCATCTAGCTTTTTCTTCAAGGCATTCAGGATTTGTTTGTTCGCGGCCTCTGCCAGTCCGTTGCTCTGAGGGTGGCAAACAGCTGAGTATGCAAACTTCACTCGAAATTCCATTAAAAAAGCTTGTATAGGACGGCAGTCGAATTGGACGCCATGGTCAAAGACGATAGCCATGGGGATCCCAAATCTTGTCATAATATTTTGCCAGATGAATTTCTTGACCTGATTTGCCTTGATTTTCGCTGTCGGCTCTGCCTCTATCCACTTTGTAAAGTAATCGATGCCCACTATTAGGAATCTCCTCCCTCCCATGGCTGTTGTGAATGGTCCCAAGATGTCCATTCCCCACCGAGCGAACGGGATTGGGCATAGGATAGGCTGCAAATCATTAGCTGGCCTATTGATGACGGGAGCATATCTCTGGCACTTATCACACCTCTTAACGTAGCCCTGGGCGTCCGCCAGCATACTTGGCCAGTAGAACCCAGCCCTCAATGCTTTAAGTGCTAAATCTTTTCCGCCAATATGGTTACCGCAAATGCCCTCGTGTATCTCTTCAAGTATTTTTACGGATTCCCATGCAGTTGCACACTTAAGCAGAGGTAGGCTGAACGATTTCTTGTATAGCTCATGCTGATATATGACGTACCACATTGCTTGCCGCTTCAGCCTCTTAGCGGACGAAGGGTCATTAGGAAGCGTCCCTGTCAGCTTGTAAGCCACCAGCTCACTAAACCACTCTGCCTGCTAGTTTATACTGTTGACGATCACAAGTTTTTCCGTGATGCTTTTTTCCTTCAAGATGTCCACCGTGACGGTTTTCTCGATGCTAAATGAGTTAGAACTTGCCAATTTGGACAATGCGTCCGCTTTCGTGTTCTCGGCGCTTGGTATTGCTTGAATCTCAAAGTGATTCAATTGAGCTATTAACTCCTTGGCCTTTTCCACATAGTTCAGCATGTTAGGCTCTTTGATTTCAAATTCTCCTCTTAGCTGGCCGCTAACCAACTGCGAGTCCGTCTTCAGGAGTACATTCTTAGCGCCCGCCGCCAAACACATTTTCAGTCCGGCAATTGCCGCTTCATATTCTGCTTCGTTGTTTGACGCCGGGAAGGCAAACTTGATGGCGTACCGGTAAGAATTTCCCTCAGGGCTAGTCATTACTATACCCGCCCCAGACCCGCTAACAGCGGACGGTCCGTCGACTTCCAGTAACCAACCTTCCTTTTGCTCCACTTCTTCCTTCTCAAAGTGCATTAACGGTCATATGCCAGACCTAGCACAAGACAACAGTCATATGACAGGCTCAAAGTGCATTAACGGTCATATGACAGACCTAGCACAAGACAATAGCCATTTGACAGGCTCTAAGTGCATTAACGGTCATATGACAGACCTAGCACAAGACAATAGCCATATGACAGGCTCAAAGTGTATTAACGGTCATATGACCTTCTTGTCCAGCCAAAATTTTTCCAGATTCAGGTCCACCGGTCCAGCCGGTTCCGGTCCGGTCCGGTCCGGTCCTGGACCGGTGAACACACCTACTTGCCGGTGGCTGCTGTTCTGCGGAGGACCAGGTCGCCAACATCTAATGGCCTTTCCATGACCTTCTTATTATAGGCTTTACTGATTCATTCTTTGTAAGTCGCTGCTTTTAGTTCCGCTATGAGCCTTGTTTATGGCAAGAAGTCTAGGCTTTCCCTGAGTGCTTGGTCATTCTTCTGGAGGTTTTGGTGTTTGATCCGATAAGAGGGTAACCCCACCTCTACCGGTAACACTGCTTCTGCACCAAAGGCTAGCTTGAAAGGGCTTTCTCCCGTCGCTTCCTTTTCTGTTGTTCTATTTGACCATAGCACTGCCGGCACCATATCGACCCATCCTCCTTTGAATTCATCTAGCTTTTTCTTCAAGGCATTCAGGATTTGTTTGTTCGCGGCCTCTGCCTGTCCGTTGCTCTGAGGGTGGCAAACAGCTGAGTATGCAAACTTCACTCGAAATTCCATTAAAAAAGCTTGTATAGGAGGGCAGTCGAATTGGACGCCATGGTCAATGACGATAGCCATGGGGATCCCAAATCTTGTCATAATATTTTGCCACATGAATTTCTTGACCTGATTTGCCTTAATTTTCGCTGTCGGCTCTGCCTCTATCCACTTTGTAAAGTAATCGATGCCCACTATTAGGAATCTCCTCCCTCCCATGGCTGTTGTGAATGGTCCCAAGATGTCCATTCCCCACTGAGCGAATGGGATTGGGCATAGGATAGGCTGCAAATCATTAGCTGGCTTATTGATGACGGGAGCATATCTTTGGCACTTATCGCACCTCTTAACGTAGCCCTGGGCGTCCGCCAGCATACATGGCCAGTATAACCCAAGCCTCAATGCTTTGAGTGCTAAATCTATTCCGCTAATATGGTTGCCGCAAATGCCCTCGTGTATCTCTTCAAGTATTTTTACGGATTCCCATGCAGTTGCACACTTAAGCAGAGGTAGGCTGAACGATTTCTTGTATAGCTCATTCTGATATATGACGTACCACATTGCTTGCCGCTTCAGCCTCTTAGCGGATGAAGGGTCATTAGGAAGCGTCCCTGTCAGCTTGTAAGCCACCAGCTCACTAAACCACTCCCCCTGCTGGTTTATACTGTTGACGGTCACAAGTTTTTCCGTGATGCTTTTTTCCTTCAAGATGTCCACCGTGACGGTTTTCTCGATGTTAAATGAGTTAGAACTTGCCAATTTGGACAATGCGTCCGCTTTCGTTTTCTCGGCCCTTGGTATTGCTTGAATCTCAAAGTGATTCAATTGAGCTATTAACTCCTTGGCCTTTTCCACATACTTCAGCATGTTAGGCTCTATGATTTCAAATTCTCCTCTTAGCTGGCCGCTAACCAACTGCGAGTCCGTCTTCAGGAGTACATTCGTATCGCCCGCCGCCAAACACATTTTCAGTCCGGTAATTGCCGCTTCATATTCTGCTTCGTTGTTTGACGCCGGCAAGGCAAACTTGATGGCGTACTGGTAAGAATTCCCTCAGGGCTAGTCATTACTATACCAGCCCCAGACCCGCTAACAGCGGACGGTCCGTCGACTTCCAGTAACCAGGCTTCTTTTTGCTCCACTTCTTCCTTGTCATATGAGGCTTCCACGATAAAATCTGCCAGGGCCTGTGCTTTGATGGCGGTCCTGGGCTTATACTGTATATCATACTCCGATAGCTCAACGGCCCATTTCAGCAAGCGGCCGGAACTATCCATCTTTTGCAGTGCTTTTTCTTGCGGCTAATTGGTTAAAATTTGAATGGGATGGCAGTCGAAGTATGGCCTGAGTTTCCTGGCGGCGATTATCACGGCCAAAGCCATTTTCTCAACCAGCTGATAACGCCTCTCTGGCCCGTTAAGGATTTGGCTGACGAAGTATAATGGCTGCTGCCTCTTCTCTTTTTCCACCAATAACACGGCCGCGACTGTTTTCGGCGAGGTCGAGATATACAATTGCAATACGTCTCCAATCTCGGGCCTTGTAATGGTGGGTAAGCTTTTCAAATGCTCTTTTACCGCCAGGAATGCTTTGCTTTGCTCCTCTCCCCACTCGAACTTCTTATTTCCCCTTAGCAGTGCGAAGAAAGGCAAAGCCTTGTCTGCTGATATTGAAATGAATCGAGTAAGGGCCGCCATTCTTCCTGTCAACCTCTGAATATCTTTCACGTTCTTTGGCTCAGGCAAATCGACAATGGCCTGGACTTTGTCCGGATTAGCGTCAATCCTTCTCTTGCTTACCAAAAATCCCAAAAACTTCCCAGCTCTCACTCCAAAGACACATTTCTTTGGGTTAAGCTTCCAAGTCAACTAGGTGCTCACGGTCAGTTTTACTTTTGACGATGGAGTCGTCGACATATGCCTCGATGTTTCTCCCCCTCTGATCCGCGAATACCTTATCGACCAGCTTTTGATAGGTTGCTCCTGCATTGCGGAGTCCGAACGGCATTACTTTGTAGTTGTACACGCCACAATCTGTGATGAATGCTGCCTTCTTTCTGTCGACCTCGAGCAAGCTGATCTGATGATAGCCCGAGAATGCATCCATAAAGCTGAGCAGTGCATGACCGCTAGTAGAGTCTACTAGCTGGTATATTCTTGGTAACGGATAGCAGTCCTTCGGGCAGGCTTTATTGAGGTCCGTGAAGTGTACGCACATCCTCCATTGGCCGCTAGCTTTTTTCACCATGACCACATTGGCCAACCATTATGGGTAGTCACACGGCTCAATGAAGTCGGTAGCCAGCAACTTATCAACTTCTTCTTTGATGGCCTTATTCTTTTCGGCCGAAAAATTTCTCTTCTTTTGCTTGATAGGTCGGACAGTGCTGTCAACATTTAGACGATGTACCATCACGGCCGGGTCTATTCCCGGCATCTCATCCACCGAGAACGCGAAGACGTCCGCGTTTTCTCTTAGGAGAGTCACCAGGTTTATCCTGACCTTTGGGTCCATGTCCATTCTAACGACAACTGTCCTTGCCGGATCCTCCGCCAGCATCCCCTGCTTTGTTTCTCCATCCGGCTTTGGCCTTGGAGCATCGTCAGGCCTAGCTTCCAGCTCTTCCATTGAAACCTCCATCTCCTCATCCCCTTTCTCGGACCTTTCTTCGTTTGCCAGGGCTCTCCTCTGAGCTCTCTTTTGCTTCCGATTTGGCGGACTCGGATCCTCTACCGGAATTCTCCTTGCAGGTTGCTTTAACGCTGTTAGATAGCATGATTTTGCCATCTCCTGATTCCCTCTTAATTTCGCTGTAGTTCCAAAGGTTGGAGACGTACAACATGGTAAGATGGTAAGTTGACACAATCTCTTGGACGTCATGGATGAAAGGTCGCCCGATAATTGAGTTGTAAGCTCCAGGTACGTCAGCTACCAGAAATTCCGCCATCACATCCCTGGCGTCCTCATCCTCTCCTACCCTGACTGGTAGGGTTATCAGACCTTCTGGGATCACTGACACTCCAGTGAAACCTATCACCGGGTAGCAGACAGGCTTTAAATGTTCCCGGCCGATCATCAACTTCTCGAAATTTGAGAAATTCAAAATGTTTGCGGAACTTCCTCCGTCTACCAGAATTCTGTGGATCAAACAGTTTGATACTTTCAGTGTGACCACCAGAGGGTCCTCATGAGGGTAGACGGCATGCTTTGCATCTTCAACCGTGAAAGACATGGCGGGCATTGCTGGCGGCCTTCTCCATTGCATGCTTTCATTGAAATTGACCTGGTGCTTGAATTCTTTCAGGCTTGCCTTGGCCCCATTGACGCTGCCGCCATGAATTGGACCGCCACTTATAGCATGGATCTCGGCAATCTGCGACTGCACATTCTGGTTATTAAGCTTTACCACGTCCCCGTCTTTTGACTGAGCCTTGTATTGAGTGAAGTAACCCCGTCTTATCAGATCCTCTAGGTTATCCTTCAAGTGCCTGCAATTCTCAGTAGTGTGACCGTGATCACCATGAAAGTCACACCACTTGTTCTTGTCACGGTTTTAATGAAACATTTGCTTTGGACGTTGCCATTTATCACAGTCCTTGTTCATCTGGTATATCTGAGCCCTCGAGGTCGTGAGCTGTGTGTACGCGTCAAACTTATCTTTATACTCGTACTTCTCACGGTCATTTTTCTCGCGGTCATTTCCTTTCTTTACCACATTTGACTCTTGTTTTCGTTCATCCCGGCTGCGATCATTTTCGCGACCCTTTTCTTTCTTCTGCTTATCATCCTTCCTCTTCTCAGGCTCGCGGCTTTGATTGCTCGCAGCCTTGTCAAATTCCTCACCTCTGATGAAGTCATTAGCCTTTCTCAAAACTGGCTCTAGGGATGTGAATGTTTTACGACCCATATAGCTCCTGAATGCGGACCCTTCTCTCAGCCCAGTCATCAAGGCAAAGACGGCCACATCTTGCTGAAGACGGGGAATAGTGACCGCTTCGGCATTAAAACGGCCGACAAAATCTCGCAGGCTTTCATTCTCGCGCTGCTTAATAGATAACAACTCGCCAGTTGTGCACTCACGGCGCCTATTACTCACAAAATGGGTGCTGAACATAGATGAAAGCTGAGAAAAACTAGAAACATTACCAGCCTTGATGCTTTGAACCATGTTTGGGCAATCCCGGTCAGAGTTGACGGGAAGACTTTACACCAAATGGCGTCCACTTGGGTGTACAAATACATATGCCCCTCATAAGCAGCAACATGATCATCTGGATCTGAGGTACCATCATACTTACAGGACGGCATCTTGATCCGCGGCATAGGATGGTTCGGGATCTCTGGAATGAAGGGTGAGAGCTTAGGCTTGATCAATAGATGTCCGCCAGCGGTATAGTTACTTGCACCATTGGTAATGTACTCTCGGTAGGACCGACTTTGATTCTCTCCCTTTGAGTGCTCAAGCTCTTCAGTTTCCATCAACGTCTCTTCATATTCAGGATCCTCCAGCCGTCTTTCCAACTGTCGGCCCTCTTGAGTGAAGGAACGCATTCTCCTCAATAGCGTACCATCAGCATTTCTTCCCACCAACGGTGGCAACCGTTTGCGGGGTTGTGCTGTAGTATTGGGAGTTGGAGTATTACCATTAGGTTGAGGTGTGCCTGTTAGCTCCGGAGAAAATTGACTCAGTTGAGCCAAACTAACTGGAACTCCATTTGGATTTACCTGAGATACATTGTTCTCAGGAGTTTTGTTGCTCATTGTTGTTCTCGGACACCCTTGGATTGAACTGAGGTGCACCCAATGGTCCAGTAATAGCTGGTTGAGTAGATCCCTGCCCGATCTCGAACCCTGGTGGACCACAACTTGCGTTATTTGTCTTATCCATGACTGCTTCTCAAAGATAGGAGGCCCCCTCCTTCTAGCGCCAAGTTGTTTCGGTATTGAAACGGTGGCGGACACTGAGTTGTCCGTCAGTATTGAGTGGGCGTCCGGGACTGGAAGTCTGCGGGAAAGACAAACGTAAACTACCCTCGGGGGGAATGCGAGGAAACCCCCTCCGACGCTCAAGTCAGTATGTGTTCGATAAGGATTTTAGAAAGAGAGAGAGAGAGAGAGAAAGTAGTGTGAGAGAATGTACCTGTAGAATAGTACCATTTGGCTATTTATAGTAGCTCTATTCATCTGACAGGGTGCGTAATCCTTTGACACGTGTATGACTGTGATGAGTCTGACTGGAGGAAAGATTCCTTAATTTGCTCTTTATCGTGGCCGGGATAACCATCTCGGCCTTAATGTTAGGGATAACTCGGATTCTCTCGGTGACGTCGCGTCTTAGGCTATTAATGTCGGCCCCAAATGATGGGTCCGAGAATGAACTTGGGAGTACCCATACACTAAGGTTCTTGCCCTCTTACTTCCAAACTAAAACTAAAATTTATTTAGAGACATGACCACTGTA
Organism: Beta corolliflora; assembly: GCA_947648045.1. NCBI lineage: Eukaryota > Viridiplantae > Streptophyta > Magnoliopsida > Caryophyllales > Amaranthaceae > Beta > Beta corolliflora. Next base: position 21,493 of record CANSZD010004085.1, on the reverse strand, counting down.
CCCAGGATTCCGTTTAGATACTGGTCGACATACGGGGTTGAAGTATCTTCTTGGCCAGTGGAGCCGAGTTCGAGCCCGAACCCAGACCCGAACCGCCAAGTTGATGACTTCTTTACATTTCACATATACTATCATGATACCTACGCCTCCAATCCAATCGATAGAAGTGTGAGTTTCATGTTAGAGAGAACAAGTTCATTTGATCATTTTAAAACACAAGTTGACGTTATAGAGTGGTTAGATGAAGAACTTAATGTGGAAGAAGATGCTTATGGTTGTGCCGCTGATGTGGTGGTTGAAATTGATATTTGTGGTCCAACATACACAAGCATGAAGCATCCCGTCATACTAGAAAAAGGGAAAGAAATGTGATTAGGAATACATTGGAACAAATATATAAAGCCATGCATTGCAAAGCAAAAACATTCCCACCAAAGAGAAACTAGCACTGTCTATACAGTCTCCCGCAAAAAGAACCAACCCCCACCTCCCTAGTCCCTCCCCCCACCCTTCCGACCCTCTAATCCCGTCGTTCCAACAATGATTTACAGTGAAACACATTTTGACTTATAGTGAGCTAATCTACAATCTCTGAAACTGACCTATGATTGAAATGTGATTTCAATCCAGAATACAAAACCCAACTAAGGTGCCTAATTCTAACCCAACTGAGTTGGTTTAATGATTGTTATCGCCTACTTAAGTTAATGAAATCAGAGCCTGAGGATGTTATATGTTACACACCACCATGGATAACCAAGAATTCCAAAGGCAACACAACTATTCATAAAGCAATTCGCGCAAGCAATTATAATATTGCTGTAGAGTTGTTACATATGGCTTCTTCTTTATCCGCAGACACAAATAATGCAGGAGAAACACCTGTTCATGTATATGCAAGATGTGCCACATACACCGGTAATATGTTCTAAATCTTTTAATTAAAACCCCTTGGTATTTTGCTGTTTAGGTGAACTTGTTTTTCAGTCGGAGTAAACATTAGGCAGGCTTTTTTTTTTCTTTAGCTTCAAAAGATGTAAAATGAAGTTTAAAATTTCTGACTTGGAAGGGAGCTTTATAATTCACTATCTGTCAAAGATATTGTTTCGGTAGTGAAACAGTGACGGACACAAAGATGTCCGTCAGTATTTGAGTGGGCGTCCGGGACTGGAAGTCTGCAAGGAAAACAAACTTGAACTACCCTCGGGGGGATGCGAGGAAACCCCCTCCGACGCTCAAGTCAGTAAGTGTCCGATAAGGATTATAGAGAGAGAGAGAGAGAGAGAGAGAGAGAGAGAGAGAGAGAGAGAGAGAGATAGAGAGAGATGTAGAGAGAGAAAGTAATGCTTAGAATGTGAGAGAATGTACCTGCAGAATAGTAAAATTTGACAGGCTAAAGTCGTATCACCTTATCAAAAATAACCTAAAGTCCACTAACAAGTAGTCAGGGAAGTCAGGATCGAATCCACAGGGAGAAAGTTATATTATTGTATCTGAATTCTAATATTATACTAACTAAATCTGATGAAAATTGGTGTGTGACTAAACTAATATGCAAATGATAGAACTAAATATGAAGATAATAATCAATTGATAAAGAACTAGGATTATGGATCACTATGCATACAATTCGGGAAATCAGAGACGAATAATAATCACCCAATAAGTCAATTTATCTAGGGCACATGTAATTTCTCTCGAACATTACCTCCCTCAAAGATCACCTAGCCGCTCTCGCATGGTCAAGGATCACTATGCCTAATGATTGAAAGCCTATACGAAATCTCTCCTCTCGAAGCAGATTCAATATTGCGATAGTAGAAATACAAATCAGGCCTAATTCATAAATCTAGCATGAACGATTCAATCACAGGAAACAATTGAAATAAAGGGTAGTTATACTAATCTATCAATCTTTCATTGCATAAATAGATCCCCACATTCCTAGAAATAAAACTACTCACTCATGCTTAAGAAAACAATAACAAATTCCATATAAAAATCCATACTTTGAACTATTGCAAATAACTAAGAAACTAATCTAATCAATAATAGAGAAGCAAATAATAATGAAAAGAACAAGGAAGAAGATTACCAAATTAATGAACTATATTAAACTTGCGAATAATCCAAAGGTTCAATCTTGAATCACAATGAAGAGTAGTAAAAAGCTAGGGTTCTTGAGAGAAACTATGAGAAATAATGACTAAAAACAAGATAAAACAAAGATACTTAATAAATGTTCTAACTTTCCTATTTATACTAAGTGGCCCGAAATCATTAAATGAGCGCGCGTGGAGAGAAGCCCGATCGGGCCAACCAAGCCCGATCAAATCGGGCTCAATAAACGCATCAGCGCCCAAAATGACCATCGCCCGATGCAATCGGGTGGACACGCCCGATCCAATCGGGCGAGATCCTTTTCCTCTTGTTTTCAACTCTAGAACGCCACCAGGTCAATTTGTTCTCGGGCCCGATCGGGCTGAGCCGCCCGATCCTATCGGGCGAGAAAATTGCTACTTTGCGTCAACTTACGAAGGCTGTATCTCTCAAACCAGAAGTCCATTTGGGGCGTGTGACCTATCATTGGAAAGATATTTAAGTCTAGTTTCCAACCCAACTGGAATTTCTTGATTATCAATTTTGTATCAAAAGTTATGTTCAAAATGGTGAACAAGTGTCAGTTTTGGCACTTCTTTCACTAACTCTTTGCTTCATTCCAACTCGAAATTGTCCCAAACGGATGCATTGTGATCCTTGTGCAAGCTATCTCCATAATCAATGATTAAAAGGCTTGATCTTAGATAATCATAATCAATTTGCATCAAAATAACCTGAAAATCATCGAAACACGCAAACGGGGAGTAGTAGAGCAAAACTTGAGTAAATCATGCAAATATGCACCTAAATGATCTAATATGAACTAGAAATGCAACCTAAATGCACCTAAATATCTATATAAAACCATATCATCAAATAGTACCATTTGGCTATTTATAGTAGTACTGTTCATCTGACAGGATGCGTAATCCTTTGACACGTGTATGACTGTGATGAATCTGACTGGAGGGAAGATTCTCTAACTTGTCCTTTAATGTGACCGCGAACGTCATCTCGGACTGTTTATTAGAAATGGCATGGATTCTATTGATGAGATCGCATTTCAAGTTTATTGATGTCGGCCACAATCGATGTGTCCGACAGTGAACTTGAGTATACCCATACAACTAGCCCCCCAGCATCATTGGGGGCCGTGACCGACATTGATGTGATATCGAGGACGCGAGTGAATTTTTGCATGTTCCAGATTTTTCTCTGTTGCCACGTGTTGCCCTGGGGAGAACTTCGGATTTCAAAAAGTGCAATCATGACCTTTTTATGAAATCCCGCTCATTTTCTTTTTTATTCTTTATTAGGGTTAGCTCAACAAGCGACACTTGTCACGCATCAGTGAGGGGAGTTGATGGGTCGATTCATCCTGGCCATTCAATCCCGCATTTGTAAAGAAGTGTTAGTTTTCTTTTTCTCTTTCCATACACTTCGTCTTCAACCTTCCACATTTCTCTGGTTTATGCGATTTCTCCAAGAACTTCAAACCTCCTTTTTCTCGCCAAAATCTTGCCCTTTTGCGACCAAATCTTCTCAAAAAGTGTTCTAAGTTACTTTTCGCCCTTTACACCCGGGGAATTTTAGCATTTTTTGCCTCTTTTCGCTTGGGTTTAATCAAAGGTTTACTTCAAAGCTTTCGACTTTCCGGTGAAATTACTTTCTCCGGCGATTATTTGACTCTAGGAGTTCTTCTGTTCGTGCATTTGGAGCCTTTTGCTGTGCTTTTTTGGGAATCCGCTTGATTTTTCGGTCATTTTCCGTCGAATTTTTTCAGGTACCTTTTTCCAACTTATCTTCAACTGCTCTTTCTGTTTCTTTCTTTCTTTGGAATTATGTCGGACCGTTCAGACAGTCAAAATACTTTGAGTGATAAATTCATGTCTGAAAGCGAACCTTCGTCTCATTCCTCCCTTCATGGCGGACATAGTTCGTCTACTTCCAGCCCTAGAGAAGAGAGAACTCGTTTATTAGCTGACCTACCCCTTACTGCTGATAGAGATAGGGAACTCAGATCTAAGTTTCTTAACGACTGCTCTACCCCTGAGCAAGAAAATTTAACTTCCCAATATCTGTCCGCGAGGATGAGCGGTGATAGACAAACACTTCGAGAACTAAGACATCAAATTTTAGCTCGCCGGACCGTTAGAAATCCTCCCCCTGATGCTGTTCCCGAACTTGATGTTCCGCCTTTGAGGGAACATGCTTGGTTAGACAATTTAGCAGATGCTGGGGTTGTAGTGGCGGATGATTTTTACGATCGCCTTGCTCATGCCGGCTCTTCTCATCCACCTGTTATTGATTTAGGTTCCGACAACGATTCTATTACCACTATGGACGAGACTGATGGTCCCTCGACTTCTGGACGTGAACAAATTCCTTGCCGGACTGAAATCGTTGTGGGAGAAAGTTCCAGCATGGCTCCGACTCGCGGCCGGAGCCTATTCCTGACCGTGATGATGTGTTACACTCCGGGATTTGGTTGCCACCAGACTACAGCAGCGGCCCAAAGTCGGTACGAATTTGTTCGTCATGGCGAGAGCATGCCATCACTAAAGATTATTGTCGGGTTGGGCAAGAACTATATGGCTTCCCAGTTGAGTACAAGTTGGTGGTCCCGGATGAAGGGGCCAAAGTAACTGAGTGTCCGGCTGGGCACATTGCTGTTTATGCCCATCACTTTGAGTTTGGGCTGCGTTTCCCTTTAGACTTGACTTTAGTGAAGATACTGAAGGCCTTCAACATCTGTCTAGCACAATTAACACCCTTGGCTATTAGGAATATCATAGCTTATAATAATTGAGTAGCTTCAAATCCCTACTTTCGCCTTTTGTTGTCTGTATTCGTCTTCCTCTGTCTCGCTCCATTTAAACTCGAATTTATAGATTTAGGTAATTCGCCAATAAGCATATTTTGGTTGAATTGTGGAACCAAAATGTGGGAGAAAACTCAATCAATGCTGTGGATGAATATCTACAGCAGAGTCGCCGGTGAGAGAAGTTCTTAAGAGAAGTTTCTGGAGCACTTAGATAAAGAGGGATCTATGGTTTGACGATGTGTGTGGCTTTTGAAATTTCAGAAACAAAAAGTGGGAAATTAATAGACCCAATTATTTGCGCGTTTAAGTTTTCTTTTATGACACTTGCGGTAGCTATTCTATCTATTTCTAACGCAATGACTTAAGATTAACCGTTGCATTATCTCAATCTAATGCAACGGCTATAACTGAGCCGTTGCAATAGCCCAATCCATTAAGTAGTCAGTAATGGGTCGTTGCAATAGACTCCTCTATTGCAACGGTATTTAAAGAATTGTTGCATTAGCTACCTTCAAACCATTGCCTTTGATCGAAAATGTAGTAGTGGTGTCTGAACACACTTCATAACCAACTCTATGAATGCAGAAGGAAATCCCAAAGCAAATAACATTTCATGCAGAAATTCCCAACTAACAGAGTCATAAGCCTTCTGTAAATCAATTTTCAAAAGACAACTAGGCTTAACTTTCCTCCTACCATACTGCTTAATCATGTCCTGAATTACCAAGATGTTATGTACTATATACCTACCATGGACAAACCCACCCTGGTTTTCGATAATGAGATCAGGGAGCACTTGCTTGAGTCTAGCACATAAAACTTTTGTCACACATTTGTATAATGTGTTACAGCATGAAATTCGCCTAAATTCAGATACACTAGATGGACATTTAGTTTTAGGAATTAATGTTATGACTGTGGTATTCAATTCCTTTAACATTTGTCCATTCTGCAACACATCCAAAACTGCATCTATAACATCATTTCCCACTATATACCATGCATCTCTATAAAAATAAGAGCCAAAGCCATCAGTACCTGGTGCTTTGCACCCAGGAATTAAAAAGAGAGATTGTTTTACCTCAGCTGCTGTGTAAGGTGCATTCAGGATTGATGTATGTTCTGCAGTAATCAAGGGGTCATCTTGAACAAGTTGTTGAATAACCTGCTTTCTTGCTCCAATTTCACCACCAAGCAACTTTTCATAATATGTAAGAAAGGCACTTGCAACAGACTCAGGAGTATCATGCCAGACTCCAGCTTCATCATGTATGCAATATACTTGATTCTGTAATCTTCTAGCCTTGATACTCTGGTGAAAATGATGTGTATTCTCATCACCATCTTTAAACCATGCTAGTTTGGCTTTTTGATTCAAAAATTCAATATAAGCCTTATGTTTATAATGATATTCCTGAACAGCCACTAATTCCTGATTTGCATAAGCCTCCTCTCCTGGATGATCATGCATTAGCTTTTGTGCTTCAAGCATCTGTTGGTGTGCTCTCAAATCTGCTGCTTGAATCTCAGAGAAACCTTCTTTATTCAGTTGTTTCAGAGCCACTTTAACAGCCTTTAACTTCTTCAGTAATTTGTACATTTTTGTGCCATGTACTTGTAGTTCCCATGCCTTTTTAACAGTTTCATCATACTGTGGAGATGATCGCCACATTGTGAAATATTTAAAAGGTCTCTTGCCTTCAAACGAATCACCATACACTGCTAAAATAGCAGGGGAGTGATCAAATTCTCCTTCTGGATGGAAAGAAACTTCAGCTGTAGGATAATTGTCCTGCCATACTTGATTAGCTAGAATTCTGTCTAGCTTTGAAAACACTCTCTGACTCCCTTATTGCTTGTTATTCCAGGTAAAAAAATTACCTGAACTCTTTATATCATGCATATCACAATTCATCATGCAGTTTCTAATATCTCTAACTTTAATTTCTCTAACTGCAGAGCCTACTCTCTCATTTGTGTGCATCACACAGTTGAAATCCCCACACATTATCCAAGGTTTAGATGTATTCAATAACATCAAATCCTTCCACAACTCCTCTCTTTTAATTCTCTCATTAAAAGCATATATAAATGTACAGAAAAAACCTTTTTTACCACTAGTTGGTTCTAGAAAACAATGTAGAAATTGACTAGAACCCTTTATTATATTGACCATAAAACTACTTGCCTTCCATGCCAATATAATTCTCCCACCTTCACAAAAACTATTAGTAGTGGTAAAGCACCAACCACTAAAAAGTCTTTGATATACATTGCCAAGATTGTGAGTCTTGACTTTTATTTCTAAGAGAGCAACAATACCAACAGACATGCTGTGAATATATCTTTTCACATCATTCTGTTTCTTGATTGTATTGATGCCTCTTACATTCCAGCATAACACTTTATCCATTGCTAATAGGAGAATCTCCCCCTCCTTGTGATGTAATCACTCTCTGCCTTGCTTTTTCCAGATGCTTCTCATGCTAGTCATTCACATTCAAAACAACAAATGCATTTTGAATATCAGTATGCTTGACAGTGGATGATCTTACCCTAATATGCTTCAATGCTCTTTGAAAACCTTCAGGATCCACATCATGCCTCTTCTCCTGAGTTGGAACTTGCTGCATTGGTTCAGAGACAGTAGAGACTTCTACCACAGGAGTAGGGACCAGTACTGTGTCTTGAACCTGACTTGGTTGAAGTGGTTGTATCTTTTTAGGAACCCAAACCTGCTTCACGTTGAATCTACATTCAGAACTTGAGTGTCCCATGATATTACAGTGTTGACAGTAACTTGGTCTCCATTCATACAACACAGGCACTTCAGTTAGATCACCATTTTCATTCCAAAATTGAACAGAATCAGGGAATTTCCCATCCAACTTCATTTCTACTAAAACCCTAGCATATTGTAATTTGTCCCGTTTCCTTGTAGCATCATCCCTCTTGATAGGATCCCCCACTTGAGCAACAATCTTATGTAAAGATTTCTCACCCCAATATTTCAGGTTTAATTTCAATTGACCCAAATTGGTACTGTTTTCAAGTTTTCTTTCTCAAAATCCATATCAGGCATCCATGGCTTCATTATCAAAGGTTTCTTATCAAAGAAATAATGCCCTGTGAGAACTGTATTTCTCGAGTCCATAGCTGGAAATCAAACTAAGAACATTCCCTTCTTAACAAGAGCAACCTTATACACCTTATATTGTCTACAAATCCTCCTCAAAAATCCTTCCATTACTTAAACTGGTGGATTTGCACCAACCACATAACATATCAAAGAAGAATTCTAGAAATCAATTTCTTCTTGAATGTCCTCCATTTCAATTGATACAGGTTCAATAACATCATTAACATTCAATTCATCATTCAAACCCAGATTTAGTTCATTCTCCACACTTTCAAGTTCAAAATTCACAGGTTCAACATTCCTTTGTAAGATTGGAATAGAATTATTACCAGGTGAAGGTACTGTTCCATTACTCGCACTACAATGAATAGACTGCAAACATTCATTGAATGTATGTCGAATTCCAGTTTGCTGCTGCAACGTAACAACTGAGGTCTTAGGAGTAAGCACCTCCCCAATTCCCAATCCAAAATCCAATGCCTCAGTCCCATAATTTCATCCATCGATTTCGTACGCAAAGCTTGTGAATCAGAAGATGGACCCTTATTAGCTTTCTCCTTCAATTTTCCAGACTCGTTTCCTTGAGCTTTTCCACCATTTTTTCTTGCCATGGCAACGATGCAAAGCACCGAAAGAAATGCAGGTAAAATTGTCTCAATCAATGGAGATTACTGTTCCATTGAAATCCTAGAGAGAGGAGAGAGTTTCTCTCACTTCCACTTTATCACCTTATCCGGCCGATTCTCCACAATGGAGAAATATCGACCGAAAGTTTTCCAGTTTTGGTAAAGAACCTCGAAATCTTAGGCTTGGACTTTGTACAGATGGGATGAACCCATTTGGCACCCTAGGTACCCAGCATAGCACTTGGCCGGTTCTACTGACCATTTATAATCTGCCCCCCTAGTTATGTATGAAGCGTAAGTTTATTCTGCTATCGCTTCTTATCTCGGGTCCTAAGCAACTCGGAAATGACATAGATGTGTATCTTGACCCACTCATTCAAGATCTGAAATTGTTGTGGGATGAAGGTGTTTCGATGTTCAATGCGCATGCGAAAACTGAATTCACATTACGTGCTATGATATTTTGCACGATTAATGATTTCCCGGCTTATGGGAATTTGTCCGGGTATACAGTTAAGGAGAAAAGGCATGCCCTATTTGTGATGAGGATATAATTGATGAGAGGTTATTTGTGATGAGGAAATCATTGTGGGAAGAATGTATACCTGCATTATCGTACATGGCTTCCTTTAGATCGTCCATTTCGTAAGAAGAAAAAAGTTGTTCAACGGAAAAGTGGAGATGAGAGAAGCCCATGTACCCTTACGTGGAAAACAGGTTTCTAGGCGGGTAAAGGATATTGAAATAGTGTTTGGCAAGCCCTTTAAAAGTGTCTCAAAGAACTTATACAAGAAAAGGTCTAAGTTCTTGGACCTCCCATATTGGGAATGTTTAGAAGTCAGACATTGTCTTGATCTGATGAAAATTGAGAAAAATGTTTGTGATGCCATTGTCGGTACATGGTTGGATATGTCCGGGAAGACAATGGATGGAGTTAAAGCTAGGAAAGACATGGCTGAAATGGGCAGACCAGAACTAGCACCTCAGGAGCGGGGACAACGCTATTATCTTCCACCAGCTTGCTACACTTTGTCTAAGAAGGAGAAAACGAGTTTTTGTGAGTCTCTGCATAGGTTAAAGGTCCCTGCTGGATACTCGTCAAATTTTCGAAACCTTGTCTCACTGAAGGACTTGAAACTCGTTGGTTTGAAATCTCATGATTGTCATATCTTAATGCAACATTTATTACCTGTTGCAATACGAGGAATTTTGCCTTCCCAAGTAAGATACACGATAACAAAGCTGTGTTTCTTCTTCAGAACTTTCTCTAGAAAGGTGATTGATCCTAACACTCTAGATAACTTGCAAGCTGATGTAATAGAGACGATGTGTCGATTTGAAATGTACTTCCCACCATCGTTCTTTGACATCATGCCTCATTTGATAATTCATCTTGTCCGATAAATTAAACTTTGTGGGCCCGTTTGTATGAGGTATATGTGGCCTTTCGAAAGACATATGGGTACTTTGAAGGGCAAAGTGATGAATCCAGCCAGACCAGAAGCAAGTATTGTCCAAAGAACAGTTGCAGAGGAAGTATCTGAATATGTAAGTCAGTATTTAGCACGTGCACAAGCAATTGGATTGCCAAAATCTAGACATGAAGGAAGACTTGATGGTTGTGGTACCATTGGTAAAAAAATATTGTGTCTTGATGGAGAGTTGAAAAGAAAAGCAGAATATTTAGTGTTAGAAAATCTGAAACAAGTTCATCCTTACTTAGATGAGCACATGACTGTTCTTAGTGTTCAGTATCCATTGAAGAATAAACGTGAGTTGGTGATTGAGCATAATCGTTCGTTCGTTGATTGGTTTAAAGAACGAGTTATGAACCAATTATCTGACCCAAAAAATGATGTATCGGATACGTTGAGATGGTTGGCATATGGGTCAAAGATGCAAGTTCTTTCCTATGAAGGGTATGACATCAATGGTTATTCATTTTACACTAAGCGGTAAGATGACAAATCCACGATGCAAAAAAAGTGGTATTACATTGGGGGCTTTGTCATCAGAGTATACAAGTAGAAGGGATAGAACAATTGTTGAGACAATGAAGTCTTACTACGGGTTCATTGAAGAGATATTAGAACTTGACTACGTTGACTTCAAGATTCCGCTTTTCCAGTGCAAGTGGGTTGATATTCGTCGTGGTTTAAAGAAGGATGAGCATGGCTTTTTTACATTAGTCAATTTCAGCCGGTTAGGGCATCATGAAGATAGTTTCATATTGGCATCACAAGCAAAACAAGTTTTCTACATGGTTGACCCTGTCGATTCGAAATGGTCTGTTGTCATTGAAGGAAAAAGGAGAATACTTGGAATTGATGATGTACACGATGAAGAAGAATACGATGCACAATTTAATGAAGTTATTACTTCGTCGGTAGTCATTCCAAGTACATTAGGGGAAGATTTGGACCCAAATTACATTCGTCAAGACCATAATGAGGGATTTTACGTTGTCAAAGAAAAAACTGATTAATAGGTAATTTATGTAATATTATTGCTACTACTATTGTTTATAATATTCATGCATTGTTAAAATAATTTTGTAGTACTTCATTTATGAATCTAACATGTCTTTGGTTGGTATTTGTATTTGGTTTCAGGTGTAGTGATGGAAGATGATATAATGCATGATGCATTAGATGATCGGCAGCCACGTTCTGAGGCCGAGATTACTGATGGAGGTAGTAGGAAGAAAAGAGTGAGCAAGCCTAGAGGTCCTACAAAAGGGATTCGTTCCATACCCGGGGTTCAGAGAGTACTTCAGTGGGATCAGTGGATGCGTCCGATTGGGGAGCATGTTGGTGCGTACAAGACACATTGCGGTGAAATCAGTAGAAGCAAAGTGTCAATCTTGTACGATAGTTGGGATGATGTTCCACTAGGCCTTAAAAATAGTTTATGGGAAGATGCTAAAGTAAGTAACACATGTATTTTAAGTCATTCTTTTAATTTAATTGATATCTTGTTTATTAGTTACTAATCGTGTATTATTTTGTATATTGAAGAGAGAGTTTGGAATACAAGAGGATGAGAGGAAGAAACGAGATGTGTTGACTACTTGTGATAAGCGGTGGAGAAATTTCAAGTCATGATTGGTGAGTCGCTGGATCACAAAAATGAGGAAGGGGCCTAACAATGATAAGCAACCGTACGTGCTCTATCCTTTCATCACAGAAGAGATTGGGCAGCAATTTTTGACAAAATGTAGCTCTGATGAGTTTAAGGTATATAATATGTACGTTACAATCACATAATATGTTATAATCAATTTTTTATGTTGTGAATATTGACTAGTTACTTGTTTTCATATTAGGCTAAAAGTGAAAGAGCAAGAAAGTCTCAGGCTGCCAATATTCATCCTCATTTTTTGGGTCAAAAGTCATATGCAGAGATGATTCCTTTTTGGGAAAAAAAGGGTATATCCCTTCATCATCTACAGCATCATCTGTTGACTCATCCACATCTTCAATTTTTTCCTCCTTACCGGATCGAACTTTGCCATGGCTTCTAGCGAGATCGAAAAAAATAAGGAAGGAAATCTTTTCTTCCCTAATGAAGAAACACAAAAGATTAAAGAGTCAATTGTAAGCATTTTTCAAATTTTATGATATTTTCTTGTCTAATTACTTGTATTCTACTAATCATATGAATTTTTTAATTGGACGCAGGATGATTGGAAAAGGAAAGAAAAGGAAGGAGAATTGGTTCCAGGTCGGATGGATGATGCTCTATCACGTGCTTTACAGAGGAAAGACCGTCCTGGGCGTGTGTTAACAGCTGGACGTAGCATTGGGATTACATCTGTTAGGGGAGATCCTGATTGGAGTAGTACTGCTCGAAAGGGTAGGGGCATGGGTGATGAGGAGATGCAGGAGTTCGAGGCTAGAGTGAGCCAAAGAGTTAGAGAACAGACGATGCAAGAGATGAACTCGAAGATAGATGCAATAGTTCAAGAAAGGTTGATGGCTTTTGCGGCGTAATTAGGTCTTCAAGTACCAAATCAAACAAGGGAAGATGCGCCGGTCCAAAGTCCTCACACTCCAGTTGATCCTAGTAGCTGTCACTCGGGGGGCAATGATCCATTTGTAAACTTGAAGGTATATATTTATTTTATATCTTCTAAGATTATGATACTATGCTTCTAAAACACTTACTTAATGACATTGTGTTCTCATTTGATGTTAATAGTCAAGTTCCATGTCGTTTGGCATTAGCGGATGTCTCGGGGCCGATCATTGTAGCTGAGGGTACCGTTCATCCACAACCGGCGTCATCATCACATCCTACGGCCGTGAAAGTGAGTGTTGATAATTTTTTTCCGGACTATGCAGATGCTCCAGTTCCACTACCTACTCCATACATCGTGAACCTCAGTCAAGCTGAGGGTTCATTCATAGATTGGCCGAAAGAGTTGGTATTTGTAGTCTCAGATAATCAGGTAACTTATGTTTAATATCTTGATTTATATACTACGTAAGCTTGATTGATATATGAAATAATCTATATACATATATAGTATGAATTAAAAAGAAGTCGAATTGAATTAGGAACATTTGCCTGAGGGAGGTGTGATGAAGAAGAAGAAAAAAAATAGTTGGTAGTGATCTTTGCACCGATGAGTCTGCACATAGGTACATAGATCCTTCTATTGACTAATCACTGGAGGATATGGATGATATTGTCAAGGATATGCACCGATTATTTTGCAACCGGCCCTCAGATGAGCCTTTTAATATGCAAGTTATGAAGGGTACCATCTTCAACTATGATAGTGATCAGATGATCATTCTCTCGCGACAAGATGTTTTTCAATTTCTCACGGGAGCATGGCTTAATGTATCCATTTTGCAAATATTTATGATGTGAGAATTCTCAAACTCTAAACTAATTAACATTGATATTTATTTTTATTGTTTCTTCTAAGTATAAGTATTTGGAGTGTAGGCATTTGGAAGAGGAGTCTGAATCAGAGGGTACTATTGGTTTCATTTGTCCAAGTATGATTTCGGCGACCATGATACGCAATGAACCAGATGCCGTGATCAACTACATGGCAAGTTCAATGAAAGCGAATCAAAATATGCGTTTCATCCTATGTCCGTATATTCAAAAGTATGTTAGTTAAAGTAATCTTTTCTTTGTTTTATCTATATGAACTTGTGGCTATATGAGCATCACATTTTGTTTCATGCCTTAGGGAACATTGGATTCTTCTTGTCATTTGTCTATCTAAGAAAGCGATATATATTTGATTCGCTACAGAGAGAAAGAAAATTAGCTATCAAGATGCCGCTGAATACGTAAGTTCATAGTTGTTATACATGTTAATTAATTTACATGCATTTTATGATATTTTAAATAATTTACAAATGTTTATAGTAATTAATTGTTACAAAATTTCTATACTTAGTGCATATACAAGTTTCACGCGCCTCGAACGATCCAATAAAGGAACTAAATTGTCTTGGATAACGATCCCGGTAAAACTCTTATGGTTTTGTATTTGATACACATTTTATAATTCTATTTAGGATTTTATTTCCGATTCTAATATATATCTTAAATTTGGTGTAGTGTGCTCAACAATCGGGAGGAGCGGAATGCGGCTATTTCGTGATGAAAAACATGCTTGAAATCGTCCGCATGCACTATGATTCAGATAATTTGCATGAGGTATATGTATGTCGTAAATTCGTTATTTATACTTATAGAATTTTCAAGTATATTAACTAATTTAATATATTTCTAGGATTTTCCACCAAGTCCTCAGCCATACTCCGCAACTGAAATCGACGAACTTAGAGAACATTTTGCAAAATACTTTGTAGAGGTCGTCAAAGCTGCAAACTAACTAGTTAGTATATGTATTTATAGGTTGAACAATATTTTGTTGATTGAACCTTGTTGGTTGCCTGATTGCAATATTAGTTGCTTTGAGATGTACTGGAACATGTTTTGGGTATATATGCAAAACTCTCCCAACGATTTCTTGGGTTGTCCAAATTACAAAGGAGACTCTGCCGAATTTTCTGCTCATAATTATTAATATAATGTTCGTTTAGTTTTGAAGTTTAAGGATTTGTATATGAAAAAAAAACAAAAATGAAAAAAAAACCCCAAAAATCATCATTTGTGTCGCACCTTGCTCTATGTGCGACACAAATGATCTACTATCTGCGTCGCACTTTGGCAATGTGCACCGCAGATGACTGTTGGGCTGCTGCTGCAGGGCTCTTCCATCTGCGTCGCATGCTGCTCAATGTGCGACGCAAAGTAGATCATTTGCGTCGCACATAGAGCAAGGTGCGACGCAAATGGTGGAGCCCTGCATCCACAGCAGCCAGCAGCCCAAGAGTTATTTGTGTCGCGTGGTAGTCTGGGTCCGACGCAAATAGTGAGAAAACTGCGTCGCATGTTTGTCTGACGCAGATCATGTATCCTGATTTGCGTCGAGAGTTGTGCCGTCGGACCCATGTCCGACGCAAATGGGCGCCTCGCATCCGACGCAAATCGTCAATTCTGTACTAGTGTTTTAATATAGTGACCCTTTTTCATATACTAGATTAGGTCCACACGAATTTAGTGTAGACCAGGTTCATATAAGTTTTTTACTCTTAAACAAACAAAAACATTGATATTATACTTGGCCACCAAATAAACTAGAGTCCGGATCCTCGAGAGTTCTAATAAAACTCTACAAGGTAGAGTTGTATCTGAACCATAGATTTTAAAATCAAGAACTCATATTAGTGGGAAGTGGAAATAAATGGGTGGATTTTGATGAGAAAAAACAGGGGTTTTGGAGAGTAATATATGAGCCATTGATTTTTTTTATTCAATGATTGATATTTGCTCAAACTCTACCTTGTAGAGTTTTATTAGAATTCTAGAGGATCCAAACACAATAAACTATACATACCCTACATAAGAAATATATAATACCGTGTTTCTTATCCTAAGTAATAAGATATCAAATTAAATAAAATAGTCCTATTAACCACAACAACTAACATATAGTAGTTGCATTATATTAGGAAACTGGTTTCCCGAATTTCTTTAGGAAAGTTGTATATATATATATATATATATATGACATACGTCTAATAACAAAGATGAGATTGAGATATTAGTTTAACAAAGTCTAGTGTTTGGCTTCTTCGTTGTACTGTTTAAGGTTCTTCCCCTCTTCCTCACCAAAAATTAAACAAAAATTTATTTTGAAACATGACTACACTGTACCAAGACGTGGATCCGGTGGCATTCTTGACGAAATATTCCGGGGTTGAAGTAAGTTCTTGGGCAGTCGAGCCGAGTTCGAATCCGAATCCAGACCAGAATTGCCGAGTCGATGACTTCTTTACCGTTCACATATACTATCATGATACCTACATCAACGTCGACAGAAGTGGGAGTTTCAGGTTAGAGAGAACAAGTCCATATAATCGTCCAAAAGTACAATCTGACGTTTATCAGTTTTTATTAGAACTTGATGTGGATGGTAATGCTGATGGTTGTGCCATTGATGTGGTGGATGATACCTGTGAGACCTTTCTTCAAGGAATTTCAGAGCTAAATCGTAAGTCTCTTGCAATGGTTGTCCAGATTAATGTGGGATCTGAATATGAGTATGACGAGGATATGGATATGACCAATAGGAGTATGGATGTCGAAGAACATGTAGAGACTTATGAAGAGAAAAAGGCATGTGCGGTAGAAGTAGAGACGTTTCTACGGACCAACAATATTATTAGGCCAAGTAAGGTTGATATGGGTTGTCCTTGTTCGATTTGCTTGGAGGAGTTTGATAAGTCGTATAATAGTGGTGAACAAGAAGTTGCCATTCTTAGTTGTTCTCATATTTTTCATGGGAGTTGTTTGGTTGCTTGGATTCTCAAGAGGAAAGATAGTTGTCCAATGTGTCGATCTAATTTCCTGCCTTTTTAGTTATTTGATTATTGATGGAAATTAGATCCTATTATATTCCTCCGATGTACGTACCAAATTAGTCACTTGTTGTTTAGTTGTTGGTTTTGGTATTTAGTGACTTCTCGTATGGGAGTATAAGTTGTATTGATAGTATTATGGCTTGATAATATAAGTTTAAGTTTACTCTATGGCTAAAAATTAATATATTAGAGTTACCCTTTTATGTGTTAATCAAAGATCGATACCTTTTCAAAGGGTCGTTTTTTTGTTGCTTATAGAACTGTATCAATGCATATTATTTTCTGTTGATTAGATTTGATTTTACAGGTTTCCATGATCCATTTATGACGGAAATTAAACTTTCCAAGAATTCTAACTCTTGAAACTGCCCAAACAAACAACAAAGCGAAAATTAAACTTGGACACTACGTAAACTATATCTTAAATAACTAAATAAGAATACCGTCGAAACATTCACAAGTTACTTCATCCAGATTTTTTTTTTAAAATCTGTTAGACGGGTATTTCCTTCTTGTTTCTGTTGCTGGAATCTTCTGTTATGCTTATCAGACCTTAACCCAATTCGGCTAACCTATTGCAAGTAGTCTCGGTCACCAACACGCAACTCCGTAGGGGATACATTTTGGTTAGCAATAGCATGAACCAAGGAAAAATAAGTAGGAACACATTGGAGCAATGAAGCTAATAGCAGCATTTGTAGTTTGAGTATCATGATAGTTCTCTAAAAGTTACTAAAGGAGATCAGGTGTAATTGTGTCTTAAGAAAATGTGCTTTCTTCAACAAGCATATAAAGAAGAGTATAAATTAAAGCCATGATAAAACAGGAGGAATCAAGTGAATAAGTCAGCTTTAGAACAATCTCCAGCCAAATCAACAACTATATGAACCGTTGATCAGGGTGATAATTAAGAAAGATAATGAGGATAGAGTGTGATAATAAGCATAACGATAATTAAGAAAGAAGGCATCTGCTAATTGTACTAGTTGACTTATGATAATGAGGATATAACATTATAATGTGAGATGCTGTAACATGCTGAGGACAAAGATTAGTAAAGTATACAGCATTTCTCCTAATTCTCACACTTTTTTGTCTAGGGTGATGAAAATAGCTGATCGGTAATATTTGGTGTATATTTATGATGTAACAAATAATTTGTGGTTAACATTGTCTTAGGAGATGCTGCATAGTATAAACTTGACATCATCTTCAAGTATGCATCAGTATCCAGGTTTCACACGTCTCAGGTATCAAACCACCATAGGAATTAGAGTTAGCTCAAGTAGTGAGTTTTCCCATCTTCCCTATCAAGGTCTAGGGTTCAATTCCTACTCCAAGCATTTGCTTGGAATTTATGTGGGGGATTGGGGGTGTTTGGCTTGCAATGAGCCTCTAGGTGGGAGCCCTATGCGAGGGTAACCCTGAGGATTTCTTCTCACCTATTAAAAAAGGTATCAAACCACCATATTTAGTATTTTTTGTGATGCTAGAAAAAATAGCAGACCCTGCAAATTTAACCCTTGAAAGAAGCAGCAAGCGGCAAGCCTGCAACCTTTGCTTACCCTGCAAATTTAACACTTAAAACAAAGCTTGTGAATCATAATGGAATAATCAAAATAGTAGATCAACCAAAAGAACTGTCAATTTAGATGAAAAGAACAGGGCCTCCCTTTTGGAGGGACCTCAATTTTTTGAAAAAAAAAAATTTACCCAAAAAACTGAAATCACGTACACCTTACTCAAAGGCAACACATTACTTTGCACCAAAAAAACAGTCAACAGTACTTTCTCTCTCCTTACTTTTTTCCTAAAGCTCTGCACTTTCCATCTCTCTCTCCTCACTTTTTTCCTAAAACTCTTCACTTTCCATCTCTCTCCTTACCTCTTTCTCTCTCTCTCCTTACCTCTTACAAACTATGAACTACTTCTATCAAGCTAATGAAAAATCACATCATCAATCTTCATGAAATATTATTGTTTGAATTGGTGTTGGAAAAATAACTAATGGAGTGCAAGAGAGGATGCATTCTTCTCGAAGAATACCAATTT
Source organism: Beta corolliflora (assembly GCA_947648045.1). Taxonomy (NCBI): domain Eukaryota; kingdom Viridiplantae; phylum Streptophyta; class Magnoliopsida; order Caryophyllales; family Amaranthaceae; genus Beta; species Beta corolliflora. The sequence goes on along the minus strand of CANSZD010004085.1, from coordinate 2,794 downwards.
CCGACGACCATAACGAAAATGAATAAATCTGGGTTTGATGGACTTCAATCTGGTTTCGAATCTCTTGGTGTTCCTCAGTGTAAGCTCTTCAATCTGAGTATTAAATTTCATCTTTTTATAAAAGGAATGAAGTTGGATTAGGAATTTTTAGTGAATTCTTCTCTGAATTTTGTCTAATTGAATCTGGGCATCTGTTATTTTGGGCATGTTTTATCTTGGTTTTATGATCTGTGTGTTTTGACAATGTAAACTCAATAAAAATGGGATGTGTTTATTGTTGCATGTAGAGTAATTTGAAAATCCGTTAAATAGATTTTATAGTTGTTATTCTGCATTTTTTTTAAACTAGTGTGCCTTTGGATTTAGTTTATTTTATAGGGAAATTTAGGTACCTGTAAGATAGATTTTAGAGAGGGCCTATTTTTCAACACAGCACAGGGCCTCCATATTGCTTGTGTCGGGGCTGCTTTCACGTCTTCAAAACATCACTTGAACCACTTATATCTAGTTTCCATCACTAAAACTTAAGATAATATTGTATACATTTAAAATTTGTACATTTAGACGGCTACAACACCTTAGATAATAACATTTGATTATATATATATGTATATTGATGTGTCATATTTATATACAGTTTTAGTTGTATCTAGGTTCCATTTAGAGCGCATTTAGATTCATATTTAAGTTCATATTACATTATATTCTTAACCTATGCTATTCTACTCATGTTTGGTTTTTTTTTGTGTTTTTGATGAATTTCATGTATTGAGCACATATTTGGGGTATGATTAAGCAAGCTTAAGCACCTGTAAGAAGCTACATTACACAAGCATAGTTACGAATATCTTATAGTACGAGTTTGAACGAAAACAAAGCGGAAAATTATTAGGGGAAATGTGGAAAAGAAGTTATGTCTACTCTTTTGACCATAACTTTTTATATGTTTTTGAGAATTGAATAATTTCAGAGTATTTAGAAACTAGACTCAAAGAGCTTTTCAAATATAGGTAGCACGCCTCGAGGAGAATTCTGATCAAGGAGTTATAACTTCCGGAATTTCGACATGTTAATGCTGGAATCTTCTATGCATACGCGCGGATCACTAAATCCGCCTATTAAATGATTATTCGATTTTGCTTATCTTGCAACTTACTTTCTTAGTCATATTAGGTTACCTAATCTTATTTATATTAGTAATCACTTTTTATGAAGAACTATATCATTACTTTAAAGTTTTACTTTAATTATTCTTCTCCTTTTCTACTAGCTTTTTATTCGGGAAAAATTGACAATGGAGTCCTAATTAACTATGAGTCATTGTCTTTCATAGGTCCCAACTATTGAATACTCTTTATACGACCTAAGTATGAGGTCCCAACTATGTTCAACTGGGTTCGGGTACAACTTGGGTCGATCCAGATCGGTTTGGGTTTCAATTATGATGCGTCCATCTAGGCCGGGTAGATCTGGGTCGGAATGGGTCGAACTTTCGATCTTCCACTTTCAGTTCGGAATAGACTAGGACTGGATCCGATGCGAGTTCACCCATGAGTCGGCCCAGTTATGACACCTCCACAGACTACAACCATTAAAACTTTTAAATAATGATAGAGTATTGAGAACTTGCTTACTTGTAACCTTGTTAACTAACACGTCATAGATCAAAAGTTAGAATACCGAATTAACTCAAATTTCCAAGAACTCTCTAATAAATGTAAAATTAACATGCCAGCTTACTCAAAAATCCAAAAAGAATCTTATGTGCAAACCTCAAACCTTCTTATGAAAAATGGAAATTTAAATAAATACTACTCAAAACAACATGGGTGAACACCTCAAATGGAAGTATTAAAAGCCAAATAAATCTTGTATAAACACCTCAAAACAACATGTAAATCTCAAAATTATTAACACACGACCTCGAGTATTATATCTCTATTATATCTCAATATATCTGGTAACATGGGTGGGATACGAAAATAGAAAAATAAAAAAGATGTAACATATTATCTAACATAGTGCGTCTTCTTTTACCAGATTACCAGATAATTTGTTGTAAATAATAAAATAATAAAATAAAAAAGATTCTTCTTTTTTCTAGGAAATTTATTTTGAGCATTTTGTTGTAAAGACTATCCATACTCTAGTGCGTCTTTTCTCCTCACAAATAAAGGGTTTTACCGTCTAAAATCCATCCATATCATACGTTCATTTATCCAAAATCAAAAATACTTTCAACTTACAAAATTGTTACTTTTATATGATCTATTAGACTCAACTCGTGTTAAAATTTAGTATATATCACCATCATGATTGCATTGTATAATCTTGATTTTGTGAATATACCTTCTTTTTTTCGTGTATGAATTTGTCTGGAATGTTGCTTTTGTATCATAACATATATAGTACAAGTTACACTTTCAATAAATGAAATATGTTTATTATGAACTTTAATCAGCAATGTTTATATATGATGGCAAGTAGTAAAATAAATACTTATATGATTAACCCATGCTCCCTAAAAACTATTCATACTAGAGTTGTCATTTTATGTGTTAAAGATAGCATTTCAAATGGGGTAATTTTTTTCATTGCTTATACAATTGTAATAGTGCATATTATTTTCTGTTGATTAGATTTGATATATTCTACAGCTTTCCATTATCATCCCTTGTGAAATTCTGAAATGATGTGAAAATTTTTAGTGACATTTGACTCTGATTGCCTGAGGATTTTGAAGGTATTAGAGTTTAGAAAGGGATGAAATTGACCCCTTCCCCGTGCCGATAGA